>CP139501.1:284166998-285366998 GCA_021014915.2 Artemisia tridentata subsp. tridentata
TAACTAACCTTGCAAACATTTGAAGATGAAGAAGATACAGTAGCCTACCCTCTTCTACCAAAAGATTAAAAAAATATATATATATATATATATTTTTAATGATTTTCTTATAAAAGTTTTGAAGTCAAGAAAAGATGGATGTGAATGGGATATCCCTTGATGATGTTTGATGTGTTGACACTTGACCCCTGCAAAGTGCAAACTAGCAACTAACTAGAACTAGCTAGCTTCCCTCAAACAAAGCAGTTGGTGTACAAGAAAAACTCATACTATCAAATTTCCCTTCAAAAATACAAAAGAAGTGAAGTACTAGTATGTGAGAAGTTATTAATGAAAACAGTGTTATATAAAGAGACATGTGGCCTATGGTTGTAGTTTAGGATATTAGCTTTTAAACCAATAAAAAACAAGAAGAAAAAAGGTAAAAAATAATACAGTAGCAAAGTTTGCATGGAGAGAAAAAAAGATATTTATTTCAATGATTTAACAGAACCCAAGAAACAGAAAGTTGAGTAAAGAATCATGATCATTGATCATCAATACTATTCCATGTTGAATCACACACGCAAACACAGGAATGCCCACAGGGTTTTCTAAAGTGTACAAGACAAAATGGCCATGAAAATGAAGGTCACTTGTGGGTTTGTGTTATGAGTAACCCATTAAAAAGCATATAAAGAAAGGCTGCTTTCTGTTTCATAAAGCCAAAAGAATAGGGGGAGGAGAGAGTGGTAGAATTTTACTCCTACATGAAATGAAATTATGGAAATAATAGATACTAGAAATGGTCCAAAAACACACACTACATAACATATTTGAACAGTTGAAAAAAAAATAAGAACTTAAATATTAAGGTGTTTGGAATTTCCTTATTATATGTGCTTATTGCGTTTTAAATAAGCAGTTTTAAGTAGCGGTGAACATCGGGCCGAAACCGACCCATCCCGACCTGAGCCTGACTCATCCCGAAACCGATAACCTGGAATTGTCTAACCGAGTACCGACCCGAGTATAGCTCGGTTTGTCCCGATTCCCGACCCAACTCCCGAATTCTCATTCGGGTGTGTGGTTTTCTTTGTGTTTTGTCGGCTTGTCCCGAATCCTGACCCGACCCGAGTATAGCTCGGTTTGTGTCGGCCGGGGTCGGTTTCGGTCGGTTTGTGTCGGTTTTGGGTCGTCGATCGGTTTTGCTCACCCCTAGTTTTAAGGTAGTTATTCAATATAGCTCAAGAGGGACGTTTAAAAAATGTTAAGTGAACAAATAATATTGAACAAATAATATGAATTTATTTAAAATATTTACTTCTCACTCTCCCTTAGATAATTGACATGTGACATTAAGATGATAAGATAATTGACATGTGACATTAAGATGATAAGTTAACAGATATAATATTTCTCATGATTTCATGAGTAGTTAAGATTTAGACAAAAATACACCGTTGGTACCTAAACTTTTTCAAAAGCATCGCCTGCGCCTCAAACTTGGGAAAATCGTCGTCGTGAGTCCAAAAGTGGGGTTTTTGAGGCCGATTGTTTCCTTTGACCTGTAATGTTGAGGTCAACGCACGTTTTGCGTTATATTTTCAAGGGCAATATAGTCCAACCACATTTGTAACTATAATCTAACCCAAGCCAAACCCGACACTCAACTTGAGGGACCAACTGTGAAATAATATATTTTTAACTATGCAACTTGACCGTATCTTCTGTTGGATTTTAATAACATGACAAGTTCATAAATTAAACACATAAACATTATACCCATTCGGAAGCGTAGGATTAATTTAACACATAAAGAATTAACCGAATTTAAACTTAAACGTACATTTGATTCTAGCTAAACAAGAATCAACTTCAAGTATTCTTTAATGGAGATCAAGAACCCTAATTAGGGTTTATAATTGAATTAACGAATTACAACTTACCGTTTTGTAATTCAATCCAATATATTAACTATAGTGAGTTAATACCACTTTCTTGTACACACGTACTATTAGCGATTCGATGTGAATGCTAGTTTTTGAATCACAAATAAAGCATACAACAAACAAGGTTTAGCTTTAATAAACAATCAAACAACGAAACATGATTTTCTTGTTTTAATCGAATCCCATAAAAGGATATATATATATATATATATATATATATATATATATATATATAATATATATATATATATATATATATATATATATATATATATATATATATAGCTGATCACATGTCCAAGGAAGGAAACAATATGTGCAATTAAATATTGCATGCATACTCTAGCATGCATACACATGATAAACAATTTTATGCATATGCATAATATATTCTTTTCCTTTTTTTCTGACATTGTCGAATAACAAGAGAACCAAAGGTTTAAGATATATTTTGTGTCGTATATATGTGTCTCATCAAATAATAAGAGCTGAGGGGTTTATATATGCTCCAAACTTGCTCTCCAAGTTTGACCAACACCTCCTCAAGTTCCAAAACTCGACACTCAACCCCCTCATTTTTCCTTGTTCGACCATATAAATATTTGTGATTTAATAATTAAATATAACTATTTATATATTAATTATTTAACATCGATTCTCATACGTAAAGTATGCAATCCCGTAGTCTCGAGTTCGATCCTAACACACAACTACTAAATTATGTCCACAAAACTAACAGCTCCCACTTGGACATATTTTAATAGTGTGATCACATCGGTTAGCGTCTAGCAACACTTCGATGCCTCTAGTACAACTCGAGTAAGGTCTCCTGGAAAAACCTTTTAATGATTCATCATTATTATTATCCTTTTGTTACTAATACTACGTTAAATAAATATAAGAATTTAAGTCATTCTTTATTCAGCAATTCTGTTTCTCGTTGTTTGTGATTGAACAAGATTACCAAATCTTTTGAACATTTCAAGGGAGATCTTGGGCATGGCCATGCAAACATCTTGTCAACACTACGAGGGGCCCAACAGTATTAAACTTCAAAATAAATTTGAAGGAACAAATTCTATCTTGACTACAAGCATAACCCATGAATTTTGTAACAATTTCGAAAACAATCCTTATGACTACCAGTTACGTGTAGCGTTAAATTGTTCCACATAATGCACTACATTCATAACAGTTATCTGGTATCTCAAGTCTGAGTATAACTATTCATGATTTACTTAATAACAATATCCATAAAGTACAATCATGTAGTTTGTGATAAGTCCTATATTCAATTCATTGAATATCATGTGAATTTGGCATGTCAGCGCATCAATATACTATCAAGTATATTATACCAAAACTCAGATTTGTCTTAATTTAATGATATTCCCATATCATTCATTGACAACGGACGATTTATAATAACTAAATTATTCACGGATTAAACATGCAAATATAGGACACTATTTATTATTAATGAAAATAAACGTACCAAGTACTTAAATTCATTACAAATAATAAATGCTTAACATCTTTTATTCAAATACTAATTAGATCAATGCATGAAAATTCTATTTGATGAATTATGTCTCAAGCTATGACAATCATACTTGTTGACAAGACATAAATCAACCAACTTTGATCTATCAGAATTTTGAGAATACTTATTTCAAGAATTCAACTGGTGAAGTTCTTGTATCTGTACATTCAAATAATTTGATATTGACACATAATATTTCATAAAGTGTGTGACAATCCCCAATCACCAATTTATGATTATCAAACTTTCAAACATTTTTAAAGTTTAAAGTATTCTTATTCTTTTAATGTATAATGCAACTATGCTCTTAGTGAGCACAACTAGTTCACATGTCCAAGGATGAAATCCTACCATGACTAGTATTGAGTGTCATCTCAATTAAACCAGCATCATTGTAAACAAACAACAATATGCTCTTTAAAATTCTATAAACTTGTTAGGAATATGAATATTCAGCAGAAGACTCGGTCACCCCGAGTATTTATTAGATCATCATAGCTCGTAGGATTATCTGTAATATTATCAGTAGCTTAGTATTATTAGTATTAGTATTAGTAGTATCTATATTTGTGGAGTGGGTCGGGGCTTTCCCCACTGTCAGCTCGCTCCACAGTCCACTAGGGACGTAATATGTAGTAGTATATATACCCCTTCCCACACATGGGAAGGGTTGGACCTTTTCAATCTAATATTACACAAGTTACTTTCTCTCACTAAAAGGCTCCCATTTCTCTCTCTAAAACATCTTCTATTCGATCCAAACTAGCCTCAAGATAGTGATTCTTGCATTGTGAATACCCTACAATTGGTATCAAGAGCCATGGTTAGATCCATGAGAGTTGGTATTCACGAATTTGTGTAGTTTGTGAGGTGTTTATATGTGGGTCGATTTGTAGTTTTCAAGTTCTCTTTGGTTCGGTTTGATTAGTAAAATACGTTTCATTTGGTGCTTTGTTTAGTGATTAGAGGTTGTTTTATCTTGTATTTGTGTAGTTCTTTAGGATTTTTCTTGGTTAGATTTGTAGTTTTTAAGTTTCTTGCTCGGTTTGTTTAAGTAGCATAAATTTCATTTTGTACTTTGTTTAGTGATTAGAAGTTGTTTTACTTTGTACTTTCTAGATTAAGATTAGTATTAGAGTGGTATTTAGTGTTTGGATTCACAGATTTAAGGCTCGTGTGGTGTTTGTGGGTGATTCGAGTGTTTTTCTTTCAAGAGTTCTTGGATGCGGTTTGTGTTGTTTGGACGATTCTTGAATGCGGTTTGTGTAGCATCGAGAACTCGGTTTGTCTTTATACTAGTTTAGGCAAAAGGACAAACGGCATTGATAGTGACAGGTTTGGAAGTTTGAGCCAACGCGGTTTGTCTCTACGGTGCGTACGCGGTTTGTGTCTACGCGGTTTGTATCTCAAGTGTGAACTCGGTTTGTCTCTTAGGTGCATACGCGGTTTGTGCATACGCGGTTTGTACATTTGGTGTGAACTCGGTTTGTCTCTAAGGTGCACACGCGGTTTGTGTCAACGCGGTTTGTATATCCGGTGTGAACTCGGTTTGTCTATTTGGCGCTTACGCGGTTTGTGTCAACGCGGTTTGTATCTTTGGTGTGAACTCGGTTTGTATCTCCATTGTGAACTCGGTTTGTCTCTTGGCACATACGCGGTTTGTATATCCGGTGTGAACTCGGTTTGTCTATTTGGCGTATACGCGGTTTGTGTCTTTGGTGTGAACTCGGTTTGTCTCTTTGGCGCACACGCGGTTTGTGTCTCCTGTGTGAACTCGGTTTGTCTCTTAGGCACATACGCGGTTTGTGTCTACGCTGTTTGCCTAGGCGGTTTGTGTCTTGGTGATTTTAGAAATTCCCGCGAAAGATTCGATTTCTCGGTTAAATCACAAGATCAGTAAAATCCCGTAGTTACTATGGCTACCACATCAAGTACATCATCAGATGATATTCAAGCAGCAGGATCTGACACTCGTCCACCTATGCTAGATAGGACGGATTATGAGTCTTGGGCACAACGAATTAGACTTTACTGCTTGGGAAAAGATAATGGTGTTAACATTCTTAAGTCAATTGACGAAGGACCTTATCAGATGGGTACCACCAGAGACGTTGTTACAACTGGTGAAGATGGTACTGTAACTTGGGGCATCGACAGACCTAGAAACTACAATGATCTTAATGAAGAAGAAAAGAAGAGGTATGATGCCGATATTAGAGCCTCCAACATAGTTATTCAAGGTCTTCCAAAGGATGTATACAAGCTCATCAATTTTAACACTGAAGCCAAGGCTGTGTGGGACAACGTTAAAATGTTGTTGGCAGGGTCAGAACTCACAAAGAAAGATCGTGAGTCACAGCTGTATGATGAGTTCGAGCATTTCAAAATGAACCCAGGAGAAAATGTCACAGATTACTATGTGAGATTTCATAAGTTGGTAAATGATATGAGGATGATCAGAATGACTATGCCCAACATCCAACTTAACTCAAAGTTTGTGAACAACATGACTCCGGAATGGGACAGATTTGTTACTGCCGTCAAACTCAACAAAGGTTTAAGGGAGACTAACTATGAACAGTTGTATGCTTACCTGCAACAACATGAGAAGCATGCTGCCTATGATCGGGTGCTGAGAGAAAAGTTGAATCCTTCAACTACGAATGACCCACTGGCTTTCATGACAAATGTACAACCAACAATCCAATCATCATCCAATCCAAGCTATCACCAACTTCACTCACAAGTACCTGCTATGAGTTCACAACTTGACTCAGGCTACTCTCAGACCGACAAAATGATTGACAACCTCACCAATCAAGTATCTCTACTGGTTCAACAGTTTCAAGCATCACTCCCTCAGACCAACAATCAGTTAAGGAATTCTTCCAACCCACGCAATCTAGCAATGGTGGAGGACGGGAAAATTGTGGTCCAGAATGTGCAAGGGAGAGCTGACAGAAACATGGGTCGAGGTTATGTGCAGAACAGAGCAGGGAATGCCAATCAGGGGCAAGGGAAACAGATCAAGTGTTATAATTGTGGGGGGCTTGGACACATTGCTAGAAACTGCAATCAACCTAAACGTCCTCAGAACTCAGATTACTTCAAAGACAAGATGCTGTTAATGCAAGCTCAAGAAAATGGTGCTGTATTGGATGAGGAAGAGTTATTGTTCTTGGCAGGAGATGGAGGAAATACTTTTGATGAAGATGTGGATGAGAAGCCTGTTCAGGATCTGGCACTTAATGATCCTAACATCTTCAAGGCAGATGACTGTGATGCATTTGACTCTGATGTGGATGATGAACCTACTGCTCAAACAATCTTCATGGCTAACTTGTCTTCCCTGGCCTCATCTCGTCAAGCTGGTTCTTCTAATGCATCCGTGATTTCTGAGGTACTAAAAATTTATGACACATATAATATTGTCGAGGGGCATCAGATTCCCGAAGAAGTACATCAGGCAATTGTTTCTGACTCAAGTGATGTTGATATGGAAAATAGCAATATTGTCTCATATGAACAGTATTTGAATAGCAACAACTCGCCTGATGTACCAAATGGTGAATCCTTTGTCAATAATGATGTGTGTGCTATGAGTAATGCATGTGCCTTAGATAATGCAAGTAATGTAGATAATGCTTGTGTGTACCATGAGAACCAATTGCCTGTCCCTGATAATAACTTGATCACTAGACTTAACATCTATAAAGAACAAGTTGCTATGTATGAACAGCGTGCTAAGTTTGAACTTAATGATCGTGAGCAGAAATTAGAGGGTCAAATGAATACACTTATTAAAGAGTCTAGAGTGCGAGAAGAAACATTAAAAATAGAGTTAAGTTCTTTGAAAAGTCAGCTAGAACAGTCTGACAAACAGAAACAGGATGCACAAAAGTGTGTAACAACACTTAAGCAAGAATTCAAACAAAAAGAAACAACTCTTTTAAATGATTTCTCTAAACTCAAGACGCTAAAAAATAAGCTTGAAGATAAGTTGTACACACAAAATCAAACCATACAAACTGCTCAAATGATTCATAAGCACAGAAAGTTGAGTGATAAGCATAGTAAAATCATGATAGGTGAACCAAAGTCAACCATCCTTAAGGGTATGCAAGTACTTCAACCAGCCCTATATGATGGTAATGTGATGATTAAGCCTATTCATGACCAACCTGAGCATATCTACACTGATGAAGAGGATGAGTTAAGTGATAAAACGAGGGAAAAAATGAATGAGAAAATGAGGGATCCCGAATGCATAGCCAGACGAATAATAATCAAACCCCATGATTATTATGAGGAAAATCGTTTGACTGTGTTTGCTCCTCAAACGAAGTTAACACCTGAGCAGATATTTTGGAAACAAGATAATGAAAAACTTAAGGTAGAAAAACTTAAGGCCAACACCCCCCTCATTAGAAAAGTTGCGTCCATAACGGTGTATCCTCCCAATACACCTAGGAATTTGGTGCCTTTGTCTCTTCCCACTGAATGCAAAACCTTTATTAGCTTATATGTGCTTTGGCAACTGTTTGCTGATTTCGATAAAACATGTAAGAAGAGAATCACACCCACTGGCATTACTGAGGGGGAAAGGTGTTTTGAACATGCAAAAAGGTGTTACTTAACTGAGGTCATGCCATTCTTTAAACTACTTAAAGAACACTTTGAAGGGTTGCAAACTGCCCTTAAAGCTGAAATAAATGAAATGAAAGTAGTGTTTAAAGATATGGAAAATGAGGTGAATGAACATGCAATAGAACTTAAGAGTCGAGAGATTGAAAGAAAAAACATACTCATTACTAATGACAACTTGATTGCTAAATGTATTGCACAAGATGTATTTTACACTGTCACTGATTCTGCATTGTCTGCTTGTCAATTTAATGAGTATGCTATTGCGTTAAATGTCACCCAGAATCGTGTTGTTGAGCTTAGGGGGAGAATTTGAAATTGCTTGAAAAAATTCAAAATGATGACCATGTTAACATGGTTAAACGTTTTTCAAAACTAGAAGTTGATTATCTGAATTTGCAACTCAAACATCAACACTTAGAAGAAAAATGCAAAATATCAAATGTCAAGACATCCTCGGATGCTCCTGAGTTTGATACTTATTTTGAATTAAGCAAACGAGATGAGACAATTCAAGCTCACACGAACACGATTCGACTGCTGAGGGCCCAAATTGCCCAATTGAAATCCAACAAGTGTGAAGTATATGGCACCAATAAACCTTCGTCTTCAGATTCTCAGAATTTTCAATATCAAAACACCATAAATAAGTTACATTATGAAAATGAGTGTTATCGAGAAGAAAATTCAAAGGTTAAACAACATTTCAAAGAGTTATATGATTCTATTAAAGTTACAAGAAGCAATCATAATGATCAAATAACCTCTTTGACAAATGAAATTGAGAATCTTAAGGCTCGGGTGAAAGGTAAAATGCCATGCACCACTTGTAACTGTGATACACCAAAGGCTAATGATTGTAAAAAGTATGATGTTGATGTTGGGCGTATTCCGTTTAAGATTAGAAATAACAGCCTTGCCCATCAAACATATCTAGATCATCTTAGAGAAGGTCTTGACTCACTTCGTGAGGTAGTTGAAGAGGATAGGAATGATAAGCCACTTGATCAAGCAGTTGTCTATGCATGCAAACTCACGAAAAGGATTCAGGAAAACTTAGAATATGCCATAGGCTCAATTCCTAAGTTTAGAGGCCATAGAGATAGATTTGTTGCATCATCATCAAATGTTGTGAACAAGTATGTAGCCTTTGACCTACCACCCAAAACATTAGAACCCAACACATCATTATCAAGAAGGCATGAGGCAGAAAAACAAACTAATGTTACCTTCGATACTTCTACAGGAGTAAAAAGTGACACCCAAGCTAGCGGGTCAAGGTCTAGAGGAAATGAAAGAAAGGATATGACTGCGCCAGCTAAGAATGATCACTTGAAGAATGTAGAAGCTCAACCTAGGAACAATAAGTTTACAATGAGTAGGATGAATCGTGTTGATTCTAGTATCAAAAGTACTGTAATTAATTCGAATTCTAATGCTATCTGTAAAACTTGCGACAATTGTTTAATTTCTGCTAATCATGATGAATGTGTTGTGTCTTTTCTGATGTCTTCTGCATCATCCCATGTTAAGAATGGTAGGATAACTAAAGCATGCAAAAAGGTTTGGAAAGCAACAGGAAAAACATTTGCTAGCATAGGCTATCAATGGAGACCCACTGGAAGGAAATTCAATTTAGGACAACCGTGCACGTTACCTAAAATGAATAAGCATAAAATTGTAAAAGTTAAGGAATGGAGACCCACTGGAAGGAAATTCAATTTAGGAAAACAGAGACCATTGCCTAAAATGAATATGCATAAAATTGTGAAGAATAAGGAATGGAGACCAACTGGTAGAATCTTGCCTTTAGAATCACAATACCCTCCATCTAGGTCTTGTCCTGTCTCAGGTTCTGTCTCCACAGAAAAGATAGTAGCATCTGTGAAATCTGTAGTTCCTGAATATGTGTATGCTGACCAAATGGACCCCAATTGCACTTGGGGATCCACATTTTTCAGTTATCCATTGTTGTCTGGTTTCAAATGCAGGTCGTACAAATCGTCCTGTGGTATTTGGACTCAGGCTGCTCAAAACATATGACTGGAGATCGCTCACGGCTCAAGAACTTCGTGAAAAAGTTTATCGGGACAGTTAGATTTGGGAACGACCACTTTGGTGCTATTATGGGTTATGGAGATTATGTGTTTGGTAATAGTGTAATCTCAAGGGTATATTATGTGGAAGGACTAGGACACAATCTGTTTTCTGTGGGTCAATTTTGTGATTCAGATCTGGAAGTGGCTTTCAGAAAGCATACATGTTTCGTCAGAGAATTGGATGGTTTAGATCTCCTCAAGGGCAGTCGGGGCACCAATCTATACACCATTTCAATTGAAGAAATGTTGAAGTCCTCTCCCATATGCTTGCTCTCTAAAGCCTCTAAAACAAAATCATGGCTGTGGCATCGTCGTCTGAACCACTTGAACTTCGGTACCATAAATAATCTTTCCCGTAAAGATCTTGTTAGAGGGATGCCCAGACTGAAATATGAGAAAGATCATCTCTGCTCTGCATGTCAACTGGGTAAAAGCAAGAAACAAACCCACAAGCCTAAAACCGTCAACACCAACTTGGAAGTTCTTCACACCCTCCACATGGACTTGTGCGGTCCAATGAGAATACAAACCATAAATAGAAAGAAGTATGTTCTGGTGATAGTAGATGATTATTCTCGGTTCACATGGGTAAAGTTTTTGAGAACCAAGGACGAAACTCCAGAGGTTATCATTAAACTGATAAAACAGCTGCAAGTAAGGCTAGATAAAACTGTCAGAATCATTCGCACAGATAATGGTACTGAGTTTGTTAACCAACAACTCCGTAATTTCTATGAAAGTATTGGCATCACGCATCAGAAAAGTATCCCTCGCACGCCTCAACAGAACGGGGTGGTTGAACGAAGGAACCGTACTCTGGTGGAGGCTGCAAGAACCATGCTTATATTTTCAAAGACACCGATGTTTCTCTGGGCAGAAGCTATAGCAACAGCATGTTACACTCAAAACCGATCCCTAATTCATCCGGTTCATGAGAAGACTCCCTTCGAGTTAATTCATAACAAGAAACCAGATCTTTCCTTTCTGCGTGTGTTTGGTGCTCTTTGCTATCCAACTAATGATAGTCAAGACTTGGGAAAGTTAAGAGCTAAAGCAGATATAGGTATTTTCGTTGGATACGCACCTGACAGTAAAGGGTATCGAATCTACAATAAAAGGACCCGTAAAATCATGGAAACCATTCATGTTACGTTCGATGAGCTGAGTGAGCTACCTGTTTCAGGACAAATCAGTTCTGGACCCGATCTTCACCTTTTGTCTCCTGGACCCATTAGTTCAGGACTTGTACAGAATTCCACGCCTGCAGATTCTTATGTGCCTCCTACATGTGAGGAGTTGAAGAAGTTATTTGATCCTATGTTTGATGAATACTTTGAGCCAACGAATGGAACCATCCCGAGTGAACCAGATACAATTCCTATGGATGAGGTTCAAGCCCCACAAGGCTCAGAAGGCCCTGCAGCTTCAGTATCAGTCAGTCACAATGCTCCTGCTGCCAGTCAATCGCCTTCGTCATCAAACACTCAAACTTCTCCAGTAATGCAAGAATCTTCAGATAATAATCCTTTGGGAGTTAATCCTTTTGCTCCTGTTGAAGAGGCTCCTTTTGAAAACATATTTGCTCCTGAACATTCATCAGACACATCCTTACCTGAGGAACACAGCACTGCTACATCTGTTCATAACCATCAACCTCACGATCATCTCAGGAAATGGACCAGTGATCATCCAATCGACAACATCATTGGCAATCCCTCACGTCCAGTATCTACACGTAATCAACTAGCCACTGATGCACTATGGTGCTTCTTCAATTCCGTACTGTCTAAAGTCGAACCAAAGGATGCCAAAGAAGCAATGACTAAAGATTGCTGGTTCCAGGCCATGCAGGATGAAATCCATGAATTTGATCGACTTGAAGTTTGGGAATTAGTGCCTCCTCCGGAGCGTGCAATGATCATTGCCTTGAAGTGGATCTTCAAAGTGAAGCTTGACGAGTATGGTGATGTCCTAAAGAACAAGGCACGGCTAGTTGCTAAAGGGTTTAGACAAGAAGAGGGCATTGATTTTGAAGAATCGTTTGCTCCGGTTGCTAGAATTGAAGCCATAAGAATCTTCCTGGCAAATGCTGCGAGTCGTAATATGATAGTCTACCAGATGGATGTCAAAACGGCATTCTTGAATGGTGACTTAAAGGAAGAAGTTTATGTGAGTCAACCTGAGGGATTCGTGAATGCTGAACACCCTACTCATGTTTACCGCTTGAAGAAGGCTCTTTATGGGCTAAAACAGGCGCCAAGGGCATGGTATGATACATTGTCCAAGTTCCTCCTAGCGAACAGATTCTCCAAGGGTGTTGTTGATCCTACACTATTCACCAGGAAATCAAGAAACCATCTACTGCTAGTTCAGATATACGTAGATGATATCATCTTTGCTTCAACAGATCCTGGTGAATGTGATAGTTTCTCAAAGGAGATGAATTCCAAGTTCCAAATGTCCATGATGGGACAAATGTCATTCTTCTTAGGACTACAAGTTTCTCAAAGTCCCGGAGGCATATTCATCAATCAATCCAAATACGCCAACGAGATCCTGAAAAAGTTTGGATTCCATTCAAGTGAACCTGTTGACACCCCCATGGTTGATAGAACGAAGCTGGATGAAGATCCTTCAGGGATTCCAGTTGATATCACACAGTATCGAAGCATGATTGGATCTTTGATGTACATCACGGCTAGCAGACCAGATCTTCTGTTTGCTGTGTGTATGTGTGCTCGGTATCAATCCAGACCAACCAAGAAGCATGTTGAAGCTGTGAAAAGGATCTTCCGATATCTTCAAGGCACAGTTCATATGGGTCTCTGGTATCCTAAGGACACTGCAATGGAGTTAACGGCATACGCAGATGCTGATCATGCGGGTTGTCAAGACACTCGTCGAAGTACTTCAGGAGGAGCTCAATTTTTAGGGGAAAAGTTGGTTAGTTGGTCTTCTAAGAAGCAGATGAGTACTTCCATATCATCTACTGAAGCTGAGTACATTGCTATGTCTGCTTGCTGTGCACAAATCCTTTGGATGCGATCACAGCTTTCGGACTATGGATTCTCATACAACAAAATTCCCCTATATTGTGACAACAAAAGCGCCATTGCTCTTTGTTGTAACAATGTTCAGCACTCCAGGTCAAAACACATCGACATCCGGCATCACTTCATCAGGGAACAGGTGGAAAAAGGAATTGTGGAGCTATACTTCGTGAGGACAGAGTTTCAGTTAGCTGACATCTTCACCAAGGCCCTCCCAAGGGAAAGGTTTCAGTTTATTCTCCCACGCCTTGGCATGAAAAGCATGACTCCTGAAACCCTCAAGTGTCTTCAGGAAGAAAAGGAGGAGTAAAGGATTGTCTTCTTATATCCTTGTACATAGTTGTATATATCTTAAATCTAAAAGAAAAATACAAAAATATAAAACCTATAAAAACCATAAAAATCGAAAAATCAGAAAATACCAAAAATAGTTCTACCTAGGCATGTCTTCTGTTTATCGATAACATTTACGTATCTAGAAATGTCATTCAACAATGGCACGGATTCTTAAATGAAGCTCGAGCAGAAGTTATAATCAGTTAAAACATGTCTAAATGGCTTGCAGTTACTTCATACTGCAACCCGCACTGTACAATGGGGAAAGCATGTCGCCAAAAAGACAGCTGTTTCTCCAACCGGGTGATGTTCACCTGGGCATGGATTACTTTATATCCATGTTCTCCCGACTTGATGTACGTTTCAGTGCATCACTTCGTATATAAGAAAGAGAAGTCTTCTTTTCATCAAGATTCTCTATCTTGTTAGATCCCTCAAGAGAGTCTTGATGTTACACAAGGTGGTAAAATGAACTAAATTTTCACAAATGTCCGTCGCTCAATTGAATGACTACAGCTCTTTTAATGGAAAACGGGTCATTAATTGAGGGGGAGCATATTTGTTCAAATTTCTGACACCTTACCAAATTTGTGCAACATCAGCAGTGACACTCTCTCGTTGTTTCAGGGGGAGCATCGTATGCTCCTAAATCAGAATACATTTAAACCTGACCACATTTTCTCCCGAATTTTTTCTAAACGTATTTAAATCAATTGGGATCACAAATCTCAAATGGTTTGAAATTTTTGATCGGGGGAGAGAATGTGATTTAAATAGGAAATTCTGATAAAATGTGATGATTTGGCAATTAATGTAAGCTCTCCCGTATGTGCTAAACCATTTTGTATATCAAGGCACATATTGAGGGGGAGCAAAATGTTTTGGACATAAAAGCAAGCTCCTCCATAAGTACGAAAATCTTTCTTATATCAATGCATATATTGAGGGGGAGCAAATGGTTTTACAAAACAATGGATTATGGCATCGCATGTGGCTGTGACTCAGAATTAACAAAAGAATTGACGAAACTTGAATTGTCATCAATCGAAAGGATACGTCTTGGCCGGGTAATAATTTCAAGCTGGTCTAACCAATGATGTAAGCGTGTCTCGAAAAAGATGTATCTGAGTAGAGTGTACCGTTTCGAGAAACTTTCTATGGACTTGACCAGGACGGGTAATAATTTCAAGCTGGTCTAACCAGTGATGTAAGCGTGTCTCGAATCGGTCAGGTTCACTGAAAGTGGATCAATTCAAAAAATGCGAGCTCTACCTAACATGTGCAAATTTATAAAACAATCAACCGAGCACATGTTGAGGGGGAGCATTTGAAAAATATAAAACTCTCAAGTGTTTGCAAAAAATGTGTTTCAGAATCATGAACACTTTGAGAGATTTTTCAAAGATTTGGTTTATGGCAATCGTGGAAGTACACCAAAGACCGACCATTTTAATTAATGCATGGAGTTATAAGGATGGTTAGGTTAGGCTCAAGTTCCCACGATCCTGCCAGAGCCGGAGGGATCTACCCAGGGACAATCCACTAGTTAGTGTAGAAGTCCTTAGGTATGATTAAAAAGGAGAAAAGTGAATGAGGGTAAAGTGCCGACTGAGATGGAGCTAGTACTGGAACAAACCCAACAAGGTACTAGTAAGGAAGTCTCGGTAAGCACTGAAGGGGTTGAAGAATGAAAAAGAATTGTAAAGATAAAGGGTGAAAAGAAATAGCCCTCCTTACAACTTAGGCAGAAACCGGGTCAATACATATGCTGTCAGAATCACTTAGTTGATTGCTGGCATTGAAGACAAAGTATCATGGACCCAGTGATACGCTGCACAACCCTCCCTAACCACTCAAGGTCCCTCAAAGGATTCTTGTTTCAATTGTCACGGAGTTCAATGCATTCCTATCGTCTCTCTCACTCCGAGTTAGATGATATTGAATAGGTGGCAGTTCTCTCCAGCCTCCGATCACCAAATCAAAACGCACAATTGAGTCTAGAGCCACGAGATACATAATAAGATCTCATAGGGACACGAATCATTTCTACACTGGTTGTTCAACATTAAGGACACCAGTTGTAATCTCATGAGTCCTACGCAGATCTTAGCAATCTGCCAGAACATTTATGAGAGAATTTACTTATGTAATTCTCAATGATTGAATGGAAATTCCTGCCAGGGTCAACATCAAGCAGCCCTGAAAGCAGGTCACTTCGGTAATTCCTCGTGGATTACGCTTAGTGGTCGCGGCGGTTTCAACCGGTCTACAGTCGTGGAGTGATCTCCAGCGACTCACCTAATCGTTGATTTACTACGGTAAAATCTTAAAAAGCCCTCTGTGGGTTTTCGATTAGGAACGGTCTTGGTAAGGATTAGAGAGAGTTTTCACAATATGCTGTTGACTATCTCGAAGTCCAAACTTGTAAGTACCGGTCGAATTATTGCTAACTGTCGTATGCAGGAAGTTCTGGCGATTGTAGCTGTGGAATGCTGTAGCTGGTTGCTGTTGTAGCTGGTTGCAGTAAAGATGCCAATCCATCACCACATGTTCACACCACATCATCATCAAAGAAGTCATGATCACCCTAAAAGGCCTTCAACACAGCTTCTGCTAACTCTGATGCTGAAGATCATGACCCCATATCGTGTGAGCATGTCGGCTCTAAGTACATTTCATCACATGGAGTATTACTACAGAAAGATGACTTGGAGACTCAAGTGAGATGCTAATTTCAAAGATTACACAAAGTTCATCTAAGACAAAAAGAGAAGTCATCTTCAAATCACTGATGTTTGCACTCCAATCTATGACATAGAAGATTCAATGATTACGAGCTATGATGTCAAGATCCAAGGAAAAAGTGCTGAAATTCAGAACATTACTTCTGGGGTGACCTCCCTTAGGGGAGATTGTTAGGAATATGAATATTCAGCAGAAGACTCGGTCACCCCGAGTACTTATTAGATCATCATAGCTCGTAGGATTATCTGTAATATTATCAGTAGCTTAGTATTATTAGTATTAGTATTAGTAGTATCTATATTTGTGGAGTGGTTCGGGGCTTTCCCCACTGTCAGCTCGCTCCACAGTCCACTAGGGACGTAATATGTAGTAGTATATATACCCCTTCCCACACATGGGAAGGGTTGGACCTTTTCAATCTAATATTACACAAGTTACTTTCTCTCACTAAAAGGCTCCCATTTCTCTCTCTAAAACATCTTCTATTCGATCCAAACTAGCCTCAAGATAGTGATTCTTGCATTGTGAATACCCTACAAACTTAATATCCATTGTGTAATGTTTGATGCCTTCCAATCTTTCAAGATTTGTCGGCTATAACAATTTGCACAATAATTGACAAATTGTTCATCTATAGAATCTGGAAGCTATTCGAGGCTGAGGATGTTATTCTATATCCAAACATATTCCATTAGAATAATCATTACACTAGTTATCTAATAACTTTCAATTAGATATCAACATTGTCATAACATCTTATAACTATTCATTTATGTAACATGATGTTCATGAAAAATCTTCGAGTCATACTTAGATTTCATTCATATTCTAGCTTTTCAAAAGATTCGTATCCATTTAGATTTTCTAAATGATATATCATGTTCTATTAGATTTATTTACCGCACATGTTTATAACAATAAACATATATTCTAAGGTTATATGTTTTTCTTCCTAAATCTTTTATATGAAGTTTCATTTCAAATTAAGTCTTAACATTTAACTTATATGGAATGTTACTTCCTATATGTTATACAACATATATTATTCAAGAAAATAAACATAATACTCTCACTAGCTTTCAGGAATACTTGGGAGTTATCTTATTTTAAATTATAAATCAAAACTTGGATTTAATATTTAAACATAAGACTCATCTCCTAGATGCATGCATTTATCCATACTTGAATTCTTTCATTTTTGTACACTTTCAAAGATTATATAAATTCATAAAACTCTTAATTACTTATCGTCCTCGCTTAAGTAATTATACAAGAAAGTGTTTTATAATCCATTGTCAAATTTCATATTCATGAAAATAAGTATGACAATTACCATCTTTGTATATTTAATATGCTTTAAAAAGAATATTCAGTCATAGTTAATTGCTGAAGTATGATTAATAATCTTGTCATAAGACATGCATTAAAATATGTGTATAATATTGTCCATATGATTTCTACACAAAGATTTAAACCACTAGGGTTACCTTATCTTTAAAGAAACCCATCTTCATTCTCTTGTCCAACTATTAAGAATCAAAATAAACCAATTTTCCAAAAATTGATTATCTTTATGGACAGCATCTTTAACATTCATAGTATGAGTAATTTACCCAATTCAATATTTGGTAATGCATCATAATATAATCCTCAGCATACTAATCAAATATCTGAGATTTCCTTGTGGATCTATGAATGAGAATTCCATCATCTTGAAGTCTATCATTTACATGTTTAGCCTCATCATGATTTTCACTAGTGTGTTTTAAAAGATTATGTATCTTGTAATTTTATCTTTTCAAGATAAAAACTCTCACTTGCATTTTGTAATTTATAGACTATCTATAAATACTTAGCAAATAAAGCAACAATACAATGTTCTCTTTTTGGGACATTACAAATACATATTGACAGTTTCTGACATTTAGTTTGTTAATAACCTACTCATAAGTAGTTTAACAAATTCAGAACTTCATTTTAAGACTTAATGTGATTCATCACATTCTATAATAAATGGTGTCTTATTAATCTTCTAGGTTGGAGTCTTATTGAGTATATACAATCCATACTCAATTTTTTAACCTTGATAACTTTTGGAAGAAAATAAGTTATAGTTATCTTTAATCAAACGATATCAATAGAGTTTGATTCTCCTAACTGAACACACCACAAACTTGTGGTATTTCATTACAACTAATATTGGGAGGCAATCTAACAATATGTAAGATAAACTTATACTCCTTTTGGCTTACCTTTTTACCAACTAAGTCAACTTAATGGTGAATTAGATTTTTCAAGCCAATTGCATGCTTTATAACACAAGTACTTTTTAACTAAGTCACTTCATGTCCATGTCTCAACAAGAAGACATAAATTGTTATAATCCCACTATACGTTATAAATCATTGATCAACTCAATGACTTCTTGTATATGTCTTAATAAAGAAGACATAACAAGTTAACGTCTTACTTTATATTATAATAAGTCTTGTAACAATTAAAAGACTTCATATTTATAACTTTACAATAAAGTATAAACATGTATAACTAAAGTAATCATGAACGCCACAATTTGGTTTCAATAGTAATTTCAATTTAATTAATTACTTCATTTATTTATGACATTCCAAGAATACATAAATATTCAAATTTGAAGTAGTCTTGTTAATATTTTGACACATGTTCTAAACAAGGCAATCTTAATCCTTTAAATCATATTACTATGTGTTGTTTCTTGCACACAATAAAGATTTCTCCCACTTGTGCATGGAACAATCCACATGTAGCAGATAAACAACACGACACACGTTTGTTTATGTGATCAATATGATTTGTGTCATAGATATTAGTATAGCAAGTAAATGTAGAACTTCACTGTTTAGTAAGGAAACGTACATGACTAACCATTTAAAAAAAACATAAGTGTCTACAATTGGAAAGTAATTATCTTGAGACATTCAAAAAATAATCTGGGTTACTACCAAGACAATAAAGCTTGTAGCTCCTACTGAATTAGAGAATATTACAATAATCCCTTATTCATTAATAAGATTCAATGCTCTCGCTGGATTTGACAACATTGTAAGTGTTTCATAACTAGAGAAAACAAATATCCTGCTTTTAACTTTCCTACATCTTTGAAGGCTCGTACGTAACAATTACTTAGGCACTCCAAGAGTGTATTCTACTATGTAGATAATGAACTATCCATCAATACAATTAACTTGAAAATTGGGCATGCAATTTCTTCCTTTAATAGGTCTATCATCCTCACAATGGTATGTAGTACCTCTAAAGGGTTAAAGGAACAACAACTAGATAAAATATCCTAGTTTGCCTTTAATACCTTTTGCGGTAAGCAGTCTAGCTTCTAATTTAATAACTCATAATTTTCCAGTTAACCAAATGACATATTTGTTACAAAAGAATTTAATCGCCGAATGAGAGTGTTGAAATTTCTATGGAAAATAAAAATGTGCAATTCTCTTAACTATTAAAGCTTGCTATGAGTTATATTAGAATTTAGACAATTCTAATGTTCCTATTATACCTTTCACATTCATGAAAAGGAATATGATTGAGTCTCACTCTTCTCTCATGAAAAGGGGACTAGGTTTGTTCTTTTAGTAAAGTTGACTCTAGCCAAAAACCCCTATGGGTGTAGATCAATGTACCAATAAAAGAATAACCCATGTTTACGGTTTAATATTGCATTAATACATTTAAAAGAATTTATAAAATTCAATTTTAGTATTTTCGATAATAAATCTTTAAGAAAATTAAATACCCATTGGTTAATATTCATATAAACCATAGAATTTCCTTAAAGCTAGGATCCTAATTGACATAGTACCATTACATCAGTTGATCTGCTAGTAATGATAGTGTTCAACAAGGTAATTTTTGAACAATAATTTACAAATAATTTCCAATTCCTAGATCTTAATGGAATTTACATTGCCAAACAATATTGCAATGTAAGCATGTTTTATTCCCATCTTATGCCTTGAGTCCAAGCTCTCACTTACAACTCAATTAAGTCGTCTAATTTAAAGAACTGCAAATTAACATAGTTTCATTACATCAGTTGATCTGCTAGTAATGAAAGTATGAATTTACCTTTCCATTGCAATCTAGCCCAAGCTCTCACATGATGTAAATCACAACTTCAAGTGTTCTTTTAATTAGATGGCATTAACTTAATTTTAAGGGTACTAATTTTGAAGTGTCAATCAAAAAATGTACGAAGAAACATGCACACATCTTCGCATGATAAGTTTTTCAAAACCTTGTTATTTACCAATTTAAGCTAAGATTAAATCAACAAAGTTTTAATTGAGGTATTGAGTTCACCAATCAAAGAATTACCTACAATTATCGCCCACTATATCCTACTGCTGCATGAGTCAAAAGACCCAAGTTATTCGGATAATTACCATAAAGTGGCACGTGGAATTGAGGTCAATTCACCCTTAAGATGATTTTGTACATAAAAATAGTCGTACTTGGTAGCTCCAATTTGACGCATAAAGGAGCGTAGGGACAAATGTCAGCACAAGTGCCAATTAAAAACGCGTCTCTTTTGGTTAGGCAATTTAATGTCAATCCTCCTTAAACCCCTCTTATAGTTTGTCAACACTAGGTGAGCCGTTCTTACTATTGGTACAAAAACTCATCACTCAATTAAAAGTTTATGACTTTAAGTCTTAAAAAACATGTTATAAATTATAACCTTGCTAGTCTCGTCTGGGAGCAAATTACCGTGCGAAGCGAACCACTATCGGCACATAAGACTTTGCAAGATTCATAATTTATCACATCAGGTTTCACCATTATTTAGTCCATTTATTTTCTATTCAAAAATTACCTTTTTTTTTTACTTACAACTTGTCATACAATTAAACAAAAAACAAGTAATAATAAAAATAAACAACTAAATAACGCACATAACTTAACAATTAATTTATGTAAACAAATAGCCACATGCAAACTTTATTTGATAAAACCTATTAATAAACATTCTATGTTTAATTATGCATATATTTAACTAAGACTATCACTTACAAAGGTAAGTGAGCCACATGCATCGACGTATCGATTGCGTTAGTCATAGCAAATATATACCATATTGCACATAATAGATTCATTAATATTTAATTGAGGTCTTCCTTAATTTTAGATCTATCAAAATTACATGTGATAAAACAACTTAACAATTAATCAATCATAATCAATGACAAACATGCATGTTTCATCATGGATTAACACAAGTCACAAGATACGCAACGAAACACATAAGCATGATACAATTAGGGTTTCAAAACAATAAAACAATTTTTTTTTTATAAAATTAGGGCATCGCCCCCCCCCCCCCCTTAAAAAAATTAGGGTTTTGATTTTTAAACCCTAAAAATCAACTAACATACAAACACAATCCAAGATTTATTTTTTATGTCTTTCGGTAATTAATTACATGTTAAAACGGCTCGTGATGCCACTGTTGGATTTTAATAACATGACAAGTTCATAAATTAAACACATAAACATTATACTCATGCGGAAGCGTAGGATCAATTTAACACACAAAGAATTAACCGAATTTAAACGTAAACGTACATTTGATTCTAGCTAAACAAGAATCAACTTCAAGTATTCTTCAATGAAGATCAAGAACCCTAATTAGGGTTTATAATTGGATTAACGAATTACCCCTTACCGTTTTGTAATTCAATCAAATATATTAACTATAGTGAGTTAATACCACGTTCTTGTACACACGTACTATTAGCGATTCGATGTGAATGCTAGTTCTTGAATCACAAATAAAGCATACAACAAACAAGGTTTAGCTTTAATAAACAATCAAACAACGAAACATGATTTTCTTGTTTTGATCGAATCCCACAAAAGGATATATATATATAGCTGATCACATGTCTAAGGAAGGAACCAATATATGCAATTATATATTGCATGCATACTCTAGCATGCATACACATGATAAACAATTTCATGCATGTGCATAATATATTGTTTTCCTTTTTTTCTGACATTGTCGAATCACAAGAGAACCAAAGGTTTAAGATATATTTTGTGTCGTATATATGTGTCTCGTCAAATAATAAGAGCTAATGAGGGGTTTATATATGCTCCAAACTTACTCTCCAAGTTTGAGTCCAACACCTCCTCAAGTTCCAAAACTCGACACTCAACCCCCTCCTTTTTCCTTGTTCGACCATATAAATTTTTGTGATTTAATAATTAAATATAACTATTTATATATTAATTATTTAACATCGATTCTCATACGTAAAGTGTGCAATCCTGTAGTCTCGAGTTCGATCATAACACACAACTACTAAATTATGTCCACAAAACTAACATCTTCTCTGATACGCCTATTAATGTTTGCGCGGTAACCAATAAACCCACAACCAACCATTGACACTTGAGTAACACTGTGTTCTCAAGTTGAGTAAAAGGGAGGAAAGAAAGTGAAAGTAATAAAAGTTGTGTTCTCAAGTTTTTCTTTAGGAAGTAAAGTGAAAGTAAGTTAGTGAAAGTGGTGGAATTTTGCTTATAAAACTTTCACCCCACTTTTGGAGTGAAAGACAACTTTACTTCCTATCTCTTTATTTACTTCCTCCTTCTTTACTTTACGTTCACTTTCTTTCTTATTTTTTTTGGAGAACGCAGTGTAAGACCCGATCATCTATCACACACATTGTCACATACAACCTCTACTGAAAACAACCCTCAACAAGCTACCCATATTTGTCCCAAAACAAAAACAAAAAAAACTCTAACAATGGAAGACAAGGACCTTAGTATGATAGCAGTGACAGATAAGATGGTAGAGTAAGTGAAGGCCAAATATGGGGATACTTGGTTACAAAGCGATGAAATGTCTGATGAGATGTTTGAAGATTTATGCAGATTTGCGAAAGAAGCCGAAATGATGAAAGGTTAGTTCGTTTTTCTGTATTTGTGTGATTGACATATTAAGCTTAGCAGTCAATTGTGTCCCTAAATAACCCTATTTTATTTGCAAGAAATACAAGCAATGGCATATTCAAAAAAAAAAAAAAAAAAAAAAAAAAAAAAAAAAAAAAAAAGGGATTATAGCAAACTAAAAGCCTCTGAAGATATGATTGACTATGTCATGGCTACTTATGGGAATAAGTGGGATATAGAAGATAAAATTGTTGATTTGATACTTGAAGACTTGTGGAAAAAATATGGGAATAAGGAGGTTGTGAAATGTTAGACTTAATGATTGAAAAGTAGGATAGTAGTAATGGCTAAACTCTAATGTCTTTCTGTTTTTGCTATCTTTCCAGATACCAACTCTAAAGGAATAGAGGTTGATCTTATCATTATTTCAGACACATCTGATGATGATTTTGAGTTGTTGCCTTCTAAGAATGTTAATACAAATAATGTCAAAAAGGTCATTTGCATTCTTCGGTCTCTACATGTTTTGATAATCAAAAAATATAAATACACGTTACGTGAAATTACGCCTAACAAGTTTATAATCGAGAAAACTAGTTTCAACCACAACATCACTTAAAGTATGAATAAACAATCTAAAATTTTAGTTAAGTGATCAAAGAATTTATCTTTCACTAAACCTCACATTTTTATGTGACAAAACATTTTTACAAAAGTATTTTTGTAATTTTAAAGAAATTTTTTATTATGAAAATAAATTTGAATTTCAAATTCTCCAACAACTAGTTTTCCCGCCTAAAATCAGATAAGTTTTTCACCAGATAAACTTTTACCACATCAGGACAAAAATAGGAGCGTCTGTCGGACGGTCCCGTAAACATGGCGACGGTCCCTTATATATATGGGACCGTTCAGCTTTAAGGGACCGTCCCCCGCTCCTCATGGTGCCTATAAATACTGAACTGTTTCATTCCAGAAAAACCACCTCTTGAGAACTAAAACTTTCTGCCTTCTAAATTCACTCTAAATACTCTTATTTGATCACATTAATGGGTTGTAAGTTGTTTACAAGCGATCACA
Organism: Artemisia tridentata subsp. tridentata; assembly: GCA_021014915.2. Lineage (NCBI taxonomy): Eukaryota > Viridiplantae > Streptophyta > Magnoliopsida > Asterales > Asteraceae > Artemisia > Artemisia tridentata. Next base: position 284,191,381 of record CP139501.1, read on the forward strand.
TCCGTCCTTCTTCCAAGTGCAAGAGAAGAACACTCGTATTCGTCAAGAAATGAAGTGTTGAAGAATAGTCCTTCACCTCATAAACCGTTGTTACAGATCTCTCCTCAACCTCCATTCTTTGTATCTTAATTCTTGTGTGTAATCCAACTTGAGTGCAAGCTCGAAATTGCGTGTTGTGTTGATTCGGGCTACAGTGTTGGTTCGAATTGTGTAGCCACGTGGGCTTTCGTGTAGATTGGTTCTAGCTATGATTAGGACTCGACATTCTGCTTAGTGTCATTAAACCTTGTGTAAGCTTTGGTGTACGGTTTGTTCCTCCATAAAGGAGCGTGTTAATATAGTGTTTGTGAAACTCTCGAGTGTGAGACTCGAGGAGTGGAGTAGGGCGAAGAGTGAGCTTTGTAGCCGAACCACTATAAATCTCCGTGTCCCCAGTTTGATCGTTTCTTTCCTTATCTTTACTTACTTGTTTATTATTGTGTTCATTGATTGTTGTATAGATATCAAATAAGATTCGAATCGAGAAACAGTTTAAAACAAACTTGTAAAAGAAATTTTTGAAAACGTAATTAAAAACGGTGAAACTATTCAACCCCCATTCTAGTTTCTACAATTGGTATCAGAGCCAGGTTACTCAAGACTTTTAAAGTATACTGTATTTTAAAACTTGAATCGATCAATGGATTTTGAAAAATATCAAGAAGAGCAATCTATGCAAAGACCACCACTTTTCGAAGCTGATAGCTTCATTTACTGGAAAACTATATTCGAAACTTATATGAAATCAAAAGATCTTGATCTTTGGCATGTTATTACTATGGGTGACTTTCAACCTATTGAACAAAACCCAGAAACTAAAGAGGATAAAATAGTTCCTTATGATAAACAAAGTGAAAATCTTAAAAAGAAATTGGCTATAAACGATGACGCAAAAATGGTTATTCATAATGCTTTACTGAAAAAGGAATTTCAAATAATTTTTATGTGTAATACGGCTAAAGATATTTGAAAAACTTTGTTAGTCACTCATCAAGGTAATAATCAAGTCAAAGATAACAAGATCGATCTTCTTGTTCAACAATATGAACAATCCGTCATTCCTGAATACGAATCTATAGATAGTGCTTTTACTAGATTTAATACTATTATTACTAGTCTAAAGGTACTTGATGAAGGTGTTTCTGTCAAGAGTTGTGTTAGGAAATTTCTCAGGGCTTTTGATGTGTTACGTGTGTGCACAAGTTTTAAATTTATAAGGGTGAATTACCGAATCTAGAAATAACACATACGAGTAAGTGAACTTGTCCGTTATAGAAAGATTATGATGGTAAGTCGGGATCGTTCGAAGGGATTTGTGAGTAAATCGAGTTGTAAGAATAAAAGCTACTAAAAGTAAATCTCTAAAACAAGCAATAATGATAAAATGATAATTCAAATGATTAAAACTACACTTGCTTTGACTAGTATACTACTCTTGATAAGCATGATTGTGATAACTTTTGTTAACATGTTGGTAATGATAATTAGTTGGTGAACTAATCTATTGTTCTTACAAGTTAAACCTTCGTCAAGATGTTAGTTTATAAAAACAAGCATTAAGTTTAACCAATCAATTCAAGATCAATTCAAGTTTCATAAGTTTGGATTAATAAACTTAAACACAAAAATAATATTTTGTTTTATCAAATAAGCTTAGGAAATGGTCAATACAAAAGGTAACCGATCATAGAAAAAAAGGTTACAATTGATTGTAAACTACTAATCTTTCGACTTATGAGGTGGTTTCAATCAATCCAATTTGATAGACAAAAGCATTCTTATTACAACCACAATTAAGTTTCTTTGTTTAACCAAGAATAATGGGTAAAAACAATCATTTATAGACAAATGATTATAACTAGTTGAATAACAATAAACCTTTCGACCTTTAGAATTACTAACAACTAGTCAAACTTGTTTAACAAATGTCACTATGAAACTTAAGCACAATTGGATATTAGAATTAACTTGAAATTGAATTAAAACATGTTATCACAATCATACGCAAATTATTAAGTAATATACATCATCTAATCAAGTGCACAAACGCACTAGCCACTCATAGCAAATATAAACAAAAACTCAGAATTTTGAACATTAGAAATCATGATTAAAAGTCTTACAATGATTGGAATAAGAATACAAATGAATAGGTAATGATACCAAAGGAATTGGTGTTGACTTCTTGATGGTTTGACTTCCAAATGTTGACTTCTTGAACCTCCAAGGTTTTCTGGACTTCTACGGACGAAAATGAGAGCTTTTGAGAGAGTATTTTGAGAGTGGTTGATGATTAGAAAGTTAATGGGTAATTGTGTGTTCAAATGATTGTAAATGGCTCTATTTATACTACTCTCAAGGCATAGGGTGTTTAATGCATCAACTTGGCCAACAAGCAGAGTAGAACGACCTAGAAGCAAGGTAGGAAGGACCTAGAATCGTTTGGAGCAAGCTTGAATCTTAACAATGAAGAAATGGCAAGTCAGGACACTCCAACCGATCGGCATAGCGTCCATCCGATCGGTCGATCTTCGTTACCACCTCCAGCCGAATCGGATGCGGGTTGCATCCGATCGGATGGAGGGCTTCAGCAGGGCACTTTCTTGGTCTTTGGTGATTGGCTTGTTTCTTGCTCATAGCTCTTTGTTCTCCATCCAAACTTGATCTTTTCTTTGTCTGGGAACTTGTCAACTTGAAATAATGAATACTTGGACCTTCATTCTTTGAAATGCCTATTCGGAGTGGATCTTGACATGGGAATCTTCGTACGATCAAAAATCTTTCTCTCTTCATCATTCTTTCACTTTTTCATCCTTTTTCCTGTACTTGGCGGCTACATACACTTTGCAAACATACTTTGGTGCGATTAAGTAACAAAAGCATATAAATATAACCAAATAACATATACAAAAACACGAATAACGCTACTAAAAACATGCACAATTTGAGCGTTATCAAATTCCCCCACACTTAAACTTTGCTTGCCCTCAAGCAAATCTAGAAGTAAAAAAAATAATCCACTGGTATACGAAATATGTTTAAGAAAAATGTGATGCAAATCTATCAAGTACAAGTACAAGTTAAATCCATCATTTTAAGCTTTTCTAGTTGAAGCATCGAGATGTTTGACAATACCCAATTGATTTTCTTGCTTGATGAACATTACTAATCACCTCACGAAAAGAAATGAAATATAATTCACTCAAAACACTCATTTATATGGTTGGTGGAGTATATAAGTGAAATCGCACTCATTGCTCAGTCATGATCTAAATATTACCATAGGCTTGTACAAACAAAACTACACCGATATGGCGTGAGCAGGAGTATACATATCAAAGAGGTCTTTTATTCGGGTTTAAGGCTTCAAGGGTTATATCAGACTTACGTGCAAATATCTTATGCAAAACATAATAGATCGCTGGCGCAAATTCTTGTATTACCAAACAACGGATGGTCACTAAGGATAACCTTAGATCGCTGGCGCGTTATCTAATTCCTCAAGAAATCGGATGGTCACTATATGTCAATACACTTGATAATTACACAAAGCCAAAAGGTAAGGATAATACATGGGATATGTTTTAGAAAGGGTTGATAATAAAGAATATACAAAATAGTTAAAGTCTACGAACCAAATGTTGCTAGCTATTTCAAACCACTATCATGCAATCTTGAGAAACTCCATACTTGATCGATCAATACATTATTCCATAGCTCATTGGCTATTCTTGTAACCTTATAGTTGCGATGACATTTTTTTTTTAACATAAACTCATTCACTTGTCATCTTATAGTTGCGATGACTAGACTTTCACTTAACTTTGATAATTGCTCATGGAGTTTACAACTTTCTTCGTACTTTCATGATTTCCTACATAACATCCATCTTGCCATATAACTAGCAACTAACGAAGACTTGACTAAGGGTAAGGCTAGGCTAAAAAGTGTAAAATCTTTTTGTATTTTTCTGAATTTTATCAAAAGAAATGATTGGCTCAGAAGGTGTAACTAGGGATATCTAGCGTTAAAGATAAACGCTAATAATATGGTTTATATTGGTGGTTAACTAGTCAGTGTAATTAGCTAAATGTCAATACGGAAGGTTATTTGGGTTAAATCCTAAGGTTGCCTCTTATCACGCATATACACTTATATCACACACAAAATGTGATCTCACAACGGTCTCGTAATGATTTACAAGCACAAGTTCTAGAATAAATAAAATCACCGGCACACTCATAGCAAAAGAATCAAAGCATAAAAGATGTATGCTAAGTATAGAACAGGCTCAAATCCTCACAATTTAGTGGAAGGGCTATAATATGTGCTAGCTAATGTTATCGATCCCAGAATGGATTGCAATATTAATCAGGTCACATCTCAATTTTTTAAAAATTACAGGTTTCACCAGTGGATAGATCCAGTTATTCTAATATATTATCCTAAAAATGACAAATAACTAGATCACAAGGGCAAACAAAATTTAAAATCTAGCTCAAAATTTACAAGTTATCCTTATTTTCCTATTCACCCCCCACACTTAAGTTAAGCATTGTCCTCAATGTGATAAACGAACTTCAAAGTATGAAAATAGGGAAATAAGAGAATAAACCATATTTTACGGGCTTCATTTGATTCTTTGATCCAAGTGTCCAAGCAATCATTACCTGCAGTAATATTAAAACAAACAAACAAACGAAAATATTTCTACGTTTTATTAAAAAGTCAGTGGTACACCCCCACACTTAAGTTCAACTAAGGGATTAGAGAAACTTTGGAGTGTAATCACTTTGAAAATGAAAATAAGAAGTAAAAATAGCAAACACACGGGTTGCCTCCCGAGAAGCGCTTGTTTTATTAACGAGTCATCAGCCTGACTCAAACTTCCTTTAGTCTACGTTGGTGCAATCTTTGGTTTCTTCTTTGAGAAATTTGGAACATACACCATGTTTCCAATCACTATTTCTTCGGCCCAAGGAGTGTTTTTCTTATAATCGGCCGGAAAGTGTTCCATGAATGTTATAGCTTCATATTCTGATTCAGGCGGAATTTCTTCGATAGAAATCTCGTTCATTTGCTCCTTATCGTAGTATAATTTAATCCGGTGACCATTAACAATGAAACTTCCACCCTGTTTGTCATATAATTCAACATATACAGATGGAAATTCATGTTTCACTATATATGGTCCGAACCATTTCGGTTTTAGCTTAGGAGCTTTAAACTTGTATTTCATATTGAAAAGCAGAACTTTGTCTCCAGCTTTGAATTCTTTCCTAATTCTAAGCTTTCTGTCATGATAAGCTTTGGTTCTAGCTTTGTAAAGCTTGGAGTTCTCATAATCTTGGAGTCTGAGTTCATCGAGTTCATGCAATTGCAAAAATCTCTTCTCTCTAGCTATCTTGAGATCAGGGTTGCAGTTTCTGAGTGCCCAGTAGGCGCGATGTTTGATTTCGAACGGTAAATGGCAGGTTTTTCCATACAAAAGTCTGTATGGTGTTGTACCAATTGGAGTTTTGTAAGCCGTACGAAATGCCCACAAAGCATCATCAAGTTTTCTCGACCAAACGGCAGGATTGTCTTTGACCTTTTTTCGAGTATCCTTTTTAAGGCACTGTTGGTATTTTCGACTTGACCACTGGTCTGTGGATGATAAGTTGTAGCAAAACGATGATGAACTCCATATCGTTTCATAATTTTTTCCATTTGTTTGTTACAGAAATGGGTTCCTCGATCACTTATTAAAGCTTTAGGAATTCCATAACGAGCGAAAAGCTTCTTGAGAAAATTAACAACAACTCGTGCATCATTTGTGGGTAGAGCTTCAGCTTCAGCCCATTTGGAAACGTAATCAATAGCAACGAGAATGTATTCGTATTTGTGCGATTTAGGAAATGGTCCCATAAAATCGATTCCCCAAATATCGAAAATTTCGCGGACTTGAATGCTCTTTTGAGGCATTTCGTCTCTACGAGAAAGACTACCGGATCTTTGGAAGGCATCACAGTTTTGAACAAGAGTATGAGCTTCTTTGAAAATTGTCGGCCAATAGAATCCAACATCAAAAACTTTTTTAGCTGTGGTGGAAGGACCATAGTGTCCCCCAGTCGGGCCATGATGGCATTCATCAAGAATTCTTCTTGTTTCGGAACCATAAACACATCTTCTGATCATCCCATAGGGACATATTTTGAAAAGAATTTACTTCGTTGGGCATGAGTTAATCCTTTTCTGAGAATTTTTCCAACGAGATAATTTGCAAAATCTGCAAACCACGGAATTTCTTTTTCATCAATTGTGTCAACAGTCATAAGAGTTTCATCAGGGAAATAATCGTCAATTTCATCTTCCCTTAACTCTTCCAAATTTGGATTCTCGAGACGAGACAAATGATCAGCAGCCTGATTTTCTGCTCCTTTCTTATCTTTGATTTCGATGTCAAATTCTTGGAGTAGCAAAATCCATCGGATAAGACGCGGTTTTGCATCTTGTTTGGTAAACAGATATTTGAGCGCTGAGTGATCAGTAAACACATTTTTGAAAGCACAGGGGTAAGATCTGAATTTGTCGAAAGCAAAAACAACGGCTAACAATTCCTTCTCCGTAACCGTGTAATTTTGTTGAGCATTGTTAAGTGTTTTACTAGCGAAGTATATAGGACGGAAATGTTTTCCTTCAAGTTGTCCTAACACAGCTCCAACAGCAAAATCACTTGCATCGCACATGAGCTCGAATGGTAGTGACCAATTAGGTGAAACCATAATGGGTGCACTAGTCAATTGATTTTTTAATGTTTCGAAAGCTTTAATGCAATCTGCATTAAAGTCAAAAACAGAATCTTTTTCAAGAAGTTTTGTCATAGGACGAGATATTTTGGAAAAATCTTTAATAAAACGATGGTAGAAACCGGCATGTCCTAGAAAACTTCTAACGGCTTTAACATTGGTTGGAGTTGGTAATTTCGTGATAACATCGATTTTCACTTTGTCAACCTCCATTCCTGCACTGGAAATTTTGTGTCCAAGCACAATTCCTTCAGTCACCATGAAATGACATTTTTCCCAGTCAAGAACAAGATGTGCAGCTTCACATCTTTCGAGCATTTTATCGAGATTGGAAAGGCAAGCTTCAAATGAGTTTCCAAAAACTGAAAAGTCATCCATGAAAACTTCCATAGATGTTTCAAGCATGTCTTGGAATATTGCAATCATACACCTTTGAAAAGTTGCGGGTGCATTAAAAAGACCGAAAGGCATACGCCGGTAAGCGTAAGTTCCAAAAAGACATGTGAATGTAGTCTTTTCTTGATCGGCAGGATCGATAGGAATTTGGAAATATCCTGAAAAACCATCAAGGAAACAAAAGTATTTGTTCCCTGCTAGTCTCTCAAGCATTTTGTTGATGCAAATAATGTTCTAAAAACGTTATTTATATCTTTCGATTACTTCACGTTTTGAGGATGACAAAATGTGAAATCACGTTACTTTAAAATTAACGTAAACAAGTTTTTAACCGAAAGATCTCGTTTCTACGCAAATCACTCTAGAACAAATTTACAACTTGACAAATGATCAAAGAAGTGAATTTGTGTTTTGAGACTTCACATTTTAATGGGACAAAACATTTTTTCAAAAATAACACATGACAAATTATTTTGAAATAGTAAGAAATGTTTTAATGGAAAAATATGTTTGAAAATCACAACAGCTATTCCCCCCCCCCCCCAAAAATCAGCTCCAACCTTCCTCAAATAAGTTTTCACCAGAAAAGACAAAATTTGGAGCGTCCTAGTCTAGGACGGCTCCACGGTTCCACTAAATTTAGTGGAGCCGTCCGTACTATTTTTTCTGTAACGTTCAGATTTTCTTTGCCTATAAATACCAACCCCTTTCACAGATTTTAGGCATCCTTACACACACAAAACTTTCTGAGTTGAATACTCTCTTCACACTTTCTTTCTTAGATCATTTAGGTTAGTTTTTCTTTTGTTCAAGAGTGATCCAATCATCCTTCAGGTGATCCTCTTCATTCCTCTTCACTTGCAAGAGAAGAACACAAGTATCCAAGTTGATACAAGGTGTTATCATTCCTCTTCATTATCAAGAGAAGCACACAAGTGTCCAAGTTGATACAAGGTGTTATCATTCCTCTTCATTAGTAAGAGAAGAAATCAAGGTATTCAAGAAGATACAAGAGTTGTAGTTGTTAGGTTGTGTAACACTTGCTACATCCTTGATTGTATCTTAGCATACATCAAGATTATCTTTCTTTTGTGAGAGTGTGAGTGAAGATCATTGTGATCTTAAGAGATAGTGAAGATCTCTTAAAGCCATCGGGCTTGTGTGTGAGTGATCAAAGGATCTAGAGTAGTTACATTAAGTAGAGTGAATTGAGAGTTGATCTTTGTGATCGTGTTGAGATCGTGGTCATCTCTTGTAGCCATTAGGGCTTGTGTGATAGGTCACGTGGACCTTGGTAGATTGGTGCTAGCTAAGATTAGCACTCGACATTTAGCTTAGTGTCGGTAATAGGATAAGCGACGTGTACGGTTTTCTCCGCCTGAAGGGAGGTTGTTGACATAGTGCTTGAAACTCTCGAGTGTGGTACTCGGGGAGTGGAGTAAGGCGAAGAAGAGCTTCGTAGCCGAACCACTATAAATCCTTTGTCTCGGTTTGATCTTTCCAACTCTACTCTTTACTTTCAATATTTTGTATTTGTTAGTTTAGTGTGTAGTTCATATTGGTGTTGATTGATTACACATAGAGTTCGAATCAAAGTTTCCAATAGCCAACTTTTAAAACAAGATTTTTAAAAGAATTTTAAACCGGTAAACTATTCAACCCCCCTTCTAGTTTCCCACAATTGGTATCAGAAGCCACGTCAGTCAAGATTTTAAAGTATATTGTATTTTAAAACTTGAATCGATCAATGGATTCCGACAAATATCTAGAAGGGCAATCTATGCAAAGACCACCACTTTTCGAAACCGATTGTTTTATTTATTGGAAAACAAGATTCGAAACGTATGTGAAATCAAAAGACATTGATCTTTGGCATGTTATTACCGAGGGTGACTTTCAACCTATTCAAATGAATCCGGAAACTAAAAAGGATGAAATAGTTTCTTATGATAAACAGAGTGATGAACTTAAAAGGAAATTAGCCAAAAATAATGAGGCTAAAATGATGATTTATAATGCTTTGCCTAAAAAGGAATTTGAAAGAATTTTCATGTGTAATACGGCAAAAGATATTTGGAAAACTTTGTTAGTCACTCACCAAGGTAATAACCAAGTCAAAGAGAACAAGATAGATCTTCTTGTTCAACAATATGAACAATTTTCCATTTCGGAAGATGAGTCAATAGATAATGCTTTTGCTAGATTTAATACTATTATCACTAGTCTTAAAGCTCTTGATGAAGGTTACTCTAGCAAGAATTATGTTAGGAAGTTTCTTAGGACTCTACATCCTAAATGGAGAGCAAAGGTCACCGCCATAGAAGAGTCAAAGGACTTGGCGAATTTGTCACTCGATGAACTTATAGGAAACTTGAAAGTTCACGAGATGATAATCAAGAAGGACTCCGACATAGTCAAAGGCAAAAGCGAGAGAGTTAGGTCTCTAGCATTGAAAGCCAAGAAGGAGTCTAGTGATGAAGAATGCTCTAGTTCCGATAATGAAGATGAGGAATATGTATTAGCGGTTAGGGACTTTAAAAAGTTCTTTAGGAGAAGAGGTAGGTTCGTTAGGCAACCTCGTGATGAGAAGAAGACATCACAAAAGAACCATGTTGAAAAGAAAGGGACAAGTGATAGGAAGTGCTTTAGGTGCGGAGATCCTAATCACCTCATAGGAGAGTGTCCCAAACCACCGAAATTCAATAACCAACGAGCTCTCATAGGATGCTCCTGGAGTGATAGCGGTGATGATGAAGAAAAGAAGCCCAAGGACGAAACATGTCTAATGGCTCATACTTCAAATGAGGTACGTTACGACTACCCTGATTTTATAGATGATAACTCGTCAATAGATGATAACATACTAAATGACGAACATAATAATCTATGCAAAATTGTTTCAAAAATGCTAAGTAGAAACAAATCACTAAAATCAAAATTGCATGAACTTGAAGTAGAAATTTTAGGGCTAAAGGAACAAGTCAAAGGACTTGAAACATATAAAGAATTAGACATAGATTGTGAGTCATGCATAAATCTTCAAGCAGAAAATGAGAAACTCAAGGAAAATGCAATTAGAATCACTAGGTTCAAAAAGGAAACAGAAAATGCTTTGACAGATAAAACAAATCAAGTAAAATCTGTCAAACCCACGAATTCTGTCAAATCCCCAGACGACACCACTAAAGGTACCAACGGTACCAATAAACATAACAGAACCGTGGTACCGTCTAACACTAGAGACATAACTGAGTCTAATTTCAAAAACAAATCAGGTCCTAAACCAACTCACATAATTGTAAATGGTACAAAGGTCTCTATTGCTAGTATAAAGGAAGTAAAAAAATTTTACAAACCTATGTCAAACCCCCCTGGATTTGTAAAACCCAATAGGTCTAAGACTCCTCCACCTAGAAAAACATGCACTCTCAAACCTCGGTCAAGAACTCCTCTATCGAGACGTAACTCTAGAAGACAAAGTTTTCCAAGTAACTATCCCGTAACTTGGAATGACTGTCAACTACAAAGTTACTTGCCATGGGAAATTTGCCCTCAGTTCCAACATCCTAACCACATGCAAGTAATGCATGGGATGTTTAATGCTAACCACTTTGGACCCATGAGATATTGGGGACCAAATGTTTGAATGTTTGTCTTTTACAATAGATATGCTTGGGAATTGACTTGGAGCCTGACGGATGGGTCAAGGATAGTGGATGCACTAACCATATGATGGGTAACCGAAGTTTATTCTTATCATACAAGGCATACAACAGAGGTAATGTCACTTTCGGTAGAAAACTTAAGGGCAACATTATAGGCAAAGGTACGATCACTCAAAACTCCCTCACTATTAGAAATGTTGAGCATGTAGATAACTTAGGATTTAATTTGCTTAGCATTAGTCAAATGGTAGATAATAAGTGTAGAGTTATATTCTCTGAAGAGGGTAGTGAGATAATTAAGGATGGTAAAACCATAGGCAAAGGAGTTAGGAAAAATGGCTTATTTGTTATGAAAATAGGAAATAAGCCTCAGGATAGGATATGCTTAGCAACCATAGATGATAATTCAACTCTATGGCATAGGAGGTTAGGTCACGCCAATATGCGTTTGATACAATCATTGGCATCTAAGGAATTAGTTAGAAACCTACCTAAGATTAAGTTCGACAAACACTTTTGTGACGCTTGTAAAATTGGAAAACAAGCTCATTCAAGTTACAAAGCTAAGAATATGGTCTCGACTTCTAGATGCCTAGAACTCCTTCACATGGACTTATTCGGTCCATCCGCCGTACGGAGCTACGGAGGAAATTACTACACCTTAGTAATAGTTGATGACTATTCTCGGTATACTTGGACTAGATTTCTTAAGAATAAGACTCAAGCATTTGAGGAATTTGAAATCTTTAGTAGGAAAGTCCAAAACCAACTAGGATGTACGATAGTCGCTATTAGGACGGATCATGGTCGGAAATTTGATAATGAAGTGCAATTTGGAGTATATTGTGATGCTAATGGTATTACTCACAATTTCTCGGCTCCACGCACTCCACAATCAAATGGGGTAGTAGAGCGGAAAAATCGTACTCTACAAGAGATGAGTAGAACGATGTTGAATGAACAATCAATTCCGCAAAAGTTTTGGTGTAATGCGGTGGACACCGCAACTTATATTCTTAATAGGATTCTAATTAGATCTATCCTAGGAAAAACCCCATATGAAATCATGAAAGGTAGAAAACCTACTCTTGATTACTTTAGAGTATTTGGAAGCAAGTGCTTCATACTAAACACTAAAGATTACCTCACCAAGTTTGACCCAAAGTCTTATGAAGGTATCTTTCTAGGTTACTCCCAAAATAGTAAAGCCTATGTTGTCCTAAATAGAGAAACCATGAAAGTCGAAGAATCACTCAACGTGACATTCGATGAAAGTCCTCCACAAACTAAGACATCACCCTTGGTGGATGATGACTTAGATGAGGATGAAGCCATTATGGTCAATGGCAAGAAAACCTTAGAAGATGACATTGAGGATGAAATAGTTGAAGTTGACGAAATTGTCAACATTAAGGAATCCAAAAACCATCCTATTGAAAATGTCATAGGTAATTTAAACCAAAGAACCCTTAGGTCACAAACACAAAACAAAAGTAATTTCTTTTGTTTCATATCAACCGTAGAACCTAAGAATGTAGGTGAAGCGATTAAGGATGAAAGTTGGATACTTGCCATGCAAGAAGAACTTAATCAATTCACCGCAAACCAAGTTTGGGATTTAGTACCTCTTCCTAATAATCAAACAATCATAGGAACTAAGTGGGTGTTTAGGAATAAACTCGACGAAAATGGCGTCGTAGTTAGGAATAAGGCAAGGTTGGTAGCACAAGGCTATAACCAACAAGAGGGAATAGATTATGATGAAACCTATGCACCCGTAACTAGATTAGAATCAATTAGAAAACTCCTTGCCTATGCTTGTGCCTTAGACTTTAAACTATACCAAATGAATGTGAAGAGTGCGTTCCTTAATGGTTATATCAACGAGGATGTGTATGTTGCACAACCTCCGGGATTCGTTGATTTCGAATATCCGAATCATGTTTACAAGCTCAAGAAAGCACTCTATGGTCTTAAACAATCTCCAAAAGCTTGGTATGATAGACTGAAAGCTTTCTTGATTGAACATGAATATACCATGGGAAAGGTTGATAACACACTCTTCACAAAGAAAAGAGATTCACATCTCATCATTGTTCAAATATATGTCGACGACATTATATTCGGATCAACTTGTTCAGAGATGTGCGATGATTTCTCTAAGATCATGCATGACGAGTTTGAGATGAGCATGATGGGTGAATTGAACTTCTTCCTTGGTTTACAAATCAAACAAATGAAAGATGGTATCTTCTTTAATCAAGCTAAGTATAGTAAAGAAATGCTTAAGAAGTTTAGTTTAGAAGAGTCTAAGCCCATGAAAACCCCCATGTCCACGGAAATAAAACTCACGAAAGATGAAGAAGGTGAGTCCGTGGATAGCACTAAGTATAGAGGTATGATAGGAAGTTTACTATACCTCACGGCAAGTAGGCCCGACATCATGTTTAGTGTCTGCCTTTGTGCTTGCTTCCAAGAGGATCCCAAAACCTCTCACCTTGAAGCGGTTAAGCGTATCTTTCGATACATTAAAGGCACTATACACTTGGGATTATTCTATCCCAAGGGGACCGGTGTAGAAACTGTTGTCTATGCCGACTCTGATCATGCGGGAGATTATGTGGATCGAAAGAGTACGAGTGACGTTTGTACCTTCATGGGTTGTTGCTTAACTTCTTGGTTCTCCAAGAAACAAACGGCTCTTGCTATCTCCACAACCGAAGCCGAGTACGTAAGCGCCGGAAAGGCATGTCAACAAGCACTATGGATGAAACAAGCCCTTATAGACTATGACATTCATTTAGATGACGTCCCCATTATGTGTGATAATAAAGGTGCTATTGACTTGAGCAAGAACTCCGTTCAACACTCCCGTACTAAACATATAAAAATTCGCCACCACTTCCTTCATGATAATGTTTAGAAAGGAAATATTTCTATTGAGAAAGTTCCTTCTCAGGACAATATCGCAGACATCCTTACCAAACCTCTCAAACGAGAATCCTTTAACTACCTTCGTCTAGGTCTAGGAATGATGGAACATGTTCCATAAACCTCATGACTATTGAAGTCATCTCGTGTGTCTCGTTAAGTCTATTTTAGGTTCCCTAGTCAAAGGAATTTATTAGGTATAAATTCCTTCCTCGTGTCATTGTGTCTCTCTAAAACAGTGAGACTTATTCGTCAAACATCAAAATGGGACAGAAAACCATCCCTGCAGATACACGGCACCGCTAAATGTGTCACGGCACCGTTAAATTTAACGGTACCGTGGAACCGTACATCTGGAACATTTCGTATTTTAGTTCCCCTTTTCCACACCACTCATTCCAAACCCTCATAACCTCAGCAACTGCTGTCATAACTTAACCTCACACCCAACACTTAATTACACCCCTTCAAGATCATATTCAAGACATTGAGTTTCAAGATCCTCAATCATTCTCACCCTTTTTCAACAAAAATTGTAAGTCATCTTACTCAAATTTTTTTAATTTTGGGTCTAGGGTTTATACATTGATGAAAATTGAATTGGGGTTTTTCAATTTTTTTTTTAGGAAATTTTCAATTAGAAGTCATCAACTCCAAAACATTTCAAAATCTTTGGTACCAAAACATTGAGGTTACCAAACACCCCAATCCCATCATTTTCAAAATCTCACGAAACTAGGACCATGAAATTGTTCTTTTCATGTATTGTTGATGCAAACTAAAAACACTTTCTCATGCATACAAGATCTCACAAATCATGATCGAACTACATAATCAATATGTAGTCTTCGACTTATTTGCTTGAGCAAAAGTAAAATTAGGAGTGTTTGGGTAATCTCATTATTTTCTTTTGAGTCGAGATTGCCGCACCTCCACATAGTTTGCATATAGGCACACACTAGGCATGTGCATATAATGCAACTATTCTTAATACTAATATTTCCTAAAAACAATTTTATAGGAAACAAAAATGTCTCATGAATATGATTTTGATCATCTCCTAACCGACACCTACACACCCCAAATATCACAAGAACCCACAACTCCCGGTAACCACATTCGTGCCTATGTCAATCTTGAAACCCGTCGGTTTCATAAAGGTCGTGTCGTTGATCCATCCCTTGTTTACCATCGGGACATCAACACTTCTTTTAGAGCTATAGGATTCGATTGCTTACTCCACATAAACGAGCACATTTGTCCTCGCTTTATGTTGGAATTCTTCCGACAAGTTGAACTCGTACTTAACGAGGATCAATCCTTGTCTCTTTGATTTTGGGTCAGAAATTTTAAATTTGTCCTAACCCTTGAGCAATTTGCTCAAATCCTTCAAATCCCAAATCATGGGCAATGTACCTATACTGAGGATTGGTGTCTTGAGTCACTCTTCAACTATCGTGAAGAGAATAGTCCATATTGTTTCTACATACCCTCTCCCACCGAACTAACCAAAATCATTCGTACTCATAAGTACTCCTCTTATCCTAATCCAACGAAAATTCGTTTGGAAGAGGTGCGTCATGAACTACTTTCTTGGGCAGCCATCCTGCGAGAAAATGTTCTAAGTCTAACAGGAAATCGTGAGCAACTCCCGGCGTGTTGTGCTCATATGATCTACTGTCTCTTTACCCAACAACCATACAATCTCGCTTTCTTCTTTGCTAAGCGAATTGTACATCTCAAGGGTAACAAGAATAAATTGATACCCTATGGGATGTTCCTAACCCGCCTCTATCACCACTTCATGAACCTACACCCTTACCTTCATGGTCCTCAATACTCACTTTACACACCAGTCATGTAACCCATAACCGAGTCATACGTGTCAACCATTCTCATTTCTGAATCCTCCACCCATTATGCACCCTTTGATGATCCAAATCATGAGAATGAGATAAATGTTCAAGACGGGCGTGTAACAAGAATGGGAGAAAGCTCAAGTCATTAGTAGTTATGAAGAGATGTATATCTCCTGCTAGGGCTTATTCTTAATAGATTATATTAGGAATTAATACTCTAATTATCTTGCATGCTTAGTACTAAATCTATCACCATGGATGAATGATTTATGTGATATTTGGATGTTAGTTTATCTTGTCCTTTATGCTTGCATGCTTATGATTATCTTGAAAAATTGCTTGATAATCTTTATGTGCTAGATGTAGCATTGTAGGGGACATATTAGGAAAACAAAAACTTAGTGAGTTGAGGCACTATCATTTCCAGAAACTAGTTCCACTAGAAAACATCCCCCTAGCTGCCCAGAACTAGCCTCAACAGAAATTTTCGTGACAATAGTGTCACGGTACCACTAAATAGGGACGGTACCGTTAAATTTAACGGTACCGTGGGTCATTTAGAGGAACCGTGTCCCTGTTTGACGAATTTTTACTGTTCCTCCTAGAATCCCTGCAACCCTAACCTCAAACCTGCAAATTTTGCAACCTCACACACACCCTAAGATTCCCTTACTACACCATAGGACACTCCTATCAACTTTAATTTAAATTTCACCCAACTTGCCTATTTAAGGCCTCACCCTTGCAAGCTTATCTTGCACTTCACCTTCAACCTCTCATCACACAAACACCATGTCTTCCACACAAGGTTCCACCTCTCACATCTCCAAGAAACCTAGGATAACCGTGAAACCACCCTCAAAACCACTCTTTGTGGATCTCACAAAAGATGATGAAGCTATGACACCACCTTCCCAAGCCACTCCTTACTCACCATCACCACCTAATGCACCCTCTAAAACATCCTCTTCCTACACAACATCTTCATCATCCTTTAACACAACATCATCCATGGAGTACACACTATCACCCATAACTCCATTGGACTATGCCATGCCAACTCCTTCACCAACAAACTCACCATCACCACCTTCTCCTATCATGGCACAACTCATCCAACCCCATCCCTTTGATCTACATAGTGCTAATTGCCTATGTTGCCTCCACAACCGTAATCTTATCTTTTTCTTAAGAGATGAGATTCACTTCATGTTCTCTTTTATAGAACGTCTCTTAACACCACCACCACCCCAAATGATGCCACAATCTCCACCACCTCCTAACCCTAACAACTAAACATGCCCTTGTTTAGTTTCTCACCAATAAACCTATAGGACCTCTCTTGGAAATGAAGCTTGCCTTTAGTCATTAGGGATTTAGGTTTCCTATTGTCTCTTTTATGCATCTTATGTAGTCATACCTATGTATGACATTTGCTCTTATGAACGAATGCTTTTATTTTATGTGGATGCTTAGCTACTTAGTCATTCATTTTGTGGTTGGATATTTGTCTTAGGTGCTACATGTTAGATATTGTATATATGTCATCTAACCTTGTTTTGTAGCACGAATCCTTGCTTGATTCCTTGGTATTCTCCAAATGAGGGGGAGTATATGTCAAGGGGGAGTTTTAGTCACCTTTTTGATTAGATAAAAAGGGAGAGAAATGGGAGTAAACTCATTAAAAACTTGTTAAAACTAATTTTAACTTAAAATGAGTTTATATTTTGTCATCATCAAAAAGGGGGAGATTGTTGATGTAAATAATATTCTAAAAACGTTATTTATATCTTTCGATTACTTCACGTTTTGAGGATGACAAAATGTGAAATCACGTTACGTTAAAATTAACGTAAACAAGTTTTTAACCGGAAGATCCCGTTTCTACGCAAATCACTCTAGAACAAATTTACAACTTGACAAATGATCAAAGAAGTGAATTTGTGTTTTGAGACTTCACATTTTAATGGGACAAAACATTTTTTCAAAAATAACACATGACAAATTATTTTTGAAATATTAAGAAATGTTTTAATGGAAAAATATGTTTGAAAATCACAACAGCTATTTTCCCCCCCAAAATCAGCTCCAACCTTCCCCAAATAAGTTTTTACCAGAAAAGACAAAATTTGGAGCGTCCTAGTCTAGGACGGCTCCACGGTTACACTAAATTTAGTGGAGCCGTGGCATGTTTAGTGGAGCCGTCCGTACTATTTTTTCTGTAACGTTCAGATTTTCTTAGCCTATAAATACCAACCCCTTTCACATATGTTAGGCATCCTTACACACACAAAACTTTCTGAGTTGAATACTCTCTTCACACTTTCTTGATTAGATCATTTAGGTTAGTTTTTCTTTTGTTCAAGAGTGATCCAATCATCCTTCAAGTGATCCTCTTCATTCCTCTTCACTTGCAAGAGAATAACACAAGTATCCAAGTTGATACAAGGTGTTATCATTCCTCTTCATTATCAAGAGAAGAGCACAAGTGTCCAAGTTGATACAAGGTGTTATCATTCCTCTTCATTAGCAAGAGAAGAACTCAAGGTATTCAAGAAGATACAAGAGTTGTAGTTGTTAGGTTATGTAACACTTGTTACATCCTTGATTGTATCTTAGCATACATCAAGATTATCTTTCTTTTGTAAGAGTGTGAGTGAAGATCATTGTGATCTTAAGAGATAGTGAAGATCTCTTAAAGCCATCGGGCTTGTGTGTGAGTGATCAAAGGATCTAGAGTAGTTACATTAAGTAGAGTGAAGTGAGAGTTGATCTTTGTGATCGTGTTGAGATCGTGGTGATCTCTTGTAGCCATTAGGGCTTGTGTGATAGGTCACGTGGACCTTAGTATATTGGTGCTAGCTAAGATTAGCACTCGACATTTAGCTTAGTGTCGGTAATAGGATAAGCGACGTGTACGGTTTTCTCCGCCTGAAGGGAGGTTGTTGACATAGTGCTTGAAACTCTCGAGTGTGGTACTCGGGGAGTGGAGTAGGGCGAAGAAGAGCTTCGTAGCCGAACCACTATAAATCCTTTGTCTCGGTTTGATCTTTCCAACTCTACTCTTTACTTTCATTATTTTGTATTTGTTAGTTTAGTGTGTAGTTCATATTGGTGTTGACTGATTACACATAGAGTTCGAATCAAAGTTTCCAATAGCCAACTTTTAAAACAAGATTTTTATAAGAATTTCAAAACCGGTAAACTATTCAACCCCCCTTCTAGTTTCCCACACATTTGATCCATGAATGGTATAGGAAAATGATCTTTTCTGGTGGCTTTGTTTAATTTTCTGTAATCAATAAGTACTCGCCATCCAGTGAGAGTTCTAGTAGGAACTAATTCATTCCGTTCCTTAGTCACTATGGTCATTCCTCCTTTTTTCGGAACACAGTGAACTGGACTCACCCAAGGACTATCCTCGATGGGGTAAATGATACCGGCATCAAGAAGTTTGATGATTTCTTTCTTAACAACTTCTTTCATGTTGGGATTGAGTCGACATTGTCTTTCTACAACGGGTTTAACACCTTCTTCGAAATTGATTTTGTGTTTACAGAAATCAGGGCTAATTCCTGGGATATCAGAAGTTTTCCAAGCAAAAACTCGTTTATGCCTCTTGAGAACAGAGATGAGACATTATTTTTCATCATCATTGAGCAACGAAGATATGACTACTGGAAGAAGTGAATTATCCTCCAAGTAAGCATATTCAAGATGATCGGGAAGTGGTTTTAGCTCAAGATCAGTTGGTGGTTCTTGAAGAGATGTTTTGATCCTCAATTGATCATTAAAGGTGATTTCCTCAAAATTATCTTCTACTATCTCTCCTTCTTCAACTTCTTCAATATCTTATTCGAATTTTACTTCCATAAAATCAGCGAATTCTTTATCAAGATTTGTTTCACTAATTTTCTCCGAAGTAGTCATGAATGGATCAGAATCGTCAAGTAATGCATTCACTTCTTCATCAGTGACTTCATTGATTACGTCAATGCTAAAACAAGTGTCATCACTGGAATATGGATATTGCATTGCTTTATCGATTAAAAAGGTAATTCTATCTTCTCCAACTCCAAGATTGAGTTCTTTACCTTTTACTTTTATGATAGCATCAGCGGTGTTTAGGAAAGTCTTCCTAAAATAAGAGAGACTCTACTATCTTCCTCCATTTCTAAGATCACAAAATCCACGGGAAAAACAAATTTACCAACTTGAACAAGCATATTCTCAGCAACCCCAACAGGATATTGGTAAGAATGGTTGGCTAATCGAATACTCATCCTTGTAGGTTTCAAGGTATTGATGTAAAGTTTAGAATACAACGAATAGGGCATCAAATTGATACTTGCACCAAGATCGGCTAAAGCATCACATGTGATGTTGTTTCCTAATGTGCATGGAATCAGAAAACTTTCGGGATCTCCGAGTTTTGGTGGAATTTTGTTTTGAACAATAGCTGAACATTCTTCGTTGAGAAAGGTAGCGGATATTTGCTCCAACTTGTTCTTGTTATTCAGAAGTTCCTTTAAAAATTTCCCATAATTAGGCATTCTAGCTAGAACATCAACGAGGGGTGCATTGAGTCTAACCTCTTTGATCATTTCAACAAACTTCTTATAACGCTCCTTCATCTTTTCTTTCTTAAGGCGTTGAGGATATGGAATCTTTGGTGTGTATGCCTTAACTGGTGGGATAGGTTTTTCTTTGGTGGGTGTATTTGAAGTATTTTCCTTTTCGGCTTCTTCAGCTAAATCCTCACTTTCATCATGGATGATCGTGATATCATTTGGATTGGGTGGTGGATCATAAGAGAGACCACTTATTGTGAATACAGCATTGATATTCTCATTTCTAGTCTGTGGTGGACGATAAGTTTTATCGTTTGATCCAGATGATGTTGGTTTAGGGTTGGATTGGGTATTACTTGGTAACGAACCTGATGGTCGGGAAGAGAATTGATCAGAAAGTCTACCGAATTTGTTTTCAAGATCCTGAATAGATGCTTGATGATTTTTCTGACCCTGCTCAACTTTGGTTTTGAGATTGAAAAATTGAGTCTTGACGAACTCATTGGTGGATTTTTGAGCAGTCACGAATTCACTCATCATTTTTTCGAAATCGGTTTCTTCCGACTTTTTATCAGAGGTTTGTGGAGTTTGATCGTCTGTTCGAGGTTGAGAATCACAGTTGTTATCCCTTTGTTGGCGATCTTGCCAATTTCCAGAATTTCTCCCGTAATAGTTACCACGATAACCGCCTCCACGGTATCCTCCTTGGACATAATTAGCTTCTCCTTCTTTAGGTCCGTTCATTGGTTGATCGTCACATTCTGATGATGTGTAATTACCTCCACAGTTGTTATAACCATCTCGCATTTCTTTCATTTCTCTTTTAAGATATTTGTATTGCGAGTCGATTTTGGAAACCAAGACTTCCATTTTCTCCATGAGTTTAGAGGTATCAGAACTTTTGGCAAAAGCAACGGTTTTTCTTAAGGGTTTGGTTTTGGAATCTTTTGACCAATCGAGTTTGAGAAGTACTCGATCTTCAAGCAATTGATATGCCTGGTTAGGGGTCTTATAGAGAAAAATTCCTCCAGCATCAAGGATTCCTTGAGATGTTTCATCAAGTCCATGGTAGAAGATTTGGATAATAGTTCCTCGTCCTAAACCATGTCCATGACAACTACGAAGCAAATCTTTCATACGAAGCCAAGCTTCGACGAGTGATTCGTTAGGATTTTGTGTGAAATCACGAATTTCTCCCATGAGTCGGTCAAACATGGCAGGTGGAAAGAATCGGCTTACAAAATTTTGCCTCATCTCCTCCCGAGTATCGATAGTTCCTGGGGTTAATTCGTTGTACCACACTTTTGCATCTCCGGCAAGTGATGATGGAAAAAGTTTAAGTTTAATGGCGTCGACATCGGTGTCGCCATATCGGAGCATGCCACAAATTTTGATGAATTCGGCAATGTGTTTATGCGGATCGGCCTGCGAGCGGAAATCGAATTGGCGGTCTTTTATCATAGAAAGATGGTGACCTTTCACGGTGAAATTGTTACCAAGGTTAACAGGAACAATAGCAGCTCCAGGAGTGGGTGCTACGGCTCGGTTGGCGGCCCACATGGGTTGATCGTCAGCCATGGGAAAAGGTTGATCAGTGAATGGGTTATAAACGAATTTGGCTTCGAAAAGGTTATCAAACGGTGGGTTTCTTACTCTTGGTACACGATTTGCTAATGGAACAAAAGGTGTTCTTCTTCTTCTTGTTCGAATTAAACTCTCGGGTTCGGAAAGAGGTGAAATTGGTTCTATTCCAGTTGAACGAATGTTCATACAATTCCTAAAAGAATCGATGCAATGTCTAAACACACGAGCAAAGAATAAAAATAGTTTGGAAAATCAGATCAGATGATCCGATTGGATGGCAGGTGTGCCGATCGGATGGTTGTTTCAGAAAAATTGGGTTTGAAAAAGAACCGATCGGATGGATGGACTTCCGATCGGATGGTCAGCTCGGATATATATATATATATATATATATATATATATTTTGGTTTTTCGAAAACGAACTTGGTGAGAAATGGACTTCTAAAACTTACAGAAACACAATCAAGATCCCCGGCAACGGTGCTAAAAACTTGATGTGTTACGTGTGTGTACAAGTTTTAAATTTATAAGGGTGAATTACCGAATCTAGAAATAACACATATGAGCAAGTGAACTCGTCCGTTATAGAAAGATTATGATGGTAAGTCGGGATCGTTCGCAGGGATTTGTGAGTAAATCGAGTTGTAAGTATAAAAGCTACTAAAAGTAAATCTCTAAAACAAGCAATAATGATAATATGATAATTCAAATGATTAAAACTACATTTGCTTAGACTAGTATACTACTCTTGATAAGCATGATTGTGATAACTTTTGTTAACATGTTGGTAATGATAATTAGTTGGTGAACTAATGTATTGTTCTTACAAGTTAAACCTTCGTCAAGATGTTAGTTTATAAAAACAAGCATTAAGTTTAACCAATCAATTCAAGATCAATTCAAGTTTCATATAAGTTTGGATTAACAAACTTAAACACAAAAATAATCTTTTGTTTTATCAAATAAGTAGGAAATGGTCAATACAAAAGGTAGCCGATCATAGACAAAAATGTTACAATTGATTGTAAACTACTAATCTTTCGACTTATGAGGTGGTTTTCAATCAATCAAATTTGATCGACAAAAGCATTCTTATTACAACCACAATTAAGTTTCTTTGTTTAACCAAGAATAATGGGTAAAAACAATCATTTATAGACAAATGATTATAACTAGTTGAATAACAATAAACCTTTCGACCTTTAGAATTACTAACAACTAGTCAAACTTGATTAACAAATGTCACTATGAAACTTAAGTACAATTGGATCTTAGAATTAACTTGAAATTGAATTAAAACATGTTATCACAATCATACGCAAATCATTAAGTAATATACATCATCTAATCAAGTGCACAAAGGCACTAGCCACTCATAGCAAATATAAACATAAACTCAGAATTTTGAACATTAGAAATCATGATTAAAAGTCTTACAATGATTGGAATAAGAATACAAATGAATAGGTAATGATACCAAAGGAATTGGTGTTGACTTCTTGATGGTTTGACTTCCAAATGTTGACTTCTTGAACCTCCAAGGTTTTATGGACTTCTACGGACGAAATTGAGAGCTTTTGAGAGAGTATTTTGAGAGTGGTAGATAATTAGAAAGTTAATGGGTAATTGTGTGTTCAAATGATTGTAAATGGCTCTATTTATACTACTCTCAAGGCCTAGGGTGTTTAATGCATCAACTTGGCCAACAAGCAGAGTAGAATGGCCTAGAAGCAAGGTAGGAAGGACCTAGAATCGTTTGGAGCAAGCTTGAATCTTAACAATGAAGAAATGGCAAGTCAGGACACTCAAACCGATCAGCATAGCGTCCATCCGATCGGTTGGTCTTCGTTACCACCTCCAGCCGAATCGGATGCGGGTTGCATCCGATCGGATGGAGGGCTTCAGCAGGGCACTTTCTTGGTCTTTGGTGATTGGCTTGTTTCTTGCTCATAGCTCTTTGTTCTTCATCCAAACTTGATCTTTTCTTTGTCTGAGAACTTGTCAACTTGAAATAATGAACACTTGGACCTTCATTCTTTGAAATGCCTATTCGGAGTGGATCTTGACATGGGAATCTTCGTACGATCGAAAATCTTTCTCTCTTCATCATTCTTTCACTTTTTCATCCTTTTTCCTGTACTTGGCTACATACACTTTGCAAACATACTTTGGTGCGATTAAGTAACAAAAGCATATAAATATAACCAAATAACATATACAAAAACACGAATAACGCTACTAAAAACATGCACAATTTGAGCGTTATCAGCTTTACATCCAAAGTGGAGAGCAAAGGATACAGCAATAGAAGAATCCAAAGATCTAGCCTCACTCTCACTAGATGAGCTCATTGGCAATCTAAAGGTTCATGAGCTAATCATCAAAAATGATTCCGAGACAGTCAAAAGCAAAGTAGAAAGGAGATATGTAAGACAACCGCGATGATGAAGACTCAAAAGGAATTAAGTGATGATGAAGACTCAATCTCGGAAAGTGAAGATGAAGAGTATGCCATGGCGGTTAGAGACTTCAAGAAATTCTTTAAGCGAAGAGGTAGATATGTAAGACAACCGCGAGATGAAAAGAAAGCACCCCAAAAGGCTCGTGATGAGAGATATAGCAAAGGCGATAAAAGATGCTTTGGATGTGGTGATCCAAGACACTTGGTAGGAGATTGTCCTCATCAAACGAAAGACAAGAACCAAAAGGCATACGTAAGCGGCGCTTGGAGTGATAGCGACGAAGATGCCAAAAATGAATCTTGTCTGGTGGCCGGAACTTCAAAAGAGGTACCTTTCAAAACTGATCTCTATAATGATGACACTCTCTCATTAGATTCGCTTGATTTAGATAATGAGTATGATCAAATTTGCAAAATGAGTCAAAAGATAATTTTCAAAAACAAATCTCTAAAATCTATTAAGTCTAAATTAGAGAAAGAAATATCGGAACTAAAAGATAAACTATCTAGACTTGAAAAAGGCAAAGAAATTGACTTAGAATGCAAACCGTGTCAAAATCTTAAAATCGAAAATGAGGGACTCGAGGAAGCCTCAAAACTAAACAAATTTAAAAAGAGTGCTCATTCTCTTAAACAAATGATAGATGCTCAAATGTTTTCCGATAATAAAACCGGTACAGGCTATGATTTATCTCAAGCATCAACAAGTGGTACAAAACAAACCAAATTTGTGAAATCTTAGACAGTCGAGACTACTTGTGACGGTCCCCAAAATGCACCAGACGGTCCCGCAACTTTAAAGGACCGTCCATCATTTAAAGGACCGTCCACAGTGGATAAGTCTGTAACTTTGCCTAAATATGTATTAGGTCCTACACCAAAACACTTAACTATAATGAACACTGAAGTACCTATTGCTAATATAAGAGAAGTTAAACGCTTCTATAAACCACTACTTAAACCGGGAATAGGATTTAACAAAATAACGACTAGGTCAAAAACTCCTCCACCTAGGAAAAAAAATGTTACCCAAAGACAAACTAGACCAAGACAACCTAGAAAACAAAATTATCCGAACATGTATCCTCCAACAAGGAAGAATAATTTTCTACCTATAGGTTTCTACTCACCATTTCAACATCCTAGTCAAATGCAACAAATGCATGGGATGTTTAATGCTAACAACTTTGGACCCATGAGATATTGGGGACCATATGTTTGATTTTGTCTATGTTATCATTAGATATGCTTGGGAATTGACTTGGAGCCCGATGAATGGATCTAAGATAGTGGACACACTAATCACATGACGGGAAATCATAAGCTATTCTCATCATATCGATCATGCAGTGAAGGTAATGTCACTTTTGGTAGTAAACTCAAAGGTAATATCATCGGCAAAGGTACGATCACTCATAACTCCCTTACTATCACTAATGTTGAACATGTAGATAACTTAGGTTTTAATCTCTTAAGTATTAGCCAAATATGTGACAATAATTGTAAAGTAATCTTTTTCGAAGATGGTAGTGAAATCATAAAGGATGGAAAAGTCATTGCCAAGGGCATTAGGAAAGGTGATCTATATGTCATGAAGATAAGTAATAAACCTAGTAACAATATATGTTTAGCTACGGTTACTGATAACTCTACCTTATGGCATAGAAGATTAGGTCACGCAAATATGCGGTTGTTGCAATCATTAGCTTCTAAGGATTTAGTTAGAAATCTTCCTAAACTTAAGTTCGACCAATATTTTTGTGACGCTTGTAAAGTTGTAAAACAAGCTCACTCTAGCCATAAACCTAAGAACATAGTTTTAACCTCTAGATGCCTAGAACTCCTTCACATGGATCTTTTCGGTCCTTCCGCTGTACAGAGCTACGGAGGAAATATTTACACCTTAGTGTTGGGAATTAAATGTTCTGAAGATTAAGTATCAAGAATTACAAGTATTAACAGTTCCAACTGCTGAGAAGAATACTCTAACAGTTCCAACTGCTAGTGTATATCTTAGGACTGTTCAAGTTATAACTAACCGTACTAACTGATGTTGGTACTGGTAGTACAAAGAAGGGACTGTTGAGTTGAGACTGCTGGTTGGATAAGTATTGAAAAGATATTTGTGTACTGATCCGCCCGAAAACAACACTAATAATTAAACAAATGCAGTCTCAGAACCGGATGCTCGTGTATAGTGTGAAACCAGGCAAGTGATCACCTGGGTCGTTTCCCAACGAGGTGTGAATGGAAAACTGTGAAAAGCTTTGGATTAGAGTGATTGATGAATCAGATATTTTTGATTTTGCTTTTTTAACAATTCTAAATAACAACTTAAAACAGATATGCACAATAAAATTAAACGCGAATAAATAAACTGAAACGCGTAACAGAAAATCTAAAACGGGACTAAAACTGAAATTTATGAAATTTAAAGCCTAAAAATGTAAAATTACTAAAAACTTATTTAAAAACTTAAATTATATTTTTCTACACTTTTTATTTAATTATTATTAATTATTTATTATTTAATTATTAATTAAACTAATTTAAATTATAAAAAATACTAAATGAACAAAGAAAATTCTAAAACTTTTTCTAAAAATATTATAAGATGAGAAAAAGCTAAGAAATTATAAAAATGAAAATTACTTAATTAAAATTTAAAAAAATAAATTCTATTAAATAGAAGCTATCACTTTATTTCTATTTTTGATTTTCTTAAGGACTAAAAATATTTTTATATTTTTCCTAGATTAAAAATGACAAAATAAAATTATGAAAATTAAAATTATATTTTTCTGATTATTATTCTATTTATTATGATTTAATTACTATTATAAACTAATTAAAAAGATTAAAAATATCAAAACTATTCAGAAAATTATGAAAAATTACAGATAATTCTAAAATAATATTAGAAAGATAAGAAAAATAAAATGAAAAGTTTAATAAGCCTACTGAGCTGATTTGGGCAGATAAGCAGTTGAGTAAATAAGCTAATAATAAGCTAATAAGCTCAAAACTCAACCAATGGCTCAAAACAGGTTTAATAAACTACTAGAAGCACAAAACAACAGAAAAACACAAATAAGCACTAGAAATGAACAAGATAAGCACCTATGCAATTGAGGAATCAAAACAGAAACTCAGACAAATGGCCAAATTGAAGGGCAATTTAAGCACTTAAATAAGCTACTGAGATTCCAACTAATGGGGGCAAAAGTTACCCTATACTACTGGCTATCTTAAAAACCTAAAAAGCCCCATCATAATTTGACCAATTGATGTCTAATTGAAGCCAAGATCAGCAATCAAAACAACCAAGTCTGTTGTTGTGTCTGTTGCATGCAGAGTTGTGCAGAATTGGTGCAAGGGTTCTAGGCTAATAAAGGACACACTAAATGAACCAAAGGGAGTTCAGAACTGCCAAGGAAAGAGACCAAACAAGCTTGTGGCCATAAATAGCTTATGTGAGCTTGTGGCAGTCCAAAATTCCCACAGGTTGCTAGAAACTGCTATACCTATCTATAGGGCTAACCAAAAGTTGAAAATAGCTTATGAGGACTGTAAGAAGCTAGAACAAAGCTGGGCTTCTTGCAAATCTACAGTAACTGTGGTTATGGCCTATCTAACTGCTAAAACCAAACACCCCTTCTAGTGGTGACTGTGGTGGATTTCCAAAGAGAAACACAATTTTTAAACTAAAAGTCTTGGTTTTACTTATGAACTAACTTATGTGAACCCTAATAAGCAACTTTAAATAGGAAAATAAGCAATATGATAAGCTTATGCCTATATGGCTGTTTTTGGTCTTTTATATGTTTTTAAGCAAAATGAAGAGACAAGCTATAAACTACTGATAGAACTTATGAAATACACTTAAGGATTATCAATAAGCAAATAACAATAATAAAAAGCTAATAATAAGCAATTCTACAGTACTTTGGAATTTATGCAAGAAAATGGGAAAAATCTCACAACTGAAATTGGATTATGGAACAAGAGAACAAGGACTAGAAACCACTCCTAGCTTGTTGTCAACAAGCTAGAAACCAGAAAAACCATCCAGATTAGCTTCTACCCCCATACAGCTTATTTTGACCTCCAGGTTGACTTTTGTTGACTTTTCATCAAATCTTGCATAGAACTGAATTAATCTAATATAAGCTTATCAAAAAGCTATGGGAAGCTTATGTAAGCTTATAGAAAGGGTATGTATGGCTTTTGATTGGTTCTTAGTGACTGAACATCTAAATTCGAATTAACAAAGAACATGGAAATTTGAAATTCATTAACCTTTGGGATAATTACAATACAGAAGTGAAATATTACTTGAAACAAACTTATATTACAACTGAAAACCTTAATTTAAATTGAAATAACATTTAAGCTACTTTCTATACTAATTTTGGTCCTAATCTACTGACACTTTATTTCTTGTTGCTTCTCTTCCTTTTATAGTACTCCCAAATGCTTTCTTGATGAATTCCGAACACATCCCCACCATTTAATTGAATTGAAATGATCTCAGCCTTCCATTGTATTTTTGGCGGGAAAACTAGACATGTGGAATTTTTGGCTTCTTACTGAGCAAGTGGGATAGTGGGTAGCTAAGGAGGAGGGGGGTGATGGATTGTCAGGATAAGGGTGTGATTGGTGGTGGTATTGTGAAAAATGGTGGGCTGAGTGGTTTTGGCGGGGTGAAACCAGTGAGGTGGAGGGAAGGAGACGGGTCAAACAAACATTTGACCCTGATATTTAGTTTAAAGGGTGTGGGCTGGTTTGTTGTTGGGCCAAGGGATGGGTTAGGATATGGATTGGGTTTTATTTTATAGTTGGGTTTAGTTAGGATTTGGATTTTTGGGGTATTGATTGGATCCGGATTTAGTTAATTCATAGGGACCAATCTTGTAATTTTCTGAAAGTATAGGGGCCTGATTTGGCAAGTTTCCAAAGTATCTTCAAGGACCTAACCTGCCAAATATGATAAATCAAGGACCATAAATGTAATTATTTTCCATTTTAAATTTCCAAGGACCTATTTTGCCATTTTTGAAACTTCAGGGACCTAAGTTGCCATTTTTGCAATTTTAAACTTCAAGGACCAAGTTTGACAACTCATGAATCCCTAGGGACTTTAAATGACATTTTACATGATTTGAATATCCAGGGACTAGTTTTGCTAATTTATGAAAGTTCAGGGACTGAAAATGACAATTATGCAAACTTTGTTCGTTTTTCACTTGTTTTCAATCTTTTTGTTCCTGAATTATATAAAAACACATTTTATGATATTTTATGTATTATTTGACTTTTCAAAGTGTTTTTGGTTGTTTATGTGGGTTTAAACAAGGTAAATATATGTGTAATTAGACACATATCATGTACTAAAGTCAATTATATACGGTAGATAATATCTTACCCCATGTGCTTAGTTAACAAGTTGTGTACACAGATACATGTTGTATCTTATGTACTGACACACTCAAGATAAGTTAGCAAGTAGTTTGTCTAGACTTAACAATATTGTAAAAAGATCTTTCTTGTGATATAAAAGAAAGATCTTAGACTTAGAGATAAGTGTGTTCAATAGTGTTAAAAACATAGTGAAAATATATCTCTCAAGAACATAAAATCTTAAGATTCAAGGTTGTAACCCTAGTGATAATTCAAGATCACTCGTATTATTATCATTAATAATATTGAATCGTTTGGTGTTAATCTTTCATTGTTCATTGTCATATAACAAACACAACTGTTCCATTTCCATAACACAAATAACCTTCTAAGTGTGATTAAGTAGATTCCGCATACTTAATCATATTAACTCAATATATCATACACACAAAGTACAAAAGGTTTAACCACTTTAACCGTGTGTCGAATCCTAACAAGTGGTATCAGAGCTCAGGCTGATATTATTGATTTAGAAGAAGAAGCTGAAGAAATGGACGTTGAATCTATTCAGACAAATGTTGCTGCGAAGATTCCCATGCTCAAACAGAATGAGTTTGAGATGTGGAGGCTGAGGATAGAGCAATATTTCCAAGTGCAAGATTATGCACTTTGAGAAATCATTGAAGATGGAGACTCTTACCAGCCTATCACCACTACATCAACAGTGGATGGCAAAGTTGTGTCAACTCTGCAGACAAAGCCAACATCTGCAGAAGATAGAATAAAGAAGAAAAATGACTTGAAGGCAAGAAGCATGCTGATGATGACCATTCCCAATGATCAACTTCTAAACTTCAGCAAGTTCAAAGATGCCAAGTCATTATTTGAAGCTATTATTGCCAGGTATGGTGGAAATGAAGCCACCAAGAAAACCCACAAGACACTACTCAAGCAGCAGTTTGAAAACTTCTCCTCTACATACAATGAATCTCTTGACCACATGTTTAATAGGCTTCAGAATATTGTGAGCCAACTTGCTATTCTTGGGATAGAAATGCCTCAAGAAGATTTGAACTCAAAATTTCTGAGAAGCTTACCAGAAGAGTGGGCTATGCATGTTGTTGTCTGGAAGAACAAGCCAGACTTAGACACCATGGAACTGATGGACTTGTATAGCAACTTCAAGATTGTGGAGCAAGATTTAAAGAAGAATGGAGGTACTAGTTCTAATACTGGGAACAAGGCATTTATGTCAACTCCTAGTACCTCAAAATCAAGTGAAGAGGTGAAAGTTGTTGATGATGTTGGTGCTGCTAGTTCATCAAGTAGTACCATTAGTATTTTGGATGAAAAGACTTGTTGTGCATTTCTTACAAGTTAGAATAATGGGTCCATGCTCTCCTATGAAGACCTCCAAGAGATCCATGAAGATGATCTGGAGGAAATGGATCTAAAATGGCAAATTTCTCTTCCTAGCATGAGAGCCAAGAAGTTCTATCACAAGATGGGGAAGAAGCTCATAATCAGCAACACTGATGCTGCTGGTTTTGATAAGTCAAAGATAGAGTGCTATAACTGCCACATGATGGGTCATTTCTCAAAAGAGTGCAGAAGACCAAGGCAGCAAGATAGCAAGAATAGAGGTTTTGGAAGCAAATCCAAAACAGAGGAGGTTGTTGAGCCAAAAGCTATGGTAGCTATTGATGGCTTAGGTTTTGATTGGAGCTTCATGACAGATGAAGAAGAAACTCCTACTCAGATGGCACATATGGCTTTTTCTGCTACTGAGGTACAAAATCATAAAGCTTGTTCAAATACTTGCACTGCTCTTAATGCTCTACAGGTTTTAATGAAACAATATGATGATCAAAAGAAAGAGCTAAGCAGCACTTTTCAAAACTTTATAAACTATAAGTGTGGATTAGAGACTTTAGAGAAACAAATCACACATTATAAAGAAAATGAATTAGCTTTTTCTGATGACAAAGCTCTCCTAAGACAGGACATATTCTTTAGAGATGCTGAAATTAAGCTTTTGAGAGAAGCTTATGATAGGGTCAAAAGGGAAAATAAAAACATTCACTTAACTACTCAAGCACTAGAACATGCTTCTAGAAGTGTGCACAACATAGTAGAATGTCAGGTGATTAATAGAGCTAAGTCAGGAGTAGGATATAAAAGTGTCCCACCTCCTTATAGAGGCATCCCAAAACCCCCAGGGATTGACCTAGGGAATTCAGGTTTACCTGAGTTTCAAGAACCAATAATGGAATATGGTTCTAAGAATACTGAGAGTCTTAAGGTAGAAAAAGTAAGTAAAAGTTTAGATAAAACTTTACTTTATCAGGACAAGGTGTCCTTTGTTAAGAAATTAGATGCTATAGTTGTTGAAGATTGCACAACTGATAGTGATGAAGAAGAACAGGTTATGTCTAAACCTGAAGTGGTTAAGAAAGTAGGAGCAAGTGTTCCTAAGATAGTCAAACACAATACTGCTAAGCCTAAATCAAACATTAAGCATGTTAGGCAACCAGTTAGATATTGTGAGCAATATAGAACCACCAACAAGCCCAGAGGTAACCAAAGGAATTGGAATAACCTCAAGTCTAACCAATTAGGTGATGACTTTGCTTTTTATAACAAAGCTTATTACACATGTGGTAGTTTTGACCATCTTGCAGCTTTCTGCAACCATTGGGTATCTGGTTATGAAAACAATAGGGTGAATTTCAAAAGGCAAACTCCTCAAACTCACTTTCACTCTAAACCCAAAAGTATAAAACCCAGAGCAGTTTCGACAGCAGTCTCTACTGCTAGGCAAGCAGTTTCAATTGCTAGACCATCTAAGACTGTTAACCCAAGACCAACAGTTAAAAGTGCAAAAATAACTTCAAAACATGCACCTAAAACTGTTCTCAGGCCCATTCAAACAAAAGCAGTGGTCCAAAAACAAGTTTGGAAACCAAAGAGTAAAACTGCAAAGCCAGCAGTTAAAACTGCTAAGAAAGCAGTTAGTACTGCTGCTTGGAAAAACAGGGCAAATGCTGTTAAGGCCTCAGCATGTTGGATTCTAAAATCCAATGTTGCATCAACTATCCTTAAAAGATTCAATTACATTGATGCAAGAGGCAGATCCAAGTCAGTAATGGCTTGGGTCCCCAAAATAAACTAATACTTCTCATTTATGTGCAGGAACATTCAAATGATCAACAAGAGGATCAAGGATACTCAGATAGTGGATGTTCTAGGCACATGGCAGGCAACAAGTCTTATCTCTCAGATTTTCAATCAATAGATGGAGGCTATGTTACCTTTGGAGGAGGTGTTGGTGGCAAAATTTTCGGTAAAGGTACCATTAAAACTGGAAATTTAGATTTTGAAGATGTGTTCTATGTAAAAGAGCTAAATTATAATCTTTTTAGTGTCTCACAAATGTGTGACAAAAAGAACAATGTTCTTTTCTGTGAGACTGAATGTCTTGTACTTTCTTCTGATTTTAAGATGCCTGATGAAAGTCAAGTACTTCTTAGAATTCCTAGAAAGGGCAATATGTACAGTGTAGACATGAAGAACATTGTTCCTAAAAAGAATTTAACTTGTCTTGTTGCAAAGGCCACATTGGACGAATCAATGAAATGGCATAGAAGGCTTGGTCATATTAACTTCAAAACCATAAATAAAATTGTTAAGAATGGTTTGGTAAGAGGTTTACCTCAAAAACGATTTGAAAATGATCAAACATGCATTGCTTGTCTTAAAGGCAAACAACACAAAGCCACTTGTAAGCCCAAGATTTTTAACTCTATCAATCAATCATTGTTTATGCTGCATATGGACTTATTTGGACCTGTTTCAGTAAGTAGTATAATGCATAAGAGATATTGTCTTGTTATAATTGATGACTATACTAGATTTACATGGGTTTTCTTTCTATCTACTAAGGATGAGACTACAAGCATCCTTAAGACATTCATTACACAGATAGAAAACCAAGTAGACAAGAAAGTGAAAGTCATTAGATGTGATAATGGGACAGAGTTTAAGAATAGAGTTATGGATGATTTCTGCAAACAAAAAGGTATTAGGAGAGAATTTAGTGTTGCTAGAACACCACAACAGAATGGTGTTGTTGAGAGAAAGAATAGAACACTAATTGAAGCTGCTAGAACTATGTTAGCTGATTCTAGGCTACCTATAACTTTTTGGGTTGAAGCAGTTAGCACTGCTTGCTATGTTCAAAATAGAGTTTTAGTTATACAGCCTCACAATAAGACATCATATGAACTTTTTAGAGGTAGAACTCCTGTAATAGGATTTCTTAGACCTTTTGGATGTCATGTGACAATTCTCAATACCTTAGACCATTTAGGAAAATTCGATGGTAAAGCAGATGAAGGATTCTTTGTTGGATATTCTCTTAATAGCAAAGCATTTAGAGTATACAACACAAGAACTATGATTGTAGAAGAAAATCTACAGGTGGAGTTTCTAGAAGATAAATCCAATGTAGAAGGTCAAGGACCAAAATGGCTATTTGATCTTGAAACTCTAACCAAATCAATGAATTATGTGCCTGTTGTTGCAGAAACTAATAATTTTTCAGGTTCTCAAGCAACAGATGAGGCAAGGTTAGAAAAGGAGACAAACCAAGATCATGTTTGGATGCCAATATGGTCAAGTACAAGTGTGGAATCAACTTCAACAACTGATGAATCTTCTTCTGGCAAAGCTAAAGAAGGTGTTGAAGATGAAATCAAGAAATATGGAACTGAGAAACAAGACAGTCAAGTTAGCAGTTCAAAAGCAGTTTGTACTGCTGAGACAGAGCATTCAACTGCTGGCCCTTCAGAAACGAAAGAAGCAGAATTCTCAGATAATGAGGTGGATTTCAACAATATTCCACCAAATTATCAAGTTCCTTCTACTCCACAAACAAGAATTCACAAAGTCCACTCCCTAGATAATGTGATTGGAGATGTACAATCAGGTGTGAAGACAAGACAACAACTGATGTCCTCAGACCAACAAGGGCTTCTTGATGCCCTTTATGCTTCAAAGCAGCATGAGTTTTCAAACTCTTGCTTGTTTGTATGTTTTCTCTCACAAGATGAACCAAAGAACATTCTGAAAGCCTTAGATAATTCAAGCTGGGTAGAACCTATGCAAGAGGAGCTTCTTCAGTTCAAGATTCAGAAGGTATGGGTGCTAGTTGATTTACCTAGGAATGCAAAGGTAATTGGCACTAGATGGGTTTTCAAGAATAAAATGGATGAAAGGGGAATAGTGATTCGAAATAAGGCTAGATTAGTAGCCCAAGGGTACACACAAGAAGAAGGAATAGACAATGATGAGGTTCATGCTCCAGTAGCAAGGATTGAGGCAATTAGGCTTTTCTTAGCTTATGCTTCATTTTTAGGCTTCACAGTTTATCAGATGGATGTCAAGAGTGCATTCTTATATAGAACAATTGAAGAAGAGGTGTATGTTTCACAACCTCCAGGCTTCATTGACCCACAACATCCAGACAAAGTGTACAGAGTAGTTAAAGCTCTCTATGGCCTTCATCAGGCACCAAGAGCTTGGTATGCAACACTTGCTTCCTATTTATTAGAAAATAGATTTCAAAGAGGAAAGATTGATCAGACACTTTTCATCAAACAGCACAAGAAGGATCTTCTGTTAGTGCAGGTGTATGTGGATGACATTATCTTTGGATCTACTAGGAAGGAGATGTGTTTAGAGTTTGAGAAACTTATGCATGATAAGTTTCAGATGAGTTCTATGGGAGAACTTACATTCTTTTTGGGTCTGCAAGTAAAGCAATCAAATGAAGGAATCTTTATCTCTCAGGACAAATATGTTGCAGAGATACTTAGAAAATTTCAATTTGCTGATTCAAAAGTGGCAAGCACACCAATGGACTCTGAGAAGCCTCTTCTAAAAGACTTAGATGGATAAAATGTAGATGTACACACATACAGATCTATGATAGGTTCTTTGATGTATCTTACATCATCAAGACCTGATATCATGTTCTCTGTTTGTGC
This sequence comes from Artemisia tridentata subsp. tridentata, assembly GCA_021014915.2. Taxonomy (NCBI): domain Eukaryota; kingdom Viridiplantae; phylum Streptophyta; class Magnoliopsida; order Asterales; family Asteraceae; genus Artemisia; species Artemisia tridentata. Next base: position 284,227,122 of record CP139501.1, read on the forward strand.
TTGTGCAAGATTTCAAGTTACTCCAAAGGTTTCTCATTTAACTGCAGTCAAGAGAATTTTTAGATATCTCAAGGGTCAACCAAGGTTGGGTCTATGGTATTCAAGGGAATCACCTTTTGACTTGGTAGCATTTTCGGATAGTGATTATGCTGGTGCTAGCCTGGACAGAAAGTCAACAACTGGAGAATGTCAATTCCTTGGGTGTAGACTTGTCTCATGGCAGTGTAAGAAGCAAACAAGTGTGGCAAATTCAACAACTGAAGCTGAATATATAGCTGCTGCAAGTTGCTGTGGTCAGGTTCTATGGCTTCAAAACTAACTCCTTGACTATGGGTACAATTTCTTAAACACTGTTATTCATATTGATAATAGTAGTACAATTTGTATTATTAAAAATCCAGTGCAACATTCTAAAACAAAACACATTGAAATTAGACATCACTTTATAAGAGACTGCAATGAGAAAAGATTAATTCAAGTTCTTAAAATTGCTTCAGAATTTAACTTTGCAGATCTCCTAACAAAAGCTTTTGATGTTGGAAGGTTTCAGTACTTGGTAGCAAGTATTGGAATGCTTAATCCTTAAAATTTCTAATCTATGTGGTTTTTATATATGTTAACGTTGTACTGATATCTTTGTAAATTGAGACTGTTCAATAGAACAGTTTGTACTGCTAGTACAAATTTTGTTTAAACAGTTCATACTGTTGGTCATATATTGATACTGCTATAAGACAAATGCTATGCATTTTGTTTCTTGGTTTTGGACTAACAATTTCAAGTATGAACTTTGAGCAATAAGGAAATTTCAAGTGAAATGGAAGCAAAAGAAAAGTGATTCCAGTTGCTTTCATAACAGGTTTATGATGGACTGAGTTTGGGAATTTAAAACTCCTTAAAACTTCTTTCTTGAAACCTAAGTATGAAATTTCACATTGAATTGATGACTTAGTTGATCAGATAGTAACTGATGCAACTCACTTTCTATCATTTTATACTTTCAAGTATAATGAGCAAGTCTAAGGACATCTGATAGAAATAACAGCTAGTAAAAGTGAATCTAACACATGTGTTAGAGGTAACAATTACTATGAGCTGGAAACCCTGTCAGGAAAACTCTTTGAATGAGTTTATCTGCACACAGGCAGTTATTTATAACTGAAAACATTGGTTCTCACACAACCAGAGGTTGCATTAAACTGAAATTTTGATTAAGTGTCTGTTATACACTTAATCCCTTCAAAATGGTTGAAAGCAGTATGATTTTTCATAATAAAATCATATACATACTGCTAAGGCAAAAGTTTCTTAAAAGGATTTTTAAAGAGACTCACAAAAACCATCCATTGATGGACCATGAGTCAAATGTCCAATGAATCACCTCTCATAGGAGTTAACACACCTAGAAGTGATGAGGGCAGCAACTTAAACTCTTAAGGAATTGATGGCTTCATGTACAACATTGTCTGAAAACAAGTTCACATTGGTAGATCAGATAATGATGGGATGATGGTGAGAGATCTTCCAAACAGGGGAGGATAAAATGTTATTTGCCTCAGGGGGAGGAAATAAAGTTGGAAGATTAACCAATGAAAGGAAGGAAAAGACAAGAGCATACAAGATGATGACATGGAGGTTGAAAATGACAAGAACATTCCAAAGGAGAAAGTTCTATCTAGGTCAAACGAAGAAAAGTTTCAATTTCAGTTTACCACGTTTGTTCATCACTTGCAAAGGCATGCTGATAGATGATTTCACTTGTTGAAACAAGCATCCAAGATACACAGCATCATTGCCTCTTATAATTCCTCCATCCAAGGAAATTGCACCATCTTTAGGTCAATGTTTGAAGACTAAAGATTAGTGTATTGATATTGTTGAAGTCAAAGATCAGAAAGCAGATGAGCTACTGAGAAAGATATTCAATCTCACAGAACAGAAAAAAGTTCAGATCAAGGGTCTGACTATGAAGTGTTTGAAAGATCCTCACAATCCATAATTTAATTCAGAAACATGTTGAAATGGATTCACATGTTTAGGGGAGGATTGTTGGGAATTAAATGTTCTGAAGATTAAGTATCAAGAATTACAAGTATTAACAGTTCCAACTGCTGAGAAGAATACTCTAACAGTTCCAATTGCTAGTGTATATCTTAGATAAGTATTGAAAAGATATTACAAGTATTAACAGTTCCATTACTGGTAGTACAAAGAAGGGACTGTTGAGTTGAGACTGCTGGTTGGATAAGTATTGAAAAGATATTTGTGTACTAAAGTCAATTATATACGGTAGATAATATCTTACTCCATGTGCTTAGTTAACAAGTTGTGTACACAGATACATGTTGTATCTTATGTACTGACACACTCAAGATAAGTTAGCAAGTAGTTTGTCTAGACTTAACAATATTGTAAAAAGATCTTTCTTGTGATATAAAAGAAAGATCTTAGACTTAGAGATAAGTGTGTTCAATAGTGTGAAAAACATAGTGAAAATATATCTCTCAAGAACATAAAATCTTAAGATTCAAGGTTGTAACCCTAGTGATAATTCAAGATCACTCGTATTATTATCATTAATAATATTGAATCGTTTGGTGTTAATCTTTCATTGTTCATTGTCATATAACAAACACAACTGTTCCATTTCCATAACACAAATAACCTTCTAAGTGTGATTAAGTAGATTCTGCATACTTAATCATATTAACTCAATATATCATACACACAAAGTACAAAAGGTTTAACCACCTTAACCGTGTGTCAAATCCTAACACTTAGTAATAGTGGACGATTACTCTAGGTACACTTGGACTAAATTTCTTAAGAACAAGACCGAAGCCTTTGAGCAGTTTAAAACATTTAGCAAGAAAATCCAAAATCATCTAGGTTGTCCCATAGTTTCCATTAGGACAGACCACGGTAGAGAATTTGATAATGAAGTGCAATTCGGAGTCTATTGTGATGCTAATGGTATTACTCACAATTTCTCAGCACCACGCACTCCACAATTAAATGGGGTAGTTGAAAGGAAAAATAGAACTCTACAAGAAATAAGTAGAACAATGCTAAACGAACAATCCATCCCTCAAAAATTCTGGTTTAACGCCGTAGACACCTCCACATATATTCTTAATAGAATTCTCATTAGGCCAATCCTAGGAAAAACCCCATACGAAATATTGAGAGGTAGGAAACCCACTCTAGATTAATTCAGAGTGTTTGGAAGCAAATGCTTCATTCTAAACACCAAAGACTATCTCACCAAGTTTGACCCAAAGTCTTATGAAGGTGTATTCCTAGGATATTCACAAAATAGTAAAGCCTATATAGTACTCAATAAGGAAACAATGGCCGTCGAAGAATCACTTAATGTGACATTCGATGAGAATCCTCCCCCACCTAAAATATCACCTTAGGTAGATGATAATTTAGATGGAGAAAACGCCATCGTAGATAACATGAAAAATCTAGGGATCAATAAGGTGAATGAAACCATAGAAATAGATGAAACCACCAACATTAAAGAATCTAGAAATCATCCCTTAGACAACGTCATTGGAAATCTAAACCAAAGAACCCTTAGATCACAAGCTCAAGACAAAAGCAATTTCTTTTGCTTTGTCTCGATCATAGAACCTAAGAACGTCAATGAAGCATTGAAAGATGAAAGTTGGATCATCGCAATGCAAGAGAAATTAAATCAATTTAAGTCAAATGATGTTTGGGAGTTAGTACCAAGACCTAAGTATGTGACCATAATAGGAACCAAATGGGTATTTAGTAACAAATTAGACGAGAATGGAATTGTATCTAGGAATAAAGCAAGGTTAGTAGCACAAGGCTAAAATCAACAAGAGGGAATTGATTATGACGAAACCTATGCACCCGTAGCTAGACTAGAGTCCATTCGAATATTACTTGCCTATGCTTGTGCATTAGACTCTAAGTTGTTCCAAATGGATGTGAAAAGTGCATTCCTAAACGGTTTCATCAATGAGGAGGTATATGTAGCACAACCTCCAGGATTCATTGACTTCAAGAAACCCGAGCGTGTTTATAAACTCAAGAAAGCTTTGTATGGTCTTAAGCAAGCTCCTAAAGCTTGGTATGATAGGTTAAAAGCTTTTCTTCTTAAACATAAATACTCAATGGGAATGGTAGATAACACTCTTTTCACTAAGAAGAAAGAATCAAACATCATAATCGTCGAAATATATGTTGATGACATTATATTCGGATCAACTTATCAAGACATGTGTGATGAATTCTCTTAAATCATGCATGACGAGTTTGAAATGAGTATGATGGGCGAACTCAACTTCTTCCTTGGACTCCAAATAAAACAATTAGAAGATGGAATATTCTTTAATCAATCTAAGTACATTAAAGAAATGCTTTAGAAATTTGGGTTAAAAGATACTAAACCTATGAAAACTCCAATGGCTACGGACACAAAGCTCACCAAAGATGAAGAGGGTGAATTCGTAGATAGTACTAAGTATAAAGGTATGATAGGAAGTTTATTATACCTAACGGCAAGTAGGCCCGATATCATGTTTAGTGTCTGCCTTTGTGCTCGCTTCCAAGAAGATCCCAAAACTTCTCTCCTTGAAGCGGTTAAGCGTATCTTCCGATACATTAAAGGCACTATGCACTTAAGATTATGGTATCCTAAGGGGACCGGCATAAAAACCATAGTATATGCCGACTCTGATCATGCGGGAGATTATGTGGATCGAAAAAACACTAGTGGCATTTGTACCTTCATGGGTTGTTGCTTAACTTCTTGGTTCTCTAAGAAACAAACGGCACTAGCTATCTCCACAACCAAAGCCGAATATGTAAGTGCAGAAAAGGCATGTCAACAAGCACTATGAATGAAACAAGCTCTCGTAGACTATGGCATCACACTTGATGATATCCCAATCATGTGTGACAATAAAGGAGCCATTAATTTAAGTAAGAACCCCGTGCAACATTCTTGCACAAAGCACATAGAAATTCGTCACCACTTTTTTAGGGATAATGTACAAAAGGGAAATATCTCCATCGAAAAGGTTCCAACGGAAGAAAACATTGCTGATATCCTCACCAAACCTCTCAAACGGGAACCTTTCTTCTATCTTCGTCTAAGATTAGGAATGATGGAGCACATCTCTTCTTCTTAGGTTCCGTAATTCTTTTTCTCCTCTTCTGAGTCTAGGATTCTTTTGCGCACAAAATAAAATTGGGGAATTCTTTATTTAAAACTTCACTTATCTTAAAAACAATCCTTACATGACTAAAAACCAACTCTAAATTCGTTTTTTGCATGAAGAACCCCAATTCATTCTTTTCAAAAACTTCTCACGTTTAGGAAAATCATCTTTCTCACATTGTTAATACAATTCAAAAACGATTTTCTCATGCATGCATAACGTACTCAAAATCCCTGATCGGATCATGTAACTAATATATAATCCGACATGGAAAAACGAGAAAAATTAAACTAAGGAGACTTTGGATTATCTCTTAGGTTTTCTTTTGTCTAGAGTCGAGATAATCACATCTCCACATATGTTTCATGTAGGCACACACTAGGAATACCTTCTTCTGAAGGAATTTCCACCTTTCTGGTGGCGGTCCCTTATCTCCAGACGATCCCTGATAAATAAAGGACAGTCGCCCTATATACGGGACCGTCCAACGTGTCTTTTATGTTGTTATTCTCCTTTCTGATTCCTTGATTCTGCACTCTCAATAATCTACTTGCTAGTCTAACCTACACTTCCCTTATTACTTAAACACAATTTGAATTAGTTAAACATGAGATGCATGCTTTGCCTAAGATAGCACTCCCTCCTTCTATATAAACCTTCATCTTCCTCCTCAAATCTTATGGCATAACTTCTTCTTCCTCCTTTCTCACAATGTCATCCCCTAGAAAACGTAGAATGCCGGTCAAACCCATATGGAGGAAAAAACAAAGCCTTGGCAACTTCATGAATAATTCCACCACTTCAAAGACTTACAATCCCAACTTCAATCCAAAATTGCCAACTTACAAAGAAGCATCTTCCTCATCCTTTTCCTTCTTTGTTTCACAACCCCAAAATGAGTCTCCATCCATTCACAAAGAGACTCCTAACCTCAATCCTCAAGATCATTCATCGCCACCAACATATCCACCCAAAATGACAAATCCAAACTATCTACATTCCATCAAGGCTCAAGAATTCTCCCACCTTGTTGACTTGAACCTTCTAAACATCATTCTCTCCCAAAAGCATCACCCTCCAACCATGCCTCATCCCTCTCTTGACCAAGTGGATGCCCATGGGGGTTATTGTGTTTGTTGCATTTACAACTGCAACCACTTTCAAAAGATCAAGAATGATCTTGACTTCATCACATCTCTTCTCTTGCCACCCGGCTTTCCACCACCTTCAAGCAACACTCTTTCACCATCCTTTCTCCGCAAGTCTTAGACAAACATGCAAGCTCTACAATAAAACCGGACCTATCTTTGAAGACTAGACTAGAAATAGGACTAGTAATATAGGACGTTGTTGTAATGGTCATCCTTTTGTATGACCTTGTCATGTCTTATGAATGTTTAAATTTATGCATGCTTAGTTAAATTATGTCTCCTGTCTAACTTACTGCCGACGGTCCCCTAACTACTTGGCGGTCCCCAATATATAAAGGACCATCCAAGCCTTTACGGGACCGTCCAGCAACTACTACTCTGATCATATCTTTTCTTATTCTCATCTATTCTGTGTTGCATATATATACTCTTGCACCTGTAAACTAACTTGTTCTTGTAGCAAATTACCATCGATCGATTCCCCGATGCCCTCATCTAGGGGGAGCATTAAGCAAGGGGGAGTCTTGATACCGTCAATCTCTTTCCTCTCTACACATCGACAAAGCCTTTTTAATTCTACAAAAAGGGGGAGAAGAAGAAGAAGAAAATGAAACTCATTAAAAAAAAAACTTGTTAAAGCTTAATTTTACCTAAAATGAGTTTATATTTTGTAATCATCAAAAAGGGGTAGATTGTTAATACAAATAATGTAAAAAATGTCATTTGCATTCTTCGGTCTCTACATGTTTTGATAATCACAAAATATAAATACACGTTACGTGAAATTACGCCAAACAATTTTGTAATTGAGAAAACTCGTTTCAACCACAACATCACTTAAGGTATGAACAAACAATCTACCAATTTAGTTAAGTGAACAAAGAATTTATTTTTCACTAAACCTTACATTTTTATGTGACAAAACATTTTTACAAAAGTATTTTTGTAATTTGAATTTCAAATTCTTCAACAGCTAGTTTTCCCGCCTAAAATCAGATAAGTTGTTCACCAGATAAACTTTCACCACATCAGGACAAAAATAGGAGCGTCTATCGAATGGTCCCGTAAACATGGCGACGGTCCTTTATATATATGGGACCGTCCCCCGCTCCTCCTGGTGCCTATAAATACTGAACTGTTTCATTTCATAAAAATCACCTCTTGAGCACTAAAACTTTCTGCCTTCTAAATTCACTCTAAATACTCTTCTTTGATCACATTAACAGCTTGTAAGTTGTTTGCAAGTGATCACATCCATCCTTCTTCCAAGTGAAAGAGAAGAACACTCGTATTCGTCAAGAAACAAAGTGTTGAAGAATAGTCCTTCACCTCATAAACCGTTGTTACGGATCTCTCCTCAACCTCCATTCTTTGTATCTTAATTCTTGTGTGTAATCCGACTTGAGTCCAAGCTCGGAATTGTGTGTTGTGTTGATTCGGGCTAAAGTGTTGGTTCGAATAGTGTAGCCACGTGGGCTTTCGTGTAGATTGGTTCTAGCTTGGATTAGGACTCGACATTCCGCTTAGTGTCGTTAAACCTTGTGTAAGCTTTGGTGTACGGTTTGTTCCGCCATAAGGGAGCGTGTTGATATAGTGTTTGTGAAACTCTTGAGTGTGAGACTCGAGGAGTGGAGTAGGGCGAAGAGTGAGCTTCATAGCTGAAGCACTATAAATCTCCGTGTCCCTGGTTTGATCGTTTCTTTCCTTATCTTTACTTACTTGTTTATTATTGTGTTCATTGACTGTTGGATAGATATCACATAAGATTCGAATCGAGAAACATTTTAAAACAAACTTGAAAAAGAAATTTTTGAAAACGTAATTAAAAACGGTGAAACTATTCACCCCCCCCCCCCCTTTCTAGTTTCTACATAGAATACTTCTTTCACATCGATGTTAGAAAGGGAAAGTCTTCCACTTTGAAAGGTTCCACTCCCCAAGCTTTCAAGGCTTCCAATCCCAATGCTTCCAATGCACGACCTGTTAGCACTCTTGTTCATAATAGTCCAAAACCAAGGGAAATGGTTACAAATGTTGTGCTTGGTCTTGTTGCGGCTGTGGGAAGCTCCAACAGAAAGAGGAAAGAGTGGTATGTGCCTCCCCCTAAGGAGCTCAAGTCTTCCCCCATGAATATCAAGTCTCCAATGAAAAAGTTCACCTGTTATTTTTAGTTGTTTATGTAATGAAGATGTTAATTTTTTTGGATGATGATGGCTACTCAAAACGATGGTTCTTAAGATGTATATTTTGTTGTATATGTTATAATTAGTTGCTGATGTATGTATATTTTGGTTTTGCTGTTTCCAATTTATCAGTTTGCATTTGCATATGTAGTTTAGGGGGATGTTGGGAATAACCAATTTTGACTTATAAAGTCAACATATACAAAAAAATTATAAACCAAAGTGTATTGTTATAATCTTTTAAAACATCCTTTGTTTGCATTTGTAGTTTTGCTTTTGCTGTTTACATTTTTAAGTTTGCAATTGCATATGCAGTTTAGAGGAGTGTTTGGAATAACCGAATTTGACTTATAAAGTCAACAGATACCAAAAAAAAAAAAAAAAAAAAAAAAAAAAAAAAAAAAAAAAAAGTAACCAAAATGCATTGTTATAACATATGAGTTAAGTTACATTTACACTGAAAGACAACAAAGCATTTCTTGCAGGTGATTCACTTGGTTAATTGACTAGCAGGTGAATCACTTGGTTTATGACTTGCAGGTTCTTCACTTGGTGTTTGACTTGGACGTACTCCACTTGGTGTTTGAGTTGCAGTTGGTTCGATTTCTTCATTACCACTGCCCAAGTAAGCACCAAGTCTAGTAGATGCAATAATATGTAAGCCAACTACACATCCACTAATATCTGTTGTAAAGAGTAAAGTTATTAAATTGCGGAAATTATGAAATTATGAAAACTTCCCTAATACACTTAACTTTTTTATTTTGGGCGCGACCTAATAAACCCGACCCACTAAACCCTCAAAAGATCAAAATACCCGATTCAGAGTAAACCAACGTCATTCCACATTGTGAGTTACACACACATTGTAAGTTACACCAACTCATACCACAACTCATTCGTAAAATGGAAAGGAGCATATTTGAGTATAAAAACGGCAAGATTGGCAAGGTTTGGGACCAACTATGAAATTATGAAAACTTCCCTAATACACTTAACTTTTTTATTTTGGGCGCGACCCAATAAACCCGACCCACTAAACCCTCAAAAGATCAAAATACCCGATTCAGAGTAAACCAACGTCATTCCACATTGTGAGTTACACACACATTGTAAGTTACACCAACTCATACCACAACTCATTCGCAAAATGGAAAGGAGCATATTTATGACAACGTTTAAGGATATAGAACCAGAAGAAGAAGGAGAAGTGTTGTTCCGGATTCACTTATTAATGTTAGTGCTTTTAGCTGTGATAGGGATATCTTTAGTTCAACCCTTGATAATCTATTATCAAAGATTAAGGAACCAAAATGGGCGCTGTTTTTCTGTGATCCAAAAAAATCCCTAGAAAATGGTTTGCAATTGATTAATAGGGATGATGATGTTCTTAAGCTGTATGAGTTGGCTGAAACACATGAGTCAGTTGATATCTTTGTTGCTCATAAGCCCCAAATGTTAGCAGTATTTTACTTGAAAAACATTGGTTTTGAGGTTGTGGGTTGGGTAGAGGAAGATGCTAACTTTAGAATGTCAAGTGGAAGACCTTTTAGGAATCGACGTAAATGGAAAAGGATAGATAAGAACAAAATGCAGGTGAGGGTAACCAAAATGCAAACAGGGCAAGGTGGTATTGTTATCAAAGAGGAAAAATGTGTTTTTCATGACAAAAGGGAAAAGGAAAACTGCTTCAAGAAGAGGAAGTTTTGCAACAGGAAAAGGGCGAGGAAGTTGTAAAAACTTATAAGCGAGGTTTTGATGGGAAGGGGAATGATATAATGGTTGAGTTTCCTGGTTTTGATGGTGAAAACATGGCTGATGGTGATGGTGTTGAAAACAAGGCTGGTGGTGCTGGTTGTCTTGTGCCTAGTGGTGTTAAAAAACCTTTTAGAAGCAGTGAAAGGATTACCAACTACTTACTTGCCCTTTTTGCCAACAAGCAATCATAGGTAAGGTTTCAATGTTAAATTGCATGGATTGTGTTTATATTTTGTAACTTCAATTATACCTTATCTAACTTGAATATTTTGTGTTTGGATACTTGTTTTTCCAGGCACAATTGCAGTTTGATCATCAGTTTAAGGTTCAATGTTTTGTTTGTTGATCATCCAGTCCCAGTATGTAAATCATTAGAAGGTTCATCAGGTGAAGGTTGTTCAGTGGAAGCTGCATCATCTTTTCCATTTTTGTGAATTATCAGTAGAACCTTGTGTAACACCCCCAAATCTGATTGCAGCGGAAATAATATCTGGGGTGCTACGTAATTGGATCATAACATAAGTAATAGATAACGAATTTATCAAATCCATTTTAAAAGCTTCATTAATTAAAACATAAGTTTTACATGATTGAAATGCGGAAAACAAGGTCCATTATTGTTATTAGTTGTCCCATAGTACAAAAACCCTAGTCATGAGTGTTATGTATATACTCCAAAAGTGTGCTTATGCCCCTGCCACGCACTGCCTTGCATCATCATATGTCAATCAACTAAACACTTGAGAAAAACGTAAAAGTCAGCTAAAAGTTGGTGAGTTCATAGGTTTACATAAATCAGTAAAGTTGGACAAGTAAGTTCATGAGTCAACATTCCAAAGCGCGAAATGTTACTAAAGTGCTATTACTCTGCTCTAAGTCTCATGCTACCGAAGCTACGACAGTGTGCATGCAAAGTGCGCATGTAAAAATACAGCCCGGCAAGTGTTCTATCTCCAGTCACTTGTAATTCGACATGGTATACATCTGTTTGTCCTATCTGGACTGTTGTATTCTCAACACGGATGGATGTGTCACCCTCAATAGATCTATTTATATCACTCGTGCTTCCAGCAGGAATTAACGGTACCTGAATCGGGGCAATGAATATAGTACTTAGGCCAACAGGTAAAAGTTTTGTCAAACAAAAACATTGCTTAAGTAGTTCAGAAAAGTAAGCATGTTTCTCACCCCAAGTAGTTTAAAATGAGTAATAAAGTAATAGTGGGGCTATGACTCACCTTGAATATAACTGGCAAGGTGAAATAATGAAATCAAGTAAGTTATGGGAACGGCTCCAACACACGACCTGAATTAATAATGAAGTTTGAGATTTTACAGTTTTGGTTTTATACGAATAATGAGTGTGAAATGTGTAACGGATAACGATTTGGTTTGTAATGTGTGAGTTTGATATGCTTAAAATGCTTAAAGTTCAAAAACAACATTATATATAATATTATCTTGTTTTAATGTCATTGATTCCATGAATTATCGTTTCCTCGAATGTCGTTGAATAATACGTTAAGCAAATCGTTAAAAGTTCGTTATATAAGTATAACCGTAACGAAAGTAATATACTGAAACGAATAATAAAATGCACATGTTTAATGGAAATGTATAAAACATGTAATAGAAATGAATATGGATAAATGTTACTGTTCAGTCCTTGTATTTTCATATAATTTACACTTTCTATCCTAACGGTGTAAGTTTTGCACCGTTAGTCCTCCGTTAGTTATATGTTACATATTTAGTTCAAAAGTTTCCAAAATGACATATCATGCTTCTTGTTTACTGGTTGAACAATATTTACCCTTAAGTTATGAGATTTACAATTTGAGACCCAATTATACAAAGTTGGCAAAATTAACCCGAATAGTAAACTATTTTGCAAAATTAGTCCAAAAATCACAAAAATGGTGTAATTAAATTTCCGAAAGTTGCAACATTTTTATAAAGCTTATTAAAATCTTGTTGAACAGCTTATTCTCGAAAATAGCTTATTTTCCACTTATTGGGCCTTAACGATACAAAAGCAAAGCCCATTAAGATTTTATGATCAGATGAGATTTAGAGCAATTTGGGCTTATCTTTGGGCTTGTTTTATGGACTCAAAAACATTACTAAAGAGCTTATATTCCGAGCTTATCGAATTAGCTTATTAACATCTTATTGGGTTTTTAAGCCCAATCGTTATAATAAATGAGTTTTCAACTGGTTCTAGTTAGCGATAGATTTGAGATTTTTAGAGGGCTTATATGAGCTTATTAAAGGAAACCTATAAAATCAATTTAATAAATGAGCTTATAGAGAATTAAGTTAAGCAATAAAAACATTATGTTGTGTACATGAATTCGTTTATAATTGGCCATTTCTTAGTGAAGTTTAATATGGTCCGATAATATAGAAAAGACGTATATATGTTATGTGATGCAACAAAGGAATAAAATGAAGTTCGATAAGCATGTAAATGAATATGTAAACGTCGAATAGAGGTATATATCGTATATCTAGCCATCCATGAAGGAGATCAATGCATGTTACGTAAAATAAATAAATAAAAAGCGTGTAAATGTACAAAATGAATATACGTTCGAAAAGAAACATAGAACTATGCATGAGAAGAAATCATTAAAATGAATGGAAAGGAGTTCTTAAAAGCTTACCAAACCAAAGAGGTGGTGAGATGAACGTTTAGCGTGGATTAGAACGTATAGGAATTTCAAGGTCGATCAAAAGGACTCGAGAACAATGAATACGACTTGATATAGTTTCGAACAAAGGAGAAATACTTCTGGCTTCTTTGTGTACTCTCGGCAGTGAGCAAATGTAGAGAGAATATGTTTGGAAACTTTAGATGTGAATGGGATTTAATGCAAGTGTGATCAAGTGTATATATATGCATGCATATGTCTCGATATATATATAAAATGGAGCAAGTTGGCTTTGATCGAATGGTTGGCAGAGTTTGGATGGGATTTAGAGAATATCACTCAAGTAGAAGAATATTTAGGAGGGGGATAGCTTGCTAGGTTCGGTTATGTATATGGTATGTGTATATATGCATCGTATGACATTTTAAAGTGTCCAAAATGTTTTCTAACGTGACCAATGTATAGGAAAAGATTAGAAATGATGTTATGAACTCAAATTCGACTGAAAACAATAAAGAACATAGGTGAAAATTTAGTTTAGTCGCGTTTAGTTAAGTTGGGTTAATATTGGTTGAACTAGTACACGTCTCGAGGGCGTTTTACTTTGCGTTTTGTTCTGTGATCAAATGTTCGAATCATGAAATGAGATTTGTTGATCCTGATTATTTGTAGTATGGAGAATCGAGATGTGTAAAAACTAATATATGCTATGTGTCGAATTTGCAAGAAATCGAGGCAAACCTTGGTAGGTTCAGTCGAGTGGGAAATAAAAGAAAAGGAAATTTGGATTGGACCATGAATAGTAACAGGCCAAATAGTTGGGCTAGAAATAGTAATATAGTCCGTTTGGTTGTTTATTTAGTATAAAGGACTTTTGTGGTCCATGTGTGAGCTCGTTCCAATGAATTGTATCAAGTATCAATGTTTTTGAGTTATCGTAGTGTGATAACGTAATTAAATGAGATAACCTCTCATTAACAAGTGTCAGAAAATAAATAATGCGCATTTTCTGATAATTAAATATTATTATTAAAATGTAGATTTATCATTTGTCACACCTTGTATCTAACAATGAATCTATATTCTAAGTCATTTTCATGTTGTATCAGACAATGTTTCCCCAGTTGACTATATTGCTAAATGGTTGGTTATGTTACAATATTTGTTTGTTTATCTTATAGGTTATATTTTGTGTGTACATATTATTTTGTCAGTTGACCTTTATAAAGTCAAATTAACCAAATGCTAAATGTCATGGTATAATCACCACAAACGATCACACATTTGTATCAGCAAAACCAAACACAGTGGCCACTTAACATCTGATGCATGAGACATATGTTCAAACCATACCCAGTAATTGTAAAGGTTACATGTGTTCAAAATGCAAATGCTTTAGATATTTTGACATCTAATTCCAAAATGCAAATGCTAATCCAAACACCCACTATATTCCAAAAGGCAAATCGTTTAGTTACTTACACATCTAGTAGTCAAACTGCCTAATTGACTTGTAAAAGTCAAAGTAACCAATTACCAACAACAAACAAACTTTTGATTGCCAAACACTATCAGTTAGTAAAAACCCAAATTTTTATTGATCGGTTTCTTGTTGACAACCATTACAAATTTCCTATCATCTAAACATACAATTAGCTAGAACCACAACTTTCAGTGTCATCCTGTTCCTTCCTTTCCTTTAGAACTTTATACGCAGCTTCAAGATTCTTAATCCTTGTTTCCAAATCAGAAACCTTTGATAACTCGTTGTCGGCAGCATCTTCCTTCTCCTTCTTAACACCCAAACGGTCTTCATTGGAGCAATCCTCTTTCTTCAACTCACTGTACAAAGCCTTCCCCTTATCATTTTTTGGCATTGTTAGTGATTTGGGTTTAATGTATGTTGCTGGTCATTAGGGTTTCATAGAATTTAAGCAAGAGGAAAACAATAATACGGTAAAACTTTGGGTTAGATTTAACTAACGTATAGTTATAAATGTGGTTGGACTATATTGCCCTTGAAAATATAACGCAAAACGTGCGTTGACCTTAGCATTACGGGTCAAGGGACGCAATCGGCCTAAAAAACCTAACTTTTGGACTCACGGCGACGATTTTCCTAAGTTTAAGGCCCACGCGATGGTTTTGGGAAAGTTTAGGGACAAACGGTGTATTTTTGTCTAAGATTTATGTAAAAAGTGGTCACATGCTTATTTATCAGTGAAAATAGTTGTATTGCGTTACAAGAGTTCTTGTTTTACCTTGTGTCGGAGTTACAAGTTTATTTTATGTTATCTTGTACGTTTTGGTTCTTTTATTTACTTATGATCAAGTTATGACATAGAATTGTAAAACATACTCGTATGCTAAAAAGTAATGCGAAAAAGATAAACCATACTTCCCCACTTCCCACCACGCGTCTTACTTAAAACACTACCACCATCATGACGTGCGTTGATGAGTTTTTGAGGTTGAATCTGTGGTGGCGACCACCAACTTATGAGACACAAAAACCTACGACAATTAATTAAAAAAGTTGTTTGGTGGTAGTCATTATTACGAGTGTTTGATTATTCGACGTGATAATATTGGTGACTATTAGAGCATTCGGCATGGTTAATGCAGGGGTGCGTTAAACATTCACCTCTCCTGCATTAACATCGCGTTAACCATACCGTCCTCGTGCGTTAACCCTTTAACGCAGCATTAAGGGGCTGTTTTGCATTAAAAAAAATTACTTTTACCCCCTTAAACGTCTATATATCCGTTAGATTCAAAAAAAAAAAAAAAAAAAAAAAAAATCATTTCACCCCCTCAAATATAACCGTTGAATTCAAATGGCAATTTGGTAAAATAAAATAAAATAAAAAAATCAAAACCATTTTCCCACCACTATAAATACACAATTAACACAACATTTTTTTTTCAAACTTCCACAACTCAATCTAATCTATCATATACTTCCATCTCTTAAAAAAAAATGTCAGGATTTAACCCAAACGACGAAAGTTTCATGAATCTCCTCAGTGGGTGGAATAACCCAAACGCGGGTACATCTTCAATCCCGAACGCACCATCACCCAACAACCCAATCCCTAATCCACTCGGCTTGTCGAGCCAAGAACTTTACCTACAACATCAACGAATGCTATTTTGGGAACAAAGCCAACAACACACACTAAACACCAATTTCTCTAATCTACAATTCACACAACATTCACAAACCGAAACCCACGATGTGCCCGAGACACCTACGTCTCCTCCAAAGCCATTCAAACGGGGTGGTAAATGAAAGGCCAAAAAAATCCAAAGACCCCGAACCAATCGAGGAGGATGAAGAAAATACCGAGTTCATCAAACGTTGGAACCAAAACGAGGAAAAATTACTTGCCATGTGTTATGTGGCCGCGACCGAGGATTCACAAGTCGGGCGTTCACAAGATCGCGATACATTTTGGCAACGGGTGAAAAATAAGTTCAATAGACTCAATTTTCAAAAACAAAACAAGGATATGATTCAAGGAAAGTGGAAAACGTTGAACCGTGATTGCACAAAGTTCAACACGTATTACAAACGTTCCCAAAGCCAAGAAAAATGTGGGGAAAGTGAGATGGATATCCTCAAACGGGCGAAACAAATGTATCGTGACGAGCACAAAACTGCTCCGTTTAACAACGAGGAGGCTTGGGAAGTCGGGTGAAACATGTGTTATGTGGCTGCGACCGAGGATTCACAAGTCGGGCGTTCACAAAATCGCGATACATTTTGGCAACGGGTAAAAAATGAGTTCAATAGACTCAATTTTCAAAAACGAAACAAGGATATGATTCAAGGCAAGTGGAAAACGTTGAACCGTGATTGCACAAAGTTCAACGCGTATTACAAACGTTTCCAACGCCAAGAAAAAAGTGAGAAAAGTGAGATGGATATCCTCAAATGGGCGAAACAAATGTATCGTGACGAGCACAAAACTGCTCCGTTTAACAACAAGAAGGCTTGGGAAGTTTTGCGTGCTCATAAGAAATGGGACGCGCCGGATCCGCTTGATTTAACCGGCGATGTCCCAAGCCAAACAAACGAGGCGTTGTTTGGTCATGATGAACAACCACGTCCTATGGGCACAAAGCGTGCTTCGAAGAAAGCTAGATCTTAGAGCACGACAAGTATCGGGGGAGCGAGTACCGGAGGAACGAGCTCGTCTAGCAAATTCGGGGAGGCTATGACATCCGAATATCGTTTGAAACGGGAAACCGCCCAAGCGGCGTATCGGGCGGCCCAAATAAAAGATGAAACGATAACAAGATTGGAGGAGATGAAATTTTTGATGATTGACATTGACGGAAAGGAACCAAACGAATTTTTTTTTGATGATTGACAATGAAGAAAAATACTGAATCATCAAAAAATATAACTTGCAACTTCGTCACTAGATTTAATTTCGTAATTTTCTTTATGTTGTAGTTTGCTTAATCTTGTGTTTTTTTTTTTCGTTATTATTATTTTATTTTTTCGTTGTAACTTTTTTTTTTTTTTTTTTTTTAATTTCGTATTTAAATATGTTTAAGAATTAATGTTATGTTTTTAATAAATGAAGTATTAGTTTAAGTTTGAAAATATTTGAGTTAAAGTTGAGTTATGATAAAGGGTGTTTTTTTGAATTAAAAGTGGATGTGATGTTGATATGACAATGTGTTAAACTTTAACTCAGGATTATTACACCTTATGCTCTAACATCCCGTCTAATAATGTTTTTCTTGTAAAATGTTCAAAATCTTTTTCTCTTCTCGTAAAATGTTTATCACTTGGATACAAAAGATGCAATAAATGAGAAATAAGAATAATGAGAGAGAGGAGGGAGTCTTCCCTAAAATGGTGCAGTGCCACTCATTTTTCTTGGCAGGCTTTAACCTGAAATAAAAGGGTCCCATTTCCCCTACTCTTTATTTCTCTCTCTCTCTCTCTCTAAAATGCTACTAGTACTAAAATCTTAGCAATCATCACATTTGAAATCTTGATTCAAAATGAAATAGGATTAGTATTAGTTAGTAGAATAATGATGAATGGTATGATCCCATTTGATCAAAAACCAAGAAACAGGAAAAGAGTGTTGCTTTTTTAACCATTTTTTGGAGAATGTGAATATGAATATGAATGTGAGAATATATAAAGTAAGAAAATATGTTACTTTTGGTTGTGTGAAGAGTAAAGATGGATGACCATACCTTTACAATGGCTACTGTTTAGTTTGCAGTGAGTAGGGTTTGTGTGGTTTGTTTGTTTTCTAGTACATACTCAGTAGTACTAGTATTGGTTTTGGTTAAGAGGTATGATGATGTAAGCTAAAATGGAGTTTGTTAATATGTATAAAGATGAAATCTAACAAGATCAGGAAGATCTATGCATTATAAATGCTTTTGTTTTTGCTTTACTTTTTTAGCACACCACTGTGTACGGTTTGTGTTTCACTACTCCTACACACTTTTTATTACTTGTCGAGAGTATCATATTATCTTCTTTTTACATGGTTTGGTCAGTGCTATATGTATCTTTAAAGGGTTTTAATTGCACTACGTGTAATATTATTATATTCGAACATGCATGGTAGCTTTGTTCACTAGGCTAACTTAAAGACCGAGTGTAATAATTTTTCACGCGTATAGGGGGCTTGATCACGCATGATGCTTGCTACGGACTTACGGAGGTCCACTGACTACACGTGAAGGAGAAAAGGAAAACGGTGGCGGTGATGGTGTTTTTGTGTGTGTATTTGTCTGTATTTAAATATGATATGGTATGTCGAAATTCGAAAGCCATATATGTGTTCTTTAAAGATATTCAATAGTCGAGAAACGGCGGGCAGTCTTTGAAGCCTATTTCTTGAACGCAATCATAACTACGAGGCCGTAAAAATGAGAGTTTTTTGTGATATAGATCACGGGTTCAAAACTTAACCCTCTACCTGTTTGGATTTTTTATTTTGCCTTACAAAAGTATGTTTCTTTATGTTGTGTTGAAAAGAAAACAGTAGAAATTGATAACAGAAGCAGATGGAGTTAGATTGTATGCAATAACTACACACACGTGGCAATAGCAATAGCAATAGCATCATGATTTGCTGACACCCTATCTTTTTTTTCTTTTTTTTTCTTTTTTTTTTTTTTTTTTTTTTGGAACTTAGCTGACACCCTATCTAACAATTGAAACATCGAACTTTATAGTGAATAATAATCTGATAAAATAATTTCATAGGTTCAGTTTCTAGCGTTTTGGGTATCATGACTTTTGTTATGTGTAACATCAAGTTTGTTGTCGATAAACTTAGATAATATATTGTAAAAAATTCATATCGAGTAGAAAAATAAAAAAATAAAAGTACCTCCTACTCTCCTAGTCCAAGTACCCGTTATAGCCTAAAATATTGAATGCTCCCCAAACTACCATCAACCAAGTAGGTCCCCCGTGCCTCTTTTTATAAGTGGTCTTTAGACCTTTTTAGTTTAGTTAATTAGTTTCATAATTACTCAATATTTTTTCTTTCTAGTAAATAAATTTGAATTTCTGGTTAACGATTGCCACATAATCAATAAGACTAATGCTGATGGTAATTACAGTTTTTTGTGGTCATTCGTGTAACATTAGCGCTAGCTCAACTTTCTCTCTCGAAAACTACACACCGACCACACAATACTAATGGTCACCGCAATAACGACCGTATAAATTAAAATTTTATTCATAATTAAATAAACATTACAATAATAATTCGAATAAAATAAAAAATAATACAATAAAAATTAAAGCACTTCTTGATTGTTCGACGCTAAATATGTTCCGCAAAATCAGCTTTAAAATTTAAGATTTAGATAAGTTTTCTTGCTTTTAATTTCTTTAATAAGTTCTAACATATTTTTTACCGGTCATACGGGATCATGTTCACGATGTACTTCCTCTGAAAAATAGTCGAGAGAGATTGCCATCCTTTGGTCATGTATAATCATATTATGTAATATGATGCAAGTGTACATCAATTTCGTAATTCTCTTAATACTTCGCGACTGTGTGGGAGTTTTTACTATAGCCCATTTTCTCTTTGGTACGCCAAACGCTCGTTCAACGTCTTTCCTTGCTTCTTCATGCTTGTTCTTATACCTTATTCGCTTGTGATCATTCGAGTCTGGCTCTGAAATAGACTTAATAAGAACAACTCATTCCGGATATATCTTGTCAGTAAGATAATATGTAAATCCATAATTCACGTCGTTAGCCACAAATGAAACCTCTGAGCTTTCCCCTTGTTTGAGATCGTTTAAAAGAGTCGATTGATGTATAACGTTGATGTCGTTGTTCGAACCAACAACACCAAAGAACGCATGCCAAATCCATAAATCTTGTGAGGCAACCGCTTCTAATAAAATGAATGGGTCTGACCCGGGATCACCCATACAATATTGACCACAATGTGCAACTGGGCATTGAGCCCATGACCATTTAGTAAAGTTGATGCTTCCTAACATCCCAGAAAATCCATGTTGTAGCTTGCGAAAAGCATAGAGCTTTTCGACATTGGTTTGTGTAGGCTTTCGCAAAAACTCCTCTCCATATAACTGCATCACCTCATCAAAGAAAGTGTCGAGACAATCACTAGAAGTTTTTACGACCAATTTGCAGATATTCGTCTAGTTGATCAGGAACAACGTGGTATGCTAATTGACGAATTGCAGAAGTACACTTGATTAATGGGCAAACGCCAAGTTTTCCGATACAATCAGCACGGTGTTGAAAATACGGCATAGTATGAGTTAAGTCTCGAACAATGCTTGTAAATAGTTTTCGGCTCATTCTGAACCACGTACGAAATGTTTTTTCGTCCTAAAATTAGTTGTCAACGAAGTAAGCAACTACTAAACGATCATCAGCACCGTAACGATCTCTTTCTACTGGTGCTTATGGTTTTTTTGGGATTCTAGAAGTGGAAGCATGATGAATAAGCAAAACGACTTCTTTTAAAAACTTGAAGGTTAAACTATTAACCTCGTCATCTAGATCTTCATCAAAGAAAAACTGATCGGATTTTTTATTTTTTTATTTATTTTTTTATTTTTTTATAGTTGATATAATAGATAAGAAAAGTATGGAAAAAAAATTGTAGAAGATAAGTAGGGTTTTAAAGATAATAAAATAGGGTTAAAAAATATATTTTTTTAATTAAAAAAATCTCAACGGCTAGAAAACAAATGAGAAACTGGGCAATTCTTTCGGTTGGGTAGCCAACCACAATTTTTTTTTTTTTTTTGGGTAGGGGGGGGGGGGGGGGCGCGGTTGGGTATGGTTGTGCTAGGGGGAGACGCGGTTGCCTATTGGGTCGGTTGAGGGAATACAAACCATTAGAGTTAGTCTAACATGTACAAAAACTCAAATTTCAAAACCTATGTGATTTGATTAATTTTTATGAGTGTTCCTTGCATCTTGTAAGACTAGTAGTAGGGGAACCACAACAAGACCACAAACAGCCTCGCTATATCAGTTTCAATTCAGTTTTCTCTCTCTTAAACCAAACACTCGTGGTAAAAGGACCGCAATCACAATCAAAAGCATACCCCATTAAAATATATTAAAAAAGAACTCACACACACAAACTATTCATTCTTCGGTCCACTCACACACACAAAACATTTCATTTCTTTGGTCCACTGACAGATCAAAAGAATGCAAATTATGGGGCGGTCCATTAGGTCCTCGTAGCAAGGGGATGCGTCCTATTTGGCTAGACCAACCGAATTGTTTGGTTGCACTACTACTAGTCTTATATTTTTAAATATTGTTGCATGTGTCTTCTTAGTATAAATTTTTGCATTTGTAACAACGATAAAGATTTGTGCGTCTTTATAATGAAATTGACGAGTGAAATGGTGATCGAGTTGAAAGGGCTACAAAATCGGCTCAAATCATGTTCACCTTTTTTTTTTTTTTTTAGATAAACGTTATATCTTTATAAACATCTTTTTACTTATCTTTATACATGTTATACGTCAATTATGCATTGACTAGTTTAAAGATAAGTAGGAAGATGTTTTGGAGAATGTAGTAATTACTTTTTATCATGGTTATGGTTCCAGTTTAGGGTAATTGTTTACCAGGGTTATGATCCGGTTTAGAGTATTCAAGTATGTTATTCAATGTTCTTAGTGCCATTTCTAACATCCATTTATTTTATTTTTAATTTTATAATTTTGTTTTTATTGTAAAATTACGAAACAAAAACTACGAAACAAAAAATATAAAGTTTTACAAGTTAAAAGTAGTAAAATACAAAAACTACAGAGCATAAAACCGTATGTCTTGTTAATAAAGTTGGTAAAATTGCAAAAAAAAAAAAAAAAAGGTGGGTAAGAGAGGCAAGAAGGTATGAATAGTACTATCCTTCTCTTATTAAATATGCTTTAGTTGGTTCTCAATCTTGGGTACTAACGAGATTGGTTGTTGTTTCATTCATCTTTTATCAAGTGCATTAAGTTCAAGTATGTTTAAATATGTTGAACTTCAAGTTTAAAGTCATGACTCATGAGGTTGCAATGTCTCATGCTATTTGTGAATTTTCTTTCGAAGGTTAATTAAGTCATGTAATTTATAATATCTCATGTATTTTTAAAAAAATTGTTCACGCCAATGTCATTAAAAACTAACTTGCAAGAAGGTAGTAGGAAGAAAGTGCAACAGAAATTACAAAAGTTTAATACAAGCCATAAACTGAGATTTGAATCCAATGGAACCAAATCTGTTAAACTTTTTACTCCCATGTAAAAATTCATGACTGAGAAAGAATCTTGACGATTTCTCAAGTGTGTCTTTAAGTGCAGGTTTAGCATATGAGCAAACTTGGTTTCGGTATTTCTATTTCATAACCAGTTTGTAATTGATCACAGGGTTCGCTGAGAGTAGGTTGCTAAGTTTATTTTCATTAAACAAAATCGGTTACTAACATTACTGATCAAAACACACACATCTTCGATATGATTTATTCTCAAACACAACATCTACACAATACTTCTCAAATAGGCGCGCCATACCAACTCGGTGAGGCATTTGCATTTTTTTCAAACAGACTAGGAACGCTCTCACTTATGTCTTCGAAAATTTGAATTCAGATTTCCTCCTATCTACGTACCTCCATTAATTTTGTTCACCAACATTATCGAGTGGTAACTTCTAATACTTACTTTTTTGGTCCATTCATTACAAATGAATTCGAGTTTTTATTGGCTTTAACTTCAAACCCATGCTTTCAGGTTTAAAAAGCTCGGGTGAGATCACAGTTGGGCTCAACGGGCTTCTAGGACTGATATTCAACTCGCATGGTCTGTAAATTCCATATCCCATCAAGAAGTATTCCAATGACATTAACATTGCGTCGGGTTGCTCTTCTGTTACCATCGACCCGCATCTTCCAACCTAAATATGAAAAAGTGTAATGGTGAGTTAGCACGCACTATATGAAGTAAATCTTAACCATTCAGACAGTGATTCTTTAAAAAAAAAAATAATAATAATAAAAAAAAAAAAAATAAAAAAAAAAAAAACATTCAGACAGTGATTTAACTAAATGAACAGATTTTGAACTCTTTTAAATACATTGACTTATAAACGTGAAATTTTAACCGATGAACTTGACCAACACCTTGAACTACCCGTTGCCAAAACCTTGAACTACCCATTCACAAAATGACCCAATTCAACATGAACTCATTTTGACCCGTTATCCACGGGTCCATAGTTCCACCTTTGTATGTAACTATTAAAGTTACTGTCAACTTTACATTCCATTCATTTAAATTATAATCAGATATCAAGTGGTTCTATCAATATTCCATTCATAACTAGTCTTTTCGGATCATGCTAGGTTTGACCTCTTAAACTATCCTATTACTGTAGAAGATTAAATGTGTAGTGATGATAGCCTTAAGCATACCTCTATCAATGCACTGAATCTTCTATCGAGTTTTGAAGTCATGTGAAGAGACTCGGAATGGAAGGAGGAATTCTCACCCACGAAGATCAGTGTACGACACTGCAGTCTTTTCAGCCCGTCCGTGATATCTGGCCGTCTAAACAAAATAACACAAGTCCATGTTATAATTTTGTTTCAGGCCGGGTATTGAAATAGATAATGCCTTTAATATGGAAATTAATTTTACCCGTTAACAGCTTCAAGATATCGCAGCACATTAAGACTTTGCATCTCATCAAGCGACTGCAGAAAAATTGGTTCAGGATGTGTATATACTAACCGACTGAAGTGAGAATTTTTACTAATTAACAGACTGCTTACTTTTCTACCTCAGGTCAAACAAGTAATATAAATTATAACATACGGAGTAGTTTGTCTAATCATGTTCAGCACACCATTTATTTTTAAAAATGTATAATTTTGTTTATCAAAAAGTGTTTCAGGCCAACCAGTTTCAACTTCTAGCCCAACCCGTCCTTTTAACTTCTAGTCCAACCCGTTTGACCAGCCCATTTTGCCACCTCTATGATTTCCCATTGCAGTAGAAAAATAGTACAGTGAGCACTCACTCTTCTACATGATTGAACCATATCTGAGTCTGGAACTATAGTACCTCCACGAACTTCCTGTCATTTAACATATAAATTCAGTTTCAACCATGCAGTTGTCGATAAAAAAAAATCCAGTGCCGTCAATGAGAAGATTTGCACCTTGCTGAAATACCGTATCAACAATAACTCCTTTACTAGACCACACATTCCATAGTAATATAACACGTTTGACATTACCTGAAAACAAGAAGGCCAACAGGTTAGCAAGATCTATACGGATTCATTGGCTTTGTGGTATTAAAACGAAAAGGTTATCGAGAAACTAACTTTGTTAGACAACCATTCTGACCAAGAAGGTGTTTTGCATAGTGGAGAAACAAGTATGAGAGCGATTACTCGTTGTGTATATTTTATCTGTTCACCAAAAGATATGATAAAAACATCATAATCTAGAGCTAATGTTATGCCAACGAACATTATGTGAGGTACATAAGAAGCCGCTTACAGCAAATAAGGTAAGTACATAAGCACCAGCTGTTACCCCTAAGCACATTACTGGACCAAGCCTGAAAGAACAATTCACAGGTACACTAAATGAGTTTACAAAGAGGAGATTAGGCTTTTCGAATGCTTTGGAAATGCCTGAAATCGGAAGAAATAGAGCAATTATAATGTTAAACTTACCCAAAATAGTCGAGAACATCAGCAACCTGATCGGCTAAGTCATCAGCAGATAACTCCGGATCATCATATGATAATGGAGCAGCTCCAAACTGCAAAGACTCTTGAAGGAGGTACCAAATAAGAAAGGATGCAATGCAATAAGCGCAAAAAATTTATATGGCATAAAAAGTTTCTCAATATGTAACTCATCTAACATATTATCAAACTTGGATGGTATGATATTGTGGCATAAAAGTGATGCCATTTTCAATTGCTGCTTCATTAAAATGTAAGTTTGATGACATGTTGCTCAATGAGTCGGGGATGTAGGGTAGCTTACTAATTAAAATAAAAGGTCAAGTTACTGATTACTGACCTCATGGCCAGGAGGATTGATATGATAGATGCAGAAATTATGAAGCAGTAGAGAAAATACTTCTGGGCACAAGAACAGCCCTTGGAAACATGACATATCTGCACAAACAGGCACATAATTTTATTATAGTAAAGCTTTTCATTATCAAAGTCTCTACAAAGCCAATTTACACGATATTTCAATAATAACAATTTCAAAGCAAAGCAGCTCAAGAGTGTTTCCCTAAAATTTATCATATAAATGTACAAGACCGGTAAATCGTACGGATAGTGTGACTTTCAGGATATTTAAAGAATTTGGAGCGACTTTCCAATGGCTCTACCAACCCAACTCATTTGACCTGTTTAAATGCTTCACTTTTATTGTCTATGTGTTATATACATGTGCCACCTAAATCAACCCATTATTAAGCAAATGCGTCAAAACCACATATCTAATTTTACATTTAGTTTGTTCATGATTTTCCTAAGCATCTCACAAACTTCTGATCCAAAAGCAAGTAAAATTAAGGCATCACATACATTGTTTTGAGAGTTTGAATCAAAAGTATAAATACATATCTAATAGCATTTGAAGTGGTACGAGAAACTAATTCACTTACAATTTAAAGCAATATCAGGGTATGTAATCAAAGCCGGCTTGTCGGGGTCCCCAAAGATAGCAACAGAAATAAATCCACTGGCAGTTTTGATAAGGTGTTCCTGAATACATTGCTGAAGGCATTAATTTGCATAAAGACATCATACAGCTACTTTCATTGATAAAGACACAGAATTTGAATGCAGCATGTATATTTATTCACTGCCTTGGTCAAAAAGGGTGCACAGCAAGTAGCCACCATATCTCGTCGTACTATTTTTCTAGTTACTAACCGGCAGTACTTATTCAATTAATGTTCTCATGCAGCAATGTGATGTTTAAGAGTAATAATGTACAGATAACATCTCACATGAAGATTATCATCATCTTATCTATAACAGAGTTTACTCATTTGACAAGTTAGATATAAGATATAGAAAAATTCCATTATAGAGTGATTTTATGACATGCCAATGTTTGTTTTGGAAACTTTTATAACTGCAGCGTTTTCTTAAAAAAAAGTCACTAACTACTTTTACCCCCACAATAGTCACTAACTACTCACTGCCGATCACTTATCACTTTCTGGAGTAAAAAACAAAAAAATGAACCAAACATCACCACCACTCTCGGCTTCACCAAAACGTGCAGTGGTGACCACTTGCGACGCCGAGCCTCCACTGACCCATTGCGCATGCTCTTACTGTTTTTTAAAGTTAAACTTACACTTTCTAACGTTTTCTAGTGTGAGTTACTATGTGTATGGAAAAAAATGAATTAATACCGATGGGCAAAGCAAATGACTAACCAATAAATTTACAAATAAGATAAGATACTAACTTATTGCTTGAATAGACATCACCTACCTGAAACTTAAAAGTTACTGACCTTTTCAAAATAAATTAACCAACAAAGCACACATGTTTTACTTTAAAGTGACATAAAAGCTTCTATAGTTGCAAAGTTGACTATACTTTCCAGTAGATTTTAACCACAAACAGACAACCAAAGAACAAACAACAATATTTTAGTACAGTTGGTCGTTAGTTACAAAACACAAATTTCAGCATAATAGAGCTATATATCAGAATTACTTACTATCTTATTAAGTATTTCATCTATTATAAGGCTAGTCGGCAAGGAGGGTGACCTCCTCACCTTATCCCAATTGTCACTCGTGACTCCCTTGCCCATCACCCCCTCTCACGCGCGAGTTGTGCTTCCCTAGACGAAATAAGGTGAACGGCTCACCTTAGTAATTTGAAAAAAAACTGGGCCCCATTTCATATTTGTTACCGTTTAGTGGTTTAAAAAATAAATAAATTACACACTACCCCCTTTTTTACTTATAAATACCAACCAATTCATTATTTTTTAAACCACTACTTCACCATTTTTTAAACACAACTCCACTATTTTATACTAACATTAAGAAAGCATCTAAACTTCTAATATGGCTTGTCGTCTCCCCCATTCCGTCGAAGAAATGCAAGCTTATATTAAAAAACAATGCGAGCAAGACGATGCGGCTCGACAAAAGGCTATTGTCGAAGTTATCAAGCAGTTTGAGCTCGCAAAGGCAAAGAAAGAACGTTTGAGACAACGATATGCGAAATGCAAAGACATTTATGCGGAAAGACAAGCTGTGATTGACCAATTTTGAGCGATGAAGCCAAGAAAGAAGACGCCATTAGTGAAACGTTCGGGTTTTTACTTTCGTACGTTTACTGTTTCAAGTTCATAATTAAAAAAATAAAAAAAAAAAAAAAAAAAAATGGGAGTTAAGGTGACCTACCTTGTCCACAAAAAAGTGAGTGTGAGTGAGGGGAAGTGAGAGGATAGAGAAAGTTGAGGTGACGTTGAGGTGTAAGGTGAAAAATGTTATACCTTGCCATCCGGCCTAAGTAAACGAAATTCTAGTAACATTATAGCAAAAAAAAAAAAAAAAAAAAAAAAAAAAAAAAAAAAATCTTAATTTTTATAGTTTGTGCTAACTAGGTAACATTAATACACAATTAAAGTTGAGTTAAAATTTCCATCTACCAAGTTTTAATTGGTTTTCAAGTATTGTACGGAGTATTATGCATATGTGTGATATGTGCCCATGTCATAGTCACAAAGTAACAAGAATAACTAGGCGCGTTATTTATTTAAGGGTAATTATTATATTGACGTACACATGATCTTGACAAGACTTGAACCTGTCTCACTAGCTAAGTGTAATAATAAGAATAACTAAGCGTCTAAGCACGTTATTAAGGGTAAGTTCTTGAAGAAGACTTGAACCCATGTCACTAGCTAAGTGTGATAATATGAATAACTAAGCACGTTATTTGTTTAAGGGTAATTATTATATTGACGTACACATGTTGATTACAAGACTTGAACCCGTCTCACTAGCTAAGTGTGATATGAAATAAACGTTTATCTTTCAACTTTATAAACTTGGTACTCCAATGAACGTTTATGTACATGATTACATGAACTACACATATGCTTCTTGGACAATATGCTCAATGGAGATGCTCTTATTTGCATTTCGCATTATAGATAAATGAATATGATCCTATATATAGTTCATTTTATCGAGATCATTCGGATTGAACATGAGATTTATTGAAAATGTGGTTTCCAATGTTGAATCAATCAATGAAGATCACATGCACTAGTACATAAAAGATCACTCAACTAATATACTCGATAAAAAAACAAACAAAACCTTAATAATCAATCTACTAACGTTTCGTAATGCTACACGCGTTGCGGATCCATTTTTTTTTTTTTTTTTTTTTTTTTCTTCTTTTACACTACTGGTAAATGGTAATGTTCAAATAATATGCACGCGCATACTATCTGGCTGTATTTCAGGAGCTAAATACACAGCAGGGGCGGATGTATATAATTTTTTATTCTTTTTATTATTATTGAGCTTTTTATTAAAGTGCCCTCCACCGCAAATTGCCCCAACACTTAAGTCTAACAACGTAAAAACCTTATATTCCTATCTTCGTCTTTGTGTGCACAACGACTTTTGTCAAGGTAATTTTTTTTTGCCCCCATCCCCTAACTTCCCGGTTCCGCCACTGAATACACGTAAAGAAAGATAACTAATCAACATATTGGAATTGCATGCATGTATATAATTACATACCTTTGAAGGTGAAAGAGGAGAAGTGGTATGAATGTCAATGGAGAAAGAATCTGTTGAATCATCCGCCATTTTTGGAGTTTTTTTTATAATATTCACGAATCTAAAATATTGGCTGACTCTCTCTATATCTGAGTCAGTGATTTGTATATAGTGTGTGTGTATCTATATATAGGAGCTAGCTAGCTGTGTGACTATGAGTAATATGTGCCAGCTATTTATAAATGCTAGTTTTGGCCCCTGTGGGTTTTATTAGTTTACATTTGTTCTCGTTGATGTTCTTTAATAAATTTGGCATGATGTTAAAGTTACTTGTTCATTATGATTGTTAATTTGTTAGGTAAATACGGAATTAAGATAACCACATAACTTTGTGGTATTTTATAGATTGAAAACTTTAATATTTGTTTTATAAGTAGGATATTCTAATTAAGTGTAAGTTTGTATAAGTGAGAAGTGCGGTCGAGGATATATAAATGAAGAAGAATAACTTTAAATAACTCGAATTCCTTTTTATTCACATAAAATTACTTAAGTGAGTACGAAGAGTCCACAAATGAAAACATAGTAATGGAACATCTTTCAGGATTTTGATTGTGTTTCTCGTTGGAAAATGAGAAGTTCGAAGTTGAAATAATTGAGCAACAAAACTCTACAAGAAGTCCCATCATCATGTTTTCTAATGATTAAGTTTTGTTTTCTACTCAGAAAACAATACTGTATCACATTAGTAACTTTTCGTCGATGACAAACAAAAACAATAAAACAAGAACACCACATTCATTCCAAATATTTTCTCTTTTGTATAAATTGGTCACATTAGTTCATTATATGCCCAAAAAAAAAGTAATTAGCAAAATGGAACCATGGTGAGAAAAACTGATAAGCCTAAAACAGTGGTGTCGAATATGTAAATAAAGAAATGTGTAGTGTTTTGCATTTATGTACAAATCACGAGTTAAAGTATGGCCCAATGGCTCTCACTTCATCTGAATTTAATGCCTAACCACATACTATGGTTAGTTTCTTAACCAGAGTTAGATACCGACACATTCTCAGTTCCCCAATCTGAATTAATAGCAAAATGTGACATCGTGTATTTAATATTTATGACTTATATATAAGTATTTTTGAGATCGAGTGACTAAATGACTAAATCGAGATTAAGTTTACTAGAAAATGAACCATTATAAACTATAAAGGAATTGATTGAAATGAGACAAGGTATATGTTTATTGTATATGTTGGACAAAACCGCAACAAACTTTAAGATGTTGAACACGAAACCAGAATCTTAACGTCAATCACGAGTTGCAACACCGAACGCGAAACTTACGTTGGACAAACGAACAAAGAAGAACACGAAACTACAAAGTTATGGACAGAGATATGCACACATTCTACCATCGAACACCCTTTTATTAACACCAATAAAGCTTAGTAATTTTTTATCCAACAGTAAACATTATTAAATCGTATTTGTTACTCCATAAAAAAGATAGCTTAGGCTAACCGGAGTGGGTGTGACTTCCGCCCGGTGACGCCTTTGGTCACTCGTGATAACCAAAACGGCAAACATGGGTCACGGGCTCACGGCCAAAGTGCAAAGTAATGGTGAGCGAGTCAGCATAGTGAGGTGCAAAGTAATTGTGGGGGTTCCTCCTTTTGTTTTAATGTTTTCTATTTGTTTTGTGAGTATGCGTGAGATATTTAGTGGGGGATATATGTATAAAGTGAATATTTTAAATGAAATGTGGGGGGAGGTGACAAAAACGGGTGAATGGTGAGAAAGAGTGAATAAAAAGATAAAGCTGATGTGGATGGTGAGCTAGTCACCACCACTCCCTTTAGAGCACTTGGTATGGTGAGTAGAAAAAACTACTCATTTGGGTCTCACGGGGTGCCACATCACCGTGACAAACCCCCTTCTACAGCCCCCTTATCACAACTAACCACAACTTACTCATTTGGGTCCCACCACTTCATATTTTATTTGTTTATTCAATTTATCAAATAACATAAAATTCATTTCATTAAAATTAAAAATACAATACTACGTATTAAAAACATACGAAACTTAAAATAACGTTACGAAAAAAAACAACACGAAAAAATAAATAAATAAAAAACATATGACACAAATTAAAAACATACAGCACATATTAATAATACGAAACTTAAGCATTTTCCTCGTTGAGATTATGTTTCTTCATGATTTGTTCTTGTTTCCTGCGAATTAAAGCGGCTTTTGCCGGTGTGGTCTGGTCGGGATCAATCATGAGAAACTTTAACTCTTCCATTTCGAAGTAGCTAATTTCTTTCTGCCTCCTAGCGTCGTACGCTGCCATTTGAATTTCGGCTTTGCGCGAATAAGTATCTAATAAATATCCCGAAAAAGAACTTGTTTGACTCCCCCCGGCGCTCGACGTATCCGTCGACTTGGATTTCTTTGAAGCTCGATATTTGTAGGCGCCATCGGGGCGAGGACGTTTATCAGGGCCGAATAAATCCTCGAGACATGAAATGTCAATCGGGTCATCGGCATCCCATTTGAGGTACTTTTTCAAAATGTCCCACACTTGAACATATATGAAGTTTCTCCTAGCAAAGCGTTGTTGAAAATTGGTCTTTGCATTCTCGATATGATCAATGTCATTTTCCCCGCTTCTACGCTGCAAATGTTTGTAGATAGCGTTGAATTTTTGACAATCACCGTTAACCCTTGTCCATTTACCCGTGAGCATATTTTTGGTATGATTCTGAAGGCGAGATTGACTGTTGAACATTTTCAGAATCTGGTTCCAAAAGAAATCATCGGAACGGTCATTTCTGATATCTTTGTCGTGAGAAATTTCTACCCAAATTTCCGCTAACAGCTTTTCTTCTTCGTTTGACCAACGAGTATTCACACGCGTCAGGTCCTCCATGTCATCTTCATCGTCCGTGTCCAAATTCACGAATTTTCTTTTGATTTTTTGGCTATTTTTTTTCCTCGCGATTTAGGCGTTTCACGGGGTTGTGGTACTTTGAATTGTGAATCTGATGGTTGTGATTCAAGGTGTTGTTGTGGTTGAGATTGAGGAAACGTTGAAGGTTGTGACGAGTTAAAAAGTTGTGGTGACGAAAATCGTTGTTGGGGGAAATTTGCGAATCCTTGAAACGCATATTGTTGATTTTGGTAAATTGCATTGGGATTCAATTGCGTACCATATGGAGGAATTTGTGGCGACGAGGATTAAAGTTTTGTGACGATGGGGTAGACGGGTTTGAAGAACTCCCGTATTGTTGTTGGTTTGAGGTGAGAAGATTCGTAAAATATCCGCCCTCGTTTGGATTTTGAGACTTTTTTTTTTGTATGTTGAGATATTGAGAGTAATGGTAGTTTTTGGTTTAGAATTGTGTGAGAAAAATAGTGTGTAATGTTATGGTATTTATACTGTGTAAATAAAGTGGGTTAAGTTTTAAAAAAAAATAATAAATAAATAAAAATTACCGTTTGGTTTTAAATTCGGGACCCACAAACGGCTACTTGTCAGAAAAATAAGCTCTCCGTCTAGGCGAGGAGGTCACGTTTGGCGAGTAACGGCGAGGTGGGGGGTGTGGTGGCTCGCCACGGCGAGGAAGCCATGTCACCATGGCGAGAGGGCAACGAGCCCATACCTTGTGCTCTTAGCCTTACTGTATGTGTTGTGGTAGACTGGTAGTTATGTCAAGAAAAAAGGGTTTCACAGAAAAGGGCTTCCCAATTAGCACGCAAGATCAACTCCTGTCCAAATTTCATAGGTAATCGAATCTATCCTCTTCAACGTGTCCCAAGAATTCCCATCCTTTTGTAGCGTGTAGTTAATTAGTTCAATCATTGTCCTAAAAATTCACGATATGGTGAATACTTGACTACTACTAGTATGACACTTTTCGATGACACTAAAAAGATGGACTAACACCTTTGTCGTCTAGTGGTTGAAGCTTAGTTAGTTAAGCGAGCCACGGGTGAGAGTAGTACCGGGTGGGTGACCTACCGGGAAGTCCTCACTTGTGGACCACAAGCTCTGTTGGTATTAGACAATGAAGAGGAGAGCCTGTAAGCCAATGTTGCGCAGGTTCAAATCCGAGCCGCCTCCGGTTTTCATCCGGCCGTTACTCCAGCGAGGAAGTCGTGTGGAGGCGGTACGGTTTCCGGGCGGATGCCGTTTGTAGTCCCTACTACGCCCAGCGTGGATTCGATTCAGACAACATAGTCTAGGCATGTAGTGAATGAGGGCCTGCCAAAGTGGCAGGTTGTGACTCCAACCTAAAAATGAAAGTCACCTTCAAAAAAAAACTAAAAAGATGGGGCACATGCAAATACCGGGCCCAGCAACGCAACTGAAACTACAAACTGATGCAAGCTTGACTCAAGAAGATGTCAACCCATCACCAAAATCACTGGCACATCAAATTTCACTTCCACCACCCAACCTCGGTAAATCGATAATAGTTAACACCTAACCTAGCACACAAATATACATAAGCAAAATCACCAAAATTTGGTTCCGTGAAGCCGACGACCAAACCATCTCCAGATTGATGATTCGACATGCGGTTGAAGAGGGCTATTATGGTGGTTCACGCGTTGTAATAATGTAATTTATGGTTCATGCGTGGTTAAACAAACACCATGCACAGTCAAATAACAAACATTTTTTTTTCATTTGTGTGGATACTGTTTTTCTTGTAGTTTTGGTTATGTTATTAAACAGTTTCGCCATTTGTTAGAAACTACTAATAACAATATTCCGATTCAGATGGGGTGCTTTGTTTCAACATTTTGAAAGTCAAACTACAAACTAAACCAAACTGATTGGCATAACTGGATTCTATCATCCCTCTATAGCGCGTAGACTCCTGCACCCCTACTTTAAACCATAAAACTTTGCAGCAAGTTAACAATATCAGTACATGTACAACCACCGACACAGTGCCTCACCGGACCATATCTACCATCTCTTGATCAGGAACTGAGTTTGCAACTTCATTTTTACCATAAAAATCATCATCACCCAGATTCCCGTGACAGCATTTTATAGCCTTAATCTGCTTTTCTACCTCTCCAAAACCTGCACTCTCACGTTTTCTTATCCTGTTGATCTTCGCGGGTGCATCCTCAACCATAGCTTCGCCATCTTTGACTCTGCTGTCAAAGCCCATGGACTTGTACTTGAAAAACTTCTGATGTAATTCTGAGATGCTGTGATCACATAATTTAAGTCCTTGCTTTTCCAAGACCAACAGCCATCCTGCATAAATGAATTACACGACAGCTAGTTAAGAAAGTGAGTGTCCGTCCTATAACTGACTTTACCTAGGTTGAGGTATGGCAAAATGGATGGGCAGGCAAGTTAGAGAATGGATCAAAGCGGTTTGGGATCAAAATTTGGGCTGACTCACAAACACTTGTGAATTTAATAACCATTAATACATCATACAAATAGGCAGATATTAAAGAAGCTAGGGTATGGGGTTAAATGCACAAGTTAATAATAGAAGCAATGTACCAATAATGTCCTTCGGAGAGGAGATATCTGGGGTGGTTGGTGTTATACTTGTCACACCAGTGACCCATGCAATGATCTCACGTGGGAGCTGAGACGAGGAAAAGGCATTGAGATAATAATTGACTCGAGCATGGTCATTATTGTCACTGCAACCAAAAAAACTTACAAGTCAGGCTACAAGCTACACAACCCAAAGTTATGTAGAAGATAATCACTTTGTCAGTGTCACAACATGCTACTAGTATGTCATCAATGAAACGTACATTAGATAATTCATCAATATTCAAACATTTGGTAGTTTTGAAATTATTCAAATAATAGTAATTAAGCCTAACATTAAACCATATGAATATATGATGATGGAAGGGTGTATTTTACATATCCAAATTACCATAGTCCTTATTGTGTTGATCCACAAGACTCCGCTGTTAAGGAATACTCTATTGACTAATTCCATAGATGGTATTTAAAATCATCGTAGTGAAGATTTTATCCACAACATTAATATATGCCATAAGAACAATCCTGTATACATCTAGCTATTTGCTAAACATGTTATGAGTGTGTGGGACTCCTGATTATGACTTACCTTGCAAACTGCAATGCCGAGCTTGAGACAAACAGCCATAAAATGACAATCTCTTTGTACTTGACATCCGAGAGCCGAGGGGAAGTATCAAAACTCAGACACAAGCCCAAATCCAATGCAACATCAAAAAGCAATTGCCTGAGGAGGAGTTCATCCGTTGTAGTCTGTACGAGAATGTCAGGAGTACGTTAGTAACCACATCCTACCATTCCTGCTATGTGGATTGTAGTCTGTGCCTGTAGATGTGTATCACTTATACGGGCGCCCGGTATAGAATGACTAAATAAATTGATGGTATAGAAAAACTGACCAATAGCTCTGCGACAGGCAAACTTGGTTCCAAGAGCAGTTTGAAAAGCATAACTGAGAGTTAAAGGAAATGATCAGAAATTTTACCAGCTGTGAAATCAACATTTTAACACCCTATTCTCCATAGACCACATTCCCGAAATAACATAGAGAATATAGTAAGCTAAACGACAAAACATGTAGGTAGACATGTAACACCATGATTAGCTAGCGGTGTTAACCCCTCCTCGAAAAAACTAAATAACTTGTATATAGATAATGATTCCAGTTTGAGTGAGGTACAATGTGTTTCTAACTGAGGTAGTAGGCCTTTTTAATCATCTGGAATAAACGTAAATAACGTCGGCCTATAATGGTCTTCTAAAGAGTATAAGGTATAGGGTAAGTTATAATAGAAGGCCAGGCGACAGGCGTGGAACCTTTAATCAAACACATCCTTGCTCAAAACTAATATGGTTCTTTTCACTGCCTATTAATTCATCAACAACTTCCGAAATTTCAAGTGGTAGAGCTACACCACTTAGGTACTTAGATGACTAGGCATATGCTATTACTGTAGTCTGTAGGCATACACATGACATCTTCACACAGATACAGAGAATTAAGAAGTGCCACAGCCACAAGTAGACTGAAGTAATGCCCATCTTATGGCCATTACCGACTCATACTGTAGCATTAAAAACAAGTCTAAATGCAGTTCAGGAACCCATACCTGAGCTCGTCACTTAAAGGGGTTTGCTTAGATTTATTATGTAAAGTACTAAGCTATGAATGGGGTCTTCCAAATAACTTTATGGGCTGTTTGGAATTGGAGAAACCGATTGATTCATGCGGTTGGGGATGACATCATTAAAATCACGAACGAAGACATTTTCCCGGGTATTCAACGCATGTCTAAGCTATGGATGTCTGCTCGTATTAGATCGAACGTGAAGATGGATTGGAACTTTGGAAGTGTTGGGTGGCCAAGCCTTTTGATTTATTTTCCTAATTGTATTCGTAGTATCTGTTTAGTTTTGTTTCCTGGTTTCTGGCTTTTTTGGCCTTCTGGTTCCTTGTACAGCTTCCCCTTTGGTTTGTAAGGTCCCGGTTTTGGGATTCTCTGTTTATAAAATCTTGCCTTTCAAAAAAAAAAAAATTATGTAAAGTACTAAGCAATGTTAATCATGCGGGTTTGAATCATTAGTGTAACCTAATTGTAGCAACTATCCTTATTAATCTACTGCAACAATCCTAACAAAAAAAAAAAAAAAAAAAAAAGAAATCCAAAAGACGTGATACACAAAATAATATAAAAAACCAAACTCGTAAATACTAACCTAAAAACGCAGGATTCTTCTTAAACACTTTAATCATCTGAACCGCACAGCTCTTAACATCCTTACACACCTCCGCCTCCGCCCGTCCCTCACCAAACACCAAACACAACCTAAACAAAAACGCCTCAACCATAACCACCCCAGCAAGACACTCCATCCCATCAACAACCCCCTTCCTAACTTCCCCACTCGTAAACGGAAAAAACAGCTCCAAACCATCAACCCGCCCACACCTCTCACTAACCCGATCCGCTATCCATATCGGCACTACACTTACCCACCCACACCCATCCCCACCCCCACCCTCCACCCCATTCCCATTCCCATTCTCACAACACATAACTATATAACTAACTAACGCGTCAACTAAACTTACGACATCACTCTTAAACCTAACTATCTCGCCTCTTAAACTCAAACTACCTAACTGATATAAAACAGGTGCAACAAGTGACACTTGGTTTAAGTAACCGTTATCGGAGCGAAACGAAAGTAACGAGTTAAATAAGTCTTTTATAGTTAGTAAAAAGTTAGGTGAGTCGGTTAGCGGTTTCGCGGAGTGAAAAGCGAGAGCGGAATAAAACCAGGTGAATTCGAGAGGGGGGTGAGTCATAGTTTGGATTAATCTGAAGAAAATGGAACTGAGTTCAGTGAAATCAGTTCTACCGTTTTGGAACTCGGTTAAAAAATGGTAAATAGATTCGTTTAACATTGGTTCTAGGGTTTCGATTAGCTGTGAATTTTCGGGTTCTAACTTCATGTTTGTGTTGATTGGAGGAGGGTTAAATAGTCAAATTATATAAGTGATTGATGATGTGATGTGTTGGTTAAAACCCTAATTTTTGTGAAGGAATTGGGGGTTTTTGATTTTTCCCCCTAACGGCTGGAATTTGAATTTTTTACAACATTTTTTTGTAATGTTTTGGTTTTGTAGAAGATGATGTTTTATAAAATTTTGAAATAAAAATGTTATTGTTTTATGCTACTGTTTCTCGTTATTATTTTTAGATAGATGTTGCTAATTTTTTCAAATACATCCATAGTTATATACTTATATGTTTATGTTTATCTGCAAGTATTTTAGAGTAAATTTAGTTATAATTCCCGAGCGGGGTAACCCGCGCGTTGCTGCGGGAGCATTGTGGTAATATTTGTATAAAACATATAATTAAGAAAGACATTCTTTTGTAAACATATACAAATTCTTATACAATCAATCATTGAATAGGAGTTGTGTGGCACTATTTTCGTTTTGCGGGTCTTGCAATGACCTGAATTCTTATACAATCAATCATTAATATAAACATTGATTCAGTTGTTCATCCAGATAGTAACAGTAAATAGGCAATGGCCGATGAATCGATGATGCTACGTCTAACACGATCTTCCCTTTTAAATGAAAGGTTGCACAAACTGTTTGCATCGTGAAACGGATCTATGTTTTCATAGCAACTCTTTTGCAAGCACATACAATTTCTTATACAATCAATCACCGAGCTGGAGTTGTGTGCCACTATTCCCAGTCCACGGGTCTTGCAATGACTTGAAACCGTATCAGAATCCAACTCTGAATCGTCGGGTGCATCCTACAAAATGAAAAGCCCTATAAACAACATACGCCACACTAGGGGATCAACACATGCATCAACTAATTCACAGCAGCATACATAAGCACAAATAGTTTAAACCACTTGATCTAACCTAAATAAACAAAAAATCAACAAAATGAAATGAACCTGTTCAGAAGCAGTTTCACGATTTGACCCTCATTGAAGGAAAATGTATCAGATTATATCAAGACAGATACTGAAGTTATATTTGTGGGTCAACTTAACCCAGGCCAACGCGTTTGACCCACATTAAAGGACAAAAAAGTTTTTTCAGATAATGTTTATATGATCTTAAATGAATCACACTACCCGCAATACGATCCATGTATAAGTATAGGGTTCAAGTTGCCATACCTATGCTTCAAAGAATCTCAATGAATTTACCATTTTTGTTGCGGGAATGTTTTGTTACAATAAATTAATCAAAACCCGAGTCAAAATACTACCTTATGGTGTCTAGCTTCTTGCCCTGATCTTTACACCCCTGAAAAAATAATAATAATAATAAAAATAAAAAGAAGAGAAGACTGAACTGCATTATTCCCTTGACCCTTAATGAAATAAGGATCTGGTTCTGCTAGTCGATCTACCGGATCAACTTCTGCCTACCCCGCCCGGTCAAAGATCGCCTGGAGTTTTTTTTTTTTTTTTTTTTTTTTTTTTTTTTTTTTTTTTTTTTTTTTTAAATCTGGGAAAAATGAATGAAAATAAAAGCGGAGGCCCGCCAATGAAAGGGCTTTTCTGTAGCATCAACATTCAAATTCAATAAACTCAAATTGGAAAAAAGAAAAAAGTTGTTTGCAGGTCGAGTATGGTTTAAAGATATATATACTTATTATCTATCCTGCTTGTTTGTACTTGTTTTGTTGTAAATAATTCAAAGACAAATTGCCAAATAATTCTATATACTCTTCCGTGCTGCAGCATCCTGGATGTTCTTTGTTCTTGGTTCATGCAAGTGTATCTGATCTGTATTCGTCAATACCTCTATAAAAATGTTTGTGATTTATCTGAGTATAAGCACCGTATGTTACTCATCAGTGGTAAATTAATGTAACGTAGTATTGTACCTTGTATAATTGAAGCATAATGTTGTTGAGAGACTTGTGATTCATGTGAGCATCGATGGTGAAAAGAATCGATAACTTTAATCGCTTTTTATGATTTATCCAGTTGTTTCATTACTGTTGGGTTCGTAAAACACCCAATTATCTTAAACAGGATTTGAACACAAATTAAGCTAAGTGTTAACTTAAACCGAGAACAATTCAAGTCACTGAGAGAACAGCCTCTCAGTGAGTCATCTTCAGGATGCTTAAGGCGAATTCAATAAAGGATTCACTCTCAGGAAGGCGGTACTCCCTGAGTAGGACTTAAGCCAAAGAAGAAGATGATGGTTCAGTGAGTGTTGGACAAGAACTCACTGAACCCCAGTCTCCTCAACAACAAAGTGATTGAAGACTGAGGAACCAACGCCTGAAGAAAAGGCGGGGAACAATAGGGAAAAGATCTGAGAAGATCCAACCTTCCCTATTGCGGCTAAAAGTCATGGAGTGTCAGCCAACAACTCCCAAAGTCTTATTAGCCCTTTCCTATTGGTTCTTGGAAATGACAATTACTATTTGTAATTGTCAGACACGCAACCTCAACAACTTGTATTATATTTAATCACTTATACTTAGATTACTTGTGTATAAATAGATCAGATGGGAGAGAAGTTAAAGTGTGCTTTGTATATTGAAAGCTTAGAACTTTTACAAAGTAACTTCTCTCCTACAAAGAGTATACAACTCACTGAGATAGCTCAGTGGGTATATTGTTACCACTCAAGCAAAACTTGAGTTTCGATAGGAGACACCCCATACCCTTGTCTATTCAATCCCAAGTGTTTGTTCCGCAAAACACTTGGGTAATAGATTCTTGGAATTATTTCTAATAAGAATTTAAACGTTGAAAAATATTGTTGTTTTTATATTCACATTTTATAACTGTTAGAATTAACCTTAAACATTGTATTAGTCATAAACACAAATAGATTAACTTTCTAGTTAACTCTAATCGTGTAAAGGGAACAACAAGTGGTATCAGAGCCTCTGGTTTATAAAATCTTTTAAACTAACCAAGAGTGCTCTAGGTTTTTAAAACCAAGATCCTACTATGGCTGATATCAATGTACCCCAGCTAGTCGACAAAAAGGGTGGCAGCTACTCTGCTGTTGCACCCAGACTTGAAGCTGGGAAATTTAGCAAATGGAAGAAGCGTATGATTTGCTATCTTACTGGTATGGAACCCTACTACATCACCTGTATCAGGGATGGCCCATTTGTCCCTAAGACAGCCGCAGGGCTAAATAAGCCTGAGGCCCAATGGACCATTGATGAGAGGAGGGTGGTCAATCAAGACCAACGCCTGAAAAGCATCCTTATATCATGTCTTCCTGACGATATAATGGAATCAGTCATCAACTGTCTAACAGCCAAGCAAACTTGGGATGACTTGGTAAACAGCTTTGAGGGTCCCTCAGATACCAAGGAAAATAGGGTCATGGACCTTAAACTTGAGTATAATACTTTCAGGGCAAAAGACTCTGAAAGTCTCTCACAGACCTACACCAGATACAAGACTTTGATAAATGAATTATCAAATGATGGTGTTGTATTGTCTAAGCATGAGACAAATGTTGGCTTTGTCAACAGTCTCCCTGAGAAGTGGCTCAACTTCTCACAAGGCCTGAGGAATGCTAACCACATTCAGAACCTTGAGCTCCCTGAAATTTATGGGAAGTTTGTCTATGAGGACAACTTGATCTCAAGGAGATACCCTGACTCAAAAGCTCTTGAGTCCAAAAA
Organism: Artemisia tridentata subsp. tridentata; assembly: GCA_021014915.2. Lineage (NCBI taxonomy): Eukaryota > Viridiplantae > Streptophyta > Magnoliopsida > Asterales > Asteraceae > Artemisia > Artemisia tridentata. Next base: position 284,268,599 of record CP139501.1, read on the forward strand.
GGCCTTAACCTCAACACCTATATCAACTGCTTTCTATTCTAATGGTGTTGTGCAGGATATTCAAGAGGATTCTGAAGAAGAAATTGATGAAAGGACTGGTGAGGAGTACCTGAACGACTTGAACTTGGAATTCCAAGAAAGGGCACTCCTTGCTAGTTCAAGACGTTTCATCAAAAGAAATCAGTCCAACTTTATAAAACCAAAAGCAAATGAGACCACTGAATGCTTTAAATGTGGTAAAAAGGGTCATTTTGCTAGGGATTGTTATTCTAAAACTATCTCAGAACCCTCTTACAAGTTCTCAGGAAACAGTTCCTCAAGAACTAGCAAGTTTCAACCTAAAATGTTTCAGTCCACCCAACAATTTCAAAACAAGGGTCAAAAGGATTTTGAAACAAAATATAGGAAAATCAAAGCTAAACTTGCACTTCTTGAAACTAACCCCATATTGTCTCAGGATGCTCAAACATCTAAACCTATTCAGAAAAAGAACAAGGTATTAGTTGCAGAAGCATATGACTGGGATGAAGAAGAGGTTTCCTCAGATGAGGAAATAAGAGTTAGTGCACTGATGGCACTATCTGAAGAGGATCAGGTGGCTGTGGGAAAAAGCCATGCTAGAAATGGAGAGTGGGTCAACATCACCATGAAGAAGGTAAATACTTTACTTTCTATGGATGATGATTCTGATTGACAGTCTTACATGAGTTATATTTGTGTTGATCTAAAGTTTGTTGAGGAACAAAGGCTTAATCTGTTTTCAAAATATAACAATATTGTGTCAGAATTGAATAAATGTAGAGATGAACTGCTTGCATTAAAACAAGCCAAACTAGAATCCATTACTCTACAAATTCAGAACACTGAAATTTTGAAACAAAACCAAGCCCTTCAAACAGAACTTAAGAAAGAAAAAGCTGTCATTAAAAGCTGGACCAAAAAGAACCCTAAGGTCTTTGATTCTGTGGGCTTAATTCCTAAGATAACTATAGGAATTGACCACCTCACTGAAACCTCCAGTGAGAGTCCCAGTGAAATGACCTTTGTTCCAGCTGGCATATCCTTTGAGCAAGAGATGGAACCCAAGTCAAATGACTGGATTGTCAGGGACAACCCAGTCAGTAAGTTGCCAAACTTTGAGACTGGAAACATCTTGCTCCCTGAAAGTCAGGCTCTGAAAGGTATGCTTGGACTCTTTGACCAACTCAGTATTTCTGATCCAATCAGTGAGCCTGAATCTGAATCAACTCCTCCACTCCCTCCACTAAATACCCTTCAGGGTGCTGCACCAAGCTCAGACCTCCCACCATTGGTCTACTCCCCACACTCTCCAAGGGAGAGATCAGGAAAAGGTAGAATCCTCCTGAAAAGACCACCCCTTGAAGTCTCAGTAAATACTGATGACTCATCAACTTCAGTCCCTTCTGAAGTTGCAACTCAAAGTCCTGATCCAAGAATTGATCAGTTGACTGAAATGGTCAGGAAGCTAAGTGAGAAGATTGTATCTTCTGAAAAACCTTCTCATTTAAAGAAGGAACAAAAACTAGCCTCCTCAAAGACCAAATCCAAACCAACCAAACCCCTGAAAAAGTGTGAACTGTGCAACTATACAAATCATCTCACTGATGACTGCTATAGAGTCCTTTACTGCATGATTTGCAAAAAGGAAGATCACAGGACCTCTGATCATAAAAAATGCTCAGTCATGTCAAACTTTTCAGGACTTAAGGCTCAGTGCCTGAACTATTGACTGCGTGGTTTTGTAACCTTACAACAGGTTTTACCTCTCGAGGGATCTCAAGAGGCTTACAACCCCACCAGGCAGTGTACCTGACCGATGTAGTATAGTGTAGTGGTAAGTACGGGGGATTGATCGTTCTCCACAGGGAATAGTGTCGTTAGGATTGAAAAACTATTCTAATAGGTCTAAGGGTGAGGGAAGATTCTTTTTGTATTTTTATATTTTTATGAAAGCAAGTAAAATCTCGGGTTTGAAGGAGTGGGCGGAATTAGTTGCTAGTCAACTAACCCAAATAACTACGAATGCAAATAAAATAAAATAATGAAAATGAAAAGGTTGTGAAACTTATGTGGAGAGAAATGTGTTTACTTAGATTTCCTTACTCCCTAACTATCTTTTACCGGTTGATTAGTGTGTATTAATTGCGTGGATGACGGGTGTATTCCTTAATACCAATCGTGGGGTGGCGTACGTACTTCCCCAACTCTACAAGCTCCTACTTCACTCCTATGTCGAGCCGGCTAGGAAGCTCCTAACATGGGATCACTAGAATTCGCTCATGCATTAAATACAACCATAAAAACCTTAGTACGCATTGGTTCATGTTTCTTAAGACGTTCAAGCAAGTTACCGAATAGGAGGTTAGCCAGTTTTCTTAAGCCTAACATAGATAAACAATCATCCAATACAACTAATAACACACTAATAATCAATAATCAATAGCTAGGTTTCATTAGATCTAAGCAAACACAAGATAAATCTAGCCTAGCATGTTAATCAAAAGACAAGAACGAGATATAATCAAACAACACATAGACATATTGAATGATTAAACGATTACTTATCTTCAATTAAACATGGGAGATCCAAGGGTATGAAAACCCTTAAAAATGGCAGAAATTCGTCTTTAGGGTTTCTCCTCACAAAGTTGCACACTAATGACAAAAAATTGCAAAACTATATATAGAGTTTAAGGGCTGACGGCGTCACGTTATAGGACTTGACGCCATCACCTCGCCGTGTCTAGGGTTCCCGGATGGCCTTCCTGACGCCGTCCCTCTTTAGACCTCCAAAATCCGCTCTGGCTTATCAAAGCTTGACGCCGTCAGAATATGGCTTGACGCCGTCCCTCTTTAAGTTAAGCCGTGACGACCTTGATCACATTAAAGGGTGACGCCGTCAGACTTTCCTGTGTAAATTTCTCTGGCTTATCATGAGTAATTTTCATATCCACCTTTTTTGCCAAGCCTTGACGCCGTCTGGAACAATCCCTGACGCCGTCAAAGGTACTTTCCAGCATAATTTTGAGACTTTGTCGTTTTCTTCACTTTTATGCTCCAAAAACGTCCAAAATGCTTCCTTTTCCAGATTTCTTCTCCAAAGTACCTAAAATGACAAAAGGAACGATTTAGGGCAATATTTGATCAAATAAATACGATTTAGGGCTTAAATGACCCCCTAAAAGCGGTACACTTTTCACTTCATCAAATACCCTTACACTTGAGATTTGCTTGTCCTCAAGCAAATGCGCTTTTATTCTAATCAAAATACAAGTTAGGGGTCATTTAATGCTAATATAAAAGTAATTACAACAATTAGTCGTTCCACTTTAATCATAATAAGCACGGAGATTACAAACTAGCACCTCACAAGTAGTGTTTAGATACTCACATCTCTCAGGTGTCATCAAAATAAATCTCATAAATGAAAACGGATAATATCTCTCACTACCTGTCATAGCAAATAGATTACCATAGGCTTGGGCAAGGATCAAAAACCTCCTCCACTAGGCGTAAGCACCTAAGATAAACTATCAAAGAGGGCTTTTAAACGGGTTATAATGTTAGGTGTAGGGATATGATAAACACGGTTTTGTTGTATAAGGGATATTTTACTGGTGGCGAGTTAAAGATCTTGATTAATTACATGTACTATACAATGTTGCTAAGCCAAGACTAGACTCAATCTTAAGCTAAAAACAAAATAACAAAAACATAAAACAAACATAAAATGAAACGGGATGGTAGTCCGTATGTTTTTTCTACTTTTCTTTTTCTCATTTTTTTTATATATATATATATATATATATATATTTTTTTTTTGCATACACTTTTGCCCTACCATCCAAGATAATACATCATAGGGGCGTTGCATTCCCCTTACACTTGAACTTTTACATAACTTTACAAATACTATTCTAATGACTCGAATTAAGATAATCGAAACACTTGGAGTACTTTTAAAATATTTAGCACATATGGGGGTAATAAATGATGTTCTTCCCCATTACTCCAATACACTAGTACTTTACCCACGAGTCCCAATCGTCCCAAAACAATATGTACAAGGATATGACTCGACTTTAGCAACCATGTAATCAATTAGATAATTAACTTGGGTTTAAACAAATGTTGTCACAATAATGCACTAAAGATGAGTGCATACAAGGTAGGCTAAGGCGATTTGGGTGTACATTTAAGTGGGGTGTAAACAAATTCTTCCTTTAAGTAAAATGCTTAAAGGTCGAAACGAAAAGATAGGCTCTGAGGGGTGTACTAGGGGTATCGTGTACTAAAAATGAGTACAACGCAAAGGGTGTGGGAGAATTACTTGACCAATGTAGCCAATGTAATTATAACAAAAACACAGGTGTAAAACAATGGGTTAATCCTAATGCCTCTTATCATGTAGTAAATCTAACTACACGAATGTAGTCTCACTTGTTGTCTCGGAATGGTCCTAACGCAAGTTCTAGAATCTAAGTGCTACCGGTACATACATCATAGCATAAATACTTTTCCTACCAATTATAGGGGCGAACCTCACATATTTGGGGGTGGAAAATTTTTTAGTGGTACGGTTTTTGTGCTAGTCATATAACTCCTATCCATGAGACGCTTATTAGAACTAAAGTTTCATTCCTAAATGTTGTAAAAAATTTTAAATTTGGCACTAAAATTGCCCTAACAAGTATTTCTCTCAGTTTTATTACACATCTACCATTAAACAAACAAAAGTCAAGTGCAATTGTATTCTCTAAAGTATCGTATTTTTACCCCCCCCCCCCCCCCGCCCTTACACTTAAGATGAACATTGTCCCCAATGTTCAAATAACAAGATGTAAAAGTACTAAGGTAAAAGAATGAAATCAAATACTCCCCTGATTCGTTTGGTGGATATAGGGGTAACATGGTTAGATCTTCTTCCAAGAGAATGTTGAAGCTTCACGACTAATGCATCGCCATAAGCTTGATTCCACATACATTTCCTTGTCCAAAATAACCTGTTAAACCTGAGAAAACAAACACGAAAACCTGCATAACATCGGCGGGATAAATTCTATATATAAGGATATAATGCTTGTGGAATGATTATTTTGCAAATTCCTGGAGATTATAAGTTAGAGATTTAATAAAAACTTTTTATGAAAACAAAACTTTCAAAATTTTCAGAAAATTAAAACCTGACGCCGTCAGGTTGTAAATCCTGACGCCGTCAGAAATAATCTGACAGAATTCTCATGTTAAGTTTCCGGAAATTTTTTGTAAAAACCTATACCTTACTTCCTGGAAATCCTGCAAAACATCATCATGACTCGATACAAGCATTTGACTCAAACAAATACTAATATGTATGTTAATTTATTATTATTACGATTCATGTTCATTTGTTCTAATAAACCGATTTGGATTTCCCTTACACTTAACTTTTGCAAAATACCTTTATATGTAGTTAAGACGAAGTTAAAAACAAAATAAAGCATTTTCACAAATTAGTTTTGAACATGAATCAATAATAATAAAAATTAAACACACATACGGAAACAAATAAAATCAAACAAACAAATAAATAAACACACAAAGCAAATAAAGCTTGGGTTGCCTCCCAAGAAGCGCTTTTCTTTATTAACGAGTCTTGTAGCTAGACTCAAAGTCACGTACATTACGTGACTTCTTCATCAAAAGTTATGTCTTCCTCATTGATCATTTCATTACCATTCTCTTGATAATGCTTGACTCGTTGTATATTCACAGTGAATTCTCTATCTTCGTCGTCAATCAACACAATGGCTCCGGTTTTAGAAGAGCTCCTTACGGTAAAAGGTCCATACCATCTAGATTTAAGTTTTCCCGGAAATAGCCTTAAGCGAGAATTATATAATAATACCTTGTCTCCTTCCGAAAACTCCTTGGGTCTCTTAATCTGTTGGTCATGCCATCTTTTTGCCCTTTCTTTGTATGTAATGGAAGATTCATAAGCCTCTAATCTCAATTCATCGAGCTCTTGGAGCTGTAAGAATCTATTTGTTCCCGCAACCGTATAATCCAAATTACAAGCCTTAAGTGCCCAATATGCCTTGTGTTCCAGTTCTACTGGAAGGTGGCATGCCTTGCCATATACCAAACGGAACGGGGTAGTCCCGATTGGTGTCTTATAAGCGGTTCGAAATGCCCACAAAGCTTCATCGAGCTTAAAAGACCAATCTTTTCTGTTTTGATTGACCGTTTTCTCTAATATTCTCTTTATGGCTCTATTAGTGTTTTCGACTTGACCGTTGGTTTGAGGATGGTAAGCGGTGGAGAATCGGTGAGAGACTCCATATCTTTTCATAACTTTATCCATTTGCGAATTGCAAAAATGGGTTCCCCTGTCGCTAATAAGAGCCTTCGGAATTCCGAACCTAGCGAACAATTTTTTTAAGAAATGAATGACTACCCTAGCGTCGTTAGTCCTAAGGGCTTGTGCTTCCACCCATTTCGAAACATAATCAATGGCCACTAAGATGTATTCATTCCCTCCTGAAGATGGGAAGGGTCCCATGAAATCAATTCCCCAAACATCGAAAACCTCGCAAACTTGTATATAATTCTGTGGGGCTTCATCCCTCCTAGAGATATTCCCAGCTCTTTGACACGCGTCACAAGTCTGTATCATTCCCTTCACATCACGAAATATTGTAGGCCAATAGAATCCCGCGTCGAAGACCTTTCGTGCAGTAGTGTTCATTCCGTGATGTCCTCCCGATGGACCTGCATGACACTCTTTCATAATTCTGACAGCCTCCTTTTCCGAAACACAACGCCTGATTACCTGATCCGGACATCTTCGGAATAAGAAAGGTTCATCCCAAAAGTAGTACTTTAATTGATTGAAGAACCTCTTTTTTTCATGCCTGCTCATATGCTCAGGAATGACTCTACTTGCCAGGTAGTTAGCATAATCCGCATACCATGGTTCAGAATCATTTATTGACATGAGCTGCTCTTCAGGAAATGACTCCCGAATCTCACTATTGTCAGATTCAGCGAGGCTGGGGTTTTCGAGACGAGAGAGATGATCAGCCGCAAGATTCTCTGCTCCTTTCTTATCACGAATCTCAACATCGAACTCTTGCAATAGTAGGATCCAACGAAGTAACCGTGGTTTAGCATCTTGTTTAGCGAAAAGATATCGAATAGCTGAATGGTCCGTAAAAACAACCGTTTTAGAAAGGACAAGATACTGGCGAAACTTATCAAAAGCAAATACCACGGCCAGTAATTCCTTTTCAGTGGTAGTGTAGTTTTCTTGAGCAGGATTCATGGTTTTGCTAGCGTAGTATATTGGCTGAAAGTGTTTGTTAAGCCTTTGGCCTAATACTGCTCCAACAGCATAATCGCTAGCATCGCACATGATTTCAAAGGGTAACTCCCAGTTAGGGGTGACCATAATTGGGGCTTGGGTAAGTTCCTGCTTCAATCGATCGAATGCATCCTTGCACTCTTGAGAGAAGTCGAACGGGGCATCCTTCATGAGCAACTGAGTCATTGGTTTAGCTACCTTTGAGAAATCTTTAATGAATCTCCTATAGAAGCCAGCATGACCCAAAAAGCTACGGATTGCCTTGACAGTTGTTGGATAGGGAATTTTGGATATAGCTTCAATTTTTGCCCGGTCTACTTCAATTCCACTTCCTGAAATTTTGTGCCCTAGCACAATCCCTTCTTTTACCATAAAGTGGCACTTTTCCCATTTTAGTACCAAGTTAGTCTCCTCACAACGTTTGAGCATTTTCTCAAGGTTAGCAAGACAACGATCAAAAGAGTTTCCAAAGACCGAAAAATCATCCATGAAGACCTCCATGCTGTCTTCCATTAACTCATGGAAGATTGCCGTCATGCAGCGCTGGAAAGTGGCGGGGGCGTTACATAGTCCAAAGGGCATTCGCTTGTAGGCGAAGGTGCCATAAGGGCATGTAAACGTAGTCTTTTCTTGGTCCTCAGGAGCGATAGGGATTTGGAAATACCCTGAGAACCCATCTAGGAAGCAGTAGTACTCATGCCCTGCTAACCTTTCCAACATTTAGTCGATAAATGGGAGAGGGAAATGATCCTTTCGGGTTGCATCATTCAACTTCCTATAATCGATGCACACACGCCATCCAGTTACTGTTCGTTGAGGCACTAACTCATCCCTATCATTCTTCACCACCGTCATTCCTCCTTTTTTTGGTACAACCTGTACAGGACTTACCCATGGACTGTCAGAAATTGGGTAAATTAGCCCTGCATCTAGGAGCTTAATGACTTCCTTTTTTACGACTTCCTTTATGTTGGGGTTTACTCGCCTCTGAGGTTGCACGGTGGGTTTATAATCCTCCTCCATGAGGATTTTATGCGTGCAAAAGGTAGAGTCAATCCCCTTGATGTCGGCTACACTCCATGCTATAACTCTTTTATATTTTTTTAAAACTCCTAAGAGTTTATCCTTTTGTTCACTTTTCAAAGAAGAGCTTATGATTACCGGAAGTTGATCTTCTCCTTGGAGGAAAGCATATTCAAGGTTGTTTGGGAGTTCCTTGAGTTCTACCGCAGGTGGCTCGATGATGGAGGGTTTAAGTTTGTTCTCGGGTTTACGAAGCTCAAGCTGTTCGATTTCTTGTCTGGGATAGAAGGAGACTGCGTTTACATCCATAGTCTTCTCCTCCTCTAAGATGGGTAAGAAAGCTTCATCTCGCAACCAACCAGCTTCCACCTGTTCATCTATACAATTGTCAATCTCGTCGGATAGTTCATTGATTTCTCCGATGAAATACAGCTGATTATCTGCTTCGAGAGAAAGATTCATTGTGTCCTTGATGTTGAAGGTTAAGCTATCGGCCCCCACTCGTAAGGTCAGTTTGCCGTCGTGAACATCAATAACAGCACGAGCAGTTGCAAGGAATGGCCTCCCCAGAATGATGGGCACTAGGTCATCTTCTTCCATTTCTAAGATGACGAAGTCAACTGGAAATTTGAACTTCCCTACTTTAACCAGCACATTCTCACATATTCCTAAGGGGTATTTGACTGATCTATCGGCTAGTTGGATGTTCATACGGGTTGGTTTCAATCCAGAATACCCTAATTTGAGGAACATGGAATGCGGCATAAGATTGATACTTGCTCCTAAGTCGGCTAAAGCATTCTTGACTGAAAGAGATCCTATTGAGCAGGGCAAGGTGAAACTACCTGGATCGTCCACCTTCTTTGGCAGCCCTCGTTGAGTCACCACAGAACATTCTTCTCCTAAGGTTACAAGACCCTCGAGCCCTTTTCTGTTGGTTAGTAGCTTCTTGAAGTATGTACTATATTTGGGCATATGGTAACATGCATCAAGAAGGGGTATGGTGACGACCGAATTCTTCAAATATGACAAGAATCTTTTATTATCATTTTCGACCTTTTGATTCTTGAGGCGGGACGGGTATGGGACTTTAATGGGCTGTTTGGTTGGAGTAGGTGGAGAGGGAGTTACCGGAGGGGTTTGCTCGGGATTTCCATCGTGTACATTACCTTCCTCCTCATGAGGGGTGTCGGGTTCCGTGACGTCAGATTATTGAGCTGGGTAAGGTGGATCCTTCGTAGTTGTTCCAGCACGAGTAGTGATGGCGAGTAAGGGATCTCTTTGATTTGTTTGAGGTTCGCCAAGGCCGTCGAGAGTGGCGTTGAGTTCTGCGAATTTGGCCCTCATGTCGTTTTGTTGGCTATTGATGAGGTTGTCGAGACCATTTAGTTGCAGATTCTTTTCAAGCGTGAAATGCCCAAGATCATCCTCAAAAGTGCTCCTAACCTCGTAGTCAGGATATTCTCTTCCTCCCTCTTTTCTCACAAGATTTCCCCAAGGGGTGAAATCATTGTTTTGGTAGAAAGTTAAGAGCGAAGGATCATCGAAGATGTCGTGGCTTGACAAGCATGCTTGTTTGGTGGTGATATCATCCCCGCATTCCTCCACTTCATGCGGGCCACCACATTGGTCGCAGATCAAGTATGGGTTTGACAACCGTTTAGTTGGTTGTGACTTGTCTAAATAAGAGACTTGATCATTCATTCTACTCAACCGGCTAGCAAAATGAGGCTCTTTCATGATCTTGGAAATGCTCATGATCGAATCGGGTTCATCCCAGGTATCGTCTTGATCATTTGCGTATTCCTTAATTCTATTCCATCCTTCCTCAGCGCTTAGGTTGGCTATTTTTCCTTTTACCGAATTATTAATGCCAAATTGGTCGCTTTTAGGGACACTATCATAAAAGATTTGGACAAGAAGCCAGAGTTCAATGCCATGATGAGGGACTTGTCTAATCAGATCTTTGAATCTGATCCAGGATTCGTGAATGGGTTCAGCTGGTCCAACATGGAAGCGGAAGATTTCGTCTCTTAACGTTGAAGTTCTTCCTATTGGAAAGAATTTCTCATAGAATTTTGAGACAAGCTGTTCCCATGTGAAAATGGATTCGGAGGGAAGTTGGTTATACCAGTCTCCGGCTTTTTCATAAAGGGTGAAGGGAAAGAATCGCAGCCGGGAGGTATCTCTAGTGGCCCCGTCCGTATGGAGGGTATCCACTATTTTCAGGAAGTCCTTGATGTGTTGGATTGGATCTTCAGTTTTCAATCCGTGGAACTTGCATACACTTTGGACAAGCCAAATATCGGTTGCACGCAAGACCCCATTCGTGTGTTCATTTGGAAAAACGATAGCATTGGAAAAACCACGAGGGGTGGGAGAAGAGTAGTCCTTGAGGCATTTAGGAATTGGGTTTTCGGGAACCTTCATATCGTGATTGGGTTGAGGGCTAGGAGGTGTAGAATGATGATTGGATTCTTCCTCGGAGAGGGCATCATCAAAGTTGATGGCAAAGCCAGATGGTTCGGGTGTTGCAAAGAGTCGCCTTAATCTTCGCATTTCCCTATCAGGTTCTGCGTAGGGTGGAATAAGGTCGCTTAGTGAACTACGACTCCTGGTGACTCTGAGATTGGAGAGATCTTCGTTTACCATGATGGCCAAGGAAGATTTGAGCAATGGATAGAGCAGAAAAAGATAGACTAAAGAAAAACCTAGAAAAATAAAATAAAAATCTCACTAGAAAGGAATCTAGTGAGTAGACCTATAAAATAAAAATTCAACCTAAACAATAACTATTCCCCGGCAGCGGCGCCAAAAACTTGATGCGTGGTTTTGCGACCTTACAACAGGTTTTACCTCTCGAGGGATCTCAAGAGGCTTACAACCCCACCAGGCAGTGTACCTGACCGATGTAGTATAGTGTAGTGGTAAGTACGGGGGATTGATCGTTCTCCACAGGGAATAGTGTCGTTAGGATTGAAAAACTATTCTAATAGGTCTAAGGGTGAGGGAAGATTCTTTTTGTATTTTTATATTTTTTATGAAAGCAAGTAAAATCTCGGGTTTGAAGGAGTGGGCGGAATTAGTTGCTAGTCAACTAACCCAAATAACTACGAATGCAAATAAAATAAAATAACAAAAATGAAAAGGTGGTAAAACTTATATGGAGAGAAATGTGTTTACTTAGATTTCTGATGAGGCGAAAAGTGTACCGCTTTTAAGGGGTCATTTAAGCCTTAAATCGTATTTATTTGATCAAATATTGCCCTAAATCGTTCCTTTTGTCATTTTAGGTACTTTTGAGGAGAAATCTGGAAAAGGAGGCATTTTGGACGTTTTTGGAGCATAAAAGTGAAGAAAACGACAAAGTCTCAAAATTGTGCTAAAAGTTACATTTGACGGCGTTAGATGTTAGTCTAGACGGCGTCATGGCTTGGCAAGAAAAAGGTGGATGTGAAAATTACTCATGATAAGCCAGAGAAATTTGCATGGAATTCTGACAGCGTCACGCTTTAATGTGATCAAGGTCGTCACGGCTTAATTTAAAGAGGGACGGCGTCACCCCTAAGTCTGACGGCGTCAAGCCTTGATAAGCCAGAACGGATTTTTGAGAGCTAAAGAGGGACGGCGTCAAGAAGGTCATCCGGGAACCCTAAAAGCGGCGAGGTGACGGCGTCACACTCCATAACGTGACGCCGTCAGACCTGAAAGTCTATATATAGTTTTGCAATTTTTTGTCATTAGTGTGGAACTTATTGAGGAACTTTGGTGTGAAAACCCTAAGACGATTTTAGCAGCTTTTTCAAGGCTTTTTGCCTTGAGATCTTCCATGTTACATTGAAGATAAGTTATCAATTAATCATTCAATATGTCTATGTGTTGTTTGATTCTATCTTGTTCTTGTCTTTTGTTTAACATGCTAGGCTAGATTTATCTTGTGTTTGCTTAGATCTAATGAAACCTATCTATTGATTATTGGTTATTAGTGTGTTATTAGTTGTATTGGATGATTGTTCATCTATGTTAGGCTTAAGAAAACTGGCTAACTTCCTATTCGGTAACTTGCTTGAACGTCTTAAGAAACATGAACCAATGCGTACTAAGGTTTTTATGGTTGTATTTAATGCACAAGCGAATTCTAGTGATCCCATGTTAGGAGCTTCCTAGCCGGCTCGACATAGGAGTGAAGTAGGAGCTTGTAGAGTTGGGGAAGTACGTACGCCACCCCACGATAGGTATTAAGGAATACACCCGTCATCCACGCGATTAATGCACACTAATTAACTGGTAAAAGATAGTTAGGGAGTAAGGAAATCTAAGTAAACACATTCCTCTCCACATAAGTTTTACCACCTTTTCATTTTCTGTTATTTTATTTTATTTGCATTCGTAGTTATTTGGGTTAGTTGACTAGCAACTAATTCCGCCCACTCTTTCAAACCCGAGATTTTACTTGCTTTCCATAAAATTACAAAAACACAAAAAGAATCTTCTCTCACCCTTAGACCTATTAGAGTAGTTTTTCATACCTAACGAACACTATTCCCTGTGGAGAACGATCAATCCCCCGTACTTACCACTACACTATACTACATCGGTCAGGTACACTGCCTGGTGGGGTTGTAAGCCTCTTGAGATCCCTCGAGAGGTAAAACCTGTTGTAAGGTTGCAAAACCACGCATCAAGTTTTTGGCGCCGCTGCCGGGGAATAGTTATTGTTTAGGTTGAATTTTTATTTTTATAGGTCTACTCACTAGATTCCTTTCTAGTGAGATTTTTATTTTATTTTTCTAGGTTTTCTTTAGTCTATCTTATTTCTTTGTATTTTTGTTTGTGACACCTTCCACCTTCCTCATGAGTAATAGTGATCGCTTGATCCCTGTTATTCGTATTTTCCGCCGTGCAAATTTCCAACTACCCGTTCCCGCCCCCATCATGGAAAACAACAACCTTTCACCCGACCACCACTTTGGTAACAATTCTGAGATGGAGGAGTCTGACCATGAGAATGAATATGTTAGTCCGTTTTACTACTCAGACTCCGATGAGGATGCCGGTAATGGAGAAGTAGTTAACAAGGAATGGGGAAGAGAGGAAATTGATCCCTTTAAGTATGTTGACCCTAGGACTAAGATCGAAAAGGATAGCCTCTTTAACATGCAATTTCCGTGCAAGATTGGTTATCATGATTTTTATGCTTATCTTAACTCATCTTTGCCTATGAACATTATCTCTCGCGCTAATTATAATAAAATCATGGTAGATGAGCTAGAATATCAAGGAGATAACATTGTTGCTAGGATTAAGCCACTACACGTATTCGTTGGAAGTTTTGTGTATTTGGTGGATTTTATGGTTATGGAGAACTTAGGAGAATTCATTGATAACAAATTAACTCAAGTCATTTTTGGAGAACCCTTCAAAAGGTTGACCAACCTTGACGAAAAACTTGTGGACGGGTTAATTACATTCTCGGATGGGGATGAAGATTTTACTTACCAAATGCCCCGAGCACATCCTAGGTTTAAAAACTTCTCCATTGAATCTTGCAATAGACTTGTGCCTCTTGATTTGTTAAGTGAGAATGATAAGAGGAAGGGGCTCAAATATCCACATGAGAAAAATAAGAGATACTATCATGGATGTTTGGAGCTGAATAACGAATACAAGAAAGATGAGGCAACAATTAGATGGCTCACACTCGGATACGTGAGCATAAGCGATACTAGGTAGAAGGACTTTGAGTCTAGCTACAAGACTCGTTAATAAAGAAAAGCGCTTCTTGGGAGGCAACCCAAGTTTTATTTGCTTTGTGTGTTTATTTGTTTGTTTGATTTTATTTGTTTCCGTATGTGTGTTTAAGTTTTATTATTATTGATTCATGTTAAAAACTAATTTGTGAAAATGCTTTATCTTGTTTTTAACTTCGTCTTAACTACATATAAAGGTATTTTGCAAAAGTTAAGTGTAAGGGAAATCTAAATCGGTTTATTAGAACACAAATGAACATGAATCGTAATAATATTAAATGAACATACATATTAGTATTTGTTTGAGTCAAATGCTTGTATCGAGTCATAATGATGTTTTGCAGGAATTCCAGGAAGTAAGGTATAGGTTTTTCCAAAAATTTTCCGGAAACGTAACATGAGAATTCTGTCAGATTGTTTCTGACGGCGTCAGGATTTACAACCTGACGGCGTCAGATTTAATTTTCTGAAAATTTTTGAAAGTTTTGTTTTCATAAAAAGTTTTTATTAAATCTCTAACTTATAATCTCTAGGAATCTGCAAAATAATCATTCCACAAGCATTATATCCTTATATATAGATTTATCCCGCCGATGTTATGCAGGTTTTCGTGTTTGTTTTCTCAGGTTTAACAGGTTATTTTGGACAAGGAAATGTATGTGGAATCAAGCTTTTGGCGATGCTTTAGTCTTGGAGCTTCTACATTCTCTTTGGAAGAAGATTTAACCATGTTACTTCATTATCCACCGAGCGAATCAGGGGAGTATTTGATTTCATTCTTTTACTTTTTTCTTTTACATCTTGTTATTTGAACATTGGGGACAATGTTCATCTTAAGTGTAAGGGGGGGTAAAAGTACGATTAGAGAATGCTATTACGCTTGATTTTTGTTTGTTTAATAGTAGATGTGTAATAAAACTGAGATAAATACCTGTTAGGGTAATTTTAGTGCCAAATTTAATTTTTTTTACAACATATAGGAGTGAAACTTTAGTTCTAATGAGCGTCTCACGGATAGGAGTTATATGACTAGCACAAAAACCGTACCACTAAAAAATTTTCCACCCCCAAATATGTGAGGTTCGCCCCTAGAATTGGTAGGAAAAGCATTTATGCTATGATGTGTGTACCGGTAGCACTTAGATTCTAGAACTTGCGTTAGGACCATTCCGAGGCCACAAGTGAGACTACATTCGTGTAGTTAGATTTACTACATGATAAGAGGCATTAGGATTAACCCATTGTTTTACACCTGTGTTTTTTATAATTACTTTGGCTACATTGGTCAAGTAATTCTCCCACACCCTTTGCGTTGTACTCATTTTTAGTACACGATACCCCTAGTACACCCCTCAGAGCCTATCTTTTCGTTTCGACCTTTAAGCATCTTACTTAAAGGAAGAATTTGTTTACACCCCACTAAAATGTACACCCAAATCGCCTTAGCCTACCTTGTATGCACTCATCTTTAGTGCATTATTGTAACAACATTTGTTTAAAACCCAAGTTAATTATCTAGTTGATTACATGGTTGCTAAGTCGAGTCATATCCTTGTACATATTGTTTTGGGACGATTGGGACTCATGGGTAAAGTACTAGTGTAATGGAGTAATGGGGAAGAACATCATTTATTACCCCCATATGTGCTAAATATTTTAAAAAGTACTCCAAGTTTTTCAATTATCTTAATTCGAGTCATTAGAATAGTAATTTGTAAAGTTATGTAAAAGTTCAAGTGTAAGGGGAATGCAACGCCCCTATGATGTATTATTTTGGATGGTAGGGCAAGAGTGTATGCACACAAAAAAAAAAAAAAAAAAAAAAAAAAAAAAAAAAAAAAAAATCAAGAAAAAAAAAAAAAAATGAGAAAAAAAAAAGTAGAAAAAACATACGGACTACCATCCCGTTCCATTTTATGTTTGTTTTATGTTTTTGTTATTTTGTTTTTAGCTTAAATCGAGTCGAGTCTTGGCTTAGCAACATTGTATAGTACATGTAATTGATCAAGATCTTTAACTCGCCACCAGTAAAATATCCTTTATCCAACAAAACCGTGTTTTCCTTTTCCCTACACCTAACGTTATAACCCATTTAAAAGTCCTCTTTGATAGTTTATCTTAGGTGCTTACTCCTAGTGGAGGAGGTTTTTGATCCTTTCCCAAGCCTATGGTAATCTATTTGCTATGACAGGTAGTGAGAGATATTATCCGTTTTCATTTATGAGATTTATTTTGATGACACTTGAGAGATGTGAGTATCTAAACACTACTTGTGAGGTGCTAGTTTATAATCTCCGTGCTTATTATGATTAAAGTGGAACGACTATTTGTTGCAATTACTTTTATATTAGTGTTAAATGACCCCTAACTTGTATTTTGATTAGAATAAAAGCACATTTGCTTGAGGACAAGCAAATCTCAAGTGTAAGGGTATTTGATGAAGCGAAAAATGTACCGCTTTTAAGGGGTCATTTAAGCCCTAAATCGTATTTATTTGATCAAATATTGCCCTAAATCGTTCCTTTTGTCATTTTAGGTACTTTTGAGGAGAAATCTGGAAAAGGAGGCATTTTGGACGTTTTTGGAGCATAAAAGTGAAGAAAACGACAAAGTCTCAAAATTGTGCTAAAAGTTACATTTGACGGCGTCAGATGTTAGTCTAGACGGTGTCATGGCTTGGCAAGAAAAAGGTGGATGTGAAAATTACTCATGATAAGCCAAAGAAATTTGCATGGAATTCTGACGGCGTCACGCTTTAATGTGATCAAGGTCGTCACGACTTAATTTAAAGAGGGACGGCGTCACCCCTAAGTCTGACGGCGTCAAGCCTTGATAAGCCAGAACGGATTTTTGAGAGCTAAAGAGGGACGGCGTCAAGAAGGTCATCCGGGAACCCTAAAAGCGGCGAGGTGACGGCGTCACACTCCATAACGTGACACCGTCAGACCTGAAAGTCTATATATAGTTTTGCAATTTTTTGTCATTAGTGTGGAACTTATTGAGGAACTTTGGTGTGAAAACCCTAAGACGATTTTAGCAGCTTTTTCAAGGCTTTTTGCCTTGAGATCTTCCATGTTACATTAAAGATAAGTTATCAATTAATCATTCAATATGTCTATGTGTTGTTTGATTCTATCTTGTTCTTGTCTTTTGTTTAACATGCTAGGCTAG
Source organism: Artemisia tridentata subsp. tridentata (assembly GCA_021014915.2). Lineage (NCBI taxonomy): Eukaryota > Viridiplantae > Streptophyta > Magnoliopsida > Asterales > Asteraceae > Artemisia > Artemisia tridentata. Next base: position 284,285,906 of record CP139501.1, read on the forward strand.
ATTTATCTTGTGTTTGCTTAGATCTAATGAAACCTAGCTATTGATTATTGGTTATTAGTGTGTTATTAGTTGTATTGGATGATTGTTCATCTATGTTAGGCTTAAGAAAACTGGCTAACTTCCTATTCGGTAACTTGCTTGAACGTCTTAAGAAACATGAACCAATGCATACTAAGGTTTTTATGGTTGTATTTAATGCACAAGCGAATTCTAGTGATCCCATGTTAGGAGCTTCCTAGCCGGCTCGACATAGGAGTGAAGTAGGAGCTTGTAGAATTGGGGAAGTACGTACGCCACCCCACGATTGGTATTAAGGAATACACCCGTCATCCACGCGATTAATGCACACTAATTAACCGGTAAAAGATAGTTAGGGAGTAAGGAAATCTAAGTAAACACATTCCTCTCCACATAAGTTTTACCACCTTTTCATTTTCTGTTATTTTATTTTATTTGCATTCGTAGTTATTTGGGTTAGTTGACTAGCAACTAATTCCGCCCACTCTTTCAAACCCGAGATTTTACTTGCTTTCCATAAAATTACAAAAACACAAAAAGAATCTTCTCTCACCCTTAGACCTATTAGAGTAGTTTTTCATACCTAACGAACACTATTCCCTGTGGAGAACGATCAATCCCCCGTACTTACCACTACACTATACTACATCGGTCAGGTACACTGCCTGGTGGGGTTGTAAGCCTCTTGAGATCCGTCGAGAGGTAAAACCTGTTGTAAGGTTGCAAAACCACGCATCAGTTTACTTAGATTTCCTTACTCCCTAACTATCTTTTACCGGTTGATTAGTGTGTATTAATTGCGTGGATGACGGGTGTATTCCTTAATACCAATCGTGGGGTGGCGTACGTACTTCCCCAACTCTACAAGCTCCTACTTCACTCCTATGTCGAGCCGGCTAGGAAGCTCCTAACATGGGATCACTAGAATTCGCTCATGCATTAAATACAACCATAAAAACCTTAGTACGCATTGGTTCATGTTTCTTAAGACGTTCAAGCAAGTTACCGAATAGGAGGTTAGCCAGTTTTCTTAAGCCTAACATAGATAAACAATCATCCAATACAACTAATAACACACTAATAACCAATAATCAATAGCTAGGTTTCATTAGATCTAAGCAAACACAAGATAAATCTAGCCTAGCATGTTAATCAAAAGACAAGAACGAGATATAATCAAACAACACATAGACATATTGAATGATTAAACGATTACTTATCTTCAATTAAACATGGGAGATCCAAGGGTATGAAAACCCTTAAAAATGGCAGAAATTCGTCTTTAGGGTTTCTCCTCACAAAGTTGCACACTAATGACAAAAAATTGCAAAACTATATATAGAGTTTAAGGGCTGACTGCGTCACGTTATAGGACTTGACGCCGTCACCTCGCCGTGTCTAGGGTTCCCGGATGGCCTTCCTGACGCCGTCCCTCTTTAGACCTCCAAAATCCGCTCTGGCTTATCAAAGCTTGACGCCGTCAGAATATGGCTTGACGCCGTCCCTCTTTAAGTTAAGCCGTGACGACCTTGATCACATTAAAGGGTGACGCCGTCAGACTTTCCTGTGTAAATTTCTCTGGCTTATCATGAGTAATTTTCATATCCACCTTTTTTGCCAAGCCTTGACGCCGTCTGGAACAATCCCTGACGCCGTCAAAGGTACTTTCCAGCATAATTTTGAGACTTTGTCGTTTTCTTCACTTTTATGCTCCAAAAACGTCCAAAATGCTTCCTTTTCCAGATTTCTTCTCCAAAGTACCTAAAATGACAAAAGGAACGATTTAGGGCAATATTTGATCAAATAAATACGATTTAGGGCTTAAATGACCCCCGAAAAGCGGTACACTTTTCGCCTCATCAACTACCCTTCTGATTCCAAGCAGAAACAGAAGCAAAAGGCCAAGCCTTTTCCACCTTGCCCATTGTGTGGTTTCAATGACCATCATCCTGAGGATTGTCAAAAAGACAAACACTGTGAATCTAGTGGAAGTACCACTCAGAAATCCTCAGGAAAAGAGAAGGTCATTCAGTCAAAAAGAGGAAAGAATAAACAATCCTCTCAGACTACTGAGGCTACCCCTGCAATTAAATGCAAAACATGTGGTAGCTCAGTCCACTCAACCTCTGACCATGAATCAATTAATACTTTCATAAAGACCTACAATACCAAACCCTCCATGAAATGGAGTCCTAGAAAGAACTGACCCAGTTTACTATTTGTGCAGAGGCATGCCAGGGATCCTGTTTGGCATCTAGATAGTGGATGTTCAAGGAACATGACTGGTGTTAAGGAATGCCTGCACAAATATGTGGAAGAATCAGGACCCAAAGTGATATTTGCTGATAATTCATCATGTCTCACTGAAGGCTATGGTTCAGTAAACTGCAATGATATTGTCTTTACTAGGATAGCATATGTAAATGGTCTTAAGTATAATCTGATCAGTGTCAGTCAACTATGTGATGCTAAATACATAGTTCAGTTTGATGATAAGCAAGGAACCATCTTCAATGCAAATAAGGAAATTGTCCTCATTGCACCAAGAAGACAAGATGTTTATGTACTAGACATGTCCAGTCTAACTCAGGATGGAACTTGTCTCTTTGCTAAAGCCACTGATACACTCAACTGGCTTTGGCATAAGAGACTCACCCACCTGAACTTTAAAAACATAAACAATCTTGTAAAACAAAACAAGGTCCTTGGCTTACCATCACTTGTGTTTTCAAAGGATAAACCATGCTCAGCTTGTGAAAAAGGTAAACATCACAGAGCATCCTTTAAAACCAAAACAAACTTTTCCATCAGGAACTGCCTACATCTTCTCCATATGGATCTATTTGGACCTGTCAGTCCAAGGTCTACTAATCATGAGAAGTATACTCTGGTCATAGTGGATGAATACTCTAGATACACCTGGGTATTCTTCCTGATCAAAAAGAGTCAGGCAGCTGAAACAATCATGTCCTTTGTCAGGAACATTGAAAATCAAAATGACATTAAGGTCAAACAGATTAGAACTGACAATGAGACTGAGTTCAAAAATTATGAACTTGAATGTTTCTGTGATGAGAAAGGTATTTCCCAAAACTTTTCCTCTCCATACACACCTGAACAAAATGGTGTTTGATGAACTCAAATAAGTACATTTTATTACTATCATTTATCCTATTAATTTGACTTGTTTTACTATATTATGTATGAGGATTGATACTTAATCATTTACTTTTGTAATTCTCAGGTAAAAACAAGCATTTGGTGAAACTTGGCGATTTTGGACTAATAATGGAGCAAAACGTACATAAAGTGGAAGTCTACTGACATGGACAAGATCAAGTCAATTCTGCTCCAGATGCGCCGCATCTCACTATCAACATGCGCCGCATCTCTATCAAGATATCACCAGATACGATCCAAGATACAAGAGGACATGCGCCGCATCTAATAAGGAGTTACGCCGCATCTTCTGGCGGTGTACGAATATTCCTGAATATTATAATCTTGGACCCCACGCGAAGTTAAGTACATGCGCCGCATCTACTTAAGTAGATGCGCCGCATCTTCCCTCAGACACAAACTATAAATACCCCTTAGACCAGACGCATTAAAAAGTGGGGAGATTCGGAAGTTCGAAAACCTAAAGACCGAACAGGAGAGAAGGACGAATTCAGTCAAGAAGGCAGCACAAGACACACCCAAATCGAAGATACAAGAGCTGTAAGAAGGTGCTGCATGTATTTAATTCATTAAGTAGTTTTGTTTTATTGTTTTAGCAAACTTTAATTCATCAGGATTGGTGGCTTGTGTAATGTGACAACGGAAAGATTGCACTCCCTTTAATACTTGCTTTCCCATCAATTAAAGTTTATATGTTGATGTCTTTGGTTACTACTTATTAGTGCATTGACCACCTCTGTGTTTATTAGTGGCTTGCGGGCACCCGACTGCGGGACAAGGTGTGGCTCCCACGGTTGTTTCTAAATTGATCACTTAGGAATAACTTTTAGACATAAGTCGTCATTAAGGGTTTACTCGCCGATGAGAATAGGACCAACGAGAAAGGGTTAATTACATACACTTCATATAAAGCTATCAATAAAACAAGTGACAATCTACTTAATCATAAGGACAGCCCTCTTATTGTCTCAAGTATCTATCTGTGTACGTGTGTGCTACTTGCTGATTCGTGCCTATTTGTTTATTTTATTATTTAATTGCAAACAAAACTGTGCCAGTCTCTCAGGCTGAAACCCCCTTGCGTTAGGATATTAAAATACTGATTAGATTAACGAGATTATACGTTCCACTCTTAGTGATCGACACTCTACTTACCATTATCTTCATACTGACCGGGTACACTGCTCGTTAAGTGTGTGTGTTATTGATAAGTCGGCTAAATATAAATTTAAAACTTGAGTAGGCATTAAAACTGCTAAACCGCAACGACACATCACGCGCATCAAGTTTTTGGCGCCGCTGCCGGGGAGTGAATTGTTATTTTCTGTTAATTTGATTAGTATTTTAATTAGGTTTTTCTTTTTATTAGATTAATTGCATCATTGTACTATTTTGCATATTTGTTGTATTGTGTGTTATTTGTTTGCTTTTGTTTTTATTTTTGTGTGTTTTATTTTTTTGTTTGGTGTGTTTAATTTTTATTTTTATTTTTCGTATTTTTCTGTTCTGCTATCGTTGTACTGTGCTAAATCAAACGATACGGCGCATCTGATCTCTCAGATACGGCGTATTGCGTTTAATTTTTTTTAATACAACGCGTTTAATTAATTCGATACGACGCATCTTTTCCCCAAGATACGGCGTATCTGTTTTTAACAAGAAAATTTTTCTAAGCGATAAAGTAATACGACGCATCTGCTTTTGCAGATACGGCGTATCTGTTTTTGATAAAAACTTTTTTCTAAACATTAACGCCATACGACGCATCTTCTTTTGAAGATACGGCGTATCTATTATTTTAATTAAAAACAGTTTGCGAATTATTAAACAAATACGGCGTATCGATTTCCGTCGATACGGCGCATCTTACTGAATCAAAAATCTTTTATTTTTAAACGTAACGAAAATACGGCGCATTAACTTTCGTTAATACGACGCATTTAATTTTAATTAGATAAATTGATTTTTTGATCAATTCGATACGGCGCATTCATAAATTCTAAGCGGCGTATCTATTTTCTAAAGTCTGATTTAATTTTAACGATTATAAGATACGGCGTATCCAACTTTTTGGATACGGCGCATCGTCTGCAGACATCAGTAACTTTAAATTTTTCGTATTACGTTTTCGTTATTAATTATCTGATATACTACTTTCTCGAGCATACCCTACTGATATTTTTTGTGTTGATTTCAGGAAGTGCATGACCAGGAGTTCTACGAAGAACTTGATTCAACCTTTCGAAGATCCTGAACGAGCCCTACATTCGCTTAAAAGGCTTTTCAACACAAGAAGCTTTGATCTTTCAAGTTCACTCGAGCTTGATTATTTTTCTGAGGAGAAAGAGGAAGTTGAAACTGAAACAATGGGCGAAAACACTACTATGGAGGAATACATGAACAATACCCGTGCTGATTACACTTCAGGAGTTGCTAGACCTAAGTTTGATGACAAGTCAAAATTTGAGTTGAAGGGACAATTTCTCAAAGAACTAAGAGAGAATGCTTTCAGTGGGACGGAACAAGAGGATGCTAATGAGCATGTTGAAAAGGTCCTGGAGATTGCAGATTTGTTTACTACAGAAAGTGTCAATACCGATCAACTCATGCTAAGAATCTTCCCAATCTCACTAAAAGGGGCTGCTAACAAGTGGCTAAGGAATGAACCTGCTAGTTCAATCACTACGTGGGAAGGTTTGAAAAGCAAATTCCTGAAGAGATATTGTCCACCTGCTAAGACTGCTAAGAAGATGGAGGCTATCAATAGTTTCAAGCAAGAGCCTGATGAAACTCTTTATCAAGCTTGGGAACGATTTAAAGATTTATTGATAAAATGTCCTCAACACTATCTAACCCCTATGCAGGAAATAATATTGTTTTATCAGGGATTGGACGTGCCTACAAGACAGATTTTGGATGCTAAGGGAGCTGTACCTCAGATGAGTGCAACTAATGCTAGGAAAGCGATCCAAGATGCTGCTGATCATTCTCAGAAATGGCACGATGGGACCTCTACTAGATCTAAGAGCAGCACTAATTTTGACGGGATTGCTGCTATTCAAGCTCAATTGGATAAAATCAGTAGAGAAATGAAGAAGCGAGATGAAAGAGCATATGCTGCCCAAGTTGGATGTGAAAAATGCGAAGGACCTCACTACACTAAAGATTGCCCGAACAAGAATGAAAGTGAGACGTTTGAAGAAGCTTATTACACCCAATTTGGACAACCATTCCGACCTTCAGCAAGATTCAGGGAAGCTAGTCCGGGATTCTATCAAAAGAACAACTTCAATCCCGCTTATCAAGAGAGGAGGCAGACTTTAGATGATACTTTAAAGCAAATTATGGCCGATGCTGCTAAAAGACATGAAGAAAATACTGCTATGATCAAGGAAATTAGAGCTTCAACGGACACTACTACAAGAAATCAAGGAGCTTCGATCAAAGCATTGGAACAACAAATTGGTCAAATGAGCAAAGTTCTTCAAGAAAGGGGATATGGAAGTTTACCGAGCTCAACTGAAACCAACCCAAGGGATCATGTCAAGGCCATAAGCACCACTGAAGAAGTCACTCCTAATATACCTAGAAGATCGATGAATGGTAATGATGGTGCAAGACCCGAATTTTTCTTTAACTCTTCAATCAGCTTAAGGAGACTACTAAAAGAGAAGACAAAAATTGAAGAGGAGATCAAGGCAACAATGAAAGAAGAGAGCCCTGCAACCGACTCAAATGCCTTGCCTCATAAAGAAAGAGACCCAGGAAGTTTTACTCTACCTTGTTCTATTAATAATATATCTTTCAATAATGTGTTGGCTGACTTAGGAGCTAGTGTTAGTGTTATGCCTCTTAAGACATTCGCTACCCTAGGACTAGGAAAATTAGTACCAACTAAATTACTTATTGAACTGGCTGATAAAACAGTAAAACGACCTGAGGGGATTGCTAATAATGTGCTAGTTAAGATTGAGCAATTTATTTTTCCCGTGGACTTTATTATACTAGACATGCCCGAGGATGTTAAGATTCCTTTAATCCTCGGAAGACCTTTCTTGTCTACTGCCCATGCTAAGATTGATGTGTTTAAGAGAAAAATTTCATTAAGGGTAGGGAATAATAAACTAGTCTATAAATGCCAAGATCCAGTTAAAAGCATAATTAGAGATGTTTATGTGCTAGGATTAAGAGAGCGTATGGACCTCGATCTTGAAGCTAGACTTATGGGAGAAACATTGATTCAAAACAACTCAGCTAATCCTAATCATGAAGACTTTGAGGAATTCATTGACCTTAATGTACCTACCGAACTTAGACGCGATGTTGTTAGTGATTCTGATGATGAGTGGTATGATTGTGTAGTAATTAATAAACGTAGGAGAATAGTTGAGAATACGAATTTGAATAATGATATGTTTATTGAACTACCACCCCACCTTGCTTATTTGTGCCTGTATGATAATAAGAATTTCCCGTCTATCATTTTGTCATCTCTGCCCGAAAGGGACAGGACATTGTTTATACAGATATTAAAGAAAAACGGCGTGGAAATTAAGGACGAGCAAGGAGTGTTCAATATTACTGAATTGGCGATGAAGGAGCGCGATGTTTCCGACTCCTTCAATGATCGATACTAAAGAGCTGAACGTGAGTCTAACTTGAAGACTCTGGAATAAAGACAAGTGCTGACCGGGAGACAACCCGGATTTATCTTTTATTATTCTGTTTTCTGTGTCGAGTCAGTCCAGGCCGCACGAAGATACGGCGCATCTCAGTCCTGAGATGCGACGCATCCTCTGCAATGGTCATATCTTATTTTATTTTTCTGCATTTTTATTTTCGACTTTAAAACTTTTTATCAGTTATTTTAATGCGGCGCATCCCTGGTTAAGGATGCGGCGCATCTTTATTCTGATCCGTATTTATTCCAGGCTCGATACGGCGTATCTTCTTCAATAGGATACGGCGCATCGACTGACCTGATGATTTTCAGTTTTAATTTTTAAGTTTTATTTTTACCTAACTACTAATGTATTATGCAAGTTGAACCTTTCTTATCTTAGGTGTGTTTTAAAGTGTCGGTGGTATTATAGTTTCCTGAATTTCCTGTGGATACATCAAGTATGAAGCTTTAACGTTCTAATCCACAAGAAAGATGATTTTTGCTCATATACAAATGGAGGATCATACCGAGCAAATCTCAGGGGAGTTTTTCTGTTCTAATTCTTTTTATTTTCCAGTTTTTAACCTTTTATACAAACAACGAGGACGTTGTTTAACTTAAGTGGGGGGATAGGAGAATTAGAACACTTAACACTTACTTGTCCTAAACTTTTTCAAAAATTATGCTTAAATTGTGCTTAATATATCAAACTTAAAATTTTTTTTTTTTAGCATGTTTTTGTTTAAGATCTAAGTTGCATAACTGCACACATGACGTTATTTTCAAAAATTGTGATTTTTCCAAAATTCACAAATCTATGAGTGTGCCGGTGACTTGTAAACTTTAGAACTTGGCTTGTATACTATTCGAGACCACCATAATGAGTATTATTTATTTAATTGGAATGACTTGTCTAACTTGGTAAAATTCTAGGATTACACCCAAAAAGCCTTTATATGTTATGTGTTATTAGCTAACTACACTGGTTAGTTAACCCCCGTATAAAACCTTTTGTTACTCTCACTTTTAGAGTAAGATACCCCTAGAAAAACACTCAGAGCCATTCCTTTCGTTTCTTACACCTATGTTTAAAATGTTTCGTTACACCTTAAACCTTAGCCTACCCTGTAGATTAGAATCCGTGGTTGGTTAATTGCTATAGGCAGAGTGTGTTTCCTTACATTACCTGTGTTCGCGTGCGTAATTCATTATATATGGTTAGGTCGGGAAATTGCACAATGCAATTGGAGTGAAAGTAAATATTGTATATTTTGGAGTTTATTTTTCGTGTGTTTACTACTTTCACTATTTACCATTATTTCTGAAGTTATGAAAAGTATGGAAAAATTATCCGGAAAGAAAGTTATAGTGATGTGGTGAAATTTTACACATCTATGTTTATGTTTCAAGTTAAAAAAAAAAAAAAAAAAAAAAAAAAAAAAAAAAAAAAAAAATCGAAAAAATGAGAAAAGAAAAGAAAAGAAAAAAGAGTTGGATGTTTATTTTAAGCCAACGATGTAGAGTTATGTAAGTGGTTCATATGGCCACTATTTGTTGTATTATATCTATGGATTGAATGGGAATTGGCAGTTATGGGAATGCCAATTAAGGATTATTCTTTGATTAAGATTTTGTTGAGTATAATTCGTGTCTACCTAAAGCGTGTGTTTCAAGTGTTAAAGCGTGAGTTATTCAATGATATGAGTCTTATTCATGGGATGGTTGGGATAGTGATTAACCACACTTAGGATTTTAATTTATTTGTTTTTGTTTATTTTTTTTATTTTTACACCAATTTATATCCCAAAAATTATCCATACCCTTTACTATTCTTTATCCAACCAAACCTTTGATTTATTGAGATTAGGGATTTGAGCAATCTTAAGTATCGTAGTCGTGGATTCGGCTATGTATTTATGATTTTGTCGCCCTTTTTGATATATTATTATTGGTGAAGTTTGGACCTATCTTTAGCCTATTCGAGTTAAGGATTTGAGCAATTGCAAGTATCGTGTTCGTGGATTCGATCATGTATTTGTGATTTTGTCGCCTTTTCTGGAATTTGAGATCGATAGTGTAAATAAGAATAATTAACCCTTAAGCCTAAAAACCCTTTTTACCGCTTTAGACTTGTTATTCCTTAGCTTTAGTGGTGGAGATGTGTATACTTGCCAAGCCTATGATAGAATATTCGTCGCGACTGGACAGTTAAACGATTAGGTTTGCTTTTATCGACTTATTTTATTTTACTTCTAATTCGTTAAGTGTTTAGTTGTGTGATTACGAAATAAACGAATACATGCTTAAATATAAAAATAAATCCTAACATCTTTTAGGATACATTTTCATGAGATTTAATCTAAGGTTTACTTGGGGACAAGTAAAGTTCAAGTGGGGGGATATTTGATGAACTCAAATAAGTACATTTTATTACTATCATTTATCCTATTTATTTGACTTGTTTTACTATATTATGTATGAGGATTGATACTTAATTGTTTACTTTTGTAATTCTCAGGTAAAAACAAGCATTTGGTGAAACTTGGCGATTTTGGACTAATAATGGAGCAAAACGTACATAAAGTGGAAGTCTACTGACATGGACAAGATCAAGTCAATTCTGCTCCAGATGCGCCGCATCTCACTATCAACATGCGCCGCATCTCTATCAAGATATCACCAGATACGATCCAAGATACAAGAGGACATGCGCCGCATCTAATAAAGAGTTACGCCGCATCTTCTGGCGGTGTACGAATATTCCTGAATATTATAATCTTGGACCCCACGCGAAGTTAAGTACATGCGCCGCATCTACTTAAGTAGATGCGCCGCATCTTCCCTCAGACACAAACTATAAATACCCCTTAGACCAGACGCATTAAAAAGTGGGGAGATTCGGAAGTTCGAAAACCTAAAGACCGAACAGGAGAGAAGGACGAATTCAGTCAAGAAGGCAGCACAAGACACACCCAAATCGAAGATACAAGAGCTGTAAGAAGGTGCTGCATGTATTTAATTCATTAAGTAGTTTTGTTTTATTGTTTTAGCAAACTTTAATTCATCAGGATTGGTGGCTTGTGTAATGTGACAACGGAAAGATTGCACTCCCTTTAATACTTGCTTTCCCATCAATTAAAGTTTATATGTTGATGTCTTTGGTTACTACTTATTAGTGCATTGACCACCTCTGTGTTTATTAGTGGCTTGCGGGCACCCGACTGCGGGACAAGGTGTGGCTCCCACGGTTGTTTCTAAATTGATCACTTAGGAATAACTTTTAGACATAAGTCGTCATTAAGGGTTTACTCGCCGATGAGAATAGGACCAACGAGAAAGGGTTAATTACATACACTTCATATAAAGCTATCAATAAAACAAGTGACAATCTACTTAATCATAAGGACAGCCCTCTTATTGTCTCAAGTATCTATCTGTGTACGTGTGTGCTACTTGCTGATTCGTGCCTATTTGTTTATTTTATTATTTAATTGCAAACAAAACTGTGCCAGTCTCTCAGGCTGAAACCCCCTTGCGTTAGGATATTAAAATACTGATTAGATTAACGAGATTATACGTTCCACTCTTAGTGATCGACACTCTACTTACCATTATCTTCATACTGACCGGGTACACTGCTCGTTAAGTGTGTGTGTTATTGATAAGTCGGCTAAATATAAATTTAAAACTTGAGTAGGCATTAAAACTGCTAAACCGCAACGACACATCACGCGCATCAGTGTTGCTGAAAGGAAAAATAGAACACTCATTGAAGCTGCCAGGACAATGCTATGTGGATCAGTCCTTTCCAACCATTTTTGGACTGATGCAGTCAAAACTGCCTGTTATACACAAAACAGATCCATCATTGTCAAGAGACATGGAAAAACCTCATATGAGTTATTCAAATGAAGAATCCCTGACATCAGCTACTTTCATGTCTTTGGGTGTCCTGTGTTTATTCATAATCACAAGGATCACTTAGGGAAATTTGATGCAAAAGCTGATGATGGATACTTCCTGGGATACTCACTTGTCTCAAAAGCCTTCAGAGTGTTCAAAACAAGGAGACAGCAGACTGAGGAAACATTTCATGTTACCTTTGATGAGAGCACTGATGCAATCAGGTTCTCAACTGCCTCAGTAGAAGAGATAGGAATTGATAATTCTTCAAGATATCCTCCTGATGAATATCTTTCTGAAAACAATCCTTCTACTCAGTATCAAGATGATGCTAATCTCTCCTATTACATTATCCCTCACAACCTACCTAACCCAACCATCACTGAGTTTGTTGAGGCACATGCACACACTGATGATATCAATCAGTCAGTTCAAAATACTCAAGAACCAAACAATCTCAGTGAGCTGGTAGACACTCAAGATCCAATCAATGATCATGTGTCTACTCCTGAACCAACCCCTCTACCCAATCAGGCATCTACAAGTTCAAATCAGTATCCAGGACCTCAAGAAAGTTGGACTAGGTCTCAGGACATTGAACTTGTCAATATTATTGGAGAGCCTACTGAAGGCATGCTCACCAGGAGCATGGCTGCTAGTCTAAGAGCAGCCTCATCCAATGAATGCCTATTTGTGGACTTCATTTCCACAATTGAACCCAAAAGTGTTAAAGAAGCACTTACACATCCAAGTTGGGTTCAGGCCATGCATGATGAACTGGAACAATTTGACAGAAACAAGGTAATGACCTTGGTCAAATGTCCTGAGAATGTCTCAGTCATTGGCATGAAATGGGTATTCAAAAACAAAACTGATGAAAATGGCATAGTCATTAAAAACAAAGCCAGACTTGTAGCCAAAGGCTATAATCAACAAGAAGGCATTGACTATGAGGAAACATTTGCACCAGTAGCAAGGATGGAAGCCATCAGGATCTTCCTTGCTTTTGCTACATACATGAACTTCAAGGTGTACCAAATGGATGTTAAAAGTGCATTCTTAAATGGTTCACTGAAAGAAGAAGTTTATGTTCAGCAACCTCCTGGATTTGAAAGCCATGAGTCTCCTGATCATGTCTGTAAGCTTAACAAAGCCCTTTATGGACTGAAGCAAGCTCCCAGAGCATGGTATGAGACTCTCTCAGCCTTCTTAATCCAAAACAAATTTGTCAGAGGCAAGATAGACAACACATTGTTCATCTACAAGACAAATAATGATGTCATACTAGTACAAGTGTATGTTGATGACATCATCTTTGGCTCAACAAGTTTCAAACTTTGCAAACAATTTGAAAAACTAATGGCAAAGAAGTTTGAAATAAGCATGATGGGAGAACTGACATACTTCCTTGGTCTACAGATCAAGCAGACTGATAGAGGAACCACTATCAGTCAAGAGAAGTATGTAAAGAATCTACTGAAGAAGTATGATCTCAGTGACTGTGCCTCAGTCAAAACTCCCATGGTCCCCCCAAACAACCTTGGTCCTGATCTAACTGGTAAACCAGTAAATCAAACTCTCTTTAGAGGAATGATAGGATCACTGATGTATCTACTTGCATCAAGGCCTGATATCCAATTCTCAGTATGTCTATGTTCCAGATATCAATCTGACCCAAGAGAATCTCATATCACTGCTGTGAAAAGGATATTCAGGTACCTGAAGGGCACTCCTAACCTTGGATTATACTATCCAAAGTGATCAGGACTTGATCTCAAAGGATACTCAGACTCTGACTATGCTGGATGCAACATGGACAGAAAAAGCACCTCAGGCTCTTGCCAAATACTTGGTGGGAAATTAGTCTGTTGGAGTGCCAAGAAGCAACAGTCAGTTGCCTTGTCCTCAGCTGAAGCTGAATATATTGCAGCAGCTAGTTGTTGTGCAAATGTACTCTGGATGAAAAGTCAACTCAGTGACTATGGAATTCAGTACAAGATGGTACCCATCTTTTGTGATAACACAAGTGCAATTGCAATCTCAAACAACCCTGTTCTTCATCAGAGAACAAAACACATTGATATCAGATATCATTTCATTAGGGACCATGTCATGAATGGTGACATTGAATTACACTTCATCCCTACTGAATATCAGTTAGCTGATATCTTCACCAAACCTTTGGATGAACCAACTTTCACAAGGCTGAAAGCTGAATTAGGAATGTTGGATATAGAGAATCAGTCCACTGATTGAATCTTTCCAACTGAAGTGTAAATTCTTAAAACCTCAGGTCCCTGACTCAATGTGTACATCAGTGAAAACATCTCACTGAATCCTCAACCTCAGGAACTAAACCCAAGTTCCTGAAATCTTGAGGGTTCAGGAACTAAACCCAAGTTCCTGAATCCTTGTTTCTCAGGAATCATTCCATATTCCTGAATCATCAGTGACTAATCCCAAGTCCCTGAAAAACCAATCACTGAATGAAATATCATTCAAGGCCCTGAAAAGAGACATTAAATATTGACTTAAATGCTAAATATCTAGTTAGTAAATGTCCGAGGTTGGTAACTGAACTCATATTTAATTCAAGAATATTTGTTCTTTTTGCCTTTCTGGCTTCCACCTCTGGGCCACCACATTCCCACTTGGCATTAAATGCCTCTCCAATCACATTGCAAATATGTGATGACTCATCTCTGCAAGTTGCACTTTTGCAGAACTGCTCAACTGTTCACTTCGACTGTTGCGCCAAACCAGGAAAGTGGAGTGTTGGCATTAAATGCGGATCCCAAAACATATTATTCAAAACAATTTCCAATAATTTTTTTTTGAATAAACTATGATCGCTCAAATGTCTTAAATACCCCCATCTCCACTTCCCTATAAATACCCATCCAAAAGAATTCACACACACGTTTTTGAAAATTATAAGCAAACTCTGCCTTTTTTCTCTCTCAAAACAAATTGTGTGTGTGTTCTTAGCATTTAGAAACATCCGACCATTTTTCGACCAAAACCAGATCATAAAATGGCTTCTTCTAATGCTGTAACCATCGCCCCAAATGTAAGCTTCACAATGGAGGGCGTGGACCTGACCAAAAACAATGTGGTTGGAAATTTCCACTACCCGCAGCAATATGCGGGTTACAAGGATGTAGTTAAGTATTTACAAAACTGCTTCCTTGCCACAGCCTTTACAACCACCCCAGAAGTCATTTATAATGACTATCTCAGGGAGTTTTGGTGTACCGCAACGGCTACTAGCCCTAAGGACACCAAAGAGTCGATCATCACTTTCACTGTGATGAATGGGACTAGGACTCTCTCCCTGAACTACAAGACCTTCATCATGGCCACTGGTCTTAACTTTGTTGAGAACTTTGAGGCAAACCCTACTGATCAGGAAATAAAAGCTGAAATGCTTTTCCTAGGGCCTCATGATGTTAGGCGTCCTACTGAGTCCCCTGAAGCCTTGCTGGCAAAGGCTCCAATAGTGAAGACATGGTTTCACCTTGTCTGGAGACTTATGATGACATTCGTCATTCAGGTACTCGGAGGAAACAAATCCTCCACTGAGCAATTGAACTCATCACAACAATTGATGATGTTCAGTCTCTTGGAGGGTAGAAAAATTAACATCGGAGGAATAATCTTCTGTGACCTCGTGTCAAAGCTCTCAGGGAAACATAGGCAAAGACACATGTCTTACCCTAGGTTCATTTCCTGTGTGCTTCAGGACCTCCTTGGTTCTGACTACTTAAGGTCTGACGTAGAAGGTACAAAACCTGACGTCTTGCATAAGACCAACTTTAGTAGTGACATTACTGAGGTACAACCAGTCGCCCTGACCACCTACATGTTAATGGTGATTCAGGGTGAAAATGTATGCTCACCTGTTCCTTCACCAACCAAGAAGGTGAAGAAGACCAAAGGGAAAGGGGGGGCAGTCCAGTAAGGTGGTTAGACCTAAAGCACTCGTCACTGAGACTGTTGCCTCAGGCACTAAGAAAGTTGTTGTGACCTTGACCTCTAAGACTCCCATAAAAGAGACCACATTGGCCACAAAACAACCGCCAATGGAGGGTGCTGGGCAATCATCCTCAGTATCCTCGGGCACACCCTTTCTAAATGTCCCTACTGACAAAAACAAGTCAGATGGGTCAGGAGCATCCACCCACTCACATCCCAGTGAAGGCACTGATAAATCACAATCAGAGCCTGAGGGAGTTCAGGGTTCTATATCCTCGGTGGAGCAGCACTACTCCACTGAGACGGGGACCTATACCCATTCACATCCCGTTAATGTCTCTAAGCAATCACACTTAGAGTCTCAGGGAGTCCAGGCCTCTAAATCCCCAAAAGGACAGTACAATCCTGATGGGAAGGGAGGCCATCAACAATCACCAATAGTACCTAGTGATTCTATTGAAAAACACCCGTCAGTAGATGAAGGTGCTCAGGGGGACAAAGACTCAGGGGGAAACAAACCACCCGCTGATACGGAACCCATCACCCCCTCAGGCGGTCCAAGTCACTTGGGAACTGATCCTAACAGTCAGGCTGGGCAAACCCCCCAATTATTATGACTAGTCAGGCTGGTGAAACCCCACCAGTTATTATGGCTAAAGGATCAGGACCTGGCCACAACAAAAGTGAGCCCTCTTTTGAGGGGGAGCTGGATTCCCTGAAGGCTCCTTCTCTGGCTGACTATGAAAATTTGTTGGCTGATGAGTCAGAGGAGGAGACGGATTTCGATTTTGGTGAGGATGAACCACTTCCTGATGTTGAGGAGGAAATGGAGGGTCCAAGTAACTCTCCTCCGCAGTCTGAGCAACAACTCTCTTATCCTCATCCTGAGGAACAACAACCCAGTTCACCATCATCTTCATTAGGTGCCTCTGCCACCCCTGAGTGGTTAACCAAGTATGATAATGTTCATCCGCCCTCTGAAAGAAGTATGGCTAAATTCCTTCGCCAAGCCACCGAAGGTCTTTACAATGCTCTTACTGATGAACTAACGGATCAGCATACTGAAGCGGCAGCCTCCTATGCTGACTTCAGGGCCTCTGTGGAAGAATCTCAGGACAAGATTCTTCAGGCTTCCAGGCTGACTGACAAACAACTTGGGGAACTAACCAAAACCTTTGATGAAACAGCCACTGGTCAGCATCAGGACCTTGCAAACCTCCTCAAGGCCGTTGAATCAGTCCAAGAACAACTTACTGATGATCCCAAAATGATTCAATCAATGAAAGACCATATGGCCACTCAGACGACTGCCTCCACCAACCTGACTGAGCTTCTTAAGCTCTTTCAGGGGGTAGATCTCAAAGGTCTCAGGGAAAACCAGGACTCCATTCTTCAGGCTGCTATGGACTCAAAGGGGCACCTCAACCAGCTTTCCTCAGCCATTGATCAGCTCTCACAAACACATAATGAGCTGATCAACCACTACACCAACCGTGTTACTGAACTCTCCACCACCCAACAAGTCATGGCTACCGAACTCAGTGCCGTGAAGAAAGATGCTTCTGAAACAAAGTCCATGGTCTCTGATATCCTATCAATTCTTCAGGCCTCTCATGTGCCACCACCTCCTCAGTCAGCAGGTCTTTCCACTGAAGTTCCTACACCTGCTGAGGGGGAGAAAAATGATGAAATCCCTGATCCTTCCTCTGCCTTGGTAACTGTTCCAAATCCTGATGCATCCACCAGTCAACCTCCTCGCACTGACAAAGGGAAGGATATTATGACTGAAACCTCTTCTCCTGAACCACACTTAGTCCAGGCTTCAAACATAAGACAGCCAGATCCTGAAGCACCGTCTTTTGTTGACTTAGAAGATGGGAGAAGAGTCTATGGGACTCAGGAGGAACTTGCTAAGATCTTAGATGAGGAAGATCGCAGGAAAGCCCATGACCTCACCACATCTACCATCAATGAGGTTGCCAAGGAAGAAATAAAGGAGTCTGAGAAAGAGATTCAGGGAGATGAATTCAGCAGGCTTCAAGCCCAACTTCTTCAGAAACACAACATGGAAGCCATACTGAAGCAAGAAAAGAGGCAAAGGGCATATGAGAGGTATGTATGGCACATGACCAAAACCAAAGGTGAAGGAAAAATCACTAACATCTCCATTCACCCCACCAGACCTCTGAGCTTAACAATCCATAGAGGTCCAAGAAAGTCTGAACATCTTCCAACAGTCAAATTTTCAGACTATGGGCTAAGAGAATGGGATATGATGATGCCCATCCTGAGGAAGAAAACCACAAGCAAGAATGCCCCAATCATCATCAAGTCACTGAGTGCCAAGTATGAGGAACTCGCAAAAGTGGAAAAAAGTCTGGGCATTAACCATGATGAGGCACTTGCTTCTCAGGGACTAACTATCCCTGAATATACTCAGAAGGTTGGGAAGAAAAGGAAAGCTGTAGCTATAGAGCCTGAACAATACATAGCTACACTTCACTGCAACAGAGTTCCTCCTCAGGGAGTCAAGTTCCGTCCTAACCTTGTCATCAAAGAACCTGAGTATGGTATCTTCTTCGTGGATGAATTTGGTCAGGAAGCCTTTCAGAGAGTTTCTGACATTGACAAAGTGGAAACGACAACACTCCTAGCCTACAAACTGATGGCACTTAATATCAGGGGCTCTAATAATGAGGAGTTTGCCAGGCTGATGGATCAGTTGATGAAGGAACGACCTGACAAAGAAGTGTTGGTGTCGAAGAAGGCAAAGCTTGAACTCATGGGTCTTGTTCAGGAACCTTGAGTATTTTGTACTTAGAATAATAGGACTTGTAATGATATGAATAAATTGATGAATGTTTTGCTATATCAATATCCTTATTTATTTTCTAGTACATTCAGTATGAGCAGAAGACTTTAGCTCACTCATACTGATCAAAACACTTAGGCATAATTTATATCCAAATAGGGGGAGATTGTTGGGTTCGTAAAACACCCAATTATCTTAAACAGGATTTGAACACAAATTAAGCTAAGTGTTAACTTAAACCGAGAACAATTCAAGTCACTGAGAGAACAGTCTCTCAGTGAGTCATCTTCAGGATGCTTAAGGCGAGTTCAATAAAGGACTCACTCTCAGGAAGGCGGTACTCCCTGAGTAGGACTTAAGCCAAAGAAGAAGATGATGGTTCAGTGAGTGTTGGACAAGAACTCACTGAACCCTAGTCTCCTCAACAACAAAGTGATTGAAGACTGAGGAACCAACGCCTGAAGAAAAGGCGGGAACAATAGGGAAAAGATCTGAGAAGATAAAAGTGTCAGACCCAACACTCTTCTCTTGTCAGATCCAACCTTCCCTATTGCGGCTAAAAGTCATGGAGTGTCAGCCAACAACTCCCAAAGTCTTATTAGCCCTTTCCTATTGGTTCTTGGAAATGACAATTACTTTTTGTAATTGTCAGACACGCAACCTCAACAACTTGTATTATATTTAATCACTTATACTTAGATTAATTGTGTATAAATAGATCAGATGGGAGAGAAGTTAAAGTGTGCTTTGTATATTGAAAGCTTAGAACTTTTGCAAAGTAACTTCTCTCCTACAAAGAGTATACAACTCACTGAGATAGCTCAGTGGGTATATTGTTATCACTCAAGCAAAACTTGAGTTTCGATAGGAGACACCCCATACCCTTGTCTATTCAATCCCAAGTGTTTGTTCCGCAAAACACTTGGGTAATAGATTCTTGGAATTATTTCTAATAAGAATTTAAACGTTGAAAAATATTGTTGTTTTTATATTCACGTTTTATAACTGTTAGAATTAACCTTAAACATTGTATTAGTCATAAACACAAATAGATTAACTTTCTAGTTAACTCTAATCGTGTAAAGGGAACAACAATTACTCCTGTCATGTCTTTTAAAGCACTATCAACTCAACGACCTAAATTTATCCCAGCCAAAAACATCGATAAAGCTTTGGTTCGGTTCTTGTCACCAACTGTCAAGAGTAAAACATGAAAAGATCACAAATTAAGTCAAAAAAAAAAAAAAAAAAAAAAAAAAAAACCCAAAAATCTCAGCTCTCATAGCAATGACTATCCGCAATCTTTGTGACTTTTATGGTCGAACAAACTAACATTCTGTTCCTAATTTACCATCCGGTTTTTACCTGTTCTATTGAATAGTTCAGTAACCACATTCGATTATATAAATTCTTCCAAATAATGTGGTTTTCATAGTGCTAAAACATTAAAAAAAATCTAATTAAAAAGTTATAGGTGTAAATCAAATGCACATAAATAACATCTCATGTTTGACTCCATAAGTCAACTGTCTATGTTCTTAATTCTAGTTTTTAATATCATCTCATGTTTGGATGTGCATTTTTAAAGTGATCGCTACAAAACTTAAAAAGTTATAGGTTTAAATCAAATGCACATAAATAACTCTTTCAATAATCCACCTTAATCTGACAAACTTTCCGCCTATCTCTAGATTTTGATCAACATAATATCAGATTTCCATTATTCAACTTTAAATAATTACTTTCAGAACATACATTTATCGCCACTTACATAAATTTATAAGCTGTAACTATTTTGTTCATTTAAAAAACAGATGCAGTTGCAATTAACAATCCTAAACACCTTGTATACCACCACATAGGCATCACTTAAAGATCACAAATACTGTTGATTTGACCTTATGCTAATGCATGTTTATGCATTTCCGATCTGAAGATAATATGTACCTAATATAACCTTTTACCCAACACCCCTAAACCATTCTAGTTGGGAGCCATTACCTGACCAAGATTTCTGTTGTAGCAACACCACATGGCACAATGTTTGCCCGGCTATGGATCACACTTCAGCCACTTGTATGGGAGCAGTATCGAACTGCAGTGCGTCCTGGTATATAGAGACCAACAGAAGATCTGCCCGTTGCCACTTCTTTGCACCTCACATCCTGGAAAATGCGTTGGTAAGATACTATTAACTTGGAAGTTGATGTGCAAAATTATTTATTTATGCAATGTATTTAACTCACTTCCATATTCTCAATAACTTTCTCAGCTGGTTTTTTTGCGGCATGCCAATGCATGTATATTGTTGTATGCCACATCAGACAATTCACGAACAACCTCGTCAACCTGAAATGCAGTTAGAGTTAAATTTCTTTAGATATTACAAATATTAAACAATTGTAAGAAAAGGTATCTAAGCAAAGGGACAGTAGATGCCAAAAGTATAACAAAAAAAGGAAAAAGACAACATTAACCGACGACAGTAGACGCCAAAAGTATAACTTAGAAAAAAATCCATATTACCGTGCTGCGTGTCAGTGCTTCTTGATGGCCGATTCTGTAAAACATGATCACCGCAAGAACATTACCTAATAAACATCATATCATCAATTGCTATAACAAATCTTTTTGCAACCGAATTATCACTAAAAAATTGTTCGCAATAAAGAAAGATACAGTCTTAATAAGCAACCCCAATCACTGTCTTAGCAATTACCAAATATAAGAAATATATAGCTAGATAAAATGATTCACTTTTTGACCTCCCAACCTTGTTATCCGATTGTGCCAACATCTTAAGACATACCATTTTAAAAATATAATTAACAAAACTGCATTTCAGTACTAACTTATCTTCAACTTAATTTAACAACTAAATAAGCCGCAACAAAATTTTAGTTAAATGCATTTATATGCTCATGCGCGATAGTCAAATTTCACTTTAGCATTTCATCAAACAGCTCGTGTTCAACAATCTGATCCGCTAAACCTAAAATTTCTAAACTCAAATCAGCAATCAAATCACATAAACATACAAATAACCACAATTCACCCTAGACATGATTGAATTAGGCCAGAATCAATTCAGGTTCTAAATAATCTACTCCTAAAATGAGCAGCCATATCAACAATTTCGACATCAGTATACCAAATAAAAGCTAAACAGTTCATATTCAGTTTTAATAAGCTATTCTAAACGCCAGCCGATCCTTATAAAAATGCGCATCTTATACTTTAACAAATCTGTTTAAACGTCTCATCTTATACATTAAACAAACCGTAATCGAATTATCAAATTAACAATTTAAACATCGAGAATCAAAAGGTGAACAAATCACTACCTCAGCAACAGCTGAAGATCGATCTCACTTTATGAATCGATTGCAGCCGAACAAATCAAGCTAAACACCTCAGTCGAATTCATAGCATGCGATCACCAACACCGAATTCAAAACTCAATCTGCTACTGGTTCTATTGCAAAAAAAACGTTTTTTAAGATTATTAGTGCACAAAACTATACTAACGAAATGAGATGAATTGAATTGAGATGTGGGTATTGTGTGAATAAAATGAGATGGGACAACATAATTATCACCGGATTGTTCGATTGGATCCATTTATCATGTGAAATTGGCGGGAAAAACCTGCAAGAAGAAGAAGACATCAGTATGTGTGAAATAGTTAGGGTATGTGTAACTGAAAGTTCATAAAAATTGGGGAAAAGATTTGGTCAAATAGAATAAGAATCTTTTGTTTTTATAAAATTCGGATCAAAGTATCTGAATCTTGGTTGTGTATTGATTTTCTCACATCGATTTGTAACACGCAGAAAATATCTATGAATAATCGGTGAGTGTGTGTGTTTTTAGAGAGAGGAGCGTGTGTTTTTCAGAGGGGAAGATGATAGTGATGTGTGGAACCTTCAAGAGAGGCGTGCTTCTCTTTTTATTTAACAATTAATACAAAGCAATAAGAATGTATAGGTTCGTATGCGATCCATTTGCATGCCAACTCACTAACATGCCCATCTTCTGTTGGTTGCTACTTTGTCACGTTGCCAAGCTGATGAAGCGAAAAGTGTACCGCTTTTAAGGGGTCATTTAAGCCCTAAATCGTATTTATTTGATCAAATATTGCCCTAAATCGTTCCTTTTGTCATTTTAGGTACTTTTGAGAAGAAATCTGGAAAAGGAGGCATTTTGGACGTTTTTGGAGCATAAAAGTGAAGAAAACGACAAAGTCTCAAAAATCGGCTAAAAGTTACCTTTGACGGCGTCAGGATTTACTCCAGACGGCGTCATGGCTTGGCAAGAAAAGGTGGATGTGAAATTTACTCATGATAAGCCAGTGAAAATTGCATGCGAATTCTGACGGCGTCACGCTTTAACCTGATCAAGGGCGTCACGGCTTAATTCAAAGAGGGACGGCGTCACGTTCAAGGTCTGACGGCGTCAAGCCTTGATAAGCCAGAACGGATTTTGGAGAGCTAAAGAGGGACGGCGTCAAGAAGGTCATCCGGGAACCCTAGAAGCGGCGAGGTGATGGCGTCACACTCCATAACGTGACGCCGTCAGATCCAAAAGTCTATATATAGTTTTCTAATTTTTTGTCATTAGTGTGGAACTTAGTGTGGAATTTTTGGGAGAAAACCCTAAGACGATTTTAGCATCTTTTTCAAGGCTTTTTGCCTTGAGATCTTCCATGTTACATTGAAGATAAGTTATCAATTAATCATTCAATATGTCTATGTGTTGTTTGATTCTATCTTGTTCTTGTCTTTTGATTAATATGTTAGGCTAGATTTATCTTGTGTTTGCTTAGATCTAATGAAACCTAGCTATTGATTATTGGTTATTAGTGTGTTATTAGTTGTATTGGATGATTGTTTATCTATGTTAGGCTTAAGAAAACTGGCTAACTTCCTATTCGGTAACTTGCTTGAACGTCTTAAGAAACATGAACCAAATGCGTACTAAAGGTTTTTATGGTTGTATTTAATGCACAAGCGAATTCTAGTGATCCCATGTTAGGAGCTTCCTAGCCGGCTCGACATAGGAGTGAAGTAGGAGCTTGTAGAGTTGGGGAAGTACGTACGCCACCCTACGATTGGTATTAAGGAATACACCCGTCATCCACGCAACTAATACACACTAATCAACCGGTAAAAGATAGTTAGGGAGTAAGGAAATCTAAGTAAACACATTTCTCTACACATAAGTTTCCACCAACATTTTATTTTCAGTTATTTTATTTTATTTGCATTCGTAGTAATTTGGGTTAGTTGACTAGCAACTAATTCCGCCCATTCCTTCAAACCCGAGATTTTAATTGCTTTCATAAAATTATAAAAACATAAAAAAGAATCTTCTCTCACCCTTAGACCTATTAGAGTAGTTTTTCATACCTAACGAACACTATTCCCTGTGGAGAACGATCAATCCCCCGTACTTACCACTACACTATACTACATCGGTCAGGTACACTGCCTGGTGGGGTTGTAAGCCTCTTGAGATCCCTCGAGAGGTAAAACCTGTTGTAAGGTTGCAAAACCACGCATCAAGTTTTTGGCGCCGCTGCCGGGGAATAGTTATTGTTTAGGTTGAATTTTTTACTTTATAGGTCTACTCACTAGATTCCTTTCTAGTGAGATTTTTATTTTATTTTTCTAGGTCTTCTTTAGTCTATCTTTTTTCTTCGTTTCTTTGTTCGTAACCATTACCATTCGACATCATGGAAGATGGTAATATCCTTGATCCCAACATCCCACCACCACAACAACCACCACCACCTCCTAGAGCCCGTACTTTAGGAGAGTACTCCCGTCCTAGCCACCATGGCTATCGAAACACCATTGAGCTCACTCAAGGAGCCAATGTCACACCCTTGCGATCCGACACCATCCGGCTGGTGCAAAGCGGATGCGCATTCCATGGACTTCGTTCCGAAGATCCTAATCAACATCTCAAGGACTTTCTTAAAATCGTTGATTCTATAGACCTTGATGTTGCCACTCGAGAGACGACCCGATTGCGTCTTTTCCAATTCTCTCTGCGGGACCAAGCTAGTCAATGGCTAGAGCGTCAACCCGCAGGTTCCATCACCTCTTGGGATGATCTCACCACTCGTTTCCTTGCTCAGTTTTTCCCACCGGGAAGAACTACCAAGCTAAGGAATGATATCTTGATGTTCCAACAACGTCAAGGCGAAACCCTCTACGAGGCATGGACTCGATTCAAGGACTTACTTCAAAAAGTCCCTCATCATGGCATAGAACTTTGGCTCCAAGTCCAAATCTTCTATGACCATATCAATCTCTACACAAGGCAAACCATTGACCAATCGGCCGGTGGCAAGCTACGTGATCTAAGTGCGGAACAATCATGGGCTCTCCTAGAGGATCTTGCTCTTTATGACAACGAAAGTTGGAGTGATCCCCGTGATTTGAATAAAACGGTCAAGGCAATATCTTTGCCTTCGAACAATTCAAGCACTTCCGACCGTAGGATCATAGAACTTGAAGACCAAGTCAAGTTTCTCATGAAATCCTACGAGGCTCCTAGACTTTCAAGCCAAGTGAACAAAATCACTTCTTCATGTGAATTATGTAGTGGTCCCCATGACACTCGTGATTGCATGGAACTCCCCCGAACAAGCTTTTGTGGACTACGCATCCTCGCGTACCGACGGAGCGGGAGACAAGTGGTACACTTTCAAACCCGAGCCAAACCCCTACGGTGATTCATACAACCCCTCATGGAAAAATCACCCGAACCTTAGGTGGAAACAAAACCAAAACGCACAACAAACCAATTCTTCCAACCCACCTAATCGTTTCCAATCAAGCGGTTCCAACTCGAACCGTACTTTCAACAACAATCCTTCCGGCAATGGTAGTACCAATAACTTTGAAGGATTGATGTCCCAATTTATGGCATCTCAAGAAGCTCGTTTAGCCAAGTTTGAAACCGATTTCAAACAAAAACAAAGCGAGATGACCAATAAGATTGACACCTTGTTGAAAGCCCTCAATGACCGAGAAATGGGAGCACTCCCTAGTAACACGGTCAAGAACCCGAAACTAAACGTCAACGCTATTTCATCGGTTTCGTCCCCTAGTTCTTGTCCACAATATTATTCGGTCAATTCCATGAGCACGTGTTTCAAACAAACCCAAGTCGTTCCAAATGACCAAGAAGTTATGACATCCAAATTGGTCAACAACATAGTTGAAACACCTCCCACTCAAAACCTTGACGAAGAATTCAAGGAGCTCCACCTTGAAAGTCCGGTTGTTGATGTGTTGGATGAGAAGAAGCTCAAGTTAGGCGAAAAAGGGACCGCCTTCGTTCAAAACAAGCTACCTAAGAAATTAGATGATCCGGGCTTATTTGTTCTACCTTGCAAGATCGGTAATTCGGAGGCTTATGACACATTAGCCGATCTTGGATCAAGCCTTAACCTACTTCCGTTACCTCTCTACACCTCTTTAAAACTAGGAAAACTTGAAGAAACCGAGGTAATAATTGGTTTAGCGGATGGAAGTGTTGCTTACCCGGTTGGAGTAGTCAAGGACGTGTTAGTGCACGTTGGAAAACTAACCATTTTAGCCGATTTCCACGTCCTTGATATGGTTAGCGACCCTACATGCCCCTTGTTGATAGGTAGAGGATTTTTGGCGACCGCTAGTGCTATGATTGATTGTAAGGAATCTAAGATAGCGGTAGGAGAAGGAGATACTTGGTCAGTCTATGATGTTAAGAAACACGCCTATGATACTAGTGAGGAACCGACACCACATTGGTTAGAATCAAATAGGAGACCATCTAGATATGGACCTTGGATTGATAGAGACTTCATAGGACCCCAACGCCCATTTTACCTAGAAGAGGACTTTGTTAACCGAACACATACGGTAGAGCAACTCTTAGCTAGGGACACCGAATTGGATCCATTTGAAGACTCTCTAGTTTTTAGGAAGATGATTGATTTCCTAGGAGTTTTGCCAATTAACCTAGGAATGAATAAGTGGACTCGTGAGGAAGATGATCACAAGTGGGATTGGGACAAACCACCCAAAGATGGAGATGGGTCATGGCATATTAAGATGACATTGTATGACCCGGATGGAGAGAAGTTTGAAAAGATATATCGTACTAAGCGGACCAATAGGAAACTTCAATCCAAGCTTAACCCTAAAGACGTCCTCGATGACGAGCTTACTTATATAGGGTAGCGTGACTTTGAGTCTAGCTACAAGACTCGTTAATAAAGAAAAGCGCTTCTTGGGAGGCAACCCAATCTTTATTTGTTTTGTGTGTTTATTTATTTGTTTGCTTGTTTTTATTTGTTTCCGTATGTGTGTTTAATTTTTATTAGTATTGATTCATGTTCAAAACTAATTTGTGAAAATGCTTTATTTTGTTTTTAACTTCGTCTTAACTACATATAAAGGTATTTTGCAAAAGATAAGTGTAAGGGAAATCTAAATTGGTTTATTAGAACACAAATGAACATGAATCATAATAATATTAAATTAACATACATATTCGTATTTGTTTGAGTCAAATGCTTGTATCGAGTCATAATGATGTTTTGCAGGATTTCCAGGAAGTAAGGTAAAGGTTTTTCC
Source organism: Artemisia tridentata subsp. tridentata (assembly GCA_021014915.2). Classification (NCBI taxonomy): domain Eukaryota; kingdom Viridiplantae; phylum Streptophyta; class Magnoliopsida; order Asterales; family Asteraceae; genus Artemisia; species Artemisia tridentata. Next base: position 284,313,090 of record CP139501.1, read on the forward strand.
AGAAATTTTCCGGAAACTTAAAATGAGAATTTTTGTCAGGTCATTTCTGACGGCGTCAGGGTTTATAACCTGACGGCGTCAGATTTAATTTTCAGAAATTTTTGAAAGTTTTGTTTTCATAAAAAGTTTTTATTAAATCTCCAACTTATAATCTCCAGGAATCTGCAAAATTATCATTCCACAAGCATTATATCCTTATATATAGATTTATCCCGCCGATGTTATGCAGGTTTTCGTGTTTGTTTTCTCAGGTTTAACAGGTTATTTTGGACAAGGAAATGTTTTGAATCAAGCTTATGGCGATGCATTAGTCATGGAGCTTCAACATTATCTTGGAAGAAGATCTAACCGTGTTACTTCATTATCCACCGAGCGAATCAGGGGAGTATTTGATTTCATTCTTTTACTTTATGCTTTTACATCTTGTTATTTGAACATTGGGGACAATGTTCATCTTAAGTGTAAGGGGGGTAAAAGTACGATTTTAGAGAATGCTATTACGCTTGATTTTTGTTTGTTTGATAGTAGATGTGTAATAAAACTGAGATAATACCTGTTAGGGCAATTTTAGTGCCAAATTTAAAATTTTTTACAACATATAGGAGTGAAACTTTGATCTTAATGAGCGTCTCACGGATAGGAGTTATATAACTAGCACAAAAACCGTACCACTAAAATTTTTTTCCACCCCCAAATATGTGAGGTTCGCCCCTAGAATTGGTAGGAAAAGCATTTATGCTATGATGTGTGTACCGGTAGCACTTAGATTCTAGAACTTGCGTTAGGACCATTCCGAGGCCACAAGTGAGACTACATTCGTGTAGTTAGATTTACTACATGATAAGAGGCATTAGGATTAACCCATTGTTTTACACCTGTGTTTTTGTTTAATTACGTTGGCTACATTGGTCAAGTAATTCTCCCACACCCTTTGCGTTGTACCCATTTTTGGTACACGATACCCCTAGTACACCCCTCAGAGCCTATCTTTTCGTTTCGACCTTTAAGCATTTTACTTAAAGGAAGAATTTGTTACACCCCACTAAAATGTACACCCAAATCGCCTTAGCCTACCTTGTATGCACTCATTTTTAGTGCATTATTGTTACAACATTTGTTTAAACCCAAGTTAATTATCTAATTGATTACATGGTTGCTAAGTCGAGTCATATCCTTGTACATATTGTTTTGGGACGATTGGGACTCATGGGTAAAGTACTAGTGTAATAGAGTAATGGGGAAGAACATCATTTACCCCCATATGTGCTAAATATTTTAAAAGTACTCCAAGTTTTTCGATTATCTTAATTCGAGTCATTAGAATAGTTATTTGTAAAGTTATGTAAAAGTTCAAGTGTAAGGGGGATGCAATGCCCCTATGATGTATTATTTTGGATGGTAGGGCAAAAGTGTATCAATAAAAAAAAAAAAAAAAAAAAAAAAAAAAAAAAAAAAAAAGAGAAAAAGAAAAATAGAAAAAACATACGGACTACCATCCCGTTTTATTTTTATGTTTTTGTTATTTTCTTTCATTAGCTTAAGATTGAGTCGAGTCTTGGCTTAGCAACATTGTATAGTACATGTAATTAATCAAGATCTTTAACTCGCCACCAGTAAAATATCCCTTATCCAACAAAACCGTGTTTTCCTTTTCCCTACACCTAACGTTATAACCCATTTAAAAGCCCTCTTTGATAGTTTATCTTTGGTGCTTACGCCTAGTGGAGGAGGTTTTCGATCCTTTCCCAAGCCTATGGTAATCTATTTGCTATGACAGGTAGTGAGAGATATTATCCGTTTTCATTTATGAGATTTATTTTGATGACACTTGAGAGATGTGAGTATCTAAAAACTACTTGTGAGGTGCTAGTTTATAATCTCCGTGCTTATTATGATTAAAGTGGAACGATTATTTGTTGTAATTACTTTTATGTTTGCATTAAATGACCCCTAACTTGTATTTTGATTAGAATAAAAGCGCATTTGCTTGAGGACAAGCAAATCTCAAGTGTAAGGGTATTTGATGAAGCGAAAAGTGTACCGCTTTTAAGGGGTCATTTAAGCCCTAAATCGTATTTATTTGATCAAATATTGCCCTAAATCGTTCCTTTTGTCATTTTAGGTACTTTTGAGGAGAAATCTGGAAAAGGAGGCATTTTGGACGTTTTTGGAGCATAAAAGTGAAGAAAACGACAAAGTCTCAAAAATCGGCTAAAAGTTACCTTTGACGGCGTCAGGATTTACTCCAGACGGCGTCATGGCTTGGCAAGAAAAGGTGGATGTGAAATTTACTCATGATAAGCCAGTGAAAATTGCATGCGAATTCTGACGGCGTCACGCTTTAACCTGATCAAGGGCGTCACGGCTTAATTCAAAGAGGGACGGCGTCACGTTCAAGGTCTGACGGCGTCAAGCCTTGATAAGCCAGAACGGATTTTGGAGAGCTAAAGAGGGACGGCGTCAAGAAGGTCATCCGGGAACCCTAGAAGCGGCGAGGTGACGGCGTCACACTCCATAACGTGACACCGTCAGATCCAAAAGTCTATATATAGTTTTCTAATTTTTTGTCATTAGTGTGGAACTTAGTGTGGAATTTTTGGGAGAAAACCCTAAGACGATTTTAGCATCTTTTTCAAGGCTTTTTGCCTTGAGATCTTCCATGTTACATTGAAGATAAGTTATCAATTAATCATTCAATATGTCTATGTGTTGTTTGATTCTATCTTGTTCTTGTCTTTTGATTAATATGTTAGGCTAGATTTATCTTGTGTTTGCTTAGATCTAATGAAACCTAGCTATTGATTATTGGTTATTAGTGTGTTATTAGTTGTATTGGATGATTGTTTATCTATGTTAGGCTTAAGAAAACTGGCTAACTTCCTATTCGGTAACTTGCTTGAACGTCTTAAGAAACATGAACCAAATGCGTACTAAAGGTTTTTATGGTTGTATTTAATGCACAAGCGAATTCTAGTGATCCCATGTTAGGAGCTTCCTAGCCGGCTCGACATAGGAGTGAAGTAGGAGCTTGTAGAGTTGGGGAAGTACGTACGCCACCCCACGATTGGTATTAAGGAATACACCCGTCATCCACGCAACTAATACACACTAATCAACCGGTAAAAGATAGTTAGGGAGTAAGGAAATCTAAGTAAACACATTTCTCTACACATAAGTTTCTCACCAACATTTTATTTTCAGTTATTTGCATTCGTAGTAATTTGGGTTAGTTGACTAGCAACTAATTCCGCCCACTCCTTCAAACCCGAGATTTTACTTGCTTTCATAAAAATATAAAAACATAAAAAAGAATCTTCTCTCACCCTTAGACCTATTAGAGTAGTCTTTCATACCTAACGAACACTATTCCCTGTGGAGAACGATCAATCCCCCGTACTTACCACTACACTATACTACATCGGTCAGGTACACTGCCTGGTGGGGTTGTAAGCCTCTTGAGATCCCTCGAGAGGTAAAACCTGTTGTAAGGTTGCAAAACCACGCATCACAAGCCTCTTCAAAGGCAACATACAACTCGAAACTACTCACGATTCAATGAAAGTGTCTTTATTTTCAGAGTGGGCAGTCATCGTTGTCATACCTCCACGATTGCAACCACAATTCCTGCACCTAAAAACTATATCATATTACATTTAATCATTTTAGTGCACCTACTAATGGCCATATATGTATCTGGTTTAGGTCATACTAAATCGTAATAAAAAATTGCCTTTTGTGCTTTTCTAACTTTGCTTACATGTTTTCTGCATCAGCTGCTAAAAATCTTCCTGTGTACCACCATCAGTATCTCGGAATGTTACAATCATTAAAATATAACCCCAAAAGGAAAAAATACAACAAAAACAGGTTCAGATTAAAAGAAGCAGTCCCAAACATCCGTTAATATAAAGATGGGTCGTTTTACAGAAACATACATTTGGTCAGCAACATTTTAATGAAAACCATTATGGTAGATGAACGATGAGTTACTGTTTCTAGCTTCAGTTATAAGATATGAAACAAAGGAAGGGAACTATTAACAGAAACATCATTACTTACTTCAAAAAGGTTAAATCATAAAATTTTGTTGTAAGGGGAATGTGTCTTAAATCAAAACACAGACGCACATTGCATAAGCACACATTCTGAGAGTAACTTATGTACAAAGACTGAAAAAAATCTGAAACTTACCAAGGAAGGCCCTTATCAGTTTAGTCCAATTTTTGTTAGGTTTCGTCAAGTAAGTTGAACCATATCAATAAGCCTTTGGGGAGATGGGTAAGGATTGATTTTGAGTTTATGGCTTATTAGCTCAACCTAATAAGCTCTACGAAGTGCCTGCAACACAAATAGTATAAATTAATAAAGCTGCACAAATCAGAACATTTTGAAAATACAATGTTGTTCTATGACTCATCCTCGTAGAAATAATTTTCTCTATTGAAATCGAGAGATTATAAGTTCATAGAGGGTAATTTGACCTAATTATCACAGAGATCGATTTTGGTTAGCAAAATTATCAAAATTCAACAAAAATAAAATAAAATAAAATAAAATAAAAAAAATGAAGGCGCCGAATAGGATGAAAGTTGCTCCCAACCAGTAATCCGATGCATACAACCTTCAAAATCGTTTTAATGAACATATTAGACAGGTTTTGCAATGATGCGGTTCCTCTAACCATATTTAATACATTAACTATTTATAAAGATAACATAAAAAATGGAAATACATGTTAAAATATGTATATGGAATTTTGACTCGTACAAAAAACTACCCGTTTTGATCCATTATGCAACTTGTCTGACCCAACCATTTTTCCTATAATAGTGTGTCCGATTTATGCAAGACATTAATTGAGAGCATCACTAAACCACGTACCTTTGGGCTTTTCTTGCTTTCCAGTGAGTTTGTATCCGTGGATGGGGTGGCTATAACTTGATGAAGATCCTGTCTGACAGCAGCATATGCCAAAATTTCATTATTAATTGATGCTGAACGTAAGTCTGTCAATTCCCCAGGATTAATATCAATGTGCTCTTTGTATAGATACCAAGTAATGGAAACCTGGTGCATACAGAAAAACAGATAAGTTCATTGTTGAGTTATGTGAGCAAAAGAATCATGAAAACAACAAACCAAAATGATATAAGAAAGCCCAATAATGCTTAAAGAAACAATATGTTAGGCGACTAACACGTACAACTGTAAAGAAATGTTTTATTTTAAAAAAATGTGAACTTATATAAAGTATTCTAATATTACGGGTTACAATGATCCAAACAGAGTTAGTACTAACATTACGGGCTGCCGATTTTATACACCCAATATGATGATCGCGGGTCATTCTGCAAGATGGTACATGCTCTATGTTATGGTTTTCCTAGACTTTACTATTACACTCGCACCATCACTTTACAGGAGAGGGACAAAAGACGTGAAATGAGCAAGTCCTAACACTATAGGGGTGTTTGTTTTAGCTTTCAATGGAGCTTAATAAGCTACTGAAGTGTTTAAATAAGCTTGAAAGGTCAGACTTTTAGGCTTAAGTGAGTCTATAAGATTTTTTTTTTTTTTTTTTTTTTAAAAAAAATACCTCTTTTAGTCTTTGCTAAAGACGTTGCATGTCTTCAGCGGCAGTAAGACTCCTGAGTGTTCGCCTTGTTTGATATATGGTGGAAAAATGTTTAATGGACCACCACCCGTAACACACGTAGCCGATATCGCCTGCATCAATTCTCTAGTATCAGTATGAAATAACACGCCTTCTCCATGCAAATAGTTGTAAAATGTACAAAATCATGAAAGTACCTTATTGTAAGTAGTAATCTTATATAACTATGTGTCCAAAACTTCTGGTCCTGAATTTGTGTGTTTATTAGGAAAAAAAAAATGGTCAACTCGAATCCAAAGGTGTAATACTTTTATCAGAAATGAATGAATTCATAAAATGCATATCCTTTTTTTGGCTTATATATTGTAAACATTACACAAACTGATGTTCCTACATTATCTTGCTATTTTTCAATGTTCGATAAAATTTCATTTTCTACTGTATGCAAACTATTTAAAATGATAATAATGGTTAAATCCAAGAGCACCCATTAACCTAACCTCGGTTCTTAGGTTTGATGGTTGTTGGGAAGTAGTTGTGACTCTTCTATTCCATCTTCTGCCGCCAAAGCTTACAGATGATTCAAAGGTTTGCACAAACAAAGTTGAAAACTTAATCACAAAACCAACATTAAAACCAAACAATCTCATATCTATATCCATATATACACTAAAGTCAAAATCATTTGAAAATTCTAACAATATATTGACACCGTATAGCATTACATGAGCAGAATTGAACATTTTGAAATTACCTCAAGGCAAGTTCAGTAACTATCTCTCGAGACATGGTTATCTGGTCCACATCCCCGAGCTCCAACTTAGTGCACGTGAACTCTATCGCAAAGTGTAATCGGTAAATGCTACAAAACAGCATAGCCACATTATTTTTTTCATAGCCTCAAATCCATTAAGTGCCAACTTTGTTGAAACTCAATTTCAATAATCAAAGGTCGAGTTAGTGTCACATGTAACAACTTACCAATATTTGGTCATTTTACATTATATCACTAAGTAACAATTTTCAATCCCAAACACTACCTCCTGTTTACCATTTCTTGCCAGAGTTTGATATTTTCATACAGCAAAGACACTCTGAAAACACGTTAACAGCCCCTTAATCCATCAATATAACATGCATTAAAGCTAAAATTTACTTAAAATTAGTAACTATATCATGCAATCAATCTAAAATCTCAAATCCAAAAATACACACACACACACACACACACACACACACACACACACACACACACACACACATATATATATATAATATATATATATATATATATATATATATATATATATATATATATATATATATGTAGGGAAGGGTTATTTTCAGAACAAAAAAAGGTACAGAACTGCGAGAACCAGCATCAACCAATCAGATTTTTTTGGATATTTATTTTTATTATTTAATTCAAAAGGGTACAATTTTTTTAATTTCTTTTTGATTTTTTAAATCAAAACCGTTTTTTTTAGTTCCTACATTTTAGGGATTTTTAAAATTTTTTTTTTTTTTTAATAATTAAAACCGTTTTTTCCCCTAAATTTTAGGATTTTTTTTTCATTATACATGTTTAAAAATATATGTGTTTTGTAAAAAAAGTTAATAACTAACTACATTATTACAATTGTATTTTTCGTTTATGCATAGATGTTTTATATGCACATGTATTTAAAAAATATTAAATAAATATAAATACAAACAACAAAACTTTAACAATAAATTTATGCAATTACAAAATTTACAAATTGTATTACTCTAGTGATATGATATTCAACATTATCACAAGCGTCAATATATTTACACTTGTATTCAATTTATTACAGAATATATGTGTGCACATGTGCATAATCCAATGTCTTTAACAGCTGGTTCATCTTTTAGGCGTGCACATGTATTCCTCGCCTAGTTAAAGAACCCATGAAATCTGTACATGTGTTTTTAATCCTTGTGCACATGTGTTTTTAATCCTTATCATCTCGCTAACTAATATGTACAAAACACATGTGCACTCTTCATATTATTCATCATACTCGTACCTGTAACCATAAATAATTAATAAACGAATTATTTAATCATAACAACTATCAAAACACATATGCACAAGTGCACACGAGACCATATTCTTGACTTCTTTGAGAATCTAGTACATACTTAAAACACGAAACACAAGTGCACTCTTAAATCAGAACCAATCACAAAACATCCTTATATCATAACTAAAAACATATAAGTACTTTCAATACATTTAAACTCCAAAAAATGTAAAAGCACATATGTATAGAAGGCATAAAGTTCACCAGAAGAAAGTTAAAACACATATACACTCTCAATAACACATATGCACACTTCTTTTTTATTAAAGTGATCTCTTCTTATCTGTTGTTCGAAACAAATTAACAGCGATGTCAAAAAACACATATGCACTCTCAATAACACATATGCATACTTACTCATAAGCTATGCTTGGTAAATAAACTAAGATAACAAATCTCATTATTTGCATCACCGATTTTAATTTAAACGTAGATTTAACGAAGCAATATCAAATCTCATTATTTGCATCACCGATTTAAATTTATGACCAACTAAATCCTAATCCCACTCTCGGCTACAACACTACCTCATCAAAATCAATCCGAATCAAAATTAAACACCAACTACAACATTATATACAACTCCAGTAGTACCAAAACAAAAAATAATAATAATAATAAAAAAATAAATAAATAAATAAATAAAAAATAACAAACACAACCATGAGCTTAGGCTCACGGCTTTGCTCGACTCCACAAGCAACACGACTTAGATACCAAAAAAATGTTATTTCACATTTTTTATTAATAAAGATTTAACCCACATGATTATAAACCTAACCCGATCCCAAAATAATCAAGAATGTGACTCGGTGAGTCACGAGTCACTCACACCGAGTCGCCAACGAGCGTGACTCGGTATTCTTACCTTCTTCTTGCTCGATCTATACGTGGGAGGTGATTAAGAATGATGGTGGTGGCGCGTTGTGGATGAGATGGCGGCGGTGAGGGTTTTGAAGGGCACGTGTGGTATGGTAGGGTGTAGAGGAGATCACAAGGGTCATTTTGGTGGTGGCGATGTAACGAGAGGAGTGGCGGTGAGGGCGTATGGTGGTCGCCGGAAAGTGGCCGAAAAAGGGGAGAGGGAGAGAGAGAGTAGATGGCGGCTGAAAGTGAGGAAAAATGGACCCTAAATGGGTTTATATTTGGGAAATTAAATTTTAAACGGTTTTGAAATGATTATAAAAAATACCAATAATACCCCTAAACCCTTTATAAAACATTCCTTGATTTTTTATTTAATTACAATCATGCCATCATCATTTATAACCATTGATTAAATAATAGATGGCTAGGATCGGTTCTCGCAGTTCTGTACCTTTTTTTGGTTCTAAAAATAACCCTACACTATATATATATATATATATATATATATATATATATATATATATATATATATATATATATATATATATATATATATATATGTATGTATTTTCTTTTCTTTTTTTTTTTCTTTTTTTTTGTTGCCTTTTAGAGCATCTACAATGGAAAAACTAAATAAATATTTTTTACTATTATAAAAAGCTTTTTGATATAGTTTTTTGCATTACATGACTAGTTACGTCAAGTCCTTCTTAGAAGTCTTAGTCATTAAATGAGATTTTCATTAAATACATTAAATGCATCAAGTTTTTTAAGACTTGATGCATTGTAGATGCTCTTATTGGGAAGGATATCAATTTTCTTTCCTTGAGGGTATAGACCAAATAAGGGATTTAAATGGACCCCACCTAAAAAAGTAATAATATTAAATGATAAGTGGGTCCAATTACTTAGCTAAGGGAAAAAATAAACAAGCCATTAATGTTGTTTGCACATAACATAAATTGAACTTAAGACATTTAACATTTTATTGATATAATCACAAGCATTTTACAAGTAGAGCACACCTAAATGGTTTTCAATTTTTTTTTCAAGCTACTAAATGTTTATGAAGATGTACTTGAATTATACTATATACTAAAAGGGGAAAGTACCATTGTAGCAAAGCACCGTAGCTGCTTCAGTGGACTAAACAGTACCCCTGCTACAGTGGACTAAACAGTACCCGAACTACATATCCGTTTTCTCAATATTACAGTAACTGTAGCAGCCCGTAACTAACCTGTAATGGTCCCTTTGGTCCGTTTTACCTCTGCCATTTTCCCATTAATAACTCATATTCCAGAACCCTCTTCTCCACTCCCTCCCACACACACCATTCTACTTCCACCAAATTTATCAACATCTCTACTCCTCACAGATCCTTCCAGACCTTACCGAATCCAGAATCCACAAAACAAAAAAAACCCTTAATCTTCTTCCACAAACTGAATCCCCAAAACTAAAAACTCATTCACCTATCACTAATTTTGATTCAAGTCGTTTATGTCAGATTCGATGACCCTTTAACAAAAAAACCCAGATAAAAAAATGGCTTAGTTGTTTCAAATAATTTGAGGTATGTGATGGGTTTGGGTTTAATTGTGTTTAGGTTTATGGGTTGTGAAATTTAGGGTTTTAAAAAATATAATTAATTCGGTTTGTAATTGATTTGTCAGTTTTTTGCAGGTTCAAATAGGATGATTGCTATGGTGTTCTTGGAAGTGCTTTTGACTATTAACGGTATGGTTCTTTTTTTGGTTCCTTTTGACTACTAAGGGATTTGTGTGATTTGTGAAATTGCTAAATCAGTTCTTTATTGGTTATTTTGTAGTATGCTATGTCAAAATGTTATCTTTTATATATATATATATATATATATATATATATATATATATATATATTATATATATATATATATATATATATATAGTGTAGGGCTATTTTCAGAACCAAAAAAAGGTCGAGAACTGCGAGAACCGATCACAACCCTTTATTTTTTAATCAATGGCTATTAAGACTTGTGGCATAATCGTAATAAAATATAATACTAGGTAAAATTATTTAATAGATGTAAGGGTAGAATAGGAATTCCATCAACAAATATTTTTCTATCCAGTAAAATAAAACCCGTTCCATCACTTAGATCGATATTTTTAGTCTCACCCCATTTCTCTCTCATTTTTATTTTTCTACAAAATACTTGAAACCCTAGCCACCAAATCATCATCAAAACTAACCAGGAAGTATGAGACAATTTCCGGCCCACAATGACACCATAGTCTATGCCGCCACAATTGACCATCGGTTCGACTGTTGGTTCCATTCTCCGCCACAACCAATTTTCTCAAACCCTTTTTATTTTAAAAACTCTTGTTATCTTTTATTCGCCGCTTTTCATATCTTTTATAAGCCTCCACCAAATAATAAATAAATACACACACTGTTTCACATTCAAACACGTATCCAATTTGTTACAAAGTCAATTTCTCTAGGAGAAGGAAAAAAGAGGTTGTACTTTCTGTTTTTATATCAAATCTGGTTATAAAGAGGTTAGATCTTTATTATTGTTTTTGGATTTTATTCTATTATTGTTTGTGTTTTGATTATGTTGTTATTGGATTAATTGTGTTTTAGTGTTTGTTTGTATTGGATTTGTAAAATTATTTGATAGAATTTATTACTGATTTTATGAAGATATGTTGAATTGTAGATGAATTTATTGCTTAAGATTAATATGTTTTTTTAGCAAGTGGATTATTTTGAGAATTGTATGTTTTATATGTTGATTGGATTAGATTAGATATATGGTTTTGATTTGGACCTGGGTGTTTGTTTTTGTGAAATTGGCGAATTCGATAGTTAACGACTATTAGATAATATATGCATATGCTGCAATCTGATATCTATATTTAACGACTATTCGTTAATCATCCTACCGTTTATATACGCCTCTAGTTGTGTATTTTGTTAAATTGTTATGGTTCAAACATATGTGTCTTTTTTTTAAAAAGGTTGCCCACCCACAGGTTTATGCTTTACGATTCATCTCCCCCCAAGCATATAATATAATTATTTTTGGTTTCATATCGTTTGAGATTTCAAATACATGATGCCCCATCAAATGTGTTTTAAAAAATTTATTTAGCAAACTTATGAATTACTAAGTACTATACGTATGAACTGGTTTATATATAGTTTTAATATATGTTTAGTCCAAGTTGTGATTATAATTTGTAATTTCTTTTTATAAAAAAATATAGTTTTTGAAATGCATATATGTTTTATGGCTGATACAAAATCAATAAAAGGACCGTGTATATGTGTTATTGAGAGTGCATATGTGTTTTTACAGTTTCTGGTGAATTTGGTGCCTTCTGTGCATATGTGTTTTTACAGTTTCAGAGTTTAAATGTATTAAAAGTGCATATATGTTTTTAGTTCTAATACAAGGATGTTTTGTGTTTAGTTCTGATTTAAGGGTGAACTTGTGTTTTGTGTTTTAAGGTTGTACTAATTTCTCAAAAAAGTCAAGTATACGGTCTCGTGTGCACAAGTCAGAAATACATGATGCATATGTGTTTTGTTAGTTGTTATGATTAAATAATTTGTTTTATAATTGGTTGTAGTTACAGGTAAGAGTATGATTATCGATGTGAAGAGTGCACGTGTGTTTTGTACATAATATCTAGCGAGAAGATGGTTATGATAAAGAAGTAGAAAGTGAAGGCACAAGTGCATGCAGTAGATATAAGTGTACATAAACTAACTTGAGTACGTATATATAAGGACTCATGGATGAACTCAAATGCACATGTATATACAAAGAAATCCAGAGTGTCCAACGAGGGAAAATACATGTGCATATACGACAACATATTTTTACTTTTGGAAATTTGTATTGAATTGTATATCACATGAATTTAAATTTGGTATATAATGCTTTTGTTTTAAATTGTATACAATATATGTAAAATACTTATGTATGACATTCCGTGCACTTGTGTAAAATATTTGTGAGAAATACATTAGCGGTTTAAGCAATCGAACAGTAAAAACACACGTAAATTTACATTATCTAAAAAAACACATGTGCACCTTACCAAACCTGCATGCTGAAAAAAAATTATTTTAAAAATTAAAATAAAAAAAATAAATTCCTAAAATTTAGGAAAAAAAAAAAACGTTTTTTATTAAAAAAATTCAAAAAGAAAATAAAAAATATACTTTTACTATTATACCCTTTTGAATTAAATAATAAAAATTAATATCCAAAAAAATTTGATTGGTTGATGTTGGTTCTCGCAGTTCTCGACCTTTTTATGGTTCTGAAAAGAACCCTTCGCTATATATATATATATATATATATATATATATATATATATATATATATATATATATATATATATATATATATATATATATATACACACTACTTATAAAGACAAAACGGTCAAACTGGAAAAGTGAAAACTGATTAAGTAAATAACCTCTCCTCTAAATAAATAACTTGTAGAATCGGGGGAGATGTTCACATGGTGTTAAAATCTACAATTGTTGACAATCAAGAAGAAACACAGTGGCCTTGCATGCATGAAAGTGATAATGTTGCCCATAGTTCATTTATCTATATCATCTCTATATTCATTTTGTGACATATTAGTTTACATTTTATCTTTTGTACAAAGAGATCTAAAGTGAAAGTATAATCGAATAAAAGAAATGAAATTATAATATCTTCATAAAAGAGTTTACATTTGAGATAAAAAGTATTTACAAAGGAAAGTATTGAAACTGTACATTAAAGGCTCGACATTGATGTAATACATCTTTTCCTCATTTACATTACATGATAATATACTTTTATTATGTTAAAAAAAATGTCAAATTGAATTCTTTACATTTATACATGGCAATATGGCTGTCAAACATTAAAAATGAAGAATATTTGAAAAAGAAATCACGAACACATTGAATGAAGGAAACGCTAGCTGACCTTCCTATTGATGGAAGGTATTGATGGCGGGAAATTGTGTTCTTTAAACTTCAAACTTCAAACTTCAAACATTATATATGGCAAGGGTTTTCCAAATGCCTATATAAAGAATACTAATGTATTGATTTAGTTCATCTTATTTACTTTCATTCGCATGGACATGGCAATGAAAAATGAAAAGAATATTGACGATGATCTTGAGGTTGGTTTCACATTCGCGTACCATTTAAGTTTATTGCACCTGTACTACAATATGTCTAATATTTCATTTATCTTTTTTTTTTTTGTTTCTTTACGACTATTGTATTTAAAGGCTGGAAACTATACGAAAGGCTATTGCACGAAAGTATTGAAAGGCTATTGCAAGGAAAGTATTGTTAAGTTATTGCTGGAAAATATTGCAGGAAAGTACATTCAAATGCGGAAACTATTGCTAAGTATTGCTAACTTTTGTTGGACATGAAAAGTGTTCAAATGAAAGGCTGACTTCTTCAATCTTCAAAGGCAGGAACTTCAATTTTTATGTGAAGTTCAAACTTATGAAAGTATATATGGTAAGGGTTTTTTCATTGCCTATATAAACAACCCCAATGTAAACATTCATTTCATATTTCATACTGATATACTTTTGTTTTTGTTAAAATGATATACGTATAGATTGTATCTTTCATTGGTTTTTCTTATACAATATCCCCTGGGCGAAAGGGGACACCATTCTCTTTCTTTCTTCAATCGTTCCGATCAGGACAAGTGGGTTGGTTCGTTTCGTCCACCTATCTACGCAATTCTCTGTCTTCGTTCGTGATCATGTTGGGCGAAAGGTAGTTGTAGAGGAGCGGCTGTGAAGAAAGGGCTCTTCCCCCTTTCCATTGAACTAGGGAGTCATTTGTTTTTATAGACAATGGTTCATGTGAAAATTTTCACTGGATATAACTGTTGCTTCTTTTCATCAAATACTACTCGAACCTTTCTTCTTCATTGCCTAAAATTCGTTCATCCTTATATTATAAGTTCCTATGTCATATTTAGTTTCCTACAACTAACTATAAGATGTGACTTACTCTTTCTTTCTTTTTTTTTTTTTTTTTTCCTTCTTGCACTTGCAGCCTAAATGACTCATACGTGATGCCTTCTCTCACCCTCTTGTCCTTATATTATAAGTTTTCCGTTATATCTATTTTTCTACAACTACAACTATGAAATATAACTTACTTTTGCTTTTTACTTTTTTTTTCTGCATTTGGAGCCCAAATGACCCGAAGGTGATGGTGTTGTAGGAGCTAAAGAGGAATGGATCTTGGTTCTCAAATGAGTTTAAGATAGTTGACTTTAGTTGCTTCTACCAAATTTATGAGATGGTTTAAAAGTTGTACAGTATTAAATTTCATTGTTAATTCATTCACATAGGTTTATGTTTGCAATAGCTTTTAAATGTTTTTGTATGTATACTATGTACATGCAGTTAGTTTATCCAGATTCTTTTTGTACATGATATCTTTTAGTAGTTGTTTTGATCCTTGTATTAGGCTGTTATGTTATTTTCTATGTATTGGATGTCCTTAACTTGCATTATGTATTTCTTATTTCTTATGTATGAATTGGAGTTGGATATTAGAATAAAATAAACCTTTTCAAATAAAATAAGTATAATATGATGCATATCGCCGTTATGCAACCATGCCATCAGTAAAACGATTCTACGGGAAGAATTCATGATGCTACTAATACGATTTGTCGAAAGAAAACATCCATCGCTTAAAATTTGTTGAAACCAGACACCGCTGCCGCTAGGCGTGGGTACTCACCAACCTCCTGAAAAGAGTTTGATTATGTGTGCCGATGTATTCAAACTTTAAGGATTAGTGTCAAAAATCATGATTACCAGAAAAAGAAAATATGAAACTCCCTTCTTTCTTTTTTTTCCCCCCTTCTTTTGCAATTTAGACGTATGTAGTTTTATGACTTTATGGCAATTGTGATTCGTGGGTGCGACGCGAACAGCTTAAAAGAACATATTATGGGTCTCACGTAAACGAATAAGGATTAACCCAAAAAGGGTCACAAAAAGGAAGCCCATATTTGAATATCAAAACACATGGCACATATTGGGCCCTCACTTTATATGGACTTCATATTCTTCATTAAACATTTAAAAAAATTTTAAGCTCAACTTGTAAATAAAGAAGCCAACACAACCTAGAGGACACGTCTGAGTACAGGTGCAAATTGAAACTGGTTTTTTTTAAAACCGGTATATAAAACCGAAACTGGTTTTTTAAAAAACTGGTTTTTTTAAAACTGAACCGGTTTTCATAAAACCGAACCGGTTGGATCAGTTTTTTTTTTTTTGAAAAATCCGGTTTTTTTTCGGTTTTAAAACCGGTTTTTAAAAAAATCCGGTTTTATAAAAAAAAAAAAAAAAAAAAAAAAATTAAAAAAAAAAAAATAAAAAAGCCCTCGTTAATTTTCGAAAAAAAAAAAAAAAAAAAAAAAACCCGGTTTTAACCGGTTTAAAAAAACCGGTCAAAGTTGGGTCAAACTAGCCGTTGCATACAAAACCGGTTTTAACCGGTTTTTTTTCAAAAAAAAAAAAAAAACGGTCACTAGCCGTTTGGTTTGATTTTTTGTGCGTTTTTTTTTTTATCTTTTTGGATGATTTTAGGCTATGTAATGATACTATAAATACATGTAATGGGTTGTGGTTGAAAACACATCAAAAACACTCAAAATCTCTCAAAAACGCTCACATATAATGGAAAACGTATCACAACAAGCTTCCACTACTCCCTCCGTTTCTACTAGCAATGCAAAAAAACACTACACAAATGAAGATGTCGTGAAAGTTAGGCCAACGAACCGGAAAGGTGATGTTTGGTGTAATTACGATTTGTGTATTATGATCGATAATGCGGAAAAGGCGCGTTGCAAGAAATGTGGGAACTTTTATACTCCAACGTCTAACACTACACTTAGGACTCATAAAGAAAAATGTAATGCGGTCCGAGCTTCGTCCGATGGTACTATTGGTGTGGATGGTCGGGTTTTTATATATGATAGTGAAGCGCTTCGACTTGATTTTACGAAGTTTGTCATTCAACAAGCGCTTCCATTCAACCACTTCGACAACGTCAAGCTTACGGAGATCATCAAAACGAGGCTACAACCACGTTATGAACATGTAAGTCGTACTACTCTTAGAAGTGATGCTTTTAAATTATGGGAAACGGCTAAACAAGATATTATTAATGGTTTTCGTGAATATAAATATGGTGTTTCTATAACTACGGATACTTGGACCGCACCACATGGTACGGCAAATTCTTATCTCGCCGTTACGGCTCATTGGTTTAATCCCGAATCTTGGTTGTTAATGAAACGGACAATTGCTTTTAAACTATTTGGTTATCCTCATACGGGATCTAATTTAAGAAAAATTTTGCATGACACTTTAATTGAATATAATTTAGATGATAAAGTTTTTACGATTTCACTAGATAATGCATCTAATAATACTAGAGCTATGGATTTGTTAAAATTACGTATTAAACCCGTTTTAGATGGTGCTTTTTTCATTCTCGTTGTGTTGCTCATGTTATAAATTTATCCGTGCAAGCGGCATTAAAAATATGTGATAGTTTAAAAATGCAATTTAGAAGTTTATTAACAACTAATTATATAGTGCGAGCAACGAAAGACAAATGAACTATCACCGTTTTCGTAGACAATGTGGTGAACAACCCCTAGGACCTTGCTTTGATAATAATACTAGGTGGAATTCTACTTGCATGATGTTTGAAAATATATTACGACAACGTCAAACTTTAACCGCTTTTAATGATGTACTTGTTAGTAGAAATAAGTCCGTTCCGATAGACGACCAAGATTGGGATCGACTAAATGATTTAACTATTTTTTTACAAGTTTTTAAAGAGGCAACAACTATATTATCGGGTGTTTATTACCCAACTAGCTCAATAGTTTTAAACCAAATTTATGCTATGACGGAAAAATTAGACGAATTAAAAAACTCACCTTGCGGTATGTTTAGAAAAATGGTTAAAGTTATAAAAAAGAAATTTATAAAATATTGGGCTAGTTTACCTTTGGTTTTTACTTGTTCCGCCGTACTTAATCCATGTTTAAATGTTGGAGGCGTAGAACTTTTAATAAAAAGAATAATGGAAAATTTAGAGTTAAACGAAGACGACCCCGACTATATAAAAAACGAAAATTTGAAATTTAACGATAGTTTTAAACAATTATTTGGAATTTATGCAACAAAATATGGTCATCAACAAAACCCAATTGTTGACCAAATGCGGGCCGGGTCGTCTCGACAAGCAAGAGACATTAATATAAACCTTTATAATAGTTTATGTGAAGACGCTACAAAGCGTCAACGAACATCGGCCCCGACAAGCGAATTGGGACAATATATGGCTACAAACTTTTTATTAACTTTAAGTCCCCATGAGTTTGCAAACTTTGACATCTTGGCTTGGTGGAAAGAAAGGGAAATTCAATTTCCAATTTTATCCGCTATGGCTCGTGACTTATTAGCGGTACAAGCTTCATTGGTAGCTTCCGAATCGGCCTTTTCTACTAGCGGTCGAATTATATCGGAAAGAAGGTCAAGACTAACCCCCGAATCCGTGGAAGTATGTGTATGTTTGAAAGATTATTTGGACGGGGTAGATAGGATACAACATGAATCATCGTTGGAAGGTCCGATATTACAAGACGTTGAAGAAACTATAGGAAGAGAAGAAGTTGAATTAGGGATATCACCTCCGACTACCGAATTAGATGAAGGTGAGTTCGAAGCATTTGTTGTTGAAGACGTGGATGTAGAAGATTTTTTGGATAATTTAATGACTTGAGTATAACGGGTGATGGCAATGCCGAAGCTCGATATGCTTGAGTACACTAATATGTTTTCGGGTGATGGCTATGCCGAAGCTCGAAATGTATTAGTATTTATATATTTTTAGTTGGATAATTGTATTGTTTAAATAAAAGTTATGATTGTATTTTCTTAGTTGTATAATTGTGTTGTTTGAATAAAAGTTATGATTGTATTTTTAGTTGTATAATTGTGTTGTTTAATTAAACCGAAAAAAATAATGTTCGAACATGTATGTAAAATTCCGAAAAAAAACTAACCGGTAAATAACCGATAAAAAAAACGAATCCGAACATTTATAACCGAAAAGAACCGAACCGGTAAAAAACCGATAAAAAACTGATTCCGGAAATTGTTAACCGAAAAAAAACTGTTTCCGAATAGTTATAACCGAAAAAAATCGATTTCGGAAAACTGAAAACCGACTAAAACCGATTTTCCAAAAAACCGATTAAAACTGATTTTTTTTAAACTGGTTTTTCAAAAACCGGAAACCGAAAAAAACCGATTTTTTTGCACCTCTACGTCTGAGCATTGTATATTGTATACAATATTCTCTTCCCCTTTAAACCAACATCTTCAAAAGTTTTTATGTTGTGAACCACTCACTTTTTATAATAAAAACTATTCTAAAATTATACCAGTTTAGATTTATGAAATTCACTTTCCATAGATAAAGGAACACATGTGTCAACTATGTGTTTGACACTAACAAAAAATCATGGAATAGATTTTAAAAGGAATAAAAACTATTCAAAAATTATACTACTAGTTTAGATTTATGAAATTCACTTTCCATAGATAAAGGAACACATGTGTCAACTATGTGTTTGACACTAACAAAAAATCATGGAATAGATTTTAAAAGGGGAACATGTCAAAAAAGATTTTAAAAGGGGAAATGATTTGCACACTTTACAAAGTGATTGAAACACTCTAATTAACTGTGTTTGGACATTTATACCCTCACAGTTACCTTTATATTGTCACCCCTGTAAGGGTATAAATGTCAAAACACAATTATTTAGAGTGTTCAAATCACTTTTTGGAGTGTGCAGATCACATCATTTTAAAAGATAAAAGCTAAAATATACTTTTAAATGGTTGGTACATAATTGGCCAATTAAAAATCATGGAATAGATTTTAAAAGATAGAAGCTAAAATGGTTGGTAGTTGGTACATGACTGAACAATTAATTAATAAATCATGGGTTTATATCTCACTCGAATAGTATGTTGTGTAATCATTATCAAATGATTAAGTGGTGAAGCATTTGACCTTATCATAAGAAGTCAAGACTAGATATACATTTAAGAGTAGTTCAGAAAATGTTACAAACTGTCACATGGATATCATGATTAGGCCACATACATATGAGTAAAAAACTTGCCTCCTTAAATAACCTGAATAGAAAAAACTTCATTCATTTACATTTCTAATAGTAGGTCGTATATATAGTAGTGTGAATATATAATCTAACTCTCTAAAAGAAAAGAACTACGAAGTATATGTTTTTTTGTCTCAAAATATTTATACTCTTATACGTTAATTCAACTTTATCAAAGTGAACAACGTAACCCGTACATATAATCTGAGTCAAATCTTGTGGTATATATTAGTGTAAATAATCTATCCTTTTAGAAAGAATAACAACGTTAACGACAACTTAGATGTAAACCATATTTCGATCATTTGTTATTTCTTCATCCAAGATATGTTCGTACACCTTTCATTTCATTCCAACTATATAAACATTAAAAAGTCACTTTATATTTAGTCACTAACAAATAAAAGCAACATTCCACTTGGCATAATAGCCGTCATAAATCGAAAGGCTAACTAGTCGAAACACAAAAAGCGACATTATTGGAGATACCAAAGCACGAAAATACAAACACAACCGACCATTAAATCACCAACAAACCCTTTGACATTAGCGATGGTGGGCCTCTCTTGCTACCTATAGCCGATGTTTGGGATAAAAAATAAACGTACTCGACAAACTCAAGAACCAACACTAGTACGGAAGACATAACTACAATGCTTTAGATTATTACTCCCTCCGTCCCTAAATAAATGTCTTCTTGGACTTTTTGCGGTATTTATTATTCAACTTTGACCTTAAATATTTTTGTTTGTGTTATATAATACTTGATGCAAAATATATGAATGAATTGGGTTCTAAAAGTATTTTTCATTGGTATAATTTTTATCAAGTATTATATAATACAAACAAAATTATTTAAAGTCAAAGTTGAACAAGAAAGACTCTAAAAAGTCAAAGTGGACATTTATTTAGGGACGGAGGGAGTACTAGTAAAAGATTAAGGGTTCGTTTGGTTTATAAGCGGGGTTGATTATAATTTAGATTTTGTATAGAATTTGAATTTGAGGTAGGTTTAGGAGAAAAATTATATTTTTTAAAAAATATATTATCTATATATACTAAAACACATTGTCAGCGGCGACTTAAAAAATGAAATGTTGATTATAAAAAAATAATAAACCTTTGGCCCGTTTGATTAGCCCATCATTGGCCCATCATTTGTGTTTACTTTCAGTCCGATTATGGTACATGGTCTAATAATACGTTCTACATATACGACGTTCCATTACCTTCTAGCCATTTGCTTTCTTCTAGGAGAAGATAACGACTTCCTGTCCTGCTTGCTAGGGTTTTGGTAGGTACAGGTTCTCTAAGTTGTTTTCAGCTTTTGCATGTTACTTTCGATCAATAAGTACGGTTTATGCATTTGTTGTTTTGTGTTTCTATTTATTTTTGGGTTCTTTTTATAGCTTCTAACCTGCTAACTGTTTCCTTTGCTCATGCATGGATGTTCAAAAAATATTTGCTAATAAACGTGGTTGTAGATCTCTTAAGGTTACTGTTTTTCTTCATTTTACATATATGTTATTTCATTAAACTGAAGCTTTAAGCTATGAGAACCAAAAGTAGACCATGCAAAAAAATGTGAGATACCAGATCTGTTAGCTGACACGACTTTGCCAAGTGAGGGTATTGAGAATCCATATGAGGTTTGTACAAACGGTTTGTTTGACCGTGTGCCTGTTACTACCAGTTATGAGGCGGGAAATTTAGGTGGGGCTGAATGTGGCTGTTACTACCAGTTAAGAGGTGTAAGGGGAATAATTGCCATAGCAGCTGCTCCCATGAGTCTGATTTTGATGACTCGGCCCATCAGGTTACTGGTCATATTTCACACGTGAATGATGAGTATCAGAATTCACATCTTGAACGACCTGTGTCGGTGCCGATTGTCATGTGTTCATCCAAAAAAAAAAAAGGAAACGACACGGTGTTTGTAGCCACATATGCCACGGGTGACATTTTTCATGAGGGTTCATGTACTTTACAACGCAGCAGTTGTGTGTTAAATTTCTTAAATAGGAAAGCAGCATATGTGGAGCAGCCTTTGTTGGAAAACGAAAGGAAAAGAAGCAGGCAAAACTCGGACGCGTGCACATCTGTGGGTGATTTGGCCTTGGGGTACGGGGGCGTCCGGTGACTGTGTTAAAAAGGAAAGCAATCGGTGTACAAAACTCTTTGTTGGACGATAGTAGTACAAGCCCCGGCGAACCGGTTCACTTGCACAGTGGTCAGTGTTCTTCCGACTCATATCTCATCGGTGAGCCTTTGCCTTTGTCAAAAAAGAGAGCCATTCGTGCTGAAGAAGGTTCACTGCATACTGATGACAACGGTCTCTCAATCCGCGCCGAATCAATACCGGTTCCCATTATTGAAGGCAACTTACACTCACAGCAAACAATGGGTGTGCAGCCTGTTTTTGAATCCGTTCCGGGCAACGTTTGTGTTGGAGGTAGTTGTCCACTACGGTTTCATATTTCTAATTAATTCAATAAAATTGTATTTGTCACAGTCGCTGAATGTTTTTCAAATAGTTACAGTAACGTTGCGTCATCCAGTAGTTCTTGACCTTCAGTGGGGACGATACGTCCTATTGCAAGTATCGACGTTTATGTTGAATCAACGGTACCTGCTGCTAATATTTGCGGCTCCTGCTCATACCAAACACCTGTCGAACAAACTGTTTGCCAGACCGTCGCCGGTGGAGTTTCTTTCCAAGGTAAGTGTTGGGTACATTTTTTTTCTTCAAATGATTCAACAACGCTGCTTTCGACACATTTGCCAAATCTTTCAGAAAATGTTGCAGGAACAATTCGTGGACCGGTAACGCTAGACTTTCAGTCACACACCATTTCTCCTGCTTTTCAAGGTTTTTTATACTAGATGTTATTGTTGTTGTGTGGATTTACACGATGCCGAGTGCTATTACTAAATGCGTTGTCGTTTATGTAGGCCCTTGCATTAATACATGGAGATTAGATTTCGCTGAATGTACAACGGTAGCATCTACAACAGGTAAACAACGTTACTGTTTTTGGTTAATACACTTTCTCTATCAAATTTCTTTCCCATTATGCAACCTAAAATAATGGTGCAGGCTATTATTAACTCTATTGTCGTTTATGTAGCCGATACCTCTAATGCCTCTGCAGGCTATGCTTTTAACCCACCTAAACCAACGTTTGATGCAAGACACTGGTCGGAGGCTCGAACAGGTAACGGTCTCTAACGTTTCTGACTAACGTTGTCTGTTCTATGTTTTGTAAACCTTTGTTGTTAGTAAATAATTGATTCATTTTTGTTCAGGCCCTACGAGAGAATACAGGCGGTTTGGCCCTTGCAATCAAGTGTGTTGGGAATTAAATAACTCAAGACTTAGTACTGCTGGAAGATTACACTAACAGTACAAACTGCTAGTGTATAACTGAAGATTGCTAAAGACAACTAACAGTAAAAAATGTCAAGTTAGTACTGCTAGTATAGATGAAGGTACCGGTGCATGATAAGGCTTTAGAAGACGTGTTTTTGTTAAGATTCAAGGTTTTGTAACCCTAGTGATATCAGAGATCACTCGTATTATTTGCTAATAATATTGAATCATTTGGAGTTATATTCTGTGTTCATCATTCATACAAATTGTGTCATTACTGTTACATCAAAACCAACCTTCTAAGTGTTATCAAGTAGATTTCGCATACTTGGTAATATAAACTCAAAGTATCCTTAACACATTCTAAGTGTGTTTGATCCTCACAAGTGGTATCAGAGCCAGGCTAATACTTTAATTTAGAAGAAAAGACTATGGACATGGAAACCACACAGACTAACATGGCTGCTAAGTTGCCTATGCTGAAGCAAAACAATTTTGAGATGTGGAGGCTTTGAATCGAACAGTACTTCCAAGTGCAGGACTATGCACTCTGGGAGATCATTGAAGAAGGAAACTCTTTTAAAACTTCAACATCTGTAACAACAGTTAATGGTGAAGAAAAGACTGTTGTGAATACCTCTCCAGTGACTGCAGAAGAGAAGCTGCAAAAGAAGAATGATGTCAAAGCTAGGAGCTTGCTGATGATGACCATCCCCAATGATCAGCTCTTAAACTTCAGCAAATACAAGGATGCAAAATCCTTGTTTGAAGCAATCACTACTCGGTATGGTGGTAATGAAGCCATCAAAAAGACCCAAAAGACTCTGTTGAAGCAGAACTTTGAAAATTTTAGTGCTATTAGTAATGAGTCTTTAGATCATATGTTTAACAAATTGCAGAAGATTGTCAGCCAACTGGCTGTGCTTGGAGTTGAAATCCCTCAGGAAGACCTAAACTCTAAATTCTTAAGGAGTTTACCTGCTGAATGGGCTATGCATGTAGTGGTCTGGAAGAATAAACCAGATATTGACACTATGAGTCTCAATGATCTATACAACAACTTTAAGATTGTTGAACAAGTAGTGAAGAAATCTAGAGGTACTAGTTCAAGCTCAAGCTCTGAAAATATGGCTTTTGTGTCATCCCCCAGCAACACCAATCCAGAAGAAGTGAAAGTGGCTGTAGGAGTTAGTACTGCTAACCCTAGTGTTAGTACTACTAGCTCAACAACTAGTACTGCTGGTATTCTGAGTGATACTACCTATTATGTATTCCTGACCAGCCAAAACAATGGGTCTATGCTGTCACGTGAAGATCTGGAACAGATTGATGATGATGACTTGGAAGAGATGGATCTCAAGTGGCAGATTTCACTTCTCAGCATGAGAGCCAAGAAGTTATATCAAAGGACTGGCAAGAAGATCAACATCAGTAGTAATGATACTGCTGGTTTTGACAAATCTAAGATGGAGTGCTTTAACTGCCACAAGTTGGGGCATTTTTCCAGAGAGTGTAGAAGACCCAGGCAACAAGATAGTAAGAATAAGGGGTATGGAAGCAAGCCAAAGGCAGTGGAAGAGGCAGAGACATTGATGAGTGGCCTTTTACTCATCATTTTATACCCGAAAAACCCCACAAAAACGACCAAAAACACCCAAATGGACCATATATTGTTACAAATATCCTTGGATTGTGTTTTATGTGTTTCAGGTACAAAAGGATTGAAAACGAGGCAAATATGGACAAAACCGAGCGAGGAATAGAAAAGAGCCGAAAACCGAAGCCGGAAAAGACAATTTTTCATATGGATTTAATTCGAACTCGAAAATCCCAAAATGGCCCTTGGATTAATCTTACTTGGCAAAATTGGCCCCTAGAATAACTTTGCTAAAATGGCAGATTTGGTCCCCATAATTTCAGCATTTACAAAATTGGTCCTTATGTTTAAACCATATCTTATCCTTAACAGAAATACCATCCGGATCCATGATTTATCCCATTAACCCAACAAAACCCCACAAGCCCAACTACTAAAAGCCCATCCCTTGTATTTAACCTAATACCGGGGTCAAAAGAATGGTCAAACCCATAGCTAATCACTGTAGATCATCTTCCTAACCTCTCAAACCCCGCCAAAACTGCTTAATCCATCACCAGTCACCATCTTCTTTTCCACCTCACCACACCAGTCCAAACCCTTCACATGGTCTTGTCTCTCCCCCCCTCCAAGGCCACGCTGGCAATCCACAACCCAAAAACCATCCACGGCTCAGATTAAGAGGAGTGGGCACCAAGTATTATCCAAGGGCTGTGAAGAAAGCACAAGTAGCAAATTGGGAACACCCTCACAGAGAAAGCACAAGCCCTCAAGAGAAACCCTAATTTTTATATATAAATAGACAGTTCTGCTACAGTAGAAATTAGGCTTTTTTTTAGCTTATTTTTTAGGTAATTGTATTTTTTTTCAGCTTATTTTATTTCAGTATTGTAATTTTACTCTTGTTTTAATTCAGTTTTTAGTTTAATTCTTCTTTTAGCTTATTAATATTTAACTGCTTATTTTTGCTTATTTTCTTTTTTCTGCTTATTTGATCTTTATGATGCTAGTTAATGATTAGAACTAGGATTGCTCAGGGTACTTTAGCCTCAAATCCCTTTAAAACAGCCCTAAGTAGCTAACAGCAGACTGCATATTTTAAGTTTTTCCATTTTCAGCCCTCTTTTGTTGATTTTTAATTTGTTGGAGATAAGCTGCTATAAGCTCAAACTTGGTACGGAGATTATTTGCTTGCTATTCTACTTGTTGCCTATTTTTGTTGATTTTTGTGAATTTTCTTTCACCACTTTTCATTGCCTCAAAGTTGCCCACTTGAAACATGCTTTATTTGCCCTGCTCTTTGGATAATCAGCAGACCCTTAGAGCCCCATTTTGCTTATTTTATGGTTTCTTAGTGCTTATTTCTTATTCTTGTGGCTTATTGTGCTTTTCATTTTAGTTTCTAGTTGGACTTTAGTTTATTTCCATTTTCATTAGCTTATTCAGTCCATTTGCATAGTTGAGCTTTTCCCATTTTTTTTAAAAACTGATCAGATAAGCCAGAGCTTATTCTGAGCTTAATTTTTCTTTTCATAAATCATGTCAGTCTTAAGTATTGCTTATTTTCAAGTTCTCTATAAGTTTCCAAAATAAAAATTTTAAAAAAAAAAAAAAAATGTTTGCAAAAAAAATTGTGCATAGCTGGGGTCGAACCCCAGACCTTGAGCTCACACACACAAACACCAAACCATCCGCCCTAGGGTCTTTCTTCGGTTTTTATACTTGCATAATTTAATTTATAACCCTTGTTCCTTTTAAAGCTATTCGAACTTATTTGATTTTTCCCAGCTTATTGAAATAAGCTGGGACTTCCTTTACATTTTTCCTAGCTTCAGTTTTATATAAAGTATTTTTACAAAAATTTTCAGATTTTTCTCTTGTCGTTTAGTATTTTTAATTATTTATTTTCTTTTAATTAGTTTTAAATTCGTATTTAATTATTTAAAAGTCAAAAAAATTTAATTCTTTTTTTCAAAATTTTCTTTTGTCATTTAGTACGTAGGAAAATTAATTTGGTATCCGTAGGGTTAGTTTTTAATAGATTTGACGTTTTTACTCGTTCGTAGTTTCCGGTTTACGTTACGTTATTTTCGTTTTAGTAGATATTAGTAACCAATCAACCCTCGTTATTTCAAGCATTTTAATACCAAACCTCAAACGATATCCTCAATTTCACGCCTCGTTGGGACTACGACCCGGGTATTCGCTTATCCGGCTTATTACAACTTGATTGTTTTTGCGTTAATGGTTTCAAGTTGACTTTTCTTCGTGAGAGGTTTGAGCTTGTGAACCGTTTGACCAAAAGTAACAATCAGTTTTTGGCGCCGCTGCCGGGGAGGTGTGTTGCGACAATATCGTTACGGTTTGACGATTAGTGACTTGGAGATCCTTCCTCGTGAAGTTACGTTTTTATCTTGTGAATATTTTTTATCCAAAAATCCCAAAAAAATTGAAAAACCAAAAACCCAAAAATACTCTTCTTATTCCTCTTATCCGTTTAATTCTTTATCTCTCATTCCTCTTAAAAGTTTAATTCTATTTTCTTAATCCTCTATATGTTTAATTCTGATGGAATCGTTTATCCCTTGCGTCGGTTGTGGAGAGCCGCTTTTCGGTTTACCGTGTCGTTGGTGTACGTGCGAACGGTGTGGTAATGATATTCGGGACGGAAGTTGTTTGTTTTGTGGTTCGAGGAATTCATTCGCTTATGATCCAAATCCGAATTCGTTCAACGACTTTTCAAATTTTTCCGAACACCCTCCACAACCCCAGCTATCTTCATTTCAGCATAATTGCTTTGTATGTGGAGATCCGTTGGGGGATGATTCACTTTGTGAACGATGTTTTTCAAAGGATGTGGGTTTACCCATGGACTTTGCATGTGTTGCACTTCTGAAATTGAAAATACACTTGATTGTCCACATTTTCAAAATGATTTCAACCTTCCTCAAAATTTATTTTGGCAAGAACCGTGCTATCAAAACTTCAATGATATATCATTTCAAAATATGCCAAATGATCTTTGTGAGTATTGTGGAGGTCCTCACCAAAGTTTTGATTGTCAAGCAAGTAACATGCTTGTCTATGAGCAAGTTGCGTGTAACGGTCAAAATTTTGGTTATGACCAATATCCATATACGTCACGGAATCAATCACAACAATATTATTGTTGTGAGTACTGTGGAGGTCCTCACTATAGCTCTGATTGTCAAACGAGGAGCCCGCTTGTCTATGAGCGTGACCCTTGTAACAATTATGACTATTCTTATCATGACCAACCTCCACAGTACCAAATGATTCAACCACCACCTCAGCCACCATCTCAAGAACCTTCTCTAGACGTTCTTGAAATTCTTAATTTACTCAAAGAAATTAAGGATTCGATTAAAGAACGTCCCCAAGAAGATCGTCATGAGAAATCTTGTGCAGAACTTCTAGCCGAAGAACGAGGAGCAAAAATGCGTTCCATATTTCTCAGGGCTGCCCTTCTTGATGACGATGATGAGGATGAAGAAGACGAAGAGGAGAGTGCTATTCCTTTAAATGATACCATCTCTCAACCCTCTCAGTCTAGACCCGAGGACTCTCTCATTATGGGGGATGAGCATCTTAGCACTATTCCTGAAAAGGAATCGGACGAATTCATAAAGTCTAGTGCTGAGAACCTTGTCCCAACCCCAAGTGAGTCTGAGGAGATATTCGACAGAGAATGTGATTCTCCAATTTTTGGAGAATCTCTTGACATCTCTGAGGTTACTTCCGGGATTTTCTCTAACACTCTTTTTGAATTTGATGACGATTGCTTTTCTAGCAACGTTAATCCTCTGTTTATTGAAGTGTTAGAGAACGATGAGGTCAAAGACTCCAATGTTTTTGATAATATGACCTCAATTGTTAATCCCGAGATTCAAAAGGCTATTATTTCTCCGACATATGTGACAGTTCCTAGTGAGGGTCACCCTTATATTGACTTCACATATGTCGTTCGAGTTTTTCTACCTTTCTTCTCCTATAAGGTAGATTGTCCTTCCATTCACTCGCTCGGGAGTGAAGACACCATTTTTGACCCCGACATCTCCATTTATCATCCCTTTGAGCCGGGTGTATCTCATCGGAGTGGAACTTTCAAGCACTTCAATGTTTATTCAAACATCTTGAACGAAAGTCCGATGGAGACCTTCTCTTCCACATGCTCCCCCAAGAACAATTAAATTCGGGGCGAGTCTAAGCTATACGACTCGATAAAAAACAAGCGCTTCGTGGGTGGCAACCCATGCTTATCCATTCTATCTTCTTTCTTATTTCTAACACTAAGTGTGGGGGAATTCCTCTACTTGTTGCTTTGTTGTTGTGTGTTTGCCTTTGTTTTCAGGATTCCTGTAGATTGTGATGATTGATGCGCCTGTTTTCAATCCAGCCGCCCAATATCCGATCTTTATGTTTATGTTTATCCAGGGATATCTTATTAATCATTTTTGTGAAAAAGATTTCGTTTCCACACTTAGGTAGTAGTCTTACCCTTTTACGTTCTATAGTGACGGCATAATAGCCGGTACTTTGAATATTGAGGGCAATATTCAATTCTAAGTGGGGGGGGGGGAATTCTCATTTGACCAAATTTTAAAATTTTTCACATTTTGTACCTACTAGTCCTCTAGCACCCCCGTTTTGACCAAAAATTTTAAAATTTTTTATCGTATTTTTCATGAAAAAGAAGTGCTTTGCACACATATATTATATATATATATATATATATATATATATATATATATATATATATATATATATATATATATATATATATATATATATATATATATATATATATATATATATAATAATTTGCTATACATTAATGCTTCGGTATTAGTGGAAGTTTAGACTTGATTAGGCTAGAACAAGGGGAATCCCGACTCTGCTAGAGTGTTGATCTAGCTGCTACCCTTAACTTTTAGGCTAAGTTTTTACGAATTGTGCAAATGAAAATGCTAAGTGTAGAGTAGTTGGTTCTCTTTAGAGCTTATATAAGTAATCTATGGCTTTTCCTCCTAGAAGTTCCTAACCTGACTAAATTAGTGCTATTTTCAAACTTTTGAACGCAAAAACCGTTTTTGTTAAGCAAATAAATTTTTATACAATCTTGATTTAGAATACTAGTTCAAAGTTTTATTTAAATTTCGGAACAAGCATACTTTCGTAAACATAATAAGAATGCAAAATGAAAGTGAGTCGTTGCTTGAAAGTTGCAAAAATGAAAGTTTTGAGTATGAATAAATAAGTCCTAACCTTCGGTTCGAGATCGGTCCTTGGATCCTTATTACCAAAAGGCGTTTAGGTCTTGGCTACCCTCTTACACCGGCCCTTGGACCCTTAATTCTGAAAGGCGTTAAGGTCTTGGAACTCTCCGTTGTAACGGCCCTTGGATCCTTTATTCCGAAAGGTGTAAGGTCTTGGAATTTCCCCGTGAAGCTCCGTAGTTTATGGTACAAGAATGAGTTAAGTAAAAAAAAAAAAAAAAAAAAAATGAAAAAGATGTTTATGTTTGTTGCTTATGAATAAATGTGAGAAACTTGCTTCTTCTTAAATTTAAATCGAAAGTTGAACTAGTGTTCGTCAAAATTGTCTAAAAGTTGGACGGTGATTTAGAAATTGTTGACTTCAAAGATCCCGTGAGCTCCGATACTATTCTCGAGGGTGTAAAAACCTAGCCTCCTAAGTTTACTAAGGACAAGCTGAGAAGAAAGTCGCTACATGGAGTGATCTCACCTTTGAATCTCTAATTTCTAAATCATTGTCGGTTTTTAACCCTAATAAATGTCGATTTTTACGATCAAAACTTTGAAAACAAGCACACACACCTAACTTATGAATAATTGTGGGAGTGAAAAGTTAAGTCTCGGCTTACATAGGTTGCTAATATAAGTAGTGTTAGCATTTTACGAAAACGTTTGCACAAGGGTTTTAGACTTAGTTGGGGAGTATAAAAAGAGGATGACGATTACAATTCCCCGGAATCACCCATTTTGTGTGATTCCCGTTCCATGATGCCATTTTTGAAAATCAAGCATGTTATTTACGTTTCATCTCGTTTTATTTACTTGCATTATAATAAAGTCAAAACGGGGTGGTAATATTTTTGGTAACCGTGATATTCTTTTGATCCTTTCATTACTTCATATGATCGGATTGCTAGGGACTAGCAATTGCTTAGTGTGGGGGATTGATGAGTGGCCTTTTACTCATCATTTTATACCCGAAAAACCCCACAAAAATGACCAAAAACACCCAAATGGACCATATATTGTTACAAATATCCTTGGATTTTGTTTTATGTGTTTCAGGTACAAAAGGATTGAAAACGAGGCAAATATGGACAAAACCGAGCGAGGAATGGAAAAGAGCCGAAAACCGAATCTGGAAAAGACAATTTTTCATATGGATTTAATTCGAGCTCGAAAATCCCAAAATGGCCCTTGGATTATTCTTACTTGGCAAAATTGGCCCCTAGAAGAACTTTGCTAAAATGGCAGATTTGGTCCCTACAATTTCAGCATTTACAAAATTGGTCCTTATGTTTAAACCATATCTTATCCTTAAACAAAATACCATCCGGATCCATGATTTATCCCATTAACCCAACAAAACCCCACAAGCCCAACTACTAAAAGCCCATCCCTTGTATTTAACCTAATACCGGGGTCAAAAGAATGGTCAAACCCATAGCTAATCACTGTAGATCATCTTCCTAACCTCTTAAACCCCGCCAAAACTGCTTAATCCATCACCAGTCACCATCTTCTTTTCCACCTCACCACACTAGTCGAAACCCTTCACATGGTCTTGTCTCTCCCCCCCCTCCAAGGCCACGCTGGCAATCCACAACCTAAAAACCATCCACGGCTCAGATTAAGAGGAGTGGGCACCAAGTATTATCCAAGGGCTGTGAAGAAAGCACAAGTAGCAAATTGGGAACACCCTCACAGAGAAAGCACAAGCCCTCAAGAGAAACCCTAATTTTTATATATAAATAGACAGTTCTGCTACAATAGAAATTAGGTTTTTTTTAGCTTATTTTTTAGGTAATTGTATTTTTTTTTCAGCTTATTTTATTTCAGTATTGTAATTTTACTCTTGTTTTAATTTAGTTTTTAGTTTAATTCTTCTTTTAGCTTATTAATATTTAACTGCTTATTTTTGCTTATTTTCTTTTTTCTGCTTATTTGATCTTTATGATGCTAGTTAATGATTAGAACTAGGATTGCTCAGGGTACTTTAGCCTCAAATCCCTTTAAAACAACCATAAGTAGCTAACAGCAGACTGCATATTTTAAGTTTTTCCATTTTCAGCCCTCTTTTGTTGATTTTTAATTTGTTGGAGATAAGCTGCTATAAGCTCAAACTTGGTACGGAGATTATTTGCTTGCTATTCTACTTGTTGCCTATTTTTGTTGATTTTTGTGAATTTTCTTTCTCCACTTTTCATTGCCTCAAAGTTGCCCACTTGAAACATGCTTTATTTGCCCTGCTCTTTGGATAATCAGCAGACCCTTAGAGCCCCATTTTGCTTATTTTATGGTTTCTTAGTGCTTATTTGTTATTCTTGTGGCTTATTGTGCTTTTCATTTTAGTTTCTAGTTGGAATTTAGTTTATTTCGATTTTCATTAGCTTATTCAGTCCATTTGCATAGTTGAGGTTTTCCCATTTTTTTTAAAAACTGATCAGATAAGCCAGAGCTTATTCTGAGCTTAATTTTGCTTTTCATAAATCTTGTCAGTCTTAAGTATTGCTCATTTTCAAGTTCTCTATAAGTTTCCAAAAGAAAAATTTTAAAAAAAAAAAAAAATGTTTGCAAAAAAAATTGTGCATAGCTGGGGTCGAACCCCAGACCTTGAGCTCACACACACAAACACCAAACCATCCGCCCTAGGGTCTTTCTTCGGTTTATACTTGCTTAATTTAATTTATAACCCTTGTTCCTTTTAAAGCTATTCGAACTTATTTGATTTTTCCCAGCTTATTGAAATAAGCTGGGACTTCCTTTACATTTTTCCTAGCTTCAGTTTTATATAAAGTATTTTTACAAAAATTTTCAGATTTTTCTCTTGTCGTTTAGTATTTTTAATTATTTATTTTCTTTTAATTAGTTTTAAATTCGTATTTAATTATTTAAAAGTCAAAAAAATATAATTCTTTTTTTCAAAATTTTCTTTTGTCATTTAGTACGTAGGAAAATTAATTTGGTATCCGTAGGGTTAGTTTTTAATAGATTTGACGTTTTTACTCGTTCGTAGTTTCCGGTTTACGTTACGTTATTTTCGTTTTAGTAGATATTAGTAACCAATCAACCCTCGTTATTTCAAGCATTTTAATACCAAACCTCAAACGATATCCTCAATTTCACGCCTCGTTGGGACTACGACCCGGGTATTCGCTTATCCGGCTTATTACAACTTGATTGTTTTTGCGTTAATGGTTTCAAGTTGACTTTTCTTCGTGAGAGGTTTTAGCTTGTGAACCGTTTGACCAAAACTAACAATCAGAGACATCCTCAAAGGCTATGGTGGCAATTGATGGTCTAGGCTATGACTGGAGCTTCATGGCAGATGAAGAGGAAGCACCAGCTGAGATGGCACTTATGGCCTTCTCTGACTCAGAGGTACTCTCGGCTAAAAATTGTTCTAAAACTTGTACTTCTCTTAAAGAATATGAAACTTTAAAGAAACATTATGATGAGCAGAGAATTGAACTAAACCAAACAAACTATAATTTGTCTAATCATAAAAGAGGTTTAGCAGTTTTAGAGGAACAAATTGTGCATTATAAAAGATATAGCTGTTCTTAAGAGAGACTTGACACTTAAAAATGCTGAGATTAATTTGCTAAAAGCTGAGTTAGATAAAATCAAAAAGGCAAAAGATAATATTCAATTGAGTGTAGATACTTTAGAGTTTGCTTCTAAGGGAGTAAATAAAATCATAGAGTGTCAATTGATTAATAAGGCTAAATCTGGGTTAGGCTATAATACATGTGCACCACCTTATAGAGGACTGCCTGCACCCCCAGGAATAGACTTAGAATACACAGGTCTAGCTGAGTTTCAAGAGCCAAAACTAGAATATGGTTATAAGGCTAAAGAAAATATTAAATTAGATAAACCAGATGTGTTGAATGAGCCTTTTGAGAGTGCTAGTGACACCTCTCTTGCTGAGGACAAGGTGTCAACTGATAGGAACTCAGATGCTCCCATCATTGAAGATTAGGAATCTGATGATGAAGATCAGCTTGTAGCTAAACCTGATGTAGTAAAGCTAGAAGGAACTGCTGTTCCTAAGGTGCTTAGTGATGAAACTGTTAAACCTAGAACAAATGACAAACCAGCTAGGAAAACAGTTAGATATTGTGAGATGTATAGGTCCACAAGCAAGCCTAGAGGTAACCAGAGGAACTGAAATAACCTCAAGTCCCAACAACTAGGTGATGACTTTGTCATGTATAACAAGGCTTGTTTTACTTGTGGTAGCTTTGACCACCTTCAGGCTTTTTGTCATAACCATCAAGGGAGTAAGATAGTTACTGGGTATAATAGGGAAATTGGGAACACAAGTGATAGGGTGAACTTAAACATGTCTCAAACTCACTCTAATGCTAATAGAATGACTCCCAGGGCACTTTTAATGAAGTCTGGCCTCAAACCAATTAGTACTGCTCGACCAGCAGTTAGTACTGCCAGACCATTTAAAACTGTTTACCCTAAATCAGCAGTTTCAAGTGCAAAACCAACTTTTAAATATGCACAACAAACTGTTAAAAGGCCTTTTCACAAGAAAGCAGTGTTTCAAAACAAAGTTTGGAAACCAAAAGTTAAAACTGCAAGGCCAACAGTTAATACTGCTAGACCAGCAGTTAGTACTGATAAGCCTAAAAAAAACTGCTAGGGATAAAAGGGCAAACGCTGTTAAGGCCTCAGCATGTTGGGTATGGAGACTAGTCATACCCAATGGTGCATCAATTGGATTAAAGATATTTGACTATATTGATGCATGAGGCAAACCCAAGTCAGTGATGGCTTGTTTACCCCAAGGAAACTAATTTCCTTCTTTTATGTGCAGGGACATTCACAAGATGAGGGGGGAAGATCAAGGTTATGCAGATAGTGGATGTTCCAGGCACATGACAGGTAACATGTCCTATCTTTCAGACTTTCAACCAATGGATGGAGGATATGCGATGTATTTTTTTAGGTCTATAAAAATCAACCAAGTTTTAAATTTATTTATTGCCGAACTAACCTATAGACTCTAAACACTCACGAGCAGTGTACCCGATCAATGTAGATCGTTTTTAGGTAAGCAAGGGTCGTTCACTAGGAGCGAAGCTAAAGTGATCTAAAGGTATTCTAATTACTAAACTAACTAACCTAGAAAGCAAGTAAATATTTTTGGGGTTTTAGCCTGAGAGGCTATCACGATTTTGTGTGTTTAATTAAACTAAATACGAGAAAATAAATATTAAACTAATTAAAAGCAAATTAAAGATAGATGAAGATAGATAGGAAGAACGGGTTAGCCACGTCTAATCCATTTTATAGTTATACATGCTTATGTCTACTTGTTTTAATTCATTCAATTGTTTTGTCGCCAATCCGATTATTAATCCTGTCACGATTAAATAACCTACCATCGTGGTGGGAAAGAGGACATGATCATAGTGACTCGTCTAGCATCAATACTAACTTATTGCTTTAAACCATCTAACCTAGTTCGGTATTACACGCTACTAGTCCTATTAGGTTGTAGACACGTTCCGTTTATGCCAAAAAATGATTCCTAATAGAGATTCGGGTTAACACGCAAATAACTCAACCTAAGCAACCACAATTACAGGTAGTTAAGTCACATCAATTAAAGTTATAAGGATCATAACCTAGTTACATAGACTTCTACTAGTTATAAGCAATAAACGAGTTTTTATCGACAAGCACCCAATCCAATAACAAAGCAAACACATCGACAAAATCATAAAAACTAATAAAACTTCATAAACATGGCTAACACCTAAGGGTGTTAGCCCATAATCTCTGTAACAAAATACAAAAATATAATCAAGACGAATAGAGTATTAAACATAAAGA
The DNA here is from genome assembly GCA_021014915.2 of Artemisia tridentata subsp. tridentata. Taxonomy (NCBI): domain Eukaryota; kingdom Viridiplantae; phylum Streptophyta; class Magnoliopsida; order Asterales; family Asteraceae; genus Artemisia; species Artemisia tridentata. Next base: position 284,349,062 of record CP139501.1, read on the forward strand.
ATATGATACGCTAACCGAATGATTAAGTAATATAACAATGATAAGAGATGTTCTTCAAGTATAATTGGGTCTTCAAGGGTGATCTTCTGCTGTTTTGAGAGGCTTTGATCGTCTGGGAATGGCCCTAAGGGTTCCCAAAGATGCCCTAATTCGTTAATGAGTTCGGTATTTATAGATTCTAAAATCTGGGTCGATACGGCGCATCTAGAGAGTTAGATGCGCCGCATCTATAAGTAAACGTAGCCTCCAAGTCTGAAACTGACCCGATATGGCGCATCTATAAATCTGATATGGAGCATCTCCCAATACGGCGCATCTAAAGACCTGATGCGCCGCATCTCCTTCAGATACAGGTAGATCTCCTTTTTCTCTTTCCGTGGCCGCTTGAATCAACTAAAACGGAGTCCGGATGAAGATTTTATGGCCAAAATACGAAAGCATCTTCAAGTGTCGACTTGTAATCTTGACTTCTTCATTAAGCTTCTAATCTCCACTTGATTTCTTGGTAAGGATTGTGTATGGCCGATACGGCGCATCGGATTGGTCCGATGCGGCGTATCTGGAATAGAACAAGTTGGTTCTTCTTCGTTGACCAAAGTTTCATATACGACGCATGATAAAATCAGATGCGGCGCATGCTTCAAAGTCAGGCAATGGTCTTTAATCTCTTCAATTTAGCAGACTTTTCCAATCTTGATCATTTTGCTCCATTTTATGTCCATAATAGCTAACTTTCACCAAATGCTTGTTTATAACTGAGAATTACAAAAGTAGGCGATTAAGTATCAATTCCCATATAAAATAATACAAAAACAAGCAATATACATAGGATACATGATGCTAATAAAATGTACTTATTTGATGTCATCAATATGTTACCTTTGGGGGAGGAATAGTTGGAAGAATTACTGGTAAAGGCACATTGAAAACCGGTAAATTAGACTTTGAAGATGTGCATTTTGTGCTAGAGCTGAAGTATAACCTTTTTAGTGTCTCACAAATGTGTGACAAAAAGAACAAGGTTCTTTTTACTAACACTGAATGTCTTGTGCTTTCCCCAGACTTTAAGTTACCTGATGAAAGTCAGGTGCTACTTAAAGTTTCAAGAAAGGGCAACATGTATAGTGTTGATATGAAGAAGATTGTTCCTAAAGAGGCTCTTACTTGTCTTGTTGCAAAAGCCACATTGGATGAGTCTATGTTATTTGGTCATGTCAACTTTAAAACCATTAATAAAATTGTTAATGATCGTTTGGTAAGAGGCTTGTCTCAAAAACGTTTTGAAAATGACTAGACTTGTGTTGCCTATCTCAAAGGCAAACAACACAAGGCTTCTTGTAAGCCCAAGACCCAGAACTCTATTACTCAACCTTTGTTTATGTTGCATATGCACTTGTTTGGTCCTACATCTGTGAGTAGTATTATGCATAAGAGGTACTGTCTTGTAGTTACTGATGACTATAGTAGATTCACATGGGTTTTCTTTTTAGGATCTAAGGATGAGACACGTTGCATTCTTAAGACATTTATAACTGAAATAAAAAACTTAGAGGATAAGAAAGTAAAAGTCATCAGGTGTGACAATAGGACAAAGTTTAAAAATAGAGTTATGGATGATTTCTTCAAAAAAAAAAAAAGGTATTAAGAGAGAGTTTAGTGTAGCTAGAACTCCTCAGCAGAACGGGGTTGCTAAAAGGAGGATTAGGACACTAATAGAAGCTGCTAGAACTATGTTAGCTGACTCAAAGTTTCCCATCATTTTTGGGCTGAAGCAGTTAATACTGCTTGTTATGTGCAGAACAGGGTTTTGGTAGTTAAACCTCACAACAAGACACCATATGAACTGTTTAGGGGCAAAACACCTGCTTTAGGTTTTCTAAGACCATTTGGGTGTCATGTAACTATTCTCAATACCTTAGACCATCTAGGAAAATTTGATGGCAAATCTGATGAGGGTTTCTTGGTTGGGTACTCACTGAATAGCAAAGCCTTTAGAGTATACAACATAAGAACTAGGAAGGTAGAGGAAAACCTGCATGTTCAGTTTCTAGAAAATAAATCTAATGTTGTAGGAGAAGGTCCAAAATGGCTCTTTGATCTTGATACTCTAACCCAATCTATGAACTATGTGCCAGTTGTTGCAGGAACATTTTCTAATGATTTTGCAGGTTCAGAAGAGGATGTTGCAACAAATGAAGCAAGCTTGGGAAAGGAGAAAGATCAAGATCACATACTAATGCCAATATGGAACAGTGTGGATCCATCTTCACAGAATGATGAGCCTTCTACTGATAATGACAAAGAGGTTTTTGAAGATGGAAACAATGAAGATGGAGCTGAAGAACATGAGAATCAAGAAAACAGTACAAATGAAGATTGTACTGCTGAACCTTAAGTTGGTACTGCTAGGCAACATAATCATACTGCTGGCCCATCAGGTCCTACTACTGATGATTTCTTAGAAGATGAAGTGGATATCAACAATTTGCCACTCACATATCAAGTTCCCACCACTCCACACACAAGAATACACAAAGATCACTCCCTAGAAAATGTGATTGGAGACATACAGTCTGGTGTGAAGACAAGAAGGCAGACCATGACTTCAGCTCAACAAGGCTTTCTTAGTACTATTTATGAAGAAAAGCAACATGAAGCTGCCAACACATGTCTATTTGTATGTTTCCTTTCTCAATCAGAACCCAAAAACATACTTAAAGCCTTAGAAGACTCAAGCTGGGTAAAAGCTATGCAAGAGGAGCTTCTTCAATTCAAGATTCAGAAGGTTTGGGTATTGGTTGATTTACCCAAGGGTATGAGGGTCATTGGAACCAAATGGGTTTTTAGAAACAAGAGAGATGAAAGGGGGATTGTGATCAGAAACAAGGCAAGACTTGTAGCCCAGGGATATACACAAGAAGAGGGGATAGACTATGAAGAGGTTTTTGCACCTGTAGCTAGGATTGAAGCCATAAGATTATTCTTAGCTTATGCTTCTTTCATGGGCTTTACTGTTTATCATATGGATGTCAAGAGTGCCTTTCTTTATGGTACTATTGAAGAGGAGGTATATGTTTCTCAACCTCCAGGTTTTGTAGATCCAGAACATCCTGACAAGGTGTACAAGGTGGTGAAAGCTCTTTATGGATTGCATCAAGCTCCAAGGGCCTGGTATGAAACATTGGCTTCTTATTTGTTAGAGAATGAATTCTAAAGGGGCAAGATTGATCAGACTCTTTTTATCAAGAAAAACAAGGGGATATCTTGCTGGTACAGGTCTATATGGATGATATCATATTTGGATCCACAAAGAAAGAGACGTGCTTAGAATTTGAGAAACTTATGCATGATAAGTTTCAGATGAGTTCCATGGGGGAACTTACCTTCTTTTTGGGGTTGCAAGTGAAGCAATCAACTGAAGGCATATTTATCAGTCAAGATAAGTATGTGACTGAGATACTAAGGAAATTTCAATTTACTGATGCTAAAGTGGCAAGCACACCTGTTGATCCAGAGAAACCTTTGATTAAAGATGCTGATGGAGAAAGTGTTAATGTACACACCTACAGATCAATGATAGGGTCCTTGATGTATCTTACCTCATCAAGACCAGATATCATGTTTGCGGTATGTGCCTGCGCAAGGTTTCAAGTCAATCCCAAGGCTTCCCATTTAACTGCTGTAAAGAGGATCTTTAGGTACCTTAAGGGTCAACCTAAGTTGGGTCTATGGTATCCTAGGGAATAACCTTTTGATTTGGTGGCATACTCAGACAGTGATTATGCTGGTGCAAGCCTGGATAGGAAATCAACAACAGGTGGTTGTCAGTTCCTTGGTTGCAGACTTATATCATGGCAATGCAAGAAGCAAACAATTGTGGCAACTTCTACAACTGAAGCTGAGTATGTAGCTGCTGCAAGTTGCTGTGGTCAAGTTCTTTGGATTCAAAATCAACTGCTTGACTATGGGTATAATTTTATGAACACCAGGATATATATTGACAATAGCAGTACAATATGCATTATTAAAAATCCAGTGCAACATTCTCAAACAAAACTGATGCGCGCGCGTGTCGTTGCGGTTTAGCAGTATTAATGCCTACTCAAGTTTTAAATTTATATTTAGCCGACTTATCAATAACACACACACTTAACGAGCAGTGTACCCGATCAGTATGAATATAATGGTAAGTAGAGTGTCGATCACTAAGAGTGGAACGTATTATCCAGTTATTCTAATCAGTATTTTAATATCTTAAGTTAGCTATACAACCTAATCTAACGCAAGGGGGTTCAGCCTGAGAGACTGGCACGGTTTGGTTATGATTAAATATAAACTAAACTAATGAGCACGAATCAGCTATTAGCACACACGTACACAGATAGATACTCGAGACAATAAGAAGATCTGTCCTGATAATTAAGTAGCTTGTCACTTGTTTTATTGCTAGTTTTATATGAAGTGTATATACTTAAACCTTTCTCGTTGGCTCTAATCTTATCGGCGAGTAAACCCTTAATGATTACTTATGTCTATCCTATTTATTAAAGAGACGCTAAAACAAATAGGCGAGGAAGGGGCATGGCGACCCAAGCAATGCTCAGCTAGACACAGAGGTTATCAATGCACTAATAAAAGTCACCAAAGACATCAACATATAAACTTTAATTAATGGGAAAACAATATTAAGGGGAGTGCATGATTTTCCGTAGTCACATGACACAAGCCCATCAATCCTGATGAATTAAAGTGTACTAATACAATAAAACAAAACTACTTAATGAATTGAATACATGCAGGACCTTCTTACAGCTCTTGTATCTTCGTTTAGGTGTGTCTTGTGCTGCTTGGTCGTCTGAATTCGGCTCTAGGGTTCTTCTGTATTCGAAAGCTTAGTGTTCGAGAGAGCTAAAATTCGTCTGTCCTTGGGGTATTTATAGTTTCTGTCTGAGGGATAGATGCGGCGCATAGAATTGTTAGATGCGGCGCACTGACTTAACTTCGCGTAGGGTCCAAGATTAATATATTCAGGAATATTCGTACACCGTCTTCAGATGCGGCGTATCTTGATCTTGTATGCGGCGCATGTACTTAGATTGTAACTTGTGAAAACTTGATAGTGATACGCCGTATGTTAGAAGTAGAATGCGGCGTATCTGGAGTAGAACGAGCTTGATCTTCTGGATTTCAGTAGGCTTTTGACATCTTGCTTGTTTTGCTCCATAATTAATCCAAAATCGCCAAGTTTCACATAATGCTTGTTTTTACCTGAGAATCACTAAAGTAAACATTAACGTATCGATTCTCATATATAATATAATAAAACAAGTCAAATAAATAGGATAAATGATGATAATAAAATCAATGTTGCAAAAATCGGCTGAATCGGCCGATTAATCGTTAATCGGCCCAGTACCTTGTAGAATAGTGAAAATCGGCCAAAAAATCGGTCAGGCAAAAAAATCGGCCAAAAATCGGCCGAATCGGCCAAATCGGTCAGGTTTAAAAAAATGAAAATTTAGGCATTATACTTAATTTGAGGATCGTTTATTTCACTTATAATGCTCAATGAGCCTCATAATCAGAATTGTAGCCTTTTATTGAGGTTTGGAAACATAGTAGGCTTGTAATCAGTTACGATCTTTAGTTTGGTCTCCAGAAATACCCAAAACATGCAAAAAATGCCAATCCGATTAATCACCGATTAATCCCGCCTCGGCCGATTACTCGCTGCAGGGTGGTCGACCGCCCGGCTACCGATTCACGATTTTTGCAACATTGAATAAAATGTACTTATTTGAGTTCATCAAATATCCCCCCACTTGAACTTTACTTGTCCCCAAGTAAACCTTAGAATTAATCGAATGAAAATGTATCCTAAAAGATATTAGGATTTATTTTTATATTTAAGCACGTATTCGTTTTGTCATAATCACACAACCAAACACTTAACGAAGTAGAAACCAAAATAATTTTTAATGTAAAACAATTCTAAATCGTTTAGTTGCTTAGTCGTGACAAATATTCTATCATAGGCTTGGCAAGTATACGCATGTCCCCCACTAAAGCCAAGGAATAACAAGTCTAAAGCGGTAAAAAGGGTTTGTTGGTTAAGGGTTGATCATCCTATTTAATATCTATCGATCTCAAATTCCAGAAAAGGCGACAAAATCACAAATACATGATCGAATCCACGACCATGATACTTGCAATTGCTCAAATCCTTAACTCGAATAGGCTAAAGATAGGACCAAGTAATCTTCACCAATAATATTATATCAAAAAGGGCGACAAAATCATAAATACATAGCCGAATCCACGACTACGATACTTAAGATTGCTCAAATCCCTAATCTCAATAAATCAAAGGTTTGGATGAAGAATGATATAGGGTATGGATAATATTTGAGATACAAATTGGTGTAAAATGAAAAATAAACAAAACAGATAAATTAAAATCCTAAGTGTGGTAAATTACTTTCCCAACCATCCCATGAATAAGACTCATATCATTGAATAACTCACGCTTTATTACTTGAAACACACGCTTTAGGTAGACACGAATTATACTCAACAAAATCTCAATCAAAGAATAACCTTAGTTGGCGTTCCCATAACGGCCAACTCCCATTCAATCCATAAATATAATATACAACAAATAGTGGTGATATCTCTCACTTAATACAAAACTTTACATAAGTTGGTTAAAACAAACTTCCAACTTTTCCTTTTTCTTTTCTATTTTTTTGGTGTTTTTTTTTTTTTTTTTTTGTTTTTTTTTTTTTTTTTTTTTTTTTTTTTTTTTTTTTTTTTTTTTTTGTAAATTTAACTTTATATGTGTAAAATTTCACAACTTTACTATCACTATCTTTCCGGATAATTTTTCCATATTCTTCATACTTTCAGAAATAACTGTAATAGCGAAAGTAGCAAACACACGAAAAATAAACTAAAAGTTATACAATATTTACTTTCATACCAATTGCATTGTGCAATTTCCCGACTTAACCAAAGATAATGAATTACGCACACGAACACAGGTAATGTAAGGAAACACACTTTGCCTAAAGCAATTAACCACGGATTTTAATCTACAGGGTAGGCTAAGGTGTAAGGGTGTATCGAAACATTATAACAAAGGTGTAAGAAACGAAAGGAATGGCTCTGAGGGTTTTTCTAGGGGTATCTTACTCTAAAAGTGAGAGTAACAAAGGGTTTATACGGGGGTTAACTAACCAGTGTAGTTAGTTAATATCACATAACATATAAAGGCTATTTGGGTGTAATCCTAAAAATTTACCAATTTAGACAAGTCACTCCAATTATATAGATAATACTTATTATGGTGGTCTCGAATAGTATACAAGCCAAGTTCTAAAGTTTACAAGTCACCAGCACACTAAAGTTTTAATATTTTTGAAAAATAGAGTTATGTGTGCGGTTATGTAATTTAGACTTTAAACAAAAACATGCTAAAAATTTTAAATTTTGATATATTAAGCGCATTTTAAGCATATTTTGAAAAAGTTTAGGACAAGTAAGTGTTCTAATTCTCCAATCCCCCCACTTAAGTTAAACAACGTCCTCGTTGTTTGTGTCAAAGGTTAAAAACTGGAAAATAAAAGAATTAGAACAGAAAAACTCCCCTGAGATTTGCTCGGTATGATCCTCCATTATTCGTATAAGAGCAAAAATCAACTTTCTTGTGGATGAGAACGTTTAAGCTTCATAGATGATGTATCCACAAAAATTGCAGGAATCTATAATACCATTAAGACTTTAACACACCTGAGTTAAGAAGGTTCAAACTTGCATAATACATTAGTAGTTAGTAAAAATAAAACCTAAAAAATTAAACTGTAAATCATCAGGTCAGTCGATACGCCGTATCTTATGGAAAAAGATACGCCGTATCGAGCCTGGAATAAATACGAATCAGAATAGAAGATGCGTCGCATCCTTAACCAGGGATGCGCCGCATTAAATATACTGATAGAAAGTTTTAAAGTCAAAAATAAAAATGCAGAAAATGAAATAAGATATGACCAGTGCAAGTGATGCGTCGCATCTTATGATGGAGATGCGCCGTATCTTCTGCAGGTCTGACAGACTCGACACAGAACAGAAAAGTAAAAAATTTTCTTCCGGGTTGTCTCCCGGTCAGCGCTTGTCTTTATTCCAGAGTCTTCAAGTTAGACTCACGTTCAGCTCCTTAATACCGATCACTGAAAGAGTCGGAAGCATCGCGCTCCCTCATCGCCAGTCCAGTAATATTGAATGCTCCTTGCTCGTATTTAATTTCCACGCCATTCTTCTGTAAAATCTGTATAAACAAAGTTCTGTCCCTTTCGGGCAGAGATGACAAAATGATAGACGGGAAATTCTTATTATTATATAGGCATAAATATGCAAGGTGGGGTGGTAGTTCAATAAACACATCATTATTCAAATTTGTATTCTCAACTATTCTCCTACGTTTGTTAATTACTTCGGAATCATACCACTCATCATCAGAATCATTAACAATATCGCCCCTAAGCTCAGTAGGTACATTAAGGTCAATAAATTCCTCGAAGTTCTCATGATTAGGATTAGTTGAGTTGTTTTGAATCAATGTTTCTCCCATAAGCCTAGCTTCTAGATCGAGGTCCATACGTTCTCTTAATCCTAGCACATAGACGCCTCTAATTATGCTTTTAGCAGGATTTTGGCACTTATAGACTAGTTTATTATTCCCTACCTTTAATGAGATTTTTCTTTTAAACACATTAATCTTAGCATGGGCGGTAGACAAGAAATGTCTTCCAAGGATTAAAGGAATCTTAACATCCTCGGGCATATCTAATATAACAAAGTCTACAGGGAAAACAAACTTCTCAATCTTAACTAGCACATTTTCAGCAACCCCTTCAGGTCGTTTTACCGTTTTATCAGGCAATTCAATAAGCAGCTTAGTTGGTGCTAATTTTCCTAGTCCTAGGGTAGTGAATGTCTTAAGGGGCATAACACTAACGCTAGCTCCTAAGTCAGCTAATACATTATTGAAAGATATGTCATTAATTGAACAAGGTAAAATAAAACTTCCTGGGTCTTTTTCTTTATGAGGCAAGGCACGTAAGTCGGTTGCAGAGCTCTCTTCTTTCATTGTAGCCTTGATCTCCTCTTCAATCTTTGCCTTCTCTTTGAGTAACCTCCTTAAACTGATTGAAGAATTAAAGAAAAATTCGGGCTTTGCAGCATCATTACCATTCATCAATCTTCTAGGAAAAGGCATGTTAGGCGTGACTTCTTCAGTAGTGCATATGGCCTTGACATGATCTCTTGGGTTAGTTTCAGTCGAGCTTGGTAAACTTCCGTATCCCCTTTCTTGAAGAACTTTGCTCATTTGTCCGATTTGTTGTTCTAATGCTTTGATCGAAGCTCCTTGATTTCTTGTTATAGTATCCGTTGAGGCTCGGATTTCTTTGATCATAGCGGTGTTCTCTTCATGTATTTTAGCAGCATCGGCCATAATTTGCTTTAGAGTGTCATCCAAAGTCTGCCTCCTTTCTTGATAAGTGGGATTGTAGTTGTTCTTTTGATAGTATCCCGGAGTAGCTTCCCTAAATCTTCCTGAAGGTCGGAATGGTTGTCCAAATTGTGTGTAGTATGCTTCTTCAAAAGTCTCACTTTCATTCTTATTAGGGCAATCTTTAGTGTAGTGAGGTCCTTCGCACTTTTCACATCCAACTTGGGCAGCATAAACTTTCTCATCACGCTTCTTCATCTCTCTACTAATTTTATCCAATTGAGCTTGAATTGCAGCAAACCCGTCAAAATTAGTGCTGCTCTTAGATCTAGTAGAGGTTCCGTCGTGCCATTTTTGAGAGTGATCAGCAGCTTCTTGGATAGCTTTTCTAGCATCGGCTGCACTCATTTGAGGCACAGCTCCCTTAGCATCCAAGATTTGTCTAGTAGGCACGTCCAATCCTTGATAGAACAATATTATCTCCTGCATTGGACTTAGATAATGTTGAGGGCATTTCATCAATAAGTCTTTAAATCGTTCCCAAGCTTGATAAAGAGTTTCATCAGGTTCTTGCTTGAAACTGTTGATAGCCTCCATCTTTTTAGCAGTTTTAGCAGGTGGACAATATCTTTTCAGGAATTTGCTCTTCAAATCTTCCCATGTTGTGATTGAACTAGCAGGTTCATTCCTTAGCCACTTATTAGCAACTCCTTTAAGCAAAATTGGAAAGGTTCTTAGCATAAGTTGATCGTCAGAGACTCCTTCTGTAGTAAACAAATCTGCAATCTCGAGGATTTTTTCAACATGTTCATTAGCATCTTCATGTTCTGTTCCACTGAAAGCATTTTCTCTTAGCTCCTTGAGAAACTGACCCTTCAACTCAAACTTTGACTTTTCATCAAACTTTGGTCTAGCAACTCCTGAACTGTAATCAGCACGGGTTTTGTTCATGTATTCCTCCATAGTAGTGTTTTCCGCCATTGTTTCTGTTTCTTCTTCCTCCTTCTCTTCAGAAAAGTAATCAAGCTCGAACGAACTTGAAATTTCAAAGCTTTTTGTGTTGAAAAGCCTTCTAAGCGAATGTAAGGCTCGTTCAGGATCTTCGTAAGGTTTAATCAAGTTCTTAGTTGAACTCCTGGTCATGCACTTCCTGAAACCATCACAAAAACATCAGTAGGGTATGTTCAAGAAAGTATGAAATCAGAAAATTAACCACGAAAACGGAATACGAAAAATAAAAGTTGCTGATATCTGCAAACGATGCGCCGTATCCAAAAAGTTGGATACGCCGTATCTTATTACGTTAAAATTTAATCAGTCTTTTATTCAGAAAACAGATACGCCGCTTATAATTAAGAATGCGCCGTATCCAGTTTAAATTATCAAAAATCGATTATATTTATTAAAATTTAATGCGTCGTATTAACAAAAGCTAATGCGCCGTATTTTCGTTACGTTTCAAAATACAAGATTTTTGATTTAGCAGATGCGCCGTATCGATAAAAAAATCGATGCGTCGTATCTGTTTAATAATTCGAAAACTGTTTTTAATTTAAATCGAAAATACGCCGTATCTGTTAAAACAGATGCGTCGTATGGCGTTAGGGTTTTAGAAAAATTTCTTATTAAAAACAGAATACACCGTATCTTGGGAAAGATGCATCGTACTCGAATTTATTAAACGCGTTGTATTTTATAAAAGTTAAACGCAATACGCCGTATCTGTGAAAACAGATGCGCCGTATCGTTTGTATCAGCTCAATACAACGATAGCAGAATGCAGAAAAATACAGAAAAGAAAAACAAAAATAAAATCAAACAAAAAGAAACAAAAAATTACAGAAAATAAAAACACACAAAAACAGAAAATATGCAAACTATACAATGAATGCAATTTAGCTAATATATAACAGGGTTAGTGGTTAGAATCTTAAAAAGAAAACCTAATTAAAATACTAATCAAATTAACAGATAATAACAATTCACTCCCCGGCAACGGCGCCAAAAACTTGATGCGCGCGCGTGTCGTTGCGGTTTAGCAGTATTAATGCCTACTCAAGTTTTAAATTTATATTTAGCCGACTTATCAATAACACACACACTTAACGAGCAGTGTACCCGGTCAGTATGAATATAATGGTAAGTAGAGTGTCGATCACTAAGAGTGGAACATATTATCTAGTTATTCTAATCAGTATTTTAATATCCTAAGTTAGCTATACAACCTAATCTAACGCAAGGGGGTTCAGCCTGAGAGACTGGCACGGTTTGGTTATGATTAAATATGAACTAAACTAATGAGCACGAATCAGCGATTAGCACACACGTACACAGATAGATACTCGAGACAATAAGAAGACCTGTCCTGATAATTAAGTAGCTTGTCACTTGTTTTATTGCTAGTTTTATATGAAGTGTATATACTTAAACCTTTCTCGTTGGCTCTAATCTTATCGGCGAGTAAACCCTTAATGATTACTTATGTCTATCCTATTTATTAAAGAGACGCTAAAACAAATAGGCGAGGAAGGGGCATGGCGACCCAAGCAATGCTCAGCTAGACACAGAGGTTATCAATGCACTAATAAAAGTCACCAAAGACATCAACATATAAACTTTAATTAATGGGAAAGCAATATTAAGGGGAGTGCATGATTTTCCGTAGTCACATGACACAAGCCCATCAATCCTGATGAATTAAAGTGTACTAATACAATAAAACAAAACTACTTAATGAATTGAATACATGCAGGACCTTCTTACAGCTCTTGTATCTTCGTTTAGGTGTGTCTTGTGCTGCTTGGTCGTCTGAATTCGGCTCTAGGGTTCTTCTGTCTTCGAAAGCTTAGTGTTCGAGAGAGCTAAAATTCGTCTGTCCTTGGGGTATTTATAGTTTCTGTCTGAGGGATAGATGCGGCGCATTGACTTAACTTCGCGTGGGGTCCAAGATTAATATATTCAGGAATATTCGTACACCGTCTTCAGATGCGGCGTATCTTGACTTTGTATGCGGCGCATGTACTTGGATTGTAACTTGTGAAATCTTGATAGTGATACGCCGTATGTTAGAAGTATAATGCGGCGTATCTGGAGTAGAACGAGCTTGATCTTCTGGATTTCATTAGGCTTTTGACATCTTGCTTGTTTTGCTCCATAATTAGTCCAAAATCGCCAAGTTTCACATAATGCTTGTTTTTACCTGAGAATTATTAAAGTAAACATTAACGTATCGATTCTCATAGATAATATAATAAAACAAGTCAAATAAATAGGATAAATGATGATAATAAAATGTACTTATTTGAGTTCATAAAAAACACATAGAAATTAGGCATTATTTTATAAGAGACTGCAATGAGAAAAAGTTAGTTCAAGTTGTTAAAATTGATATTGATCAAAACTTTGCAGATCTTCTCACTAAAGCCTTTGATGTTGAAAGGTTTCAATACTTGGTAGCAAGTATTGGAATGCTTAACCCTTAAAGTTTTTCATCTGTGTCTTTGTTGTTCCCGTTATACAATTAGATTTAACTACAAAGTTAAGCTAATCATGTTCCATGACTGAACTAATGTATTGATTAATTAAACAAATAAGTAAAACGTAAAGGATAAAAACACAAGTTTTTCAACGTTTAAATTCTTATTAGAAATTAATCAAAAGAATCTATACCCAAGTGTTTGCGGAATAAACACTTGGGATTGAATAGACAAGGTATGGTATGTTCTCCTCACTAAACTCAAGCTATGCTTGAGTGGCAACTATGAATGAACCACTCAGCTATCTCAGGGACTAGGTTGCTCTTTGGGGGAGAAAAGTGGTTTAGTGAAAGTCTCAGCTTTTAATGCACAAAACTTATCCACTTTTCTCCCTTATGATCCTATTTATACACAAGTATAAAAGAGCACCCGTGACTAAAAATACAAAAAGAAGGACCTAGCTAGTCTGGACAAAATACAACAGTATTTTGTCACAGTTCCAAGAATCTATTTTGGGAATAGGTTAATACTGCTTTCTGAATGTCAGTGATAACACTGTTCTTGTTCTTAAGCCTTTCAGGGAAAGTTTGACTTTGGCCTGATAAGGACTTCTCCTTATCTTTTCAAACACTTCCCGCCTAGTCCCGCCTTTCTTTCATACTTCAGATTCTTCAGTCTAGGTCTTCAGTCTTCAGTCTTCAATCATTATAGTTGTTGAGGAGAGTGGGGTTCAGTGAGTTATTGTCATAACTCACTGAACCCATTATCTTCTTCTTTGGCTTAAGTAACACTCAGGGAGTTTCGTCTCACTGAATGGTGAATCTTTCTTCTTAGACTCGTCCTAAGCATCCTGAACATAACTCACTGAGTGACTGTTCACTCAGTGACCTGAGAGTGTTCACGGTTGTTTAACACTTGGGCTAGTTTGTATTCAAATCCTTGTTGTCAGGCTGCTTGGGTACTGAATGGACCCAACAATCTCCCCCTATTTGGATATAAATTATGCTTAAGTGTTTGATCAGTGTAAGTGAGCAAATGGGCTTCTTCTTACACTGAATATATTAGAAAGCTAATAAAGGACACTGATATAACAAAACGTGGGCCATCATTTTATTCATATCATTACAAAGTCCTATAATCTAAACATAATGCTCAGGGATCTGTACTCAGGCTTCTAAGATTCCCATGAGCTCCAACTTAGCCTTCTTAGACACCAACTTCTCCTTGTCGGGTCTTTCATTCATCATTGATGTGTCTTCTAGAGTGCAAGTTTTAAATTTATAAACACGATCTACCAATGATTCAAACGAAACACATACGAGCAAGTATACTCGTCCGTGTGTAGCAAGAGGTGATATGGTAAGCCGAGGTCGTTCACAAGGATTTGTTTAGTTTTTATGTAACGTGATTTTGATTATAACAAAGACTTAGTAATTATTCTAAAGCAAGCAAATAATGATGATGAAATAAATTCAATATATTAAAAACTACACTTGCCTAGACTAGTTTGCACAATTCCCTTGATATGATTATGACAATGGTTCAAATCGATTATGATCAATAAATTAGATGGTGTTCTAATTTGATTAGTTGGTGTACTAATCCTCTTGTTTCCAACACTTTCAATCCTCGTCAAGATTTTAAGATGACAAAAACAATATTAAGTTTTGATCCAACAAGACTAACACAATTCAATCACTTGATTCGCTATCGTTTCACAAGTAATTGACAACTATACTTTTAAGTTTTCTAAGTTTAACCAAGTTACATATGAAATGGTCAATACATAAGGTAACACCTTCATAGACAAAGGTTTACAATTGATTAAATAACAATGTCTCTTTCGACTTATTACATCATTAATAATCAACCAAACTTGATAACTCTTTTGTTTATGAAAACTTTGAAAGCACAATTCGATCTTAGTATTAGCTTTTCATTGAATTAGAACCATAGAGTCATAATCAATCAACATTCATGTAACAAACATCATCTAGGCAAGTGCACAAGGCACTTAGCCGCTCATGGCAAACAAAGAAATAACCACAAAAAATTTATCACTTGAAAACATGATTAAGAAGTCTTACAAAAGTTGTAATGATGATTACAAGAGTTAGGAACAATTATGAGATGATCAACAATGATTCCTTTGATGATTATAATGATGAATATTGAATGTAAGCTAACTTCTTCCTGCATTTTCTTTCCTTGTAGCCTTCTTGAGAGAGTAAATTGATTATGAAATTAGTTGTAGTGTATTGTTTCTAGTGTTGTTGTTGTCCTCTCTTGGCCAAGCTTCCAATTAATAGAATAGCTACTCCTTGGTCACCAAGCAAATTCCTTAGGCACAAAGTGTCATAAATTTCTGGACTTGGAGTAAATGAAGTATAATGACAACCCTTATGAAAAGTTAGATCATTAAAAGTAGTCATTAATTGTGCCAGGAGTTGCAGCAACCCAAGGTTGAAGTCTCAACCGGAGGTTCAGATTCCAGCCCAAGGTTTGGAGTAAGGTTGGCATGGCAGATTTGAACCTTGGGTTGAACTTAATCCTTAGTTGTATTTCTTGAACCATTGGTTGAGGAAGCAAGCCTTAATTTATAGCAAACTTTGCATGTAACTTCTCATTCATTTCATCAACATTTGATCTTTTCTTGAGCTCGAAAATCTTTGTAACTTGATTCTTTATCTTTGATGATCTTCCCGAGGTCTTTATTATGGGTAGAATCTTTCGTTGTGCATAAGCTCTTGATTTAGCGACTTTTCCCATCTTTCTAGCTATTCCCTTGGATTTGATTGTACCTGAACCTTAATATATCTTTTGTACCTTTTTCGCATAATATGTTCACAAACACAACCAAATACAATGCACAAACATAGAAATAACACGACTAAAACATGTACGAAATGAGCGTTATCAAATCCCCCCACACTTACACTTTGCTTGCCCTCATGCAAATCTAGCTTTTAAAAATAAATCCACATGATATAAATGAGAATGATTCTAAAAAATGAGATACAAATCCATCAAGTACAAGTACGAAATAAGATCCATCTTTTTAAGCTTTATAAGTGAAAAGTCGAGATGTTTGACAATACCTTAATGATTCTCTTGCTTGATAACATGTTAAAACACCTCACGAAAAAGGAATGAAGTATAATTCACTCAACACTCATTTATTTAGTGGGTGAGTTTATAAGAAAATCACACTCATCGCTCAGCCATGATCTAAATATTACCATAAGCTTGTACAAGAAACAAAACTCCACCGACGTGGCGTAAGGACCAAGTGTAAACATCTAAGAGGACTTTTATTCGGGTTAAAGGGTAATATGGGGTTTATGTTCAGATATCTCTTGTAAAAACATACTTGATCGCTAGCGCGAATTCTTGATTTACTCAAACAACGGATGGTCACTAAAGTAAAATACCTTAGATCGCTGGCGCGTTATTCGATCACTCAAGAACCGGATGGTCACTAGAATATTCGCACAATTGATATCTTCACAAAATTAAAAAGGTAGGGATAAGGCATGGGATATACTTATGAGAGGTGTAAAAAAAAACTTTACAAATAGTAAAAGTCTACAACCAATTGCTACTAGCTAAGTCAACCTCTTTCACATGAACTTGAGAATTCATCCTTGATCGATATCATACTTTTATAGCTTATTGGCTATCCTTGTCACCATACAATTGCGATGACTTATTATACTTTTTTTTTCTTTCTTGGCCACATGTTTCGGCCATCGATCATAATTCCAATAGATCTTCTATGAGATTATCATAGAGTTTGCAACTTTCTCCAAAATTCAAGGATTTCCCACATAACAACCATCTTTCCAAGTAGCTAGTAACCAACCAAGACTTGACTATGGGTAAGGTTAAGGCTAAAAGTGTAAAATATTTTTGTATTTTTCTGGTGTAACAAAAGAAAAGAATGGCTCAAAGGGTGTACTAATGGTATCTAGCACTAAAATTGAGTGCTAACAAATAGGTCAATGATGAGAGTTTTAACTAACCGATGTGATTAGCTAATGTATGATTTGCAAAGGGATGGCCATTTAGTTGAATCCTAATGTTGCCTCTTATCACACGAATACACTTTCATCACACGAATGTGATCTCACTGCGGTCTGGTAATAATTTGCAAGTACAAGTTCTAGAATAAATAAAATCACCGGCACACTCATAGCAAAAAAATCAAGCATAAAAGATGTATGCTATATAAGAATAGGCCCAAATCCTCCTAATTTTTGGTTTAATGGGCTATAATTGTGCTAGCAATGTTATCGATCCCAAAAATGGATTGCAATGTCAATCAGGACACATCTCAAATTTTCAAAAATTACATGTTTTATCAGTGGATTGATCTAGTTATTCTAATATAAATTATCCTAAATGTGCAAAAATAACTAGATCATAAGGGCAAACAATTTAAAACTAGGCTAAAAAATATAGAAAATTTAAAATCTAGTATCATTTTCCTATTTCCTCCCCCCACACTTAAGTTTGACATTGTCCTCAATGTAAAGAACGATGAACCATAAAAATAGGGAAATGAAACATAAAAGAAATGATACTGCCTGAGCCTTGGAATCTAGATCGAGCTCCAAATGAGATATTGAGATCGAACGATTCCACATCTTCGAGATCAAGCATCGTAACCTGCAGTAATCTTCATATACAAAACAAACAAACACACAAAATGCAAAATATTTTTGGATATTTTTTTTGCAAGGCCCCCACACTTATGGTGAAACCATTGGGGCATAAAAATAAACAAAAAATTAAAAACACACGGGTTGCCTCCCGAGAAGCGCTTAATTTATTAACGAGTCATCAGCCTGACTCGATCTTCCTCACTTTCGTGGTTTATGTTTGGGATTCTTTCCCGACTTCTTGGGAATATAAACCACATTTCCTTTCACTATTACTTTTTTATAATCTGCTGGGAAAGGTGCCATGAATGGAATAGCAGTGTATTTCTTTTTATCGAGCAGTTCAAGTGGAATTTCCTCACTTGACATTTCATTCAGTTGCTCCTCATCATGATAAATCTTGATACGATGTCCATTAACAATGAAACTTCTACCGTGCTTGTCATATAACTCGACATATCCGGATGGAAAACCATGTTTTACCATGAATGGACCATACCATTTGGTTCTTAGCTTAGGAGCTTTGAATTTGTACTTAGAATTGAACAAAAGTACTTTGTCTCCGGCTTTGAATTCTTTCTGGATTTTGAGTTTCTTATCATGGTACACTTTTGTTCTAGCTTTGTACAACTTGGAATTCTCATACGCTTGGAGTCTTAACTCATCGAGTTCATGCAATTGCAAGAATCATTTATCTCCATCGATTTTGAGATCGGGGTTACATTGCCTCAACGCCCAGTATGCACGGTGTTCAATTTCAAATAAGCAAATGACAAGTTTTTCCATATATGAGTCCATACGGAGTTGTGCCAATTGGAGTTTTATATGCCGTCCTAAACGCCCATAGTGCATCATCGAGTTTCCTTGACCAAATGGAAGGATTATCCTTAACCGTTTTTTCAAGTATTCTTTTTAAATCTCTATTGGTGTTTTCAACTTGACCACTGGTTTGAGGGTGGTATGCTGTTGCGAAATGATGATGGACTCCATATCGTTTCATAGCTTTCTCCATTTGATGGTTACAGAAGTGAGTTCCTCTGTCGCTTATCAAAGCTTTTGGAATTCCGAATCGAGCGAAATGCTTTTTCAGAAAATTTACAACCACTCGTGCATCATTTGTGGGTAAGGCTTCTGCTTCGGCCCATTTAGAAACATAGTCAATTGCAATGAGGATGTATTCGAACTTATGAGATTTAGGAAAAAGGCCCATGAAGTCAATTCCCCATATATCAAAGATTTCAGAAACTTGTATGCTCTTTTGTGGCATTTCGTCTCTACAAGAAAGACTACCATACTTTTGGCAAGCATCACAATTCTGCACAAGCGTATGGGCTTCTTTAAAAATTGTCGGCCAATAAAATCCCGCATCAAAGACTTTTTTCGCGGTTTTAGACGGACCGTAATGTCCTCCAGTTGGGCCGTGATGACATTCATCGAGAATTTTTTGGGTCTCTGAACCGTACATGCATCTTCTAATTATCCCATCGGGACACATTTTAAATAGATACGGTTCATCCCAAAAATAGGGTTTTAGGTCTGCGAAAAATTTACTACGCTGAGTGTGAGTTAGACCTTTTTGTAACACTCCTCCGACTAAATAATTTGCAAAGTCTGTAAACCATGGGACTTCTTCGTTTTCAATTCCCATAAGAGTTTCATCGGGAAAATTATCATCAATCTCATTGTTGGGAATAAAATGTTCAAGTCAAAGAGCCTGCCAAAGATGTTAAAGAGCCTGCTAGTTGATTTTGAAGAGTATGAAGATGTTCTACCAGTACCTTCTGGGTAGAAGGTACTGCTAGTTGATGAAGAGCCTGCCAAGCTTATGTCAAGTCGATTAGATATTTTGTAATAGATATTTAGTTGAATTATTAGTCTTTGTACATTGTTATACGTTATGTAGAAGTGATTTAGTCTTCTGTGGTTCACAGAAGAATATGGCAGAGTTGTACATTGGTAGTTGTATTTAATTGTAGGCGCCAATATAGTCAAAGTATAGTTTTATATTCAACCACTTGACAATCTTGTAAGAAGATATCCTTATCTTATAAAAGGATATCTTAGTCACCACTTCATGCATGCATCTTTACCAACTAATAACCAAAAACAAACTATCTCTCAAGTAACTTAGTTACTTCAATTCACAAATCCTTTTACAATCTTAGATTCAAGATTACTTTGTAATCCCGGTGATATTTAGATCATCCGTATTATTTCATCAATAATATTGAATCGTTTTGTGTTAACCAAAGTTGTGTTCTTTGTTCATTGCATTCTCACGTTTATTCAAACTCACCACCTTGTGTTCTTTTAAGTGTGTTGTAGTAGATTCCGCATGCTAAACACATTCAATACATAAATATCTCAAACGAACAAAACCGTTCCACAAGTGGTATCAGAGCTAGGCTTGATATTTACTAATTTAAAAGAACAATGGATGTTGAACATATTCAAACAAATGTTGCAGCTAAACTTCCATTACTTAAGCAAAATGAGTTTGAAATGTGGAGACTAAGGGTTGAACAATACTTTCAAGTGCAGGA
Organism: Artemisia tridentata subsp. tridentata; assembly: GCA_021014915.2. Taxonomy (NCBI): domain Eukaryota; kingdom Viridiplantae; phylum Streptophyta; class Magnoliopsida; order Asterales; family Asteraceae; genus Artemisia; species Artemisia tridentata. Next base: position 284,369,250 of record CP139501.1, read on the forward strand.
CTATGCACTTTGGGAGATCATTGAACAAGGCAATTCATTTAAACCCCAAATCACCACTACAACAGTAAATGATGATCTTGTAACAAGAATACAAGACCAACCATCAAATGCAGATGAAAAGGTTCAGAAGAGAAATGATCTAAAAGCAAGGAGTATGTTACTGATGACTATTCCAAATGATCAACTTTTGATCTTTAACAAATACAAAGATGCCAAAACCCTTTTTGAAGCTATTGTGGCTAGGTTTGGTGGTAATGATGCTACCAAGAAAACACAGAAAACACTTCTCAAACAACAATTTGAGAACTTTACAGCCACAACCAATGAGTCTTTGGACAATATGTTCAATAGACTTCAGAAGCTTGCAAGTCAGTTAGCCATCCATGAAGTGATGATAACTCAAGAAGACCTAAACTCTAAATTTCTTAGGAGTTTACCTTTAGAATGGTCTATGCATGTCATTGTCTGGAAGAACAAGCCAGATATTGACCAGATGAGTCTCAATGATCTCTACAACAATTTCAAAATTGTAGAACATGAAGTAAAGAAGACTACTGGGTCAAGTTCAGGAAATATGGCTTTTGTTTCATCCCCAAGCATCTCAAAGGTTGATAATGAAGAAAAAGGTGGCAGAGAAGAAGGTACTGCCAACACAACCTTTGGTACTGCTAGTACTTCTAGTAGTACCAAATCCATTTTAGATGAAACAATTGGGTGTGCTTTTCTTACATCTCAACACAATGGGTCCGTATTAACATTTGAAGATCTTCAAGAGATTCATCCTGATGATCTTGAAGTTATGGACATAAAGTGGCAACTTTCACTTTTAAGAATTAGAGCTAAGAAGTTGTTGATGAGGACTGGCAAGAAGATAATGATAAATGGAAATGAGCCTGCTGGCTATGATAAGTCAAAAGTGGAGTGTTACAACTGCCACATGATGGGTCACTACTCTAGAGAGTGTAGAAGACCTAAGAAGCAGGATGACAAGGGTAGAGGGTTTGACAACAGGAATAAAGGAAGCTTTGAGAAGAAAGGAAGCTTTGAAAGCAAGAGTAAGGTTGTTGAAGTTGTTGAGCCAAAAGCAATGGTTGCTATTGATGGCATGGGTTTTGATTGGAGTTTCATGGGTGAAGATGAGTCAACTTCTGATGAATTGGCTTTGATGGCATTCTCCACTCCTGAGGTACAAACTATCAAATGTTCAAATAATTGTGAATTTCTTAAAGAATTAGAAATTATAAGAAAATCTTATGATACAGAAATATTAGAACACAGAAAAACCCAACAAACCTTATTTAACCATCAGTGTGGTATGGCCAAACTAGAAAAACAAATCATTCACTATAGAGAAAATGAACTCACATTTTCTGATACTAAAGCTGCTCTAAATAGACAAATATTTTTGAAAGATTCAGAAATAGAAATGGTAAGGAATGAGTGTACTAAAGTTACATTGGCTAGAGATAATATTCAACTGACTGTTACTAAATTGGAAAATGCTTCTGAGTGTACTAGGAGCATAGTAGAGAATCAGATGAATAAGAGAATAAAATCAGGGATAGGATACAATGAATGTCCACCTCCTTATAGAGGAATTCCTTGTCCTCCAGGATCAGATCTTGCTGAATCAGGTGTGCATGAAGTCATTAAACCATTGGCTAAACCTGTAGTGATAAGTGAACCTTTTGAGAGTGCTAAGAATGCCTCACTCTCTAAGGTGCTCACTGATAAAAGACCAGATGTCCTAATTATTGAAGATTGGGTATCTGATGATGATGAAGATGAGACTACTCCTATCAAAGGAATCAAAGTAGGACCAGTAAGTCTTAAGAAAGTAGAAGTTAAAGCTAAGGCTAAAGCTGTTTTGAAAATAGTTGAAAGTTGTAAAAATTGTAATAACAAACCTAGGGGAAGCCAAAGAAATTGGAACAACCTTAAGTCACAACAACTAGGTGATGACTTTGTTATGTTCAATAAGGCTTGTTATTATTGTGGTAGCTTTAATCATCTTCATGCTTATTGTAATAAATGGGTTTCTGGGAGTAAATCAAAGTCTAAAACAAATGTTACTCACCCCAGAAAAAGTTTTGTTAAGTCTAACACCACAAATGTTAAACATACTGTTAGACAAAATAAGCCTGTTATTGCAAAACCAACTGATAAGGGTACAAGAAACACTTTCAAATGTGTACCAAAAGTTGTGAATAGTCCTATTCAAAAGAAATCTGTGGTCAAAACACAAATTTGGAAACCAAAAACCAAAGGTCCTGCTAGACAAATTGGTACTGCCAAGATTGGTATTACCAAAATTGGTACTGATAGACCAAAGACCACACAATGGATTAAAAGGGAAAGTGCTGTTAAGTCCTCAGCATGTTGGATTTGGAAACCAATCCAATCAAAAGGTGCATCAACAATCCTGAAAAGGTTTGATTTCATTGATGCAAGAGGCAAACCCAAGTCTGTCATGGCTTGGGTACCCCAAGGAAACTAATATGTTTATTCATGTGCAGGAACATTCAACTGATATTGAAGATCAAGGATATGTTGATAGTGGATGTTCAAGGCACATGACAGGCAACATGTCATTCCTCTCAGACTTCAAAACATTTGATGGAGGATATGTTACCTTTGGGGGAGGAATAAAAGGAAAGATCACTGGTAAAGGTACTATCAAAACCAGTAAACTAGATTTTGAAAATGTGTATTTTGTGAAAGAACTTCAGTTTAATCTTCTTAGTGTCTCACAAATGTGTGACAAAAAGAACAATGTTCTCTTTACTGACAATGAATGTATGGTTCTTTCTTCTGATTTTAAGATGCCTGATGAGAGTCAGATCCTTCTTAAAATTCCAAAAAGGAACAATATGTACAGTGTCAATTTAAAGAACATTGATCCTAAGGAGAGTCTAACTTGTTTGGTAGCAAAGGCCTCATTGGATGAATCTATGCTTTGGCATAGAAGGCTTGGTCATGTAAACTTTAAAACAATCAACACTATTGCAAAATATGATTTAGTAAGAGGTTTACCCAAAAAGATTTTCCAAAACGACCAAACCTGTGTTGATTGTCTAAAAGGCAAACAACATAGAGCTTCTTGTAAGCCCAAGACCCAAAACTCTATTTCTCAGGCTTTACATATGCTTCATATGGATCTCTTTGGTCCTACTAATGTGTGCAGCTTGAATGGAAAAAGATATTGTCTGGTTGTTACTGATGATTATAGCAGATTTTCATGGGTTTTCTTCTTAAGATCTAAACATGAAACTAGTGAGATACTTAAAACATATATCACTGAGGTAGAAAACCAATCTGATAAGAAGGTCAAAGTCATCAGATGTGACAATGGGACAGAGTTCAAGAATAGAGTTATGGATGACTTTTGCAAGGAAAAAGGCATAAAAAGGGAATTTAGTGTAGCTAGAACCCCACAACAAAATGGAGTAGCAGAAAGAAAGAATAGAACACTTATAGAGGCTGCTAGAACTATGTTAGTAGACTCTAAGTTGCCTATTTCATTTTGGGCTGAAGCAGTTGGGACTGCTTGTTATGTACAAAACAGGGTTGTTGTGACAAAACCACATAGAAAAACACCTTATGAACTTTTCTTTGGTAGAACACCATCTTTAAGTTTTATGAGACCTTTTGGTTGTCATGTCACTATTCTAAATACAAAAGATCATTTAGGCAAGTTTGATGGAAAAGTAGATATTGGCTATTTGATAGGGTATTCCTTGCAGAGTAAGGCCTATAGAGTGTTTAACACTTGCACTAGGCTAGTAGAAGAGAATCTTCACATAGAGTTTCAAGAGAAACTAACAAATGTGAAAGGAATTGGACCAGATTGGATGTTTGATATTGATAGGCTTTCAGAATCTATGAATTATGTGCCTGCTACAGGTACAAATACTAATGATGATGCAGGTTCTGAAGATAATGTTGAAACTCCTAAAGATCAAGATTACATCTGGATGCCAATTTGGAAAAGTATGGATCTATCTTCAAGTCAAGAAGGACCTTCAAACACAAGAAATGAAGGCAATGAAGAAGATCATGGAACTCAGAATCAAGAGAATCAAGAAAGTGGTGCTAATGACAATGGTACTGCTAGTTCACCAGATGGGCCTGCTAGTTCATGTAATGATACTGCTGAGCCATTGAATGTTCAAATAGATGATTCTTTACCAGAAGAGAGGGGGATTAGCAATCTTCCATCTACATATGAAGTTCCTAAAACACCCAACACTAGAATTCTCAAAGATCACTCAACTGATGATGTGATTGGAAGCATAAATTCTGGTGTTAGAACAAGATCTCAAGTTGGTTTATCTCAAGTCTTATCTTCAGATGAAGAAGGGTTTATCTCCTCTATTTATGAAGAAAAGAATAATGATACTTCCAATATATGCCTGTTTTCATGTTTTCTATCTCAGGCTGAACCCAAAAATATAAACAAAGCTTTAGATGATGCAAGTTGGGTGGAAGCAATGCAAGAAGAGCTTCTCCAATTCAAGATTCAGAAGGTTTGGATATTGGTTGATTTGCCCAAAGGTTATAGGGCAATTGGAACTAAATGGGTGTTCAGAAACAAGAACGATGAAAGGGGTATAGTGATCAGAAACAAGGCTAGATTGGTAGCACAAGGATATACTCAAGAAGAAGGGGTAGATTATGAAGAAGTGTTTGCTCCAGTTGCAAGACTTGAAGCAATTAGGCTTTTCTTGGCCTATGCTTCATTCATAGGCTTCACTGTCTATCAAATGGATGTTAAGAGTGCATTTTTATATGGTGAAATTGAAGAACTAGTATATGTATCTCAACCTCCAGGCTTCATTGATGCAGAGTATCCAGACAAGGTTTATAAAGTTACCAAGGCATTGTATGGTCTACACCAAGCTCCTGGGGCATGGTATGAAACATTGGCTTGTTTTCTACTAGAAAGTGGATTCCAAAGAGGCAGGATTGATCCAACTTTGTTCATCAAAAGAACAAAGAAAGACATCTTGCTAGTGCAGATTTATGTTGATGACATAATCTTTGGATCAACAAACCAAGACTTGTGTGTACAATTTGAAAAACTTATGCATAGTAAGTTTGAAATGAGTTCCATGGGGGAACTTACTTTCTTTTTGGGTCTCCAAGTGAAACAATCCAAAGAAGGCATATTTATCAGCCAAGATAAGTATGTAGCAGAGATCCTAAGGAAATTTAATGTTGCTGATTCTAAGGTTGCAAGTACACCAATGGATCCAGACAAAGGGCTACTCAAGGATGCTGAAGGAGAAGATATGGATTTGCACAATTATAGATCAATGATTGGGTCTTTGATGTACCTTACATCATCAAGACCATATATCATGTTCTCAGTATGTGTATGTGCAAGGTTTCAAATACATCCCAAGATCTCTCATCTCACAGCAGTCAAAAGAATCTTTAGATATCTTAAGGGTCAACCTAGGTTGGGTCTTTGGTATCCAAGGGAATCATCTTTTGAATTGGTGGCTTATTCGGATAGTGACTATGCTGGTGCAACTCTAGACAGAAAATCCACAACTGGTGGATGTCAATTTCTTGGTTGCAGACTAATCTCTTGGCAATGCAAGAAACAAACAATGGTGGCCAATTCTACAACTGAAGCAGAATATGTTGCTGGTGCAAGTTGTTGTGGGCAAGTTCTTTGGATCCAAAATCAGATGCTTGACTATGGGTACAATTTTCTTAACACCATTATTTATATTGACAATAGCAGTACTATTTGTATCATTAAAAACCCAGTTCAACACTCAAAAACAAAACATATTGAAATCAGACACCATTTCATAAGGGATTGCAATGAGAAAAGGTTAATTCAAGTAATAAAAATTGATTCTGAAAAGAATTATGCAGACCTTCTCACCAAAGCTTTTGATTTAGGTAGATTCAAATATCTTGTAGGAGGTATTGGAATGATAAATCTTTGAAAAACATGTGTTTTTGTTCATAAAAATAACTGGTATTAGCTTTTAAACATGGTACTGCTAGTTAGTCAAAGGTACTGTCTATTCATAATTGGTCCTGCTGATATAAAATTCCTATGTTTTGTTTCAAATTAAGGCTTGAATGTTTAAAATGCTATAGATCAAGTGCTTTGCACTTTGTTCTTTTGGTTTGCAACTAACACATTTCAGGTTGATAACAAAACAAGAGTTCTTCCAAACAAAAAGGAGCAACAAAAGTTATATTCATTTCAGGAGAGATAACAATCTCAGGGGAGGAATTAATAGCCCAGAATGGAAGAGAAACCAATTAATGAAAGGAAAGACAAGAGCATACAAGATGATGCAAAGTTGAAAAAGAGAGAGTTAGATCACATATCTAGAAGGGATGGAGGATTTCTCAAGGAGAAAATTCTATCTAGATCAAACTAAGGAAAGTTTCAACTCAAAGGCATGACATTAGATGATTTCACTTGTTGAACCAATCATCCAAGATACACAGCATCATTGCCTTCTTAATTTCCTCCATCCAAGGAAATTGCACCATCTTTGGGCCATCATGGCTTTTGGTATTCAACTCACCAAGTTTTTACAAACTTAAGAGTTGGCTAGTCCTTAAGCAAACGGCTTTTGGTAAAGACAAATCAAATCCGTTGATGGTTGATAGTTTACCAAAAACTATATGGTTGTTAACTAACCATACTTAATTGTAAATAGTTAGCTAGTCCTTAAGCAAACGGCTTTTGGTAAAGACAACTCAAATCCGTTGATAGCTGATAGTTTGCTAAAAACTATAAGGGATTTTTTTTATAAAACTTTCAAAGGTACTGGTAGTTCAAAATTGGTACTGCTAGTATAAAAAGGTACTGCTATATAGCCGTTGAGCCTGTCAGAAAAAGTTTTAGCCATTAGGCCTGGTAGTTAAAATTAGCCGTTGGGGTAGTTATGTAAATTACTGATGATTATATTATATTATATTTCACATATAAAAGATCTTTTTAACCGCCTATACATTTACTTATTATAATCTTTCTTATTGTCGGTTAAAAGTAATTCTCTCATATCTTCTTTCATCAGTCATTATCATAATTCACATACACCTTTCATCTTCTACCAGTACTACCAACAAATCCCACCATCATATTCAAAATTTTCATTATGGCTTCCACAGTTGTTCTAAACTTTGTCCAACGTCACAATCAATTAGCATTTTTTGAGAAGTCAGAGGATAATGCCTCATTTCATCAAGTAGTGGACTTTTTAAATAACTCCTATATCAGGTTTGCTTTACTAGTCAATCCCACTATTTATGAAACACAAATTTTACAATTTTGGCAATCTGCTAAAATTAAAACTTCTGAAAATGGGGAACAAAGAATTAAGGCCAAAGTGGATGGTAAACATTTGACTCTTACTGAGTCATCCATAAGAAGACATCTTCATTTGGATGATTCTGATGGTATTAGTCAGTTACCAGATACTGAAATTTTTGAAAATTTACAAAGAATGGGGTATCATGCTGAGTCTAACAAACTCACTTTTCTGAAAAAGCATCTTACTCCACAATGGAGATTTTTGATTCACACAATCCTTCACTGTTTGAGCCAGAAGAAAACCTCTTGGGAGCAATTTAGTGGAAACATGGCTTCTGCTCTCATTTGCTTAGCCACAAACAGAAAATACAATTTTTCAAAACATATTTTTGAAGGATTGCTTAAAAATGTGAAAAGTGAAACAAAGTTTTTGATGTATCCAAGATTTATTGGGTGCATCATTGGAAAATTAAAACATTTGTTACTTCCCACAGACTCAATTTATGACACACCAAAACTTTCTCACAAAGTATTTTCAAATATGAGAATTGGTTTTAGAGGGGAAGATATTCCACTTTTTGATGAAATGTTACCACAACATCCAGAAGAACCAACACCATCAGCTGATACACAATCATCTAGTTCTTCACATGGTTACATTTCCCCAACACATCAAACATCACCAATACCATCTCCAGTACCATCAGCAACACCACCAACATCATCACATCATGTATCACAAACCCAATCACCTCAGACAATGCAAGAACTGAAAGACAAGGTGAAGTTCTTAGAAGATGCTCTTAAAAGTCAAAGCAAGAAGTTTTCTGAGATCAACATCAAATTAGTAAAGAGGGTAAAGAGATTGGAGGGTGAAGTGAAGAAGCTAAAGGGTAAAAAGTCTGCAAAGGTTGTTTTATCTAGTTCTTCACAGTCAGATGCTGATAGGATAGGTCACTCTTCCAAAAAGGGGAGGAAGGATAGTTCTGAAGATGAGGAAGAGGCTCAATTTGAATTCCATGATGGAACTCAAGTTTATGATGAAGAGCCTGTTGGAGCAGGGCAAGAGCCTGCTAGGCCAGAAGAAGAGCCTGCTAGGATAGAAAGGCTATTGGCTATGGGGTACAAAGGGTCTGCTGAGAAAGTGTACAAGAGAAAGAGGGATTTAATTGCTGATGAGCAATCTTCTGCTCCATCACAAGCACCAACTCCAAAGGATAAGGGCAAAGGCATTATGATTGAAGATGAGCCTAAATCCAAGAAGTTGAAAAGAACACAGCAAATTCAGATGGCTTTAGGAGAAGAAGAGGCCAAAAGGGTTCATGAAGAAGAGCTAAAAGCACTTGAAGCTTCAAGAATGCTTGCAGTAATGAAAGAGCAGAAAGATGCTGAAGATGCTGCTCAGACTCTTCTTGATACTCAAATTGCTCAAGAAACCTTTGATGCACAGATGCTATGGATTATCAATAATGATCCAATTGTGAAAGGTCAAGCAGCAAATATAGTAAATGACAAGACACTCAATTCTGATGAGAAAACAGAAGCACTTGAATCATTCATCAACAAGAAGTATAAAGAAGCAGCTTTGGCTGACATTTTTGAGAAGATGAAGGAAAGTCAGAAGAGAGGTTTTAAGGTAGGACAAGCTCAGAAAGATCAGGTGATTTTTATGAAAAGGTTTTTGAAAGGTCAGGCAAATTGGACTGACTATCAACTAAAGAAGAAATCTGCTGATGAAATCTTCTTCCTGTATCTACAAGCCTACAAGAGTCTTTACTATAAAGTTCTGATTGCGTGGTTTTGCAACCTTACAACAGGTTTTACCTCTCGAGGGATCTCAAGAGGCTTACAACCCCACCAGGCAGTGTACCTGACCGATGTAGTATAGTGTAGTGGTAAGTACGGGGGATTGATCGTTCTCCACAGGGAATAGTGTTCGTTAGGTATGAAAGGCTACTCTAATTAGGTCTAAGGGTTGAGGAAGATTCTTTTTATGTTTTTATAATTTTATGAAAGCCAGTAAAATCTCGGTTTTGAAGGAGTGGGCGGAATTAGTTGCTAGTCAACTAACCCAAATGACTACGAATGCAAATAAAATAAAATAACAAAAATGAAAAGTGGTGAGAAACTTATGTGTAGAGAAATGTGTTTACTTAGATTTCCTTACTCCCTAACTATCTTTTACCGGTTAATTAGTGTGTATTAGTCGCGTGGATGACGGGTGTATTCCTTAATACCATTCGTGGGGTGGCGTACTTACTTCCCCAACTCTACAAGCTCCTACTTCACTCCTATGTCGAGCCGGCTAGGAAGCTCCTAACATGGGATCACTAGAATTCGCTTGTGCATTAAATACAACCATAAAAACCTTTAGTACGCGTTTGGTTCATGTTTCTTAAGACGTTCAAGCAAGTTACCGAATAGGAAGTTAGCCAGTTTTCTTAAGCCTAACATAGATAAACAATCATCCAATACAACTAACAACACACTAACAACCAATAATCAATAGCTAAGTTTCATTAGATCTAAGCAAACACAAGATAAAATTAGCCTAACATGTTAAACAAAAGACAAGCATAAGATAGAATCAAACAACACATAGACATATTGAATGATTAATTGATAACTTATCTTTCAATGAAACATGGAAGATCTCAAGGCAAGAAGCCCTGAAAAAGTAGCTAAAATCGTCTTAGGGTTTTATCCCAAAATTCCACACACTAAGCTCTCTTTAATGACAAAAGATTAGAAAACTATATATAGATTTTTAGATCTGACGGCGTCACCTTATGGAGTGTGACGCCGTCACCTCGCCGCTTTTAGGGTTCCCGGGTGACCTTCTTGACGCCGTCCCTCTTTAGCTCTTCAAAAATCCATTCTGGCTTATCAAGGCTTGACGCCGTCTAACCCTGAACGTGACGCCGTCCCCTTACGATTTAAGCCGTGACGCCCTTGATTTAGTTAAAGCGTGACGCCGTCAGAATTCTCATGCTAACTCACTGGCCCGTCATGAGTAAATTTCACATCCAACTTTTCTTGCCAAGGCATGACGCCGTCCCATGTTAATTGTGACGCCGTCAAGAGTAACTTTCAGCCGATTCTTGAGACTTTTCCGTTTTCTTCACTTTAATGCTCCAAAAACGTCCAAAATGCCTCCTTTTCCAGATTTCTCCTCAAAAGTACCTAAAATGACAAAAGGAACGATTTAGGGCAATAGATGATCAAATAAATACGATTTCGGGCTTAAATGACCCCTTAAAAGCGGTACACTTTTCACCTCATCAAATACCCTTACACTTGAGATTTGCTTGTCCTCAAGCAAATGCGCTTTTATTCTAATCAAAATACAAGTTAGGGGTCATTTAATGCTAACATAAAAGTAATTACAACAAATAATCGTTCCACTTTAATCATAATAAGCACGGAGATTATAAACTAGCACCTCACAAGTAGTGTTTAGATACTCACATCTCTCAAGTGTCATCAAAATAAATCTCATAAATGAAAACGGATAATATCTCTCACTACCTGTCATAGCAAATAGATTACCATAGGCTTGGGAAAGGATCGAAAACCTCCTCCACTAGGCGTAGGCACCTAAGATAAACTATCAAAGAGGGCTTTTAAATGGGTTATAATGTTAGGTGTAGGGAAAAGGAAAACACGGTTTTGTTGGATAAAGGATATTTTACTGGTGGCTAGTTAAAGATCTTGATCAATTACATGTACTATACAATGTTGCTAAGCTAAGACTAGACTCGATCTTATGCTAGAAACGAAATAACAAAATAACAAAAATATAAAACAAACATAAAATGAAACGGGATGGTAGTCCGTATGTTTTTTCTACTTTTCTTTTTCTCATTTTTTTGTGTTTTTCTTGATTTTTTTTTTTTTTTTTTTTTTTTTTTTTTTTTTTTTTTGCATACACTTTTACCCTACCATCCAAAATAATACATCATAGGGGCATTGCATTCCCCTTACACTTGAATTTTTACATAACTTTACAAATACTAATCTAATGACTCGAATTAAGATAATTGAAAAACTTGGAGTACTTTAAAACATTTAGCACATATGGGGGTAATAAATGATGTTCTTCCCCATTACTCCATTATACTAGTACTTTACCCATGAGTCCCAATCGTCCCAAAACAATATGTACAAGGATATGACTCAACTTAGCAACCATGTAATCAACTAGATAATTAACTTGGGTTTAAACAAATGTTGACACAATAATGCACTAAAGATGAGTGCATACAAGGTAGGCTAAGGCGATTTGGGTGTACATTTTAGTGGAGTGTAACAAATTCTTCCTTTAAGTAAAATGCTTAAAGGTCGAAACGAAAAGATAGGCTCTGAGGGGTGTACTAGGGGTATCGTGTACTAAAAATGAGTACAACGCAAAGGGTGTGGGAGAATTACTTGACCAATGTAGCCAACGTAATTATAACAAAAACACAGGTGTAAAACAATGGGTTAATCCTAATGCCTCTTATCATGTAGTAAATCTAACTACACGAATGTAGTCTCACTTGTGGCCTTGGAATGGTCCTAACGCAAGTTCTAGAATCTAAGTGCTACCGGTACACACATCATAGCATAAATGCTTTTCCTACCAATTCTAGGGGCGAACCTCACATATTTGGGGTGGAAAATTTTTTTAGTGGTACGGTTTTTTGTGCTAGTCATATAACTCCTATCCGTGAGACGCTCATTAAGATCAAAGTTTCACTCCTATATGTTGTAAAAAATTTTAAATTTGGCACTAAAATTACCTTAACAAGTATTTCTCTCAGTTTTATTACACATCTACCATTAAACAAACAAAAATCAAGCGTAATAGCATTCTCTAATCGTACTTTTACCCTCCCCTTACACTTAAGATGAACATTGTCCCCAATGTTCAAATAACAAGATGTAAAAGCATAAAGTAAAAGAATGAAATCAAATACTCCCCTGATTCGCTAGTTGGATAGTGAAATCACACGGTTAAATCTTCCTCCAAAGAGAATGTTGAAGCTCCATGACTAATGCATCGCCATAAGCTTGATTCCATAAACATTTCCTTGTCCAAAATAACCTGTTAAACCTGAGAAAACAAACACGAAAACCTGCATAACATCGGCGGGATAAAATCTATATATAAGGATATAATGCTTGTGGAATGATAATTTTGCAGATTCCTGGAGATTATAAGTTGGAGATTTTAATAAAAACTTTTTATGAAAACAAAACTTTCAAAAATTTCTGGAAATTAAATCTGACGCCGTCAGGTTATAACCCCTGACGCCGTCAGAAATGACCTGACAAAAATTTTCATTTTAAGTTTCCGGAAAATTTCTGGAAAAACCTTTACCTTACTTCCTGGAAATCCTGCAAAACATCATTATGACTCGATACAAGCATTTGACTCAAACAAACACTAATATGTATGCTAATTTATTATTATTACGATTCATGTTCATATGTGTTCTAATAAACCGATTTAGATTTCCCTTACACTTATCTTTTGCAAAATACCTTTATATGTAGTTAAGACGAAGTTAAAAACAAAATAAAGCATTTTCACAAATTACTTTTGAACATGAATCAATAAGAATAAAAATTAAACACACATACGGAAACAAATAAAAACAAACAAACAAACAAATAAACACACAAAGCAAATAAAACAAATAAAGCTTGGGTTGCCTCCCAAGAAGCGCTTTTCTTTATTAACGAGTCTTGTAGCTAGACTCAAAGTCACGTACATTACGTGACTCCATCATCGGTCACGGTTCCTAGGCCATTCTCCTTCCCGGTTTTATATTCCGGTCCTAATTTCAAACAATCCTTGTAGAAACCGAATATCCTTTCCATAACATAGTCTACTCCTTTACTTCTATCCTCATCATTCCTATAGTAGACCGCTTGCTTAAGCTCCTTCTCAACATTTGACAAGTGTTGGAATTGTTCTATCTTATATGGCATTTGGTAGCTTACTTCATCGGTCTCATCCTTAAATCTAACTATCCCTAAGGAAGGTTCATAAGTCATTCTAGAGACCTCAACAAATGGTTTTCCAAAAACCACTTGAGTCAAGGATGCATCGACTATTGGGCGGATATCTTCTACAATTACAAAGTCGGTGACATAGGTGAAGTTTCCTACATAAACCGGTAATCCCTTAACTCTTCCCGTGAAGTTACTCATCCAACCCTTGTCAGGGAGCATCCTATACCCAAGTTGATTTTTCATTATCAAGTTGTAGTGGGCTCTAGTCATGATGTTTATGGGCGATCTAAGGTCGATGTAAGCTTTCCACACATGTAGATGTCCGATGTTGCATGGTATGTTGAGATTAGAAGGGTCGCCTATTTCTATGATTGGTCTACCTAGGAAGTATGGTGTCTCGGGGTCATCGAATAAGTTTGTATGATATGCGCGCTCTTCCTTAGTGGGTAGCCTATTGAAGTAGTCCTCATCATCATCTACTTCTTCAATCTCACTTGTCCTAACTTCCTTATCAACCTCGACTTTCCTATCCTCATCCTTGTCACTATTATCCTTGCTCCTATCGATTGGTTTAATAGTGACAACGTTGACGAAGTGGACATGTTTGGATGAAGAAGGGTCTTTGACTTGGGGTCCGCTATTTGTGTTCCTAGCGTCCTTATGTGGAGGTGATAACACTTGGTTATTGAGGGCTTTCAACAAGTTGTCAATCTTATCGGTCATCTCGCTTTGTTTTTGTTTGAAATCGGCTTCAAACTTGGCTAAACGAGCTTCTTGAGATGCCATAAATTGAGACATCAATCCTTCAAAGTTATTGGTACTACCATTGCCGGAAGGATTGTTGTTGAAAGTACGGTTCGAGTAGGAACCGCTTGATTGGAAACGATTAGGTGGGTTGGAAGAATTGGTTTGTTGAGAGTTTTGGTTTTGTTTCCACCTAAGGTTCGGGTGATTTTTCCATGAGGGGTTGTATGAATCACCATAATGGTTTGGCTCGGGTTTGAAAGTGTACCACTTGTCTCCCGCTCCGTCGGTACGCGAGGATGCGTAGTCCACAAAAGCTTGTTCGGGGAGTTCCATGCAATCACGAGTGTCGTGGGGACCACTACATAATTCACATGAAGAAGTGATTTTGTTCACTTGGCTTGAAGATTTAGGAGCCTCGTAGGATTTCATGAGAAACTTGACTTGGTCTTCAAGTTCTATGATCCTACGGTCAGAAGTGCTTGAATTGTTAGAAGGCAAAGATATTGCCTTGACCGTTTTATTCAAATCACGGGGATCACTCCAACTTTCGTTGTCATAAAGAGCAAGATCCTCTAGGAGAGCCCATGATTGTTCCGCACTTAGATCACGTAGCTTGCCACCGGCCGCTTGGTCAATGGTTTGCCTCGTGGAGAGATTGATATGGTCATAGAAGATTTGGACTTGGAGCCAAAGTTCTATGCCATGGTGAGGGACTTTTTGGAGTAAGTCCTTGAATCGAGTCCATGCCTCGTAGAGAGTTTCGCCTTGACGTTGTTGGAACATCAAGATATCATTCCTTAGCTTGGTAGTTCTTCCCGGTGGGAAAAACTGAGCAAGGAAACGAGTGGTGAGATCATCCCAAGAGGTAATGGATCCTGCGGGTAGACGTTCTAGCCACTGACTAGCTTGGTCCCGCAAAGAGAATTGGAAGAGACGCAATCGGGTCGTCTCTCGAGTGGCAACATCAAGGTCTATAGAATCAACGATTTTAAGAAAGTCCTTGATATGTTGATTAGGATCTTCAGAACGAAGTCCATGGAATGCGCATCCACTTTGCACCAACCGGATGGTGTCGGATCGCAAGGGTGTGATATTGGCTCCTTGAGTGAGCTCAATGGTGTTTCGATAGCCATGGTGGCTAGGACGGGAATACTCTCCTAAAGTACGGGCTCTAGGAGGTGGTTGTGGTTGTTGTGGTGGTGGGTTGTGGGGGTTAAGGATATTACCATCTTCCATGATGTCGGATGGTATGGTTACGAACAAAGACACGAAGAAAATAGATAGACTAAAGAAAACCTAGAAAAATAAAATAAAAATCTCACTAGAAAGGAATCTAGTGAGTAGACCTAATAGAAATAAAAATTCAACCTAAACAATAACTATTCCCCGGCAACGGCGCCAAAAACTTGATTGCGTGGTTTTGTAACCTTACAACAGGTTTTACCTCTCGAGGGATCTCAAGAGGCTTACAACCCCACCAGGCAGTGTACCTGACCGATGTAGTATAGTGTAGTGGTAAGTACGGGGGATTGATCGTTCTCCACAGGGAATAGTGTTCGTTAGGTATGAAAGGCTACTCTAATTAGGTCTAAGGGTTGAGGAAGATTCTTTTTATGTTTTTATATTTTTATGAAAGCAAGTAAAATCTCAGTTTTGAAGGAGTGGGCGGAATTAGTTGCTAGTCAACTAACCCAAATGACTACGAATGCAAATAAAATAAAATAACAAAAATGAAAAGTGGTGAGAAACTTATGTGTAGAGAAATGTGTTTACTTAGATTTCCTTACTCCCTAACTATCTTTTACCGGTTAATTAGTGTGTATTAGTCGCGTGGATGACGGGTGTATTCCTTCATACCATTCGTGGGGTGGCGTACTTACTTCCCCAACTCTACAAGCTCCTACTTCACTCCTATGTCGAGCCGGCTAGGAAGCTCCTAACATGGGATCACTAGAATTCGCTTGTGCATTAAATACAACCATAAAAACCTTTAGTACGCGTTTGGTTCATGTTTCTTAAGACGTTCAAGCAAGTTACCGAATAGGAAGTTAGCCAGTTTTCTTAAGCCTAACATAGATAAACAATCATCCAATACAACTAACAACACACTAACAACCAATAATCAATAGCTAAGTTTCATTAGATCTAAGCAAACACAAGATAAAATTAGCCTAACATGTTAAACAAAAGACAAGCATAAGATAGAATCAAACAACACATAGACATATTGAATGATTAATTGATAACTTATCTTTCAATGAAACATGGAAGATCTCAAGGCAAGAAGCCCTGAAAAAGTAGCTAAAATCGTCTTAGGGTTTTATCCCAAAATTCCACACACTAAGCTCTCTTTAATGACAAAAGATTAGAAAACTATATATAGATTTTTAGATCTGACGGCGTCACCTTATGGAGTGTGACGCCGTCACCTCGCCGCTTTTAGGGTTCCCGGGTGACCTTCTTGACGCCGTCCCTCTTTAGCTCTTCAAAAATCCATTCTGGCTTATCAAGGCTTGACGCCGTCTAACCCTGAACGTGACGCCGTCCCCTTACGATTTAAGCCGTGACGCCCTTGATTTAGTTAAAGCGTGACGCCGTCAGAATTCTCATGCTAACTCACTGGCCCGTCATGAGTAAATTTCACATCCAACTTTTCTTGCCAAGGCATGACGCCGTCCCATGTTAATTGTGACGCCGTCAAGAGTAACTTTCAGCCGATTCTTGAGACTTTGCCGTTTTCTTCACTTTAATGCTCCAAAAACGTCCAAAATGCCTCCTTTTCCAGATTTCTCCTCAAAAGTACCTAAAATGACAAAAGGAACGATTTAGGGCAATATTTGATCAAATAAATACGATTTCGGGCTTAAATGACCCCTTAAAAGTGGTACACTTTTCGCCTCATCAAGTTCCATCTGATGTACACCCCTCAATGAAGAAGAAGGATGCTCAGAAGAAAGAAGTAGCAAAATTGGACACAGAGCAAGTAAGTAAAATGTTGATTACTTTGCCTACTATCATTCATGCTGATCCAATTAGCTGTAGACGACCTATTATTGATTGGGAGATCAACCATGATAGATTAGGAAAATCATGGAAAATAACAAGGGTTGGGGGACAGTTTGCTATTTTTAAGAATTTTGAAAATTTAGTTAGAGCATGTGACATAGCAGACTTGGAAGAATTGTGGAATCTAGTACAGATTAGACTAGACACAACTTCTAGTACAGATGCTAAGGAACAAGAACTTTGGGTAGAATTCAATAGGATGTTTGATCCTGATCCCAAAGATGTTCATTGGAAATTTCCCTATTATGATCCTTCAACAACTTGGGAATTTCTAAGCCATAGCAATATTCATCACCTTTTCACACAAAGTGGGATAGAACTCTTTATGTTGGCTGAGAAAGAGTATCCACTTAGTTATGAAGTGCTTAAAACTATGATCTCCAAGAGATTAAGGTGTGACAAAGATGATGAGAACTCAGAAATTGTTCAGAGTTTGCTGAGGAGCATATCTGAGCAATATGAAAGAAAAAGGAAGAACAGAGAGTGAAGGTTTTTGGAAGAGTTCTCTCAAATCCTCAAGGTATGTATTTTATTCATCAGAAACTTGTGTATTTTAATGGAAATAACAAGTTTAGGGGAGGATTGTTGGGAATAAAATGTTCAAGTCAAAGAGCCTGCCAAAGATGTTAAAGAGCCTGCTAGTTGATTTTGCAGAGTATGAAGATGTTCTACCAGTACCTTCTGGGTAGAAGGTACTGCTAGTTGATGAAGAGCCTGCCAAGCTTATGTCAAGTCGATTAGATATTTTGTAATAGATATTTAGTTGAATTATTAGTCTTTGTACATTGTTATACGTTATGTAGAAGTGATTTAGTCTTCTGTGGTTCACAGAAGAATATGGCAGAGTTGTACATTGGTAGTTGTATTTAATTGTAGGCGCCAATATAGTCAAAGTATAGTTTTATATTCAACCACTTGACAATCTTGTAAGAAGATATCCTTATCTTATAAAAGGATATCTTAGTCACCACTTCATGCATGCATCTTTACCAACTAATAACCAAAAACAAACTATCTCTCAAGTAACTTAGTTACTTCAATTCACAAATCCTTTTACAATCTTAGATTCAAGATTACTTTGTAATCCCGGTGATATTTAGATCATCCGTATTATTTCATCAATAATATTGAATCGTTTTGTGTTAACCAAAGTTGTGTTCTTTGTTCATTGCATTCTCACGTTTATTCAAACTCACCACCTTGTGTTCTTTTAAGTGTGTTATAGTAGATTCCGCATGCTAAACACATTCAATACATAAATATCTCAAACGAACAAAACCGTTCCACACTCATCTTCACCGAATTCATCTAAATTAGGATTTTCTAATCGAGACAAATGGTCTGCTGCAACATTTTCCGCGCCTTTCTTATTTTGGATTTCTATGTCAAATTATTGAAGCAATAAAATCCATCGGATAAGATGTGGTTTGGCATCTTGTTTGGCAAACAGGCATTTAAGAGCTGAATGATTGGTGAATACAATTGTCTTTAACAAAACGAGATAAGAACGAAATTTGTCAAACGTAAAAACTACAGCCAAAAGTTCTTTTTCAGTGACCGTGTAGTTTTGTTGAGCACTATTCAAGGTTTTGCTAGCAAAGTAAATATGACAAAAATGTTTTCCATCGCGTTGTCCTAATACTGTTCCAACGGCAAAATCACTTGCATCACACATAAGTTCAAATGGCAGCGACCAATTTGGTGAAACCATAATCGGTGCATTTGTTAACTTATTTTTGAGCATTTCGAATGCCTTGATGCATTCTTCATTGAAATAAAAAACTGAATCTTTCTCGAGAAGCTTCGTCATAGGACAAGATATTTTCGAAAAATCTTTGATGAATCTGCGGTAGAATCCCACATAACCCAAGAAACTCCTAACGCCTTTGACGTTAGTCGGGGGTGGTAACTTAGCAATAGCATCTATTTTTGCTTTGTCAACTTCGATTCCCTTGCTAGAAATCTTGTGACCAAGCACAATGCCTTCTGTCACCATAAAGTGACATTTTTCCCAGTTTAGTACGAGATGAGCGGTTTTGCATCTTTCAAGCATTTTATCAAGATTGGAAAGGCATGACTCGAATGAGTCTCCAAATACCGAGAAATCATCCATGAAAACTTCCATGGAGGTTTCAAGCATATCTTGAAAAATAGCAATCATGCACCTTTGAAATGTTGCTGGTGCGTTACAAAGACCAAAAGGCATACGCCTATACGCATATGTGCCAAAAGAACACGTGAATGTGGTCTTTTCTTGAACAGCTGGATCAATTGGAATTTGGAAATAACCGGTAAATCCATCAAGAAAATGAAAGAATTTGTTCCCCGCGAGTCTTTCCAACATTTGATCCATGAATGGTAAAGGAAAATGATCCTTTCTGGTGGCGTCATTTAATTTGCGATAATCAATGCATACTCGCCAACCAGTTATGGTTCTGGTAGGAACAAGTTCATTACGTTCATTAGTTACAATGGTTGTTCCTCCTTTCTTAGGAACACATTGAACAGGACTCATCTATGAACTATCCTCAATGGGGTAAATAATACCAGCATCAATGTTAGGAATATAAATATTCAGTTGAAGACTCGGTCACCCCGAGCACTCATTTATGTTAAATAGATCGAAGCATAACTAGTAATATTAGTAGTAGATTAGTTATAATTATTATTGTGGAGTAGGTCGGGGCTTTCCCCACTGTCAGCTTGCTCCACAGCCCGGTAGGGGCACACTAGCTAGTAATGTCAAGTAGTATAAATAGCCCTCTTCTCATGTGGAGAGGGTTGGACCTTCACAAAGTTTAATACATTCTTCTTTCTTTGGTTTATCTCTCTAAGGTTCCAACTCTTTCTCTCTACCTCTTTCTTTCATTCGATCCAAGATCTAGCCTCAAACGTGTGTTTCTTTGAGAGTGAATAACCTACAATTGGTATCAAGAGCCATGGTTAGGTTCACATAAGGGTTTATTCACAAATTCGTGGTGTTTTGGGACTAGTTTGGTTCGAATAGTTTCTTTCATAAAAATTCCATTTTGCGCCTTGTTTTGTTGGTAGAAGGTGTTAGATCTTGTACTTTCAAGCTTAGGGTTAACATAGGAGTTGTTCTTGGTTCTTGGAATCACATTTTGTGGCTTGGTGTGGCTGTTTTTGGAAGATTCGAAGGGTAGTAATTTGTGTTCTTAGTTGCGTTTTGTCCTACTGAAGTTTGTGTTCTTCGTTGCGTTTTGTGTCTAGTGGGGTAAAGAAAAGCTGCGTTTTGTGTTTCGTCAAAGTTGCGACTTGTCTCTTTACCGGATTTGGCAAAAACGACAAAACGTTACGATAGCGACTTGTCTAGCGTGTAGTGAAGTTGCGTTTTGTCTTTGATAGTGACAGCTCTGTCTTTTTGTGACTTACGGTTTGTGTTTCAGAAGGTTGCGACTTGTCTGTTGCGGCTTGTGTTCTCAGAAGTTGCGACTTGTGTGTTGCGTTTTGTATATTCAGAAGTTGCGACTTGTCTGTTGCGGTTTGTGTTCTCAGAAGTTGCGACTTGTCTGTAGCATTTTGTATACTCAGAAGTTGCGACTTGTCTGTGGCGATTAGTATCTTCAGAGGTTGCGATTTGTCTGTTGCATTTTGTGTCAGAGTGTTGCGACTTGTGTACCTGCAAATTGAACATTGCGTTTTGTCTCATAGCTCTCAAATTACAACTTGATTGTATGCGATTTGTCTAGCTGCTATTTGACTTATTGCGACTTGATAATCCTGCGATTTGTCTTGTTGCGATTTGACTAGTGGTGTCTTGACTTCTTGCGTTTTGATCAATTGAGATTTGAGTTCTCTTGAGTTAAGATTTATTGTTCTAATTTGCGAGTAACTTCTAGTTTATGGTTTGTCTCTTGGTGATTTTAGAAAGTCCCGCGGAAGATTCAATTTCTCGGTTAAATCACAAGAACTGTAAAATCCCGTATACTTTGTTATCAACATGACTAGCACTGCATCAGATGACATTCAAGCAACGGGGTCCGATACCTATCCGCCTATGCTTGATAGGACAGACTATGAGTCGTGGGCACAGAGAATAACGCTTTATTGCTTGGGGAAAGAAAATGGGGCAAACATCCTTAAGTCCATTGATGAAGGACCATTTCAGATGGGTACTACCAGAGATGCTGTGACTACTGGTGAAGATGGCACAGTCACATTTGGTATTGATAGACCTCGCACTTACAATGATCTTACTGAAGAGGAAAAGAAGAGGTATGATGCTGACATTAGAGCCTCAAATATCATCATTCAAGGTCTACCAAAGGATGTCTACAAACTCATCAACTTCAACACAGAAGCCAAGGCAGTATGGGACAATGTGAAGATGCTGTTAGCTGGGTCAGAACTCACAAAGGAAGACAGGGAATCTCAATTGTATGATGAATTTGAACATTTCAAAATGAACTCAGGAGAGAATATCACAGACTATTATGTGAGATTCCAAAAGTTGGTAAATGACATGAGGATAATCAGAATGACGATGCCTAACATCCAACTTAACTCCAAGTTTGTGAACAACATGACTCCAGAATGGGACATATTTGTCACTACTGTCAAACTGAACAAAGGTCTGAGGGACACCAACTATGAACAGCTATATGCCTATCTCCAACAACATGAGAAGCATGCTCTCTTTGATCGGGTGCTAAGAGAAAAGTTGAATCCTTCAACTTCCAATGATCCACTGGCCTTTATGGCAACTGCTGTACCAAACATTCAACCATCATCCAACCAAGGATACCCTCAACGTCAATCACCATCATCTACTATGAGTCCTCAACTTGACTCAGGCTATACTCAGACTGACAAAATGCTGGATAACCTCACCAATCAAGTTTCATTACTTGTTCAACAGTTCAAAGCTTCTCTCCCTCAGACCAACCATCAGTTAAGAAATTCATCCAACCCGCGCAATCTTGCAATGGTGGAGGATGGAAAAATTGTGGTTCAAAATGTGCAAGGGAGAGCTGGAAGAAACATGGGTCGAGGTGTTATGCAGAACAGAGCAGGGAATGCCAACCAGTGGCAAGGCAAACAGCTCAAGTGCTATAATTGTGGAGGTCTGGGACACATTGCCAGAAACTGCAATCAACCAAAACGTCCTCAGAACTCAGATTACTTCAAGGACAAGATGCTGTTGATGTAGGCTCAAAAGAATGGAGCGGTATTGGATGAGGAAGAATTGTTGTTTCTAGCTGGTGATGGGGGTAATACTTTTGATCCGGATGTGGATGAGCAACCTGTTCTAGATCTGGCACTCAATGATCCTAATATCTTCCAAGCTGATGATTGTGATGCATTTGACTCTGATGTGGATGAAGAACCAACTGCTCAAACTGTCTTCATGGCCAATTTATCATCCTTGGCCTCTTCATCTCGACAAGCTGGTTCTTCAAATGCTTCTGTGATTTCTGAGGTACTAAGATTATATGACACATATGAAATAGTTGATAAACAAAAGTTTCCCAACGAAGTACAACAGGCAATTATCTCTGACTCAAATAATGTTGACATGGAAAACAACAATATGATTCCATATGAACAATATTTGACTCACAAAAATGTGCCTGATGTACAAGATGGCGAATCTTCTGTTGATAATAATGCTTGTGTTGTTGATAACTTGTGTGCCTTAGAAAATACATGTGAAGTAGATAATGCATGTAAGAAACATGAAAGCACTGTACTTGCACCACATGATAACTTGATCACTAGGCTAAACATATATGAGAAACAAGTAGCTATGTATGAACAGCGCGCTAAGTTTGAGCTGAATGCACGTGAGCAGAAAATGGAAGATCAAATGTGTACTCTTCTGAAAGAATCTAGGGTCAGAGAGGAAACATTAAAACAAGAGTTAAATTCTTTGAAAAATCAGCTGGAGTTATCTGTTAAGCAACAACAGGATGCTCAAAATTGCATAAGTATACTAAAGCTAGAATTCAAAGAAAAAGAAAAGGAACTCTTAAATGATTTTTCTAGACTCAAAACCTTAAAGAATAAGCTTGAGGATAAGTTGTACACACAAGACCAAACCAGACAAACTGCCCAAATGATTCATAAGCACAGAAAGTTAAGTGACAAGCATAGTGAAAGCAATGTAGGTGAATCTCAATTAGATATTCATAAGATTGCTAAGGTAGCCCAACCTGCATTATATGATGCCAATGTGATACTTATGCCCAATCATGAACCACCTGAGGTTGTATCCTTGAATGAGGCTGATGAGATAGAAATGCGAAAAAGAGAAAGAATGAATGAGAAAATGAAGGCTCCTGAATGCATAGCCAACTGAGTAATAATCAAACCCCATGATTATTATGAGGAAAATCGTTTGACTGTGTTTGTACCTCAAAAGAAGTTAACACCTGAACAAATATTTTGGACACAAGACATGAAAAAAATGAAGGAAGAAAAACTTAAAGCTAATACCCCACTCATTAGGAAAGTTGCGTCCATTACGGTGTATCCTCTCAATACACCTAGACATTTGGTTCCTCTATCTCTTCCCACAGAAAGCAAAACTCTAATTAGCTTATACGTGCTTTAGCAACTGTTTGCTGATTTTGATAATACATGTAAGAAGAGAATCACACCAACTGGAATTACTGAGGGGGAAAGGTGTTTTGAACATGCTAAAAGGTGTTACTTGACTGAGGTCATGCCATTCTTTAAACAACTGAAAGAGCATTTTGAAGCAATGCAAACAGCCCTTAACACAGAAATAAATGAAATGAAAAAAGTTTTTAATGATATGGAAAATGAGGTAACTGAATATGAAATAGAACTTAAGAGCCGTGAGATTGAAAGGAAAAACATACTCATCGCTAATGAAAATTTGATTGCAAGATGTATTGCACAAGATGTATTTTTTACTGCTACTGATTCTGCGTTATCTGCTTGTCAATATCATGAGTATGCTATGGCTTTAAATGTTACCCAGAATCGTGTTGTGGAGCTTGAGGGGGAGAATTTGAAACTGATTGAAAAAATTCAAAATGATGACCATGATAACATGGTCAAACGTTTTTCTAAACTAGAGGTTGATTATCTTAACTTACAATTAAAATATCAACACTTAGATGAAAGATGTAAACTATCAAATGCCAAGACATCTTCGGATGCTCCTGAGTTTGATACGTATTTTGAATTAAGCAAACGGGATGAGAAAATTCAAGCTCACACGAACACGATTCGACTGTTGAGGGCTCAAATTGCCCAATTGAAGTCCAACAAGTGTGATGTGTATGGCACCAATAAACCTTCGTCTTCAGATTCTCAGAATTTTCAATTTCAAGACACCATAAACAAGTTACATTATGAAAATGAGTGTTTTCGAGAAGAAAATTCTAAGATTAAACAGCACTACAAAGAGTTATATGACTTAATTAAAGTTACAAGAAATAGTCATAATGAAAAGATAACTTCTTTGTTAAATGAGATTGAGAATCTTAAGACTCAGGTGAAAGGAAAAATGCCAAGTACATTTTGTAATTGTGTTTCATCAAAGGTCTCTGCTTGTAAAATATATGATGTTGATGTGGGGCCTATTCCATTTCCCATGAGAAACAACAGACCTGTCCATCAAATGTATCTCAGTCACCTTAGGGATGGACTTGACACTCTTCGTGAGGTTGTGGAAGAAGACAGAATAGGAAAACCACTTGATAAGGCAGTAGGTTATGCCTGTGTCCTCACAAAAAGGATCCAGGAACAGTTAGAATATGCCATTAGCACGGGTCCTAGGTCTAGCAACCAAAGAGATAGATTAGGTGCCTCATCATCCACTATTAAAAACAAGCATGTATCCTTTGATTTACCATCCAGAACATCAGAACCCAGCACTTCAATATCAGGAAAGCATGAGTTAGTAAAGCAAACTAATGTTCCCATTATTACTTCTACAGGAGTGAAAAGTGACACCCAAGCTAGCGGGTCAAAGCCTAAAGGCAATGCAAGGAATGATAGGACTGCGCCGGCTAAGATTGATCACAAGAAAAGAGTAGAAGCCCAACCTAGGAACAATAAGTTTGTAACGACTAGATTG
Organism: Artemisia tridentata subsp. tridentata; assembly: GCA_021014915.2. Lineage (NCBI taxonomy): Eukaryota > Viridiplantae > Streptophyta > Magnoliopsida > Asterales > Asteraceae > Artemisia > Artemisia tridentata. Next base: position 284,394,425 of record CP139501.1, read on the forward strand.
AATCGTGTTGATTCTAGTATCAAAAGTACTGTAATTAATTCGAATTCTAATACGGTCTGTAAAACATGTGACGAATGCTTAATTTCTGTTAATCTTGATGAATGTGTTGTGTCGTCTCTGATATCTCATGCACCACCCCATGTTAAGCATGTTAGGAAAACTGAAAGAAATATGAAAATTTGGAAAGCAACAGGAAAAATCTTCACTAATGTTGGGTATCAATGGAGACCCACTGGAAGGAAATTCAGTTTAGGAAATAAGAATCCATTACCTAAGTTGAGTGAACATAAGATTGTGAAGGTTAAAGAATGGAGACCAACTGGTCGAATCCTTCCATTAGGAACACACTGCCTTTCTAATAAGTCTTCTGATAACTCTAGGGTAGTTTCCCCTGTAGAGGCATCAGTATTAGAAATGATTGCTGCTCCTAAACTTGTGTGTGCTAACCAAACGGACCCCAATTGCAAGTGGGGATCCACATATTTCAGTTATCCATTGTTGTCTGGTTTCAAATGCAGGTCGTACAAATCGTCCTTTGGTATTTGGACTCAGGCTGCTCAAAACATATGACTGGGGATCACTCACGGCTCAAGAACTTTGCGAAAAAGTTTATCGGGACAGTTAGATTCGGGAACGACCACTTTGGTGCGATTATGGGTTATGGAGATTATGTGTTCGGTGACAGTGTAATCTCACGAGTTTACTATGTGGAAGGATTAGGGCACAATTTGTTTTCTGTGGGTCAATTTTGTGACTCAGATCTGGAAGTGGCTTTCAGAAAACACACATGTTTCGTCAGGGAATTGGATGGTGTAGATCTTCTCAAGGGTAGTCGGGGTACAAATCTATACACCATATCTATTGAAGAAATGTTGAAGTCCTCTCCTATATGCTTGCTTTCAAAAGCCTCTAAAACAAAATCATGGCTGTGGCATCATCGTTTGAACCACCTGAACTTCGGTACCATCAATAATCTTTCCCGCAAAGATCTTGTTAGAGGAATGCCCAGATTAAAATATGAGAAAGATCATCTCTGCTCTGCATGTCAACTGGGCAAAAGCAAGAAACAAACCCACAAACCTAAAACCGTCAACACCAACTTGGAAGTTCTTCATACCCTCCACATGGATCTGTGCGGTCCAATGAGAGTACAAAGCATAAATGGAAAGAAATATGTTCTGGTGATAGTAGATGATTACTCTCGGTTCACATGGGTAAAGTTTTTGAGAACCAAGGATGAGACTCTAGAGGTGATCATTAAACTGATAAAACAGCTGCAAGTAAGGCTTAACAAGACTGTCAGAATCATCCGCACTGATAATGGAACTGAGTTTGTCAATCAACAACTCAGAAACTTTTATGAAAATATTGGCATCACACATCAGAAAAGTATACCTCGCACTCCTCAGCAGAACGGAGTAGTTGAACGACAGAACCGTACTCTGGTAGAAGCTGCAAGAACCATGCTTATATTTTCAAAGGCACCGATGTTTCTCTGGGCAGAAGCTATTGCAACTGCATGCTACACCCAAAACCGATCTCTGATTCATCCCATTCATGAAAAGACTCCCTATGAGTTAATTCATAACAAGAAACCAGATCTTTCATTTCTTCGTGTGTTTGGTGCACTTTGCTATCCAACTAATGACAGTCAAGACTTGGGAAAGTTAAAAGCTAAAGCAGACGTAGGTATTTTTGTTGGATACGCACCAGACCGTAGAGGGTACAGAATCTACAATAAGAGAACCCGACAAATCATGGAAACCATCCATGTCACGTTCGACGAGCTAAGTGAGCAATTTGCTTCAGGACAAACCAGTTCTGGACCCGATCCTACACTTTTGACACCTGGACCAATTAGTTCAGGGCTTGTACAGAATCCCACGCCTACAGAGTCTTACGTTCCACCAACGAGTGAGGAGTTGAAGAAGTTATTTGATTCAATGTTTGACGAATATTTTGAGCCAACAGATGTAACAACTTCAAATGGTGCAGCCGTTCTTCCTATTACTGAGGCTAATGTTCCGCAAGGTTCTGAAGACCCATCAGCATCAGTCTCAATCAGTATCAATGCCCCAGCTGCAAGTCAATCACCCTCATCATCAAACACTCAATCCTCTCCGGTGCAACAAGAATCTGCAGATGATCATTCTTTAGAAGTTAATCCGTTTGCTCCTACAAATGATGTTCCTTTTGAGAACATATTTGCTCCTGAACCCTCAACAGACACGTCCTCTGTCGAAGAACATAGTACGGCAACATCAGTTCAAAACCCTCAACCTCATGACCATCTCAGAAAATGGACCAACGATCACCCAATTGACAACATCATAGGCAATCCCTCTCGTCCTGTATCCACTCGTAAACAACTAGCTACAGATGCACTGTGGTGTTTCTTCAATTCCGTTCTGTCTAAAGTCGAACCAAAAGATGCCAAAGAAGCAATGACCAAAGACTGCTGGTTCGAGGCCATGCAAGATGAAATTCATGAATTTGATCGACTTGAAGTATGGGAGTTGGTGCCTCCTCCAGAGTGTGCTATGATTATTGCTCTCAAGTGGATTTTCAAGGTGAAAGTTGATAAGCATGGTGATGTTTTAAAGAACAAGGCACGATTAGTCGCAAAAGGATACAGACAAGAAGAGGGCATTGATTTTGAAGAATCATTTGCTCCAGTTGCTAGAATTGAAGCTATTAGAATCTTCCTGGCCAATGCTGCAAGTCGGAATATGATAGTCTATCAAATGGATGTCAAAACAGCCTTCCTGAATGGTGACTTAAAGGAAGAAGTATACGTGAGTCAACCTGAAGGATTTGTGAACGCTGAACATCCTACACATGTTTACCGCTTGAAGAAGGCCCTTTACGGGTTGAAGCAGGCACCTAGGGCATGGTATGACACATTGTCCAAGTTTCTTCTAGCAAATGGATTCTCAAAGGGTGCTGTTGATCCAACATTATTCACCAGGAAGTCAAGAAAACATCTACTACATGTTCAGATTTATGTAGATGATATCATATTTGCTTCATCTGATCCTAGTGAATGTGATAGATTTTAAAAGGAGATGAGTTCCAAGTTTCAAATGTCAATGATGGGACAAATGTCATTCTTCCTAGGATTACAAGTATCTCAAAGTCCCGGAGGCATATTCATCAGTCAGTCCAAATACGCACACGAGATCTTGAAAAAGTTTGGATTTGATTCAAGTGAGCCAGTTGACACTCCCATGGTAGACAGAACAAAGCTAGATGAAGACCCTTCAGGGCTTCCAGTTGATCAAACAAAATACAGAAGCATGATTGGATCCTTAATGTACATTACTGCAAGTAGACCAGATCTTCTATTTGCTGTTTGCATGTGTGCGAGATATCAATCCATGCCTACCAAAAAGCATCTAGAAGCAGTAAAAAGGGTTTTCAGGTATCTTCAAGGAACAGTCCATATGGGTCTCTGGTACCCTAAGGACACGGCCATGGAGTTAACGGCTTATGCTGATGCTGATCATGCGGGGTGTCAGGACACCCGTCGAAGTACTTCAGGAGGAGCTCAGTTTTTGGTGGAAAAGTTGGTTAGTTGGTCATCTAAGAAGCAAATGAGCATGTCCATATCTTCTACTGAGGCTGAATACATTGCTATGTCGGCCTGTTGTGCACAAATTCTATGGATGCGGTCACAACTCTCAGACTATGGATTTTCATACAATAAAATTCCTCTGTATTGTGACAACAAAAGCGCCATTGCTCTTTGTTGCAACAATGTCCAGCACTCCAGGTCAAAGCACATCGACATCAGGCATCACTTCATCAGGGAACAGGTTAAAAAGGGAATTGTGGAGCTGTATTTTGTGAGGACAGAGTTTCAGCTAGCAGACATCTTCACCAAGGCTCTCCCGAGAGAAAGGTTTCAGTTTATTATCCCGCATCTTGGAATGAAGAGCTTGACACCTGAAACCCTCAAGTGTCTTCAGGATGAAAAGGAGGAGTAATGGGTTATCTTCTCATATCCTTGTATATATCTGTATATATCTTTAAAACAAAAAAAAAAAAAAAAAATATATATATATATATATATATATATATATATATATATATATATATATATATATATATATAACCGATAAAAACCATAAAAAATTGAAAAAATCAGAAAATACCAAAAATAGTCTCATCTAGGCATGTCTTCTGTTTATCGATAACATTTACGGACCTAGAAATGTCATTCAATAATGACACGGGTCTTTAAATGAAGCTCGAGCAGAAGTTATACTAATTGGTTAAAACATGTCTTAATGGCTTGCAGTTACTTCATACTGCAACCCGCGCTATCCATTGAGGAAAACACGTCATAAAAAAGACGGTTGTTCCTCCAAACTGGGTGATGTTCACCCGGGCATGGATTACGTTATATCCATGTTTTTATGATCTGATGTACGCTTCAGTGCATCATTTCGTGTAAAAGAAGAGAAATCTTCTTTATATCATAAACTTTCCAGTTCTATGATTCTTTAGGAGAGTTTTTGATGTTTCACAAGGTGGTAAATTGGACTTAAATTTTCACAAATACTTCTCGTTCAATTGAATGATTACAGCTCTTTAAATAGAAAACGGGTCATTAATTGAGGGGGAGAGTCTTTGTTCAAAATTTTGACACCTTTTTCTAAACATTGTGCCAACATCAGCAGTGACACTCTCTCTTGGTTTGAGGGAGAGTATTGTATACTCCATTATCAGAAAACATTAAATCAGACACATTTTCTCCCACATTTTTCTAACTTATTTAAATCAATTGGGATCACAAATCTCAAATGGTTTGAAATTTTTGATCGGGGGAGAGAATGTGATTTAAATATGAAATCTGATAAAATGTGATGTTTTGAACTCAAATGTTAGGCTCTCCCATATGTGCTAAACTCTTTCGTATATCGATGCACATATTGAGGGGGAGCGAATGGACTAAAAGGATTTGGCATAGCATGAGATCGTGACTCAGACTTAACCAATGAATTGACGAAACCTATACTGTCATTGATCGAAAGGACATATCCTGGCCGAGTAATAATTTCAAGCTGGTCTAACCAGTGATGTAAGCGTGTCTCGAAAAGGATGTGTCTGAGTAGAGTGTACCGTTTCGAGAAACTTTCTGTGGACTTGATCAGGCCGGGTAATAATTTCAAGCTAGTCTAACTAGTGATGTAAGCGTGTCTCGAATCGGTTATGTTCACTGAAAGTGGATCAATTCAAAAAGTGCAAGCTCTACCCAACATGTGCAAATTTATAAAACAATCATCCGAGCACATGTTGAGGGGGAGCATTTAAAAAATATAAAACTCTCAAAGTGTTAGCAAAATGTGTTTCATAATCATGAACACTTTGAGAGATTTTTCAAGGATTTTGGTAAATGGCAACATAGGATAGTCATGAAGTTATAAGGTGGCTAAGGTTAGAAAAACCGTCCTATGATCCGCCAGAGCCGGAGGGATCTACCCAAGGACAATACCAAATAGTTAGTATTAGAAAGTCCTTAGGTATGATATGAAAAAAGGAGTAATATGAGAAAGGAGAAAGAAGGGGTTGAAGAATTAAAAAGAAATGAAATGAGAAAGGGTGAAAAGAAATAGCCCTCCAATTATTCAACATTAGGGCAGAAACCAGGTTCAATTCATATGCTACTGGTGGTTACTAAGGTGACACCGGTATTGAAGACAAGACGTCATGGACCCAGTGACGCACTGCACTAAACCTTCTAAACCACTCAAGTTCTCTTAAAAGGACTTGTTTCATTCTCACGGGGAACCCTGCATAATCTATCGACCACTCATTACGAGTTGTGTTGATATTGAAACAGGAGACACCACTCCAGTCTCCGACTACCAAAAATGCACTTTTCGAGTCTAGAGCCACGAGATTCATCATAAGATCTCTTAGGGACACGAACTACTCCTACTCTGGTTGTTTAACATTAAGGACACCAGGTGTAACTTTATGAGTCCTACGCAGATCTTAGCAATCTGCCAGAACATTTATGAGAGAAGTTACAAATGTAACTCTCAATGATTGAATGGAAATTCCTGCCAGGGTCAACATCAAACAGCCCTGAAAGCAGGTCACTTCGGTAATTCCTTGTGGATTACGCTTAGTGGTCACGGCGGTTTCAAACGGTCTACAGTCGTGGAGTGATCTCCAGCGACTCACCTAATCGTTGATATACTACGGTACGATCTTAAAAAACCCTCTGTGGGTTTTCGATTAGGAACGATCTTGGTAAGGATTAGAGAAAGTCTTCACACTATGCTGTCGACGATTTCGAAGTCCAAACCTGTAAGTACCGGTCGATTTGTTGCTAACTGTCGTATGCAGGAACTTCTGGCGATTGTAGCTATGGAATGCTGTAGCTGGTTGCTGGTGTAGCTGGTTGCAGACAAGTTGCCAATCCTCTACCACATGTTCACACTACATCAACAATGCAATTCAACAAAGTCATGATCAACCTAAAGACCTTCAACACAGCATCTGCTAACTCTGATGCTGAAGATCATGACCCAGAATAGTGTGAGCATGTCGGCTCAAAGTATATCTCATCACATGGAGACTTACAACTGAAAGATGACTTAGAGACTCAAGTGGGATGATATTTTCAAAGAATACTCAAAATCATCCAAGACAAAGAATAGTCATCAAAAGATCACTGCTGAAGGCACAAGGACTAATGAAACTGAAGAATCAATGTCTACGAGCTACGGAGTCAAGATTCATGAAAAGAGTGCTTGAAGTCTGAACATTGTTTTCGGGGTGACCTCCCTTAGGGGGAGATTGTTAGGAATATAAATATTCAGTTGAAGACTCGGTCACCCCGAGCACTCATTTATGTTAAATAGCTCGTAGCATAACTAGTAATATTAGTAGTAGATTAGTTATAATTATTATTGTGGAGTAGGTCGGGGCTTTCCCCACTGTCAGCTTGCTCCACAGCCCGGTAGGGGCAAACTAGCTAGTAATGTCAAGTAGTATAAATAGCCCTCTTCTCATGTGGAGAGGGTTGGACCTTCACAAAGTTTAATACATTCTTCTTTCTTTGGTTTATCTCTCTAAGGTTCCAACTCTTTCTCTCTACCTCTTTCTTTCATTCGATCCAAGATCTAGCCTCAAACGTGTGTTTCTTTGAGAGTGAATAACCTACAATCAAGAAGTTTGATTATTTCCTTCTTAACAACTTCCTTCATGTTTGGGTTGAGTTTTCGTTGTCTTTGAACAACGGGTTTGGAATCGTTTTCGAAATTGATTTTGTGTTGCAAAAGTTTGGACTTATTGACCGGATCTACACACACTCCTTGTGTTAGATAGATACTTTGAATGATGTCTAGTCTAGCACGCGGAATTTACTAGCTAGCACTTAGAAGATCTATATGTTTGTGTTTTGTATGATTTGTATGTAACAGTGAATGAACAATGAAAACAATAATTCAACTTCAACGATTCAATATTATTAATGAATAATATGAGTGATCTCCTATCACTAGGGTTTTACAACCTTGAATCTTAAACAAAAACTCGATATCTATATGTCCCTTAACCTTTACCTAGGAGATCCTTTTATAGACTAAGGATTCTTTTACAAGATAACTATCACCTAATCGTATAAGATATACACAATATCTTTTATATAATTATCTTTTACAAAAACATAAACCGTACTAACTTCTTCATATAACCGTACTAACTGTTCTTGTCTTCAAAACTCATTAGCAGTACTAACTTCCATATTCAGCCATACTAACTGCTTAAGCTTAATTCCTAACAATCCTCCCCTAAACTTATGATTTCTTCCCAAATCACTAAGTTTCTTCAAATTAAGCTTCATCTCCTATATGAGGGGGATTCTTCCAAACACCTTTCATAACTGTCTCTTACTACTGATCTTTCTTTGTTCTGCAAGGTTGAAAATCTTTGTTACTAACATATCTGCCATTTCAGAATCTTCTTCAACCCTCAGTTTTGTATACAACATAGACATTAAAACACTTGATCTGAGTGGATAATCCTTTTCCACTAACATATAGATTTCTATGCCATCCTTAGTAGAAACTCTGTGCACTCCACACGTTTCAAACAACTTCCAAGAGACATCTTCGACTTGTGCTTGAAATCTCCACATTGATTCTCCTCTATCAGGTTCATAAATCCTTTTCAGCTGCACCCATAACTCTTTATCTTTGTCTTCAATAGGATCTTGAACTCTGAATCTTTCTTTTACTAAGCTCCACAACTGATTAAGATCTTCTCTATCAAAACCTTTTAGTAGATCTTCAAACAGCTTGTATCTCTCAGTAATACCTCCAAGTCTTATGATCTTCCATCCCATCATCCTTCCATCAGTGAAAACTTCCCAGCCAATGATAGGATATTTGACTTCTAATGGTTTGATATTTGTAGACTCTGGAACTATCACCATCATATTCTTGATTTGCTCATTGGTCAATCCTTCTTCACCAGACTTCAACTTCTTTGCAATATCAGATTCCAGAACTTCTGGTTCTCTTTTCTTTCTCTTTGTAGCATCCTTCTTGTCTGAAGTATTCAGTCTTGCATATGTCTCATAGAAAGCCTTTTCTATCTCAGCATCTGTCTTTCCAATGAAATCACTCATCTTGTAATTTGCTTGGTTCTTCAAATAATGCTTCATAAAAGACTTGTTCTTTCTTGGTAGGCATCTTTGTCTTGTAACCATGCTTTTGCCTATCTCTAATTCTCTGCATTAAGTCATTCCAAGTAGCTTCTTTATTCTTTGACAAGATGAATTCTTTAAGTTTCTCTGACTTTTCTTCTTCACTTAGATCTTCATCTCTAAGAATCATCATTGCTTGAGCTCTTATAATGAAATCAGAATCTAACAGATATTGTAATTGTTCATTGAAGACTTCTTGATCAACATCTTCAGATCTTGTTCTCTCCATGAATTCAGCTATGTTTCTTACATCATCTGCAGCCAACTTCCTTGCTAATTCTGCATCTTGAGCTATCTGAGCTTGTTCATCAGCTAAATCCTTGTCTAGAATCTCTCTTGCTACTTCTGCATCAAAGTCTATTTGATCCTGAGTTCTTGGTTTTGTTTTCTTGAGCTTTTCTAATACTTGAGCAGCTTCTTGTTCTTGAGCAGCTTCTTCTAGTGTCATAGGCTTTTTACCCTTATCTTCCTCTTTTTCTAGCATATTCTTCTTCAGCCGTAGTATCACCAGTTGGAACTGTCTCATGCTCTGTATCAGCAGTTGGAACTTCTTCAGCTTCTTGAGTACCAGTCTGAACTGCTTCATGTGTCTGTTCTTCTATTTCCATATCAACATTACCAGAACCCATATCAAATTTTTCTTCTTCTTCTTCATTTTGCCTCCCCTGAGAACCTGATCCATCTCCCTTGCCTTTATCTGATTTCCTCCCCTGTTTGGGAGAATCACCATCAAAATCATCTGAGTCATCATCATCAGAAGAATCCAAAACTACCTTTGCCTTTTTCTTCTTTAACTGCTCTTCAAGTTTCTTCACCCTAAGAGTCAATTTGGAGTAGACCTTGGCAAAATTCCTTTTGTGAGCTTTGAGTTCCTCATTTTTCTTCTTTAGCTCTTCCTCCAAAGTTTCTACCTTCTCAACAAGTTTGGTACACAATTCCATCAATTCAGTATGTGAAGTACTACCCTCATCACTTCTAGCTGTGTTACCTGCTAGGAGAGGTGAATCATGGGGAAAGGATCTAGGAATCACTCTGGGTGTTTCCCTTCTCCTATAAGTGATGTGAATTGGGGATGTTTGGGTCCTTAAAGGAGCTGAAGTAGATGTGTGATGGGGATCAGTTGGTGGTACTAAACCTTCACCCACTTCAGTTTGAAGCATTTCAGGAAACAATGGAAACTACTACTCCTTGAAAAAGCCTACTAGCCATAGCCATGTTTTGAAAAACTTTTGATTGAAGGCTAGGAGTAGCAAAAGTTTCTGTTGGTTTTGTAAGCATGTATGTCTTTTTATTCAAAAGAGTTTGAACAAACCTTGGATACATTAGAAACTTGGTTTTACTGTTTACATTTGATGCCATACCCTCAAAAATAAATTTTGAAAAGTTAAAAACCTTGTTAGTAGACAGACAAATGAGAGCAATAGCAATATTGCTACTGAACTGCTCCCAAGCAGTCTTTTTAGGACCTAAACAATGTAAAAGGGTATGTATAAAAAATCTCCATTGAGGTGAGAAACATCCTTTTTGAAAAGTTAATTTGTGTTCGGATGTATCATACCCCATTTTGGTAAGTTCTTGCCATATTTTAGTGTTGTGCATAGTGTTGATACCATCTGAGTCTTTTAATTTAAGATGTCTCCTAAGAATAGACTCGGTAACAACAAAAGATACACCATCCACTTCAGAATAAATTTCTAAGTCCCCATCCTCACTAGTCAAACAGTAGCATTCTGCCACACCTGTGTGATGTGAGAGACATAAAGAGTAGGAGAAATGGTTAGAGCATACCTTATGTGAGAGTGGTTTAGAAAGTCCACAATCTCATAAAATTTTGGTCCATCTCCTTCCTTTGTTTTCTCTAGAAACGCAACCTGATTGTGACGCTTAACAAATTCCAAATTAGCCATTTTTATTGATGAAGAGTGAAAGATTATAGCAATAAGACGATCGTTTAGAGTGTAATTGAAGTTTTATGTAGCCAATTGGGTTTTTATAGATACTGTTAGGGTTTTGAGAATTTTGGGAACGAGATAAATTATCTTGGGAAATATATTAAATCAATTTATGGTAAAAAGATAATTATCTCAAGAAAAATCCCTATAAGTATGCTTCAGAATAACGGTTTTACCCCAACGGCTAGAAATTAATTACTGACAGATTTTTTACAACGGCTAGTTGAGCCGTACCAACTTTTAACGAACAGTACAAACTGCTGGAAAAATTTTATTGAGCCGTATGAACTTATTGAAAAGATTTAAAATACCATGGCTCAAATATAGTTTTTAGCAAACTATCAGCTATCAACGGATTTGATATGTCTTTACCAATAGCCATTTGCTTTGGACTAGCCAACTCTTCACAGTTAGATATGGTGAGCTGATAACCATACAATTTTTGGTAAATTGTCAACCATCAACGGATTTGAGAAGTCTTTACCAGATACCGTTTGCTCTGGACTAGTTGGTTCTTATGTGGGTTAGACATGGTGAACCAATTACCATTTGTTGTGTGCAAAGATCACACACTCAGCTCCAAATCACCATACAGTCCAAAACATATTAACTCCTTGGTGCTTTTCATCCAAACCCTGCAAGCTTTAGTCCAAAAACAAAGAAACAAGCCACAAAGAACTTGTCTCACAATATAAAAGTATATGACTAACATTGCACTCAAAAAGAAAAATTAATTTCCTTGTGGAACCCAAGCCAAAACAGACTTAGGCTTTCCTTTTGCATCAACATAATTCATTCTTTTCAAAACAATTTTAGCACCATTGGGTTTGATGGGTCTCCAAACCCAACATGCTGATGCATTCACTCTAGTTCCCATATTTCCCTTAGCAGTGTTTTTATTAACACCAGTACCAATTACTCTGCTAGCAGTTGGAACTGCTGGCTTGGTAGTTGTTACCTTGGGTTTCCAAACTTGGTTTTTCACTACTTCTCTGTGATAAAAGGTTCTGTTGCCAATCTTTTGTGCTGGTTTAAAAACTATTTGTGCACCTTGAACTGTTGGCCTTGGGTGAACAGGTCTAATAGGTCTGACAGTTTGAACTGCTGGTCTATCAGTATGAACTTCTCTTGGTCCAGACCTCAAAAGAACTGACCTGGGTATCATCTTAGCATTTGTAGGGTGAGAGGGAGGTCTTACTGAGTTCACCCTAGGGGTTGAATACCTGGTTACCCATTTATCACAAAAGGCTGCAAGATGGTCAAAGCTACCACAAGAGTAACAAGCTTTCCTATAGCAGACAAAATCATCACCTAGTTGGTGAGATTTGAGGTCATTCCAATTCCTTTGGTTACCTCTGGGCTTGTTTGTGGTTCTATACATTTCTGCATACCTAACTGTTGGTCTAAAAGGTTTAGCATTTGATCTAGGCCTAACAGTCTCAGTTTTAACCATCTTTGGAACTTTTGGTTCCTCCACCTTAACACTAATAGGCTTAACTTCAGCCTGATCATCCTCATCATCAGAAGTCCAGTCCTCAATGGTTGGAGCATCTGAGTCCTTAGCTGAGGACACCTTATCCTCAGAAAGTGAGGCATCACTTGCACTCTCATACACAGGTTTATCAACTACATTCTCTTTAGGTTGAGGACCATACTTAAGCTCAGGTAGTTGAAATTCAGGAAGTCCTGTGTGTTCTAGGTCTATGCCTGGTGGTGTTGGAATTCCTCTATAGGGAGGTGGAACTGACTTATAACCTAGGCCTGACTTAGCTTTATTGAGGATCTGACACTCAACAATCTTACTAACACCCTGAGTTGCAAATTCTTGTGTGTCAACAGTCATTTGAATGTTCTAATTTGCTTTCTTAGCCTGATCCAGCTCATGTTTTAACATACTAATCTCATTTTCTCTAAACATTAAATCTCTCTTAAGAACAGCTACAGTATCACTAAAGGTAGACTCATTTTCCTTAAAGTGTACTATCTGTTCTTCTAATACAGCTAAAGCCCTCTTATGATTAGCTAAATTAAAACTGGTTTGGGTTAGCTCTATTCTCTGTGCATCATATCTATTCTTAAGGGTTTCTAGATCTTTTAATGCTTCGCAAGATTTAGAACACTTAGAAACTTGTACCTCAGAGTCTGAAAATGCCATGAGAGCAATCTCTATAGATGCTTCTGCTTCCTCCTCTGCAATGTAACTCCAGTCAAACCCTAAGCCATCAATGGCAACCATGGCTTTTGAGCTTGAATCAGTAACCTCCACAACCCTTGACTTGCTTCCATATCCTCTGCTCTTTCCATCTTGTTGTCTTGGCAGTCTGCACTCCCTTGAATAGTGACCTTTCTTGTGACAATTAAAGCACTCAATCTTTGACTTATCATACCCTACAACATCATTGCTGTTTATGAAAATCTTCTTGCCAGTCTTTTTCAAAAATCTTTTAGCTCTCAAGCTGAGAAGAGAGAGCTGTCACTTGATATCCATCTCTTCAATGTCATCTTCATCAATCTCTTGAAGATCTCCATGAGTCAACATAGTACCATTGTGCTGTGTAGTAAAGAAAGCACAATAAGTATCCCCATTCAAAAGTCCACTAGTACTGCTTGAGGTGCTAGCAGTACCAAGGTTTGCACTAGCAGTACCAACTGCTCCAACAACTTGCACTTCTTCTTCTTGGCTTGAAGTACTGGAAGTTGATACAAAAGCCATATTCCCAGAGCTTGAGCTTGATCCAGCAGACTTCTTCACTTCATGTTCAACAATCTTGAAGTTGCTATAAAGATCCATCAGACTCATTGTGTCTATGTCTGGCTTGTTTTTCCAGACAACTACATGCATGGCCCATTCTGATGGTAGACTCCTTAGGAATTTTGAGTTGAGATCTTCCTGAGGCATCTCAATTCCTAGAACAGCAAGCTGACTCACTAGTTTCTGCAGTCTATTAAACATATGATCTAGTGACTCATTGCTTGTAGCAGAAAAATTCTCAAATTGTTGCTTAAGAAGAGTCTTCTGAGTTTTCTTGGTGGCATCATTCCCACCATATCTTGCAACAATGGCTTCAAAGAGAGTTTTAGCACACTTGTATTTACTGAAGTTTAGTAATTGATCATTGGGGATTGAGATTAGCAGCATGCTCCTTGCTTTAACATCATTCTTATGCTGAGCCTTCTCTTCAGTAGTCACTGGCTTGGTCTGCACAGTTGTCTCAGTCTTACCATCAACTGTAGTGGAAGTGGATGGAGGTTTGAATGAGTTCCCATCTTCTATGATCTCCCAAAGTGCATAATCCTGCACTTGAAAGAATTGTTCAACTCTTAGTCTCCACATATCGAACTCATTGGGTTTAAGCATTGGTAGCTTAGCAACAATGTTGGTTTGACTTGTAGTTGTCTCCATGTCCATCTTCTTCTTAAACAAATTCGTCTGGATCTTCTAAAACAAAGTATCAGGAACCTGTCTCTGATACCACTTGACCGGATCTACACACACTCCTTGTGTTAGATAGATACTTTGAATGATGTCTAGTCTAGCACGCGGAATTTACTAGCTAGCACTTAGAAGATCTATTTGTTTGTGTTTTGTATGATTTGTATGTAACAGTGAATGAACAATGAAAACAATAATTCAACTTCAACGATTCAATATTATTAATGAATAATACGAGTGATCTCCTATCACTAGGGTTTTACAACCTTGAATCTTAAACAAAAACTCGATATCTATATGTCCCTTAACCTTTACCTAGGAGATCCTTTTATAGACTAAGGATTCCTTTACAAGATAACTATCACCTAATCGTATAAGATATACACAATATCTTTTCTATAATTATCTTTTACAAAAACATAAACCGTACTAACTTCTTCATATAACCGTACTAACTGTTCTTGTCTTCAAAACTCATTAGCAGTACTAACTTCCATATTCAGCCATACTAACTGCTTAAGCTTAATTCCTAAAACTTATTCCACGAATGTCAGAAGTTTTCCAAGCGAAAGCTTCTTTATGATTTTTGAGCATAGAAACAAGACGTTCTTTTTCATCGGGTTTGAGTGCTGAAGATATAACAACCGGAAGAAGAGATTTTTCTTCCAAGAATGCATATTCCAGATGATCGGGAAGAGGTTTCAAGACGAGATCCACCGTTGAATCTTCAATTGAGGTTTTGATTCTCATTTCATCATTGAATTCCAACTCCTCAAAGTTGGTTATTTCTTCCGCAGAAATTTATTCGGTGTTTATCTGCATAAATTCAGTGAATTCTCTGTCGATATCTTCATCACTTATTTGTCCAGATGTTTTATGAGTCTTAATTCTTTCATCAAGCAACTTATCGAATGTTTGTCGAGACGATGTTGGACGGTTGTCGTCACGAGGTTGGGAACTACGATTATCATCCCTCGGTGGACGATCTTGCCAATCTCTAGAATTTCTACCGTAGTAGTTTCCACAATATCCTCCTCCTCGATATCCTCCATAAACATAATTGGCTTCGGCTTCGGGACCTCCCATGGGTTTGTCATCACACTCAGATGATGAATGGTTTCCACCACAATAGTTGCATCCATCGCGCATATCTTTGATTTCTTTTTGGATACTTTTGAATTTAGAATCGATTTTGGTGGTGAGATCTTTCATCATGTCCATGATTTTGGAATTTTCATTCGTTCCTTCGGCGAATGCAACGGTTTTTCATTGAGGTTTGGTTTTGGCATCCATAGACCAATCGAGCTTAAGAAGTACATGGTCTTCTAGTAAAGTGTAAGCTTCGTTAGGGGTCTTATAAAGGAAAATTCCTCTGGCATCAAGGATACCTTGAGTTGTGTCATCGAGACCATGGTAAAAGATTTGAATGATATTACCACGAGACAAACCATGCCCATGACAACTTCGTCGCATGTTTTTCATTCGAAGCCAAGCTTCGACAAGATTTTCTCCTTCCTTTTGAGTGAAACTACGAATTTCACCTAAGAGACGATCAAACATGGCCGGTGGAAAGAAACGTCCAACAGATGCTTCTCTCATTTGGTTCCAAGTTGTGATCACTCCGGGGCTTAATTCGTTATACCAAATTTTCGCTTCTCCGGTGAGAGACAATGGAAAGAGTTTGAGGCGGATTGCATTTGCTTCGGTATTTCCATAACGAAACATGTCACAAATTTCAAGAAAATCGGTGATATGTTTGTGTGGATCGGATCTAACTCGACCATCAAATTGATTGTCTTTAATCATCGAAAGATGATGACCTTTGATAGTGAAGTTATCTCCAAGATTAACGGGAACAATGGCGGCCGCGGGTGTAGGAGCTACAACCCTATTGGTGTCCTACATGGGTCGATCGTCGGCCATTGGAAATGGTAATTCAAGAAAAAGATCAACGATTGGATGAACTTCATAAAGATTATCAAATGGTAGGTTAACGGTTCTTGGTTTTCTTTGATTGGGTGGAACAAATGGGGTTCTCTTTTTGCGAAATAAACTTTTGGGGTTAAACAATGGTGTACTTTATTTTTCGTTAGAAGAGCGAGTGGTCATACATGAGAAAAACGAGCCAATCGAAAAATGATTAAAAACTAAAAAGAAAATTAAAAGAATTAAAAAAAAAAAAAAAAAAAAAAAAAAAAAAAAAAAAAAACAGTAAACGGCGGTTTGAGTGTGAACCGGCGGCTGGAAATGAAATGGTTCACAGAAGAGTACGAATCGGATCGGTTCAATATTGGACCGACGGCTGGACTGGGTCAGAAAGATCTGAGCCGCGAGGTTCGGATCTGAATCGGCGGTTCGGGTTGACAGAAACTGGTGAACCGGTTCGGCTGAAAGCTGAACCGGCGGCTGGACTGGTTTCGGGGTCACAGAAACTTTTGAACTGCGATTTCCGAGGTGAAAATTTCAAATAACTTTTAAAGAACAAGCTTAGGAACAAGAACAAAGCACAAAAATTATAAACAAAAACTCACAAAAACGTGATCAAATCCCCGGCAGCGGCGCCAAAAACTTGATGTGTCGTCTAGAGTGCAAGTTTTAAATTTATAAACACGATCTACCAATGATTCAAATGAAACACATACGAGCAAGTATACTCGTCCGTGTGCAGCAAGAGGTGATATGGTAAGCCGAGGTCGTTCACAAGGATTTGTTTAGTTTTTATGTAACGTGAGTTTGATTATAACAAAGACTTAGTAATTATTCTAAAGCAAGCAAATAATGATGATGAAGTAAATTCAATATATTAAAAACTACACTTGCCTAGACTAGTTTGCACAATTCCCTTGATATGATTATGACAATGGTTCAAATCGATTATGATCAATAAATTAGATGGTGTTCTAATTTGATTAGTTGGTGTACTAATCCTCTTGTTTCCAACACTTTCAATCCTCGTCAAGATTTTAAGATGACAAAAACAATATTAAGTTTTGATCCAACAAGACTAACACAATTCAATCACTTGATTCGCTATCGTTTCACAAGTAATTGACAACTATACTTTTAAGTTTTCTAAGTTTAACCAAGTTACATATGAAATGGTCAATACATAAGGTAACACCTTCATAGACAAAGGTTTACAATTGATTAAATAACAATGTCTCTTTTGACCTATTACATCATTAATAATCAACCAAACTTGATAACTCTTTTGTCTATGAAAACTTTGAAAGCACAATTCAATCTTAGTATTAGCTTTTCATTGAATTAGAACCATAGAGTCATAATCAATCAACATTCATGTAACAAACATCATCTGGGCAAGTGCACAAGGCACTTAGCCGCTCATGGCAAACAAAGAAATAACCACATAAAATTTATCACTTGAAAACATGATTAAGAAGTCTTACAAAAGTTGTAATGATGATTACAAGAGTTAGGAACAATTATGAGATGATCAACAATGATTCCTTTGATGATTATAATGATGAATATTAAATGTAAGCTAACTTCTTCCTGCGTTTTCTTTCCTTGTAGCCTTCTTGAGAGAGTAAATTGATTATGAAATTAGTTGTAGTGTATTGTTTCTTGTGTTGTTGTTGTCCTCTCTTGGCCAAGCTTCCAATTAATATAATAGCTACTCCTTGGTCACCAAGCAAATTCCTTGGGCACAAAGTGTCATAAATTTCTGGACTTGGAGTAAATGAAGTATAATGACAACCCATATGAAGAGTTAGATTATTAAAAGTAGTCATTAAGTGTGCCAGGAGTTGCAGCAACCCAAGGTTGAAGTCTCAACCGGAGGTTCAGATTCCAGCCCAAGGTTTGGAGTAAGGTTGGCATGGCAGATTTGAACCTTGGGTTGAACTTAATCCTTAGTTGTATTTCTTGAACCATTGGTTGAGGAAGCAAGCCTTAATTTATAGCAAACTTTGCATGTAACTTCTCATTCATTTCATCAACATTTGATCTTTTCTTGAGCTCGAAAATCTTTGTAACTTGATTCTTTATCTTTGATGATCTTCCCGAGGTCTTTATTATGGGTAGAATCTTTCGTTGTGCATAAGCTCTTGATTTAGCGACTTTTCCCATCTTTCTAGCTATTCCCTTGGACTTGATTGTACCTGAACCTTAATATATCTTTTGTACCTTTTTCGCATAATATGTTCACAAACACAACCAAATGCAATGCACAAACATAGAAATAACGCGACTAAAACATGTACGAAATGAGCGCTATCAATCATCCTGTCCATCAGCCTTATAAACTCTTCATTTTCAGGGCTCTTCACGTGAAGTGCCATCAGCTTGTAAGCAAGAAGAATTGTTGTTTCCACTAGGTTTATGTCACTTACTCTTTGAAAGGCCTGTTGGCCAAACTCATCGACGAAGAAGATGCCGTACTCAGGAAGCTTGATAACTTTATTGGGAACAAACTTGACCTCTTGAGGAGGAGTCCTGTTGCAATGAAGAGCTGCTATGAATTGTTTATGTTCTTGTCCCACAACTTTCCTCTTCTTTCCAGTCTTTTGAGTAGGTTCAGGGATTGCAAGTCCCTAAGAAGTAAGTGTCTTCTCATGATCTATTCCCAAACTCTTTGCAACCCTTTCCAGTTCCTCGTATTTGCTGCTCAGGGTAGCTAGAAGATCAGGAACGATCCTGCTTTGCTTCTTCCTCAGGATGGGCCCCATCATGTCCCATTCCTTTAGCCCATAATCTGAGAATTTGAAGGGTATGTTCTTCTCAGACTTCCTTGGCCCTCTGTGAACAATGATGCTTATGGGCTTAGTGTTGTGAATGGTCATGTTAGTTATGGCGCCTTCTGTAACACCCCAACCTAAAAAGGGCCTAAGTGTAACATTATGGTGTCGATCAGAACATATAAACGCAAGCGGAAGACTTCATATTAAAATACTAAGTAAAGCATTACAAAGACTTCCAAATTATAATCCAAACAATAGTCTAAAAAGAAATACATATCCAAAGCATAATTATAATCCAACAATGGGGAAACTAATCATGGGTAGGTCCTCTAGCTCCTACTCTCAACACTCATGCCCAGCATCCCGCTTATAACCTACCGCAGAGAAAAGAAAATGCGGCTGAGCTAACGCCCAATGAACAGATATAAACAAATGAAAGGTAATAAGCGTATAAGAAATGAATAAGCGAATAAATCCAAGAGAACCTGCTAAACAAGATGTCAAATAGAATATGGAACATATGAAAGGGATCAAAGCATAATAATGAACATAAAGTGGATATCAATATCAAAGAAAATGCCCAATAAATCATATAACAAATTGTACATGGAGTAGCTAGCTCAATGTACCAAATAGTGAAATGGGGTGTATTGCACACACTCAAGTCCATTCACAAGTATATATATCTAAACTGAACTAAGTACCTAGGATGCATCCATACGCTCCCTGCAAAACAGATATACATATACAAGTTCGAGACTGTGCATATGTACGTTAATATAATAATAAATATGGCGGCCATGGTTGCTATATAGCATAAGTGGGAACGCTGTGGACAAAAACCCACCTCCACAAATAGTGTCAATACCATTGGTGCATCAATGGCAAGGCCATGGACTCCCCATGACTGGTTACAAATATAGGAAACATAATAGGCAAAGAACATACAATATAATGATGAGGGACAATTATAAATTTTCCAACTAAGACAATAGCTATATGAAATGAATATAGCATGAAACGGATAATCCAACGAATAACTAAATAAATATGTATCAAAGCATAACAAATAACAAATATCAGGAAATCAATGAGTCATGAGAATCCTTAAGGATAGAGTACAACCAGATTATGTAATTGTGAAAATCATTTAAATGTTGTTTTCATGAAATTATTCTTTTAAAAACCGTTTTCATAAGAGTCATTAAGCCTTTATATAAATAGTGGTGTTACCTCAATGTCATAGAAATCATTCAAAAAAAAAAGTATTTCCCAAAACCATCATCAAGATATATATTCAAAAAGGTTTTTCATACAAGTCATAATATCTAATGCATTATAAAGTATCAAAGGATTCAAATGCGAATATTGAAGTCACGAACGAATCGAACCATATCATAACGAAACGAGTCATGAGGAAATCCTTACTGATAAAGGATAGAATATCTATACCTTAGCAAGCAAATGAAATGGATGTAAAGAATTGAACACAGGACAGGAATCACTCCCTCTTTAGAGAATCTACACGAATTAGTGATCATATATTACTTATTAGCTTATAGTTAATCAGATTACACATTTAGGGCTTCTTTCTATTTTTAGTAAATTTCTATATTTAGTAACTTTTAGGATAACATTAATACTTAACCAAATTTTAGGTTACAAGAGTTAATAAGCCAAGCTTAGGGTTTAAAAGTATTTAATTTAATAAGTATCCAAACTAGGGTTTCTAAATTCATTAACTTAGGTTTAGGGTTTATAATTACTGAATTAGGGTTTCATTATCACAATTAGGTTAACACATGACCAATTGTAGCATGATTAATGTTTAAGTGCATTTTAGGGTTTCAATACATTAAATGGCATTGATAACACAAAAACCTTAACTTCTAACAAAATTCTGGTTTTAGCATAATCTAACCTTAACTTTACGAATTTTCAAACCATACTTAGACCCTTACTCAGAAGCTATAAAATTTACACATGTACCTATATATCTTGTGAGATTACATGAATTTTCCTAGAATTTATTACCAAGTGTAAACACCATTTCAAAAATCATTTACCCAAACATGTCCAGAAAGATAACTGCACAGACACCCAGAAAGTTTGCCCTTAACGAACCCATTTTGACACTTCAGAAAAATCCACCAAAATTCTAGTAAGCCATATACATATTAAGAATTATTCATGTCAAAATAAGACCTCTTAATTCCTTATGGTTTAAAAACTAAAAATCAAAAACACCAACTAATTTTTAGACATCTAAAATGCAGTTTTGACACTTAACCTTGTAAAAAAATCAAAAGACCATCTTCTCGACCTCGAATGACTATAAAACTTGTTATTCAGATAGTACGCTTCATGAACTTATGTTTAGACTCAAAAATCACACAAAAATACATTGGCATTATTAGTTTAGACCCTGTTCAATCCGACCTATTTCCTGGACAGCATGGAAAGTGAGACAGAAAATGACCTAAGTTTAACCAAACGTTTAACCAACCAATACCATGACTTATTAACCATTTTATTCAGATTGTAACAAGTTTTAAGACTCCAGTAAACACACACCAAATCACAATCACAATCACACATACGACAACAATATTAACGAGCTACATATGTGTTCTAAATGAGACCAAAGCAATCACCTATGTCTAATTCTTTTTAGACTCGATTAAAACATATGTTTCATAGGTTTATTTAGCCAATATAACATATTTATAACAGCCCCTAGAATGACATAAAATTATGCATACACCCACACGAATTTACGACACAAACAACCCACATAAAATGACGCAACGCAAGCCCTAATGAGACCAAAAACATTAAACCACAACATTATTTTCACCTTCTGGTCCACTTTCTTATGATTTTAAAGGCATATCAAACAAGCTCATATGGTTCTAAATTTTTTACCAAAGATACCTATATATGTTTGATACTTTACATAATTTTAATAGATTTTATATCCTAGTGCAAGTATCCAAACAAAATTCGTTTTTCAAACCTGTTCCAGAATGTGACCTGATGGTATACCCGAAAAGTTTATATTTATAAACATAACTAAGCCTTCCAGAAATATTTACAAAAATTACAGTAACTAATAAATATATTGAGTATTCACCTACAAAAATTGGGGGTTCTAATTCGTTATGGTTTGGAAATTAAAAATCATAAGAACCGACTGATTTTCCAGACCCGATATTCAGATTTAACACTTAAACTTCTAAAAATAAAAAAGACTACTCTCCCGACCTCTAACGACCAAGAAATTTGGTATTCAGAAAGTAGGCAACTCAAACTCAATTTTAGACTCAAGAATCATACAAAAACACGTTGGCATCATTAAATTAGACCCCTTTGAATCCGACCCACATTCTGGACAGCATGTAAGCGAGACAGAAACAACACAACCCTAACCCTCATAAGCCCTAATTGACTCACAATTAATTCTAGGGTTTCCAACATGGTTTTAATCTTGTTTAGACTTGTGTTATGCCGAATGGAAAAACAGAAACAAAGAGGGAACAAAACCTGTGTCGACTTGAGAAGAAGAAACTGAATGGAGATCAAAATTATGGCTCGGATTGCAAAAGGAATAATCATCAACGACTTGTACCTCCAACCTAGCTTCTTTCTCTTCCTTTCTTGGCAGCAAGATGATGTGATTGTGAGTGAGTCTTCTGGTTTGGTTTGGTGTAAAAGGTTGGGGGAGAAAAACATAATATACGGCACAAGAAAAATAGGGCAAGCGTGTATATAATTTTGGCAAGTTACAAATTGATTGTGATTGATATGATTTGATCGGTTAGTTAGGGTGAGATATGCCGAAAATTATGTAGGAATAGAGGAGGTGATTATCACTTTATTAGTTTCCATATATTGATTTCCAAAAGAGTGTGTACAATATATATATATATATATATATATATATATATATATATATATATATATATATATATATATATATATATATCTATACATTATATATAACAGGAGGCGTATGACATCATTGCCACCTAATCAATTTAAATGCCACCTCAATGCCACATAATCATAAAAATGCCACATAATCAAGCCAAGTTTTGGCATTTATTAAAATTTCAGATTTATTTTTCAAAAAATTGACACTTGCAGGATTCGAACCTAGGTCTTGCCATCCACGCACAAGCGTGTCCACCAATGGACTAGACATGATTTTGTGATAGACATTTGAAAACAATAATGACATTATTAAATTGATATCTTATAATACCACCTTAATGCCTTATCAAATACATAAAACCTACTGATAAAATAATGTCGTATATCAGACCTTTTTCTCATAATTCTAACCCTAATCCCGTATCAACTAAAAACAATCCTTCACACACGCTGATTCTCAAATCTACAAAAAAAAAGGTAAAAGAATTATTGTTTCTAAGAATTTTTGATATGAGTCACCCAGCTTAGGTGATAAATACATTGCAGCATCAAGCTTTGTGATTTTGAAATTTTTAGGTTTATTATATGCTCGTGGCTGCTCATGAGGCTTCAGTCTACCTATACAGGTACTACCAATTCACAAAATCCATACCATGTTTATATTCTCAATCCATACCGAGAATTAAAATAGGGTTTGAGGATGCAATTGAATCGTTGTTGCTTGACAATGTTGTAATGTTTGGAAGTTTGCCACCATATTTTGATTGCACCAATGAATTAAGATGTTTATGGTAAATCCTGTGAATGATGATGTTTCACGTATATTCATTAAACAGCCTATTTTGATTCAGTATCTTGTCACCGAGGTCTTATGGATCATATTAGTATCTTAATGTTTGACTGCATGTGTGAGTATGCATGTCCCTTTTTTCTCCATAGCTATTCCAGCCCTTTTTTGCTATTTAAATCTATAATTCCGTGGAAGCATGAATAATTTGAAGTGCATGTTATGTGTGTTTGCAGGTGAGTCTATTATCAAGTCCCAGCACACAAAATGCAAGGAAGATTTAATTTACGTGGAGTTGTACATGTGGTAGGTTTTTCACCATATAATACAATCTTCATATCTATTTGATGTTACTACTGTCATTTGTATTATCAGATTATTCTATTGTAATTGTGTTTTTTTAGTTACGGATTATGTATTGATAATCCAATTCCTCCCCATAAACTAACCCTAATATCAGTTTTGATATATTCTGGTGAAGATGAGACTGTGTCGAATGAAAAGTTTTGGTAGCTATGTTATTGTGATTCATGCCGTTTTAAGTGAAGAGCAACCAAGGTGCACAGGATTCTCGGCAACACTATTTGCATCACGGTATAATGTTTTCAATATTTATACACCGGTGTAGTTTTCATATGGTTTTTGTTCCTCTCTTTGAGGTTTGTCTCTTCTCTGTTACATATGTTTATAGCAAAATCTTGCTTTCACAAAAGATGCGCCACATGTGCTTCTTTCTTACTTTTGACGTGTAAACTTTTACAGGACCTCATTCATGTTCAAGTAGAGTCAGGTTGATCCGTTATGTCTGTATCTTTCTCTTTAATACACCCAATAAAATTATTTAGATTTCTGTCTGAGCATCCGCCATTGTTAATGATACTTATAATCTTATCTTTGATATCCAAGGCCTTATCTCTGATTTTTTTTTTACTTAGCAGATGTTCTATCTTACTTTTGCAAGAGCTTGCATCATACTTTTGCACTTTAGAAAGTAAAATGCTCAGGTTAACCGGATGTAGATGCTACATAGGATGAGGAGCACGTATTCGGAAGCTGTAGAGATGGTCAGAGCTACTATAATTGAATACCCTCAAAAGCTTCAAATCTCATGGATTACAGACCCCTGCAGGTTGTCGTTTAATCTATGGTTGGATCAGGAGGCGGATCTGTTGGGTCATAATTATATTATTCATATGACTTATGCAACTCTGTTTATATCTTACGTAAAAAGGTTAAAAAAATTAGTGGGTTGGGCAATGGGTTGAAACGGTTTCAGGACTGAACTGGCAAGATTGACACACTAACATTTTTATGTCCCGTTTCTATTAATTATATCACATATAGTTAAAGAAACCCGTTTTCCATTAGTTAGGTTCTGATATTATCATGTTTTTTATAGTTTATATAGTTAACTTTTTCTGAAACAATTATCTAGCACATGGTACCACAACAGATTCCATGTTTGATGTGGCGAGGGTTCCCATGTCTTTCACCTTTGAGGTTTGTGCATACACATACTGCTAATTTTCGGCTCCCCTGATCATATTGATCTCAATTTGCTTACACTCATTGACTTTCCAGATATATGGAGATGAGAAAGCATCCTCAAGAGAACTATGAGTTAGTTTTAAAATAGCATGATATTGCAGTCTGCACTGTAATATTGTCGTGGTGACTATGTGAACACTGCTAAACCGAATCCGTTATGCTTAAATAGTCTTCAAAGATATGAGGAGGTGAGTCAATTTTGCTTATTCAGAAAAGCATTTTTGATATAAATCATGTAGCCATTTAATATTTTGAACTTTTTTTTTTAATTGTGCCAATATTGATATTGTTTTTCTAACTATTTTGTGTTTAATTTGATTGATTTGCAACAGTTTCTTATCGACCACCCAAAGTTTTTTAAAAATCCACTGTACATATCTGGAATTTCTTACATGGGAATTGTCACGCCTATAATTACTTTAGAGCTGTATGACGGTAATTGAATTATTTAGTTGATATATCATGTGCTAACCTCTTTATTTACATCGTGCATAAAAAATGTGATCTTTGAAACATTGTTGTTTGCAGCTAATGAACATGTGCTGCCTAACACAAAAGCTTGGAACTATATGTGCAAAATGGTTTTATAGAGTTACCAGTTCGGTCAACCTGTTATTTTTCTGCTGAGTTTTTTCTAGGATTTTGTTTACAGACATATACACTTTGGGCGACAGAGGAAGTATGCTGATGTGGAAATGAAGAGCAAGTTCATTAATCATGCGAGGAATGTGTGGGATAGGGAGGTTACATTGTTTCCGAGAATTGATCAGTTTTAGCATAAGTATATTCATATGTAGGAGATGCTTGGCAACATTGCAGGTATATTATCTGTTTGTTTTTTTTATATCGTTGTTTTTTATATGTATATCTGGTTAGTTAGCAAAAGCGAATAACAAAACACGATAAGTAAATAAATATGTTTGTGGGTCAACCCGAATCACAAAACCCTACACAGAAACTAAATGTAAGCAGGAAGCAGTCACATCAGCTTGAGTTCTACATTTGTGTTTTAAGGTGATCTTACAGTTGCATTCGAATTATAAATCGAGTAATTATTAATTACACATACATGTTAATGACTGAGTTTCTGTATGCTTATGTGGATCATTAAGGTTACAGATTAGGAGGGACTTTGTAGCGCAAAGAGGAAGTTTGGGACCCTTCGAGATTTGCGGTTTAATTTATGCACAGAATGAAGGTGTTCACACGGATCAACAAACGTTTTATTATTTGGAAAAGGTAACAGATCAGGTATGTTGTCACAAAGTTAATTTTATTTCATTGTCATGCACATGTAGCTTTTAGCAATTTTGCATTAACTTACAGATGAGAAACTTCAACTACACTTTCTCTAGAAAACTTTCTAATCTTCTTGATCACTGTTAGCATGATGTGTTGCATATATCAGTTTCTATGATTGACATTAGTACTTGACTATACATAATATATCCAAACATGTTTATATCGGAACTTATTTGCTCCTTCAAATCCTATACAAAATATTAAAGTTTCTAACATATTTATAACAGATTTATATTAATTTGCTTTTGCAGAACTTGGTATTAAAGACCTTGGGTGTGAAGCTAGACAATTTGAAGTTATGCCAGTATGTTTATTTCTTGCCCTTACTGTATAAATGGTTGTGGGTCAAATTTTATATTGTGTCATATGTTTTTGCAAATAACCCTTTAAACTTAGCAACACAAGGTCCCAAATCCAATCCTTTCTTCTTTATGGTATCAAACTTGATACAAACTATTGATATTTGATTATTTTGGTTAGCTTAATAATGTACACATGTTTTCTGTATTTTAGTTGTATGGTTAGCTTAAAATGAAATCACCAAGATCTATAAAAGAGGAAATTGAAAATGTAACATACTAACTTGCTCAAATTAATAGCGGATCATTATGTATGGAGGATAGTTTGAATGGGGTAATTTTTAATTTTTTTTATTACTTGACTAAGGATAGCATAGAAAATTTAGTTCAAAAGAAATGGGTCAAATGGGTGGAATGTTTGTAGACAAACCTTGATAGGAGGAAACTACGGGTTACTTAATACCACTACTTTTGAGCCTAATCCAGGGCTACTACAGATTCAGATATACAGACTTTGACTTTTGTGATCAAATTCTTTTGAAGATAATAACTCTAATGGGATTATGTTTGTTACTTACCAGTGCGATTATTTGGCGCCGGTTAATGGGGACAAAGGTTCCATCTACACGCTTTATGGGTACCAAGAAGATACGTGGTAATTCACATTGTGCCAAAAAATCAGTAAGTTTGCTACAAACCATTCGTTTGAATGGGATTTAAGCAATTTTCACTTGGTCCAGTTCTAATGCTTTATGCTCAAAAATGTCTTAGAGATTTGGTAATAATCCAGGTTCAAAATAATTAATTGTTCATTATCGTCATTATGTGTAAATAACCAACATGATACTTTTGTTTGATCAAATCTTGAAAAGTAGCCAAACATTTTCTAATAAACTACTGTAGAAGAGTAAGTTGTAAGATGTTCTAAACGGGTCAAATAAAAATTTTTATTTTGTAATTTATAAAAGATACAACAGCCTGAATTGTTTTAATCAGAGATTTAAAGAATGACTATTCTTAGGAAATAGTCTAAAACATGATAATTAAAAAAATATGTTTGTGGGTCAACCCGGCTCGACTTGTTTTTACCCCCACAAACATGTTATAAATATTTTTATATGGAGTAATAATTAATACGTATGATTGTGGAAAAACATGGTAATTTGAATTACCTGAAGCAGATCACCTATATTGATAACAAAGGCGTGGCGAACTACCTCGACAGTAGCCCAGTCCAGTCTTCACCTTGCTTGACCTGCAATAACCCACCAACCTAATTCTGAACAGGTATGGTGAACACATGTGAATCGGTGTGGCAAGTCAGACCCAACTTTAGCTCGGGCTGTGGACATGGAGGATAGTAATAAGATGCGATTAAGCTCTTTTCCAATCACTACAACTCCTTCAACTTATTACCCTTCAAGTCTTCAATATATTCAAAGGGCAGCAAATATTTTAATAGAGATGTAAAGTACACCTTCTTATCTCCGTGCTTTATTCTATGTGACTTGAAATGAAACAAATACAGTTCATATTTTACATACAAATAACCATATAATGTCATTCATTCTTTGTGTTATAGATTCTGTAGAAATCTATTTTTGACTTTCCAACAATCTCATTGCTTAAAAACCTTCTCATGAAGTCTTTATGTAGAAATTCATGATAAACCGCGGGTTTCTCAGGAGATATTAGCTCCGGGAATGGTCCAAATAGCTTCTCGCGGTTGCTTGGATTGAAAAGATGAGCAACAGAAACACATTCACCTTCAACATTGTTTGCCAATACTCTATGCTCCACACTTCTGTATACTATCATTAGACATATCTACAATATTGAAATTATACCCTATGAAATGATTAGATATAGCTATTGTTTTGAATATTATTCTCATGAAGGAAATTCATACCACTCTTTCAACTTGTCACTTTTTATACCCAATCCTTCACATAAAATTGACATCAACTCTTCTGCTAGCCCAGTTATCGCCTTGTCCCAATCTGCCAATGCTTTCCTACACATCTCCGGCACCATCTCCCATGCTGGCTCCATGGGTGACAACCACACCTGCCCAACCACAATCATCGGGTTAGCATGATCAGGCGTGCATCTGGGTCAGGGGTTCCTTCATTCGATGTGATGCAACACCATAAATATTGTATATAGTATGTGTGGTTTTGTCCCTATTGTATATATATGTTCCAGACTTTGATAAAAATATATATGGAGACACTAGATCCTTACTGAACTACTCGTATATGATATATGAGCAATCAAATAAAAACTATTTGCATGTTGGTTCCAACTTTTTTTTTTAAACGGCAATTTCATTAAGCTAGCAAGAAGCTTAGGTGGAAAGATTACATGATATTTATACAGGCTAATTTTGGATACGAGGATTAATAAATCAATCCAATTAGGTATCAAATTTTTTCTCCTATAAAGCAACCAAGAGTGCTACAAAATTTTAATTTGATCACATATTATTGTACCCTTACCATGCGATTTTGGATCAAAACACACCCGATTCCTATATCCTCAGATTATATATGTTGTTGCTTT
Source organism: Artemisia tridentata subsp. tridentata (assembly GCA_021014915.2). Classification (NCBI taxonomy): domain Eukaryota; kingdom Viridiplantae; phylum Streptophyta; class Magnoliopsida; order Asterales; family Asteraceae; genus Artemisia; species Artemisia tridentata. The sequence goes on from CP139501.1 coordinate 284,423,666, forward strand.
AATGTTCACATAAACAACTTTTCACCAAGGAATTAAGGTTCTCATTGTCAGCCTACGAAGAATTATATTAAGTTTTTATGTTTGTTACTTACCAGTGCGATTATTTGGAGCCGGTTAATGGGGAAAAAGGTTCCATCTACACGCTTTATGGGTACCAAGAAGATACGTGGTAATTCACATTGTGCCAAAAAATCAATAAGTTTGCTACAAACCATTCGTTTCAATGGGATTTAAGCAATTTTCACTTGGTCCAGTTCTAATGCTTTATGCTCAAAAATGTCTTAGAGATTTGGTAATAATCCAGGTTCAAAATAATTAATTGTTCATTATCGTCATTATGTGTAAATAACCAACATGATACTTTTGTTTGATCAAATCTTGAAAAGTAGCCAAACATTTTCTAATAAACTACTGTAGAAGAGTAAGTTGTAAGATGTTCTAAACGGGTCAAATAAAAATTTTTATGTTGTAATTTATAAAAGATACAACAACCTTAATTGTTTTATTCAGAGATTTAAAGAATGACTGTTCTTAGGAAATAGTCTAAAACATGATAATTAAAAAAATATGTTTGTGGGTCAACCCGGCTCGACCTGTTTTTACCCGTACAGAAATGTACATATTAACAAAACACTTTGAAAAACAGAAGTAGCCCAAACTCCATGCTCTTAAAATATTGATTTTGTTCAATGGGCAGTGGCCACTGAATCTTGAACAACTTTATTTTTTATCAAACTGGAAATATTTCGAAAGGCCAAGAAATATTTTGACTCAAAACAAAAACATGAAAAGAGGGTTGTTTTCGAAACAATAGTATGCCTCTTACCAAGCGGAAAGAATGCAACATCAATAAGTTTCTGTCAATGTTGCTTCGAGCTGCCAAATATGTTGAAGATTTACAACAAGTAGATGTATCTTTCTTTTCAACGAGACAATTTTATATTAAGGGGTGTTTGGGATTCCTTATTTTAATGTGCTTATCTGCTGAAAAACAAAAGTTTTATCTAAACTCCTTCTTAGTTGTGGACTTGATAGTGCCAGGTTTTAACATGTACATGTTGTTATGGCTGAATAAAAGTGTAACTTCTCCGCTGTTATTGAAGCACTTAAAGTCAAATAAAAAAGGATATTTTAGTTCATGGGATAACTTTTCTAAAGCATTACATAACCATCTGAGGATTAATTCTAGGAAAGCCAATCATGAGTAAGAAGAAGAGCAATTAAGCAAATGCTTAATGTTAGACATGGAGGCATAGGAAAAGTTCAGCTAGAGAATAATCAAGTGAAGGAAAAAAATCAAATGCCAGTTAAGATCCACAAGTCTGATCTTATACGGACTGTGTATTCTGATATTGATGCTGGTGAAACCCTTGAAGAAGGTCGAAGAAGTGACTTTTCACGTAAGATGGACATGAATAAAACACATAATAGGTTGAGAAGCAATCTCCTGCCTGGGTTGAATGGTGAAAGAGTAATAATGAAGGTTTGACTACGACAACTACATCGACAACAGAAATGGCTAATTTGTGAGTTAGTTTAGGAGATATTTTGTTTTAATTGTGAAAAGAATCAAAACTTTATTAAGATTGTTTATTAATTCTTATACTTTTCTGTTTTTGCAGAAAGTCGGGTTTTTGCACAAAGTCAGGAAATCCGGAGAGTGAAAGTTAAAAGGAATAAACTTTTGTGATAAATCGAATGGTGAGACAGATATGTCAAATTTTTTATACTCGACTTTCGTTCAAGTATGTTGTTATTTTGGGATAATTTTCTGATTGGTTTGCCGATTATTAGGCACCATCTCTGGAAAGGGTCGGATTTCCGGAACATAAGCATATGTTGGCCCAGGTAACTGGGAGGGTACTACATATAACCATATAAAAAGGTTTATGGCATAATTGCATATATATCCCTCCCAAAGTGAATAATTGCATATATATCCTTTGTACAAGTTTTTGATGCACATAGTACAATGGTTTTTATGCATGCTTTGGATATATATGCAATTATGCATTTTCGGAAGGATATATATGCAAAAACCCCAAAGTTTATATATATGCTACATTGACGGGATATAAGCACCCACTAAACGCACCCTTTTAAGGCTAATCAATCAATGGGCAAACTAACTTATGATTATTTTGGGTTTTAATTATGCGATATTGTTGTAATAAGGATGGTAATTACGCAATATTAACAACAAATGTTGTGTATAAAGAAGCTTTATTTCACATTTGAGTTTAAAACATATACTACGCTGTTACAAAGAACTTTGTATATTTAATTATTCTATAATTGTTAACTTTCATTTATTTTTATTGTTAATGCATTCAATATAAAAATTGATACGTTTATATCTTTTTATTCGTTAACTAATACCTTCAAACAATATTTATAAGTCATGCCCGCCCATCGGGGACAATAAAATAGTGGCAAAAATGGCACGGGCAAACCCGGTATCATTTGATCATGTCATATTTGATTATTACCTACGGAGTATGTTTTAAAATGTAATTTTACAACTTTCTTTCGCTATAGAAAAATATTCCAACGATAATTATAAGTCATGCATTCAATTCAATATAAAAACCGGTATGTTTATATCTTATTATATCCACATTTTGCAACCATTCTTTAAAACCCTTCTTACGATATTCAAACATATGTCAACGATAATTATAAGTCATGCCCGCCCATCGGGCGGGCTTCGACAACTAGTATATATATATATATATATATATATATATATATATATAAGGGGGACTTTCTTACGAGAACCATTTTATCTGCGAGAACTGAGAGAACCACAAAAAACATACATGCACGCCTTTTAAAATAAAATAAAAATACATACAAATCATCAATAATCGTAAGTATCCACCTATGTTCTTCAATATCATCATGAACTCATCCTCTTTTTTCACAAAAACCTTACACAAGGCCGCAATATTGTCGTTGCACGCCTTATAAGAACATACATGCACACCTTCAAAGAAAAATGTTGTATTTCCAATTTCTTATCAAATTCTTTAGAACAACTATGTTTTTTTAAAAACATATATGTTGTTTTTAGAACATATGTGCAAAAATACAATTATTGAAGGCGTGCATGTATGTTTTTGGTGGTTCTCTCAGTTCTCGCATATAAAATGGTTCTCGCAAGAAAGTCTCACTATATATATATATATATATATATATATATATATATATATATATATATATATATATATATATATATATATATAATCGGTCCATGCATATCCTTCCCACACGTGATATATTTGATTTATTTAGAACTTAGATTATGTTATTTCCTTCCTGTATAGTTTAGGTTTTATATGTTTTCCATATATTTAAATATAACGTATAGTTTATATATTATGTTAGGTTGCATCGCACGTAAAAGTTAAATTCGAAAGTTTAGGCCATTATACCTTCACCCTTTGTCTTCGTCATGTACCAAAGATACTTCTCATATGTCTTCCTCTTTCTTTCATTGTTGAGCTTGACCTTAAGATTGTGTTCTTTGATTAGGTCAGCCTGAAGTTTGAGAAATTGTTCCCCCTGATAACCTGATCAGTTTCCCTGATGACCTCCTTAGCCACTTCAGCAATCATTGGTCTACTGAGTGTTTCAGTGCTGACTCGATCCTATTTATCCAGAACTGTCGCCACTTCTTTCCTAGTTCCCTTGAATCTTCTCCCATCATCTATGATGATTTCAAAGGGTGCATATGGGTCAGGACACCTCTCTTTTGGTGCCTTTACCAACTTTGGGGGAGAGTCTTCAGTTTCCATTATTCCATTCCTTTTGTCAGTGGGAGTGGGTGTACTGAAGGAGGCTTATGGGAACTCAGTTGTTGTTGTTGCTTCAGTTGGGATGGGAGTGGTAGTAACAACAACGAGAGCTGAGGAGGTTGAGGGTCCTGGCATGAAGCTTTGTAGAGGAACAGGTTCAGTGATGTTTGGATCCTAAGTTTTAGGAACTTGGTTATCAGATTTCTCCCCCTCAACAGATGCTGGAGCTTTAGGGTAAGAATCTGTTGACTGGGGAGTTGGTGGAACTGGAGAAGTCTGAAGAATAGTCAGTATGGTGGAGACCATGTTCTTTACATCAGTGGTCTCATTCTTCAGGGCAGAGATGTCTTCTGCCATGGTAACCTGAGCATTGGTAAGTTCAGTAACCTTGGTGGTGTAGTGGCTGATCAGCTCATTATGTTTGGTAAAGAGCTGATCAAAGGCTGATGAAATTTTTTTTAGGCACTCCTGGGTATCAGATACTGACTGTTGTATGACATCTTGCTGAGACCTGAGCGGTTTAAGATCCACCTCTTGGAGTAGCTTGAGAAGCTCAGCAATGTTGGAGGAGGTGGTCTTCTAAGTATCCATAAACTCAGACAGCTTGGTAAGAAGGGCAGGATCATCTTTGAACTCTTCTTGAATGGAACTAAGAGTCGTCAATACATTGAAGAACTGCGTGTCTTGTGCAGAACCTAGATAATCAAGAGATGTCCTCAGGTAACTGATTTGTTTATCAGTGAAGGCAGCGACCTGATGAAGTTTACCCTAAGAGACTTCAACAGCAGCCCTGAAGTCAGCATAGGAGGCTACTGCTTCAGTGTGCTGATCCCATTGTTCATCAGTAATCTCACGGAAGAGGGCAGTGTTGGCTTTTCTGGGGAACTTTACCAGCTCCCTTTCAGTGAGAGGAAAAACATTGTCATACTTCTGCAAATATGGAGGAGTAGCAGGAGCAGAGTCTTTGGAGATGCCTGATGATGATGATGATGTTGTAGGGTTGATAATGCTCAAATTGTACATGTTTTTAGAAGCGTTATCATGGCTTTTGTGCATGTTATTTGGCTAAAATTTTATGCTTTTGTTGCTTAATTGTATAAAAGTGTGTATGCTAGTTCATTTGTAGCCAAGTACAGGAAAATGAAGGAAAAGAAGAAGAAATGACGAATAAATGAAGATTTATGCACATATAAAGATTCCCACATCAAGAATCACCTTGGAAGCCTTTCAAAGAGCAAAAAAATCAACAAATCAATGCTTCCAAGACCCAAGATAAAGAAAAGATCAAGTTTCGACAAAGAATCAAGAGCTATGAGAAAGATACAAGCCAAACATCAAAAGACCAAGTTTGTGTCTACAGGGCAACTCCATCCGATCGGATGCAACTCGCAACCGATTCGGATGGAGATGATGATCAAGGCCATCCGATCGGACACAACCTGTATCTGATCGGATGGAGCCCTCGTACTTTTCTAAAATCTGCACTTTGGTTCAATTCTAGGCTCTTCTATTTGGTATTCTAGGTCCTTCTAAGCTACTTGGAGGCCAAGTTGCGGCATTTAAAGTTCCTATGCTTGAGAGTAGTATAAATATAGCCTTTGGAAATCATTTGAAGGAGACAAAAAAAGAGAAAACTCATATACAACTCTCATATATCTCTCTTAACCAACCTCTCTCACCACCCCTCACCCTTTTCCAGAGGTGTTGGGGGGTTGGTTTAACCCTCATCTCAGTTTGCAAGGCTAGGACAAAGAAGAACCCAATCAAACAATCCATACATCTCCATCAATCCTTGCTACCAAACACCCTCATCTCTTGTTATATGTTGTTAGTTGAGATTTCCAGAAGTTATGGGTTGTAATAGAAGTCTTTGGCTTAGTAATGGGTTGTGGAACATTGAAGTATTCGTGTGTGAATCCTAGGACTTTGTATTTCATCTTATGAACTTTGGTATCTTCTCTTTTAATATTAAGCATGTTTGGTTCTATGATTGTGTTGATGATGTGATTATTCTTATGTGCTTTGTCTTGTGAATGATGTCTTAATACTTGTTTGGCTCATATGATAACTTGTGATAAAAGGATGTTTGGATATTTGTAGTGTTTGTTTGGATTATGATGATAACATCATATTTGGTTAAATTGGAACTTGTCTTGTTTATTGTTTTGATTAATCATTGTTGAGTCTATAGTCGAAAGGATTCTCAATAGTGGTTGATTTCAATTCATTAGTCGACGAATGTATTGGTCTTGTACTTTGTGACGATTGTATGAGAAACTTAATAAACATAACAAGTGAAAGTTTAATTTAGATTAAGGGTCGAAAGGCATCTTTTGAATATGTGTTCTAATCATTTTTCAAGTAAATGGAACTTCACGAATTAATAACATCAAAGTCTAAAGTTCGAAAGGATTCTTTCTTGTTATGGGCATAAGGCTCATGACATGACCATTTGATTGAGGCTTATACATATTTGATTTATAAAACACTAAATTATTATTGGTTCTAAAGGTCGTAAGGATTACTTTGATAATATGTTTTCCAAACTAACCATCCTAATATCCATGTGATCATTTGTCCAAACATGTATGTTCCTTGTGTGATTGTTCTTATATTGCTTTTCTTGTTGGTTTGATCCGTGACAATCATAACCATCAACTTGTTACTTGCTTAAACAAACAAACGACACTTGAGTGCAACCAAGTCTCTTGAGACGACCTTGACTTACCAACCCCAATACTACATATGACTAGGGTATACTTGCCCGAATGTGTTCCTAGTTAATCGGTAATTCTTGTTTATAAATTTAAAGCTTCGATGGAGCGCATCAAGTTTTTGGCGCCACTGCCGGGGACTTGTTTTGCACTTGTTTGGTCGTTTGATTGTCTTCTAGATTGATATTTGGTTTTTGTTCTTAGGTGTTTGTTTGTTTGCTTGTTTGTTCGTTTCCTTGATATATTGATCGATTTCTTGTTTGCTAATTTGTTCGAATGCTATTTTGCTCTTAAACGATTGTTTCTTTGTTCTTGTTTGATTGCTTGCTTGTTTTCTCATGATGATTGCTTAATTGCCTCTCTTGCTCTTTGTCTAAAAAAAATTTTCTCATTTCTCATAATTGCTTAAATGATCTTGGCTTAAAAATCAAATTTTTTGATGTTGGGATTTCGTTTCATGTGTTCTAAAAATACGCATTTAAAAGTTTGCTAAATGTGCTCGAAAGTGTTTGCGAAAAAACCACCCAAACCACTCCAACCGATCGGTCACCACCCGTAACCGATTCGGTTGGAGGCTTTTGAACCAATTTTTTTTTTCTTGTTTTGTGAGTTTTATGTTTTATATGTTATGTGATCTCTTGCATGTCTCTGTGTTATTTGTTCGTGTTCTTCTTGTTCGGATTAGTTTCATATTAATTTTGAATAAGACTATCTTGTTTTAGATTGTTTTGTTTTGATTTGTGTTACGTGATTAATTATGTTTGCTTGCGTCTATGTGCTTGTCATTTTCTGTGATCGTGCTTTTATTTGCTTATTTTTGTTTTAAGTGTCGTATTATGTTCTTGATGTTCTTCTAGTACATATGTGTTTATGTGTTTTATTTACTTGTGTCTATTTTCGTATTCGTTACCTTATGTCTTTTTGTTTTATTTTGTCAATAAAAGTTTAAAACTGAAACTTATTAAAAAAATAAAAATTTGGTCACCAGAGTGCCAACCGAATCGGATGGAATCCATGCCGATCGGTTGGAGCTCTCGGTAAAAATTGGCCCAAGGGAAACCAACCCAACCGATCGGTTAGATCCTCTGACCGATCGGATGGACCAATCGGTAAAAAAAAATGTTATTTTCATTTTTCGTATTTTGTTCTTGTATGTTTGTGTTTAGATCGAATAAGTTTAAATGTCTTTTGGTTTTTGTAAGAGCATCATTTCTTTTATTCTACTTAAATTTGTTTTTTTTTTTTTTTTTTTTTTTTTTTTTTTTTTTTTTTTTCATTTTAAATTTTGTTAATTTAGTACGTTGTGAATAAATAAGTATTTGTTTTAAAAATAAAAATGTTTTGAACTTTGTGGGTATGTTCACTGGAAACCCTCACGAGACTTCACTCGTCCGCTCGGGCCACCGAGGGGTTTAAAAGGCTTGTTGCATACGCTAAATGCAACCATGATGCCTACGAAAGTGAGTTTTAGAATTTTACGCATTTTTTGTAGTTTAGTTTATTTTTGCAGATTTAATAAGCTCTTGGAGATTGGATTATTGGTGATATTATACTTGGTGTGGAGATGTTTTGTTGACTGAGAAATTGATTGATCTCATAAGCTTATGCTAGCATTTGCTTAGCACCTTATCATATGAAGTTCGATCGCGATTTCTTGGCCCGGGAAGTTTCATTTCTCTTGGACTATTTATTTATTTATTTTCCCAATTTTACATGCTTTGAAGTTAATTTTCATTACATTTTGGACAATGCTTAACTTAAGTGTGGGGGGAAGTAAATAGAAAAAACGAAACTACTTTTCAAATTTATAATTTTTGGGGCCAATTTAAAATTTTGTATACTTGTTTGCCCTTGTGATCTAATTGTTTTCACGCTTTTAGGATAATATATTAGAATAACTGGATCAATCCACTGGTGAAATCTGTAATTTTGAAAAAATTAAGATGTGTCCCGATTAATATTGCAATCCATTCTGGGATCGATAACATTTGCTAGCACATATTATAGCCCTTTCCACTAATATGTGAGGATTTGAGCCTGTTTCGTATATAGCATACATCTTTTATGCTTGGATCTTTTATACTTGTAAATCATTACCAGACCGCAGTAAGATCATATTCGTGTGATATAAGTGTATTCGTGTGATAAAGAGGCATCCTTAGGAATAACACCAAATGGCCATCCGTTTACAAAATAATTTTTGCTAACCACATCGGTTAGTTAACCTCGTATTTGGAACCCATTTGTTAGCGTTTATCTTTAGCGCTAGATACCCTTAGTTCACCCTCCGAACCAATCCTTTTCATTTGTGTTACATCCAGAAAAATACAAAAATATTTTACACTTTAAACCTTAGCATAACCCTTAGTCGAAGTCTAAATGGTGGTTGCTAGTTGCTTGGAATGTTGGATTGTTTTTTATGATTGATAGTTAGCCACACTTTATCAGTTGTGTGTGCCATTCCAACAAAGACGAAGGATGCATACTTCTTATTTGTATTTTTGTGGTGTATGCTTATACGAAGTGTGGGGGGGGGGGGGGAGATGTGTATGTATGAAGAAGAAAAAAAAGTATTAAAAAAAAGAAAAAAAGAAGAAGATAAGTCATCGCAACTATAAGGTGACAATTATAGCCAATGTGCTATATATGAAGATGAAAAAAGAAAGTTATGTGATATGTTGTTAGCTAATGAGCTAAATATGAGGAATATTATTATGGCGAATCGATGTATCGATATAGGAAAGTTCAAAAAAGAGGAAGTTGTTAACTATAATCATTTACGGGTTTGCGGTTTGTTCGGTAACTAGCAACAATGGGACTTAGACTTGACTTTATTTTTTTTTAAACCAATTTCATAAATACTCCCATGCCTTATCCCTACCCTTACCAAATTACTTTATTCGTTGTTAGCTTTCGAGCATCCGGATATAGTGATGGCTTTGTGAAAATATGTAGTGCATTAATATTTTAGTGACCATCCGGTTTTTGAGTGATCGAATGACGCGCCAGCGATCTAGTGTGTATTTTGGTGACCATCCGTTATGTGAATAGCGCGCCAGCAATCCAAGATATGCCCTAGTGACCATCCGTTGTTCGAGTAAATCAAGAATTCGCGCTAGCGATCTAATATGTTCTTGTATGAGATATTTAAACATAAGCCTGGTACAACCTCGAAGCCTGTACATTACAACCCGAAATAAAAGACCTCTTTAGATGTTTACACTTGGCGCTTACGCCACGTCGGTGGAGTTTTGTTTCTTGTACAAGCCTATGGTAATAAACGGATCATGACTGAGCAATGAGTGTGATTTCTCTTATCTATGGGTATTGTCATACATCTCGGTTTTTCACCATAACGCTTAAAAATGATGAATCGTATCTTGTACTTGTACTTGGTAGATTTGCATCATAATTTTTATAATCATTTTTCATGCACCATGTGGGATCTATTTTTCTTAATATTTGCTTGAGGGCAAGCAAACCCTTAAGTGTGGGGGAGTTTGCGCTCATTTTCTCTTTTATGAAAAAAAAAGAAAGAAAAAAACCAAAAATATTTTTCGATATTTCAAAAAAAAAAAAAAAAATCAAAATTTTTTAAATTTTCTTTTCGTTTTGTCATTTAGGTATGAATTTCGATTTTTTCTTTTTCTAGATTTTCTTGAGGGCAAGCAAAGTTCAAGTGCGGGGGAATTTGATAAGGCTCAAATTGTACATGTTTTTAGAAGCGTTATCATGGCTTTTGTGCATGTTATTTGGCTAAAATTTTATGCTTTTGTTGCTTAATTGTATAAAAGTGTGTATGCTAGTTCATTTGTAGCCAAGTACAAGAAAATGAAGGAAAAGAAGAAGAAATGACGAATAAATGAAGATTTATGCACATATGAAGATTCATACATAAAGAATCACCTTGGAAGCCTTTCAAAGAGAAAAAGAATCAACAAATCAATGCTTCCAAGACCCAAGATAAAGAAAAGATCAAGTTTGGACAAAGAACAAAGAGCTATGAGAAAGATACAAGCCAAACATCAAAAGACTAAGTTTGTGTCTACAGGACAACTCCATCCGATCAGATGCAACCCGCAATCGATTCGGATGGAGATGATGATCAAGACCATCCGATCGGACACAACCTGTATCCGATCGGATGGAGCCCTCGTACTTTTCTCAAATCTGCACTTTGGTTCAATTCTAGGCTCTTCTATTTGGTATTCTAGGTCCTTCTAAGCTACTTGGAGGTCAAGTTGCAACATTTAAAGTTCCTATGCTTGAGAGTAGTATAAATAGAGCCTTTGGAAATCATTTGAAGGAGACAAAAAAAAATGAAGAGAAAACTCATATACAACTCTCATATATCTCTCTTAACCAACCTCTCTCACCACCCTCACCCTTTTCCAGAGGTGTTGGGGGGTTGGTTTAACCCTCATCTCAGTTTGCAAGGCTAGGACAAAGAAGAACCCAATCAAACAATCCATACATGTCCATCAATCCTTGCTACCAAACAACCTCATCTCTTGTTATATGTTGTTAGTTGAGATTTCCAGAAGTTATGGGTTGTAATAGAAGTCTTTGGCTTAGTAATGGGCTGTGGAACATTGAAGTATTCGTGTGTGAATCCTAGGACTTTGTATTTCATCTTATGAACTTTGGTATCTTCTCTTTTAATATTAAGCATGTTTGGTTCTATGATTGTGTTGATGATGTGATTATTCATATGTGCTTTGTCTTGTGAATGATGTCTTAATACTTGTTTGGCTCATATGATAACTTGTGATAAAAGGATGTTTGGATATTTGTAGTGTTTGTTTGGATTATGATGATAACATCATATTTGGTTAAATTGGAACTTGTCTTGTTTATTGTTTTAATTAATCATTGTTGAGTCTATAGTCGAAAGGATTCTCAATAGTGGTTGATTTCAATTCATTAGTCGACGAATGTGTTGGTCTTGTACTTTGTGACGATTGTATGAGAAACTTAATAAACATAACAAGTGAAAGTTTAATTTAGATTAAGGGTCGAAAGGCATCTTTTGAATATGTGTTCTAATCATTTTTCAAGTAAATGGAACTTCACGAATTAATAACATCAAAGTCTAAAGTTCGAAAGGATTCTTTCTGGTTATAGGCATAAGGCTCATGACATGACCATTTGATTGAGGCTTATATATATTTGATTTATAAAACACTAAATTATTATTGGTTCTAAAGGTCGTAAGGATTACTTTTGATAATATGTTTTCCAAACTAACCATCCTAATATCCATGTGATCATTTGTCCAAACATGTATGTTCTTTGTATGATTGTTCTTATATTGCTTTTCTTGTTGGTTTGATCCGTGACAATCATAACCATCAACTTGTTACTTGCTTAAACAAACAAACGACACTTGAGTGCAACCAAGTCTCTTGGGATGACCTTGACTTACCAACCCCAATACTACATATGACTAGGGTATACTTGTCCGAATGTGTTCCTAGTTAATCGGTAATTCTTGTTTATAAATTTAAAGCTTCGATGGAGCGCCTCAAGGGTTGTGTTGGGGTTCTTGTTCCTCAGGAGGAGGAGATGATGATGGTTGTTGAGTGTGCTGAGGAGAGTTGTAAGTATCAGTCTCCAGATCATCCCCAGCAGCAAGAACTTCGTCATCTCCAAAACCAAACATCTCCTCTTCTGACTCTTCATTTAGCAGCATCTCGAGATCTGCAAGAGTTGGAACCTGTTGGGAATCCGGCTCCCCCTCAAAAGAGGGCTTACCTTTGTTTTGGCCAGGTCCTGACCCCTTCAGGTGAACAGAGTGGGTTTTCTCTGCCTGGTCCACATGGTCAGTTCCCAAGAGACTGGATTCGCCATGGGGGGGGGTGTAGGTTCCATATCAGCGGGTGGTCGTATGCCCCCTGAGTCTTTGTCCCCTTGGGTGCCTTCAGGGACTGGTGGGTGTTCTCCAGTACCATCACTAGGCAGTGATTTGTTGAGGTCCCCCTTTCCATCAGGGTTGTACTGCCCTGACGAAGATATAGGGACCGTTTCTCCCTGAGAACCTGATTGTGATTGATCAGAGCTGTAAACGGGAAGTTGTACGTTTAGGCTCCCTTTTCCTCCAAGGTTGTGTTGCCTTGATGAAGATTTAGGGGCCAGTCCTCCCTAAGACTCTGACTGTGATTTGTCAAAGCCATAAACAAGATGTGAGAGGGTGTGGGTCCCCTTCTCAGCAGAGTGCTGCGGCTCTACTGAGGATATAGGACCCTGTTTCTCCCTCAGGCAAAGGTGATGATTGACGAATGCCTTCATCGGGAAGTGAGGGTTGGATGGTTCCTAACCCAACTGACTTGTATATGCCAGCAGAGTCATGAGGAGCAGGTTTGCCCGAGGACCTAGAGGCTGATTTCTCAGTGCCCTCCGTTGGAGGTTGTTTGGCCAAGTAGGTCTCAACTGTGGGTGTCTCAGTGGGCTTGGCCGTTGGTTGCCTTTTTTGAGGCTTTGAGGCAGAAGTCGCAGTGGCGAGTGGTTTAGGTTGAACCACCTTCCTGGACCCTGTCTTCTTCTTCTTCTTCTCCTTCTTTGAAGGAGAAGGCACTGGTGATATCGCGTCTGCGCCCTGAATTACCATCAGCATATATATGGTCAGGGCAACGGGTGTAACCTCAGTGAGGTCTCTCGAGTAGTTTGCCTTATGTAAGACATCAGGGTCAGATCCCTAGACGTTGGGTCTAACATACTCGGAGCCTAATAAGTCCTGAAGCGCACAGGAAATGAACCTAGGGTAAGATATGTATCTTTGCCTAGATTTCCCTGATAGCTTGGCTATGAGGTCTCTGAAGATTATCTCTCCAATATCTATCTTTCTACCCTCCAGGAGGCTGAACACTATCATTTGTTGAGTAGTGTTCAATTGCTCCGTGGAGGATTTGTTTCCACCAAGGACCTGAATGACAAAGGTCATCAGAATCCTCCAGACAGCAGGAAACTAGGTTTTGATGATAGGGGCTTTGGCCAATAAAGTCCCTGGGGCCACATCAGGGTGTTTATCGTCATGTGGCCCTAGTAAAAGCAATTCAGCCTTTACTTCAGCTTCAGTGGGCTGAGGGTCAAAGTTCTCAGTGAAATCAAGGTCTGTGGCTTTGATGAAGGTTTCATAATCTAGGGAGAGGGTCTTTCTCCCATTATTCACTGAGAACGTGATGATGGTGTCCTTGATGACATCAGGGCTTGTGGCCACGGCTGTGCACCAAAACTCCCTCAAATAGTCATGGTATATGACTGGGGGTGTCTTTGTGAATGCCGTAGAAAGGAAGCAGTTTTGCAAGTATTTTACCACATCCTTATAAGCCGAAAATTTTTCCGGATAGGCAAAATTTCCTACGACATTATTTTTGGTTAAATCCATGCCCTCTAGTTGGAATTCCACATTAGGGGCGCATGTTATAGCTCTAGAAGCAGCCATTTTAAAGGTCTTGGTTTTGCAAGAAAAAATGGTATGGGTTTAGAGGTCAAGAACACACACAATAGTTTTTGAAAAAAAAAACACGAGTTTGATTTAAGATTTCTAAAAAAACGTGTGTGTGTGTTATTTTCTTGAGGGTATTTATAGGGAAGTGGAGAGGAGGGGTGGTTTTGGCATTAAGCGAATTTTTCTCAAAACTTTGAAAACCGTTTTGTATAAACGTTTGATATCCGCATTAAATGCCACCACTCCACTTTCTCGGGTTTTGCGCAACAGTCGAGGTGAACGGTTGTGCCGTCTGCAAAAGTGTTTTTGCAGAGTTACATCATCACATATATATTATGTGTGAGGAGAGGCATTAAATGCCTAGTGTGAAGTGGGGGCCCAAGATGTGCATGCCAGAAGGCAAAATGTAACACCCCATAAATTATGATATAACAACGGAAGACTAATTGGGGTATTACGGGGAGGATCGAAGTCATAATCATAGAAAATGGCTCAAATAAGGCGTTTTGAAAGTACTTGTCATTCATATAATAATTCAGTTACAAAAGTGATATATCAGAGTTGTGAAATCCATAAAAGGAGATAGTAGTTTGAACTGAATTACATAATTTATTTTAAACACCATAAAAACTATAAGTTTATTGCCCGCTCCGTGCCTTGACTGCTCCGCTAATTACCTGAGATAAACATGCTAAAAGTCAACAAAATTGTTGAGTGAAATCATAGAGTTTGAATTTATAATAAGTTCGAACACAAGTGTAGGATTGCATGTAAAATACAATCATTTGAAATGGTGATATTGCAGTTATGTATATATTGCCCTAAGTCTCATGACACGCAAACATTAAAGAGTACCGGGATTCGGTAGGGGGGAACAATCCAAATTAATGGCATGAGTTATGTCCCTCGTGATATAGGAGATTGCCATCTTCCTATTTAATTCAAATATAATGCATTGCGACTAATCCGACTAGCAACTAAGGCTATCCGTCAAGGTATTAGTGGAATAGGCTGTCAGCCTCCAATAGATCTATTCACTATATTCGCGTTCACTCGCAGTGATTAATGGTTTATGATATAAGGGGCTTTTGGCAATAATGGTAACTTAGGCAATATCAATCAGGTGAAGCATACATAAAAATACTTGTGTTCTATTTGTAACATGTATCTCCCCCACGGAGTTGTAAAGTGATAAAATGAGTAAAAGTGGGGCTATGACTCACCTTGAGTACAACTGGTGAGGTGAAAATGTGAATTCAAGTGAGATTACGGTAACAGCTCCAACACACGACCTGAATAATGGTAAAGTCTGAGAATTTGACTTAATATGAATAGTGATTGTGAGAATGAGTAACGGATAACGATCTGATTGGTGATGTGACTGTGATATACTTAAAATACTTAAAGTTCAAAAATAATATTATATATAATATTATCTTGTTTTTATGTCTTTAAATCCAATAATATTGTTTCCTCGAAAGTGGTGAAACGAAACGTTAAGTTAAATCGTTAAAACTCGTTATATATAAATATAACGTAACGTGTTTAAATATATGTGAACGAATCGTAAAAATGCACGTGATGGTGTTTGAAAATGTAAAATATGAAATAGAAATGGAAATGATATAAAGTTTCTGTTGGTCCTTGAACTTTTACCAATTTTACATTTTCTACCCTAACGCAGTTAGCGTTGCACCGTTAGTCCTTGGTTATATATATTTTACATTTTTAGTCCAAAAACTTCCAAAATGACATTCCAAGCTTACTGTTTAATAATTTAACCTTTCTACTCTTAATTTACTGTTTTGACAGTTTTGGAATACAATTATATAAAACTTACACTATTAACCCAAATAGTGAAATTACTTTGCAAAACTAGTCCAAAAATCACAAAAAAGTTGGGAAAAGAAATCCGAGAATTTTAGTAACTTTATAAAGCTTATTCAAGTTTTATTCAACTGCTTATTTGCTAATATAGCTTATTTTTCACTTATTGGACTTAACGTGTAGATTTAAAGGCCCATTAACGTTTTTAGATCCGGAGGGTTTTAAGGGAAGTTGGGCTTGGTCTTGGGCTTGTTTTAAGGTGACAAAATCATAACCAAATAGCTTATATGACCAGCTGAACGAATAAGCTCATAAACTGCTTATTGGGCTTTTTAAACCAATCGAATATATAAAAAGAGTTTAAGCACAGTCCGAGTGGCTTAAGCTTGTGGCTTTAAAAAGGGTTTATACTAGCTTATCAAAGAAAACTCATAACGTGAACTTATTAGGTGAGCATCTTAAGAATCGAGATGTGCAATAAAATTGATAGGTTGTGTGTATGATTTTGATTTTAAATGATCATTTCTAGTCGACTATATGAGTTGTTCAAAATAGAAAATGACTTATATTATAAGTGATATGTTTATATGCGATGTACATAAATTAAAAAGGGTGATCGTTAAGTGCTAAAATGAATATGTATGAGTCGTGTGATGGTGTAAACATGGTTTCTAGCCTTCCATCATAGGAGGCAACCATTGTTCACATGAAATGAATAATAAAGTTCGTAAGAGTACGTAAAAAAAATATATACGTTCGAATAATGTAAGGACAATGCATGGAAACGTTTAAATCGATAAGAAAGAATTGAAATGAGTTTGTGAGACTTACAACACCAAGATGGAGGGAGTTAAACGTGAAAATGATCTAGATTCAAATGGAAAAACCCGTCTCTTGCTAAAATGGATACGAACGAGTCGAGAACAACCTAAAACACTTGCAAAAGGATTCGAATGGCTTGTGATATAGCTCCTGGTATTCTGTGGTTCGATTATGGGAGGAAATACTTTGGAAAAATGCATGCAAAAGCTTCTGGTGTGAATGGGATTTAATAGGAAGTGAATTGTGTGTATATTTATACACGTATAAGTGTATATGTTGGAATTTTGAGACACAATTTGGTTCGAACAGTAGCATGTCAGGAATATGAACTTTAGAAGGATTTACTGACATACTAGAGACTTTAGAAGAGGCTTGTGTGTGTAAGATTTGATTTGGTGTCGATTGGTATATATTTGCATGTGTCGACATGCTCCAAAAGGTCCAAAAAATTGTTCTATCGTGTGATATTGTGAACTAATATGAGAAATAAACTTAATAACTCATAAACATTCATAGAAAAATAAATGGGATAGGTAGAAATGAGTTTTAAACCGATTTGGTTAAATGGTGTGAAAATGGTATGAATGTGAAATCATGCCAAGGACGATTTGCTTTGGCCTTCGTTAGGTGGTCAAACGTTCGTAATAAAATGTGGGATTCGACTCACTGTTTCTTTGGTGGGAGGGGAGTCGAGTGCTACACAAAAGAACATATATTCCAATATTAAATAGGTATTCAGTTACCGACCTCGGACATTTACTAACTAGATACTTAGAGCATTAAGTTTAGCATTGAATGTCATCTTGAGGCCTCTGAATGACTTTTCATTCAGTGTGGGGGTTCAGGGAAGGTTATTCAGTGATCTTATTCACTGAGAGACACATTGAGTCAGGGACCTGAGGTTTTTAGAATTTACACAAAATTGGATGGATTCAATCAGTGGACTGATTCTTAATATCCAACATTCCCAATTCAGCTTTCAGCCTTGTGAAAGTTGGTTCATCCAATGGTTTGGTGAATATATCAGCTAGCTGATATTAAGTGGGAATGAAGTGTAATTCAATGTCACCATTCATGACATGGTCCCTGATGAAGTGATATCTTATATCAATGTGTTTGGTTCTATGATGAAGAACAAGGTTGTTTGAGATTGCAATTGCACTTGTGTTATCACAAAAGATGGGAACCATCTTATAATGGATGTCATAGTCACTGAGTTGACTTTTCATCCATAGCACATTTACACAACAACTGGCTGTTGCAACATATTCTGCTTCTGCTGAGGACATGGCAACTGATTGTTGCTTCTTAGCACTCCAACAGACTAATTTTCCATCAAGAAATTGGCAAGAGTCTGAGGTGCTTTTTCTATCCATGTTGCATCCAGCATAGTCAGAGTCTGAGTACCCTTTGAGATCAAAGCCTGAACATTTTGGATAGTACAATCCAAGACTTGGAGTACCTTTCAGGTACCTGAGGATCCTTTTTACAACTATGAGATGTGATTCTCTTGGGTCAGATTGATATCTGGCACATAAACAGACTGAGAACTGGATATCAGGCCTTGATGCAAGTAGGTACATCAGTGACCCAATCATTCCTCTAAAAAGAGTTTGATTCATTGTTTTACCAGCAGGGTCAGGACCTAGGTTGTTTGGAGGAACCATGGGAGTTTTGACTGAGGCACAGTCACTGAGCTCATACTTTTTAGTAGGCTTCTGGTGTACTTCTCTTAACTGATAGAGGTTCCCTAATCAGTCTGCTTGATTTGCAGTCCAAGGAAGTAAGTGAGTTCTCCCATCATGCTCATTTCAAATTCATTTGCCATCAGTTTTTTAAACTGTTTGCAAATTTTATAACTTGTTGAGCCAAATATGATGTCATCCACATATACTTGTACAAGTATGACATCATCATTTGTCCTATAGATAAACAATGTGTTGTCTATCTTGCCTCTGACAAATTTGTTTTGGATGAGGAAGGCTGAAAGAGTTTCATACCAAGCCCTAGGAGCTTGTTTCAGTCCATAAACGGCTTTGTCAAGCTTGCAGACATAGTCAGGAAACTCACTGCTTTCAAATCCAGGAGGTTGTTGAACATAAACTTCTTCTTTCAGTGAACCATTTAAGAATGCACTTTTTACATCCATTTGGTAAAGTTTGAAGTTCATGTAGGTTGCAAATGCAAGGAAGATCCTGATGGCTTCTATCCTTGCTACTGGTGCAAGTGTCTCTTCATAGTTAATGCCTTCTTGCTGATTGTAGCCTTTGGCAACAAGTCTGGCCTTGTTTTTTATGACTATGCCATTTTCATCAGATTTGTTTTTGAACACCCATTTCATGCCAATGACTGTAACATCCTGAGGACATTTGACCAAGGTCATTACCTTGTTTCTGTCAAATTGTTCCAGTTCATCATGCATAGCCTAAACCCAACTAGGATTTTAAGTGCTTCTTTGACACTTTTAGGTTCAATAGTGGAAATGAAATCCACAAACAGGCATTCATTGGCTGAGGCTGCCTTTAGTTTTGCAGCCATGCTTCTAGTAAGCATGCCTTCAGTAGGCTCTCCAATTATGTTGACAAGTTCAATATCTCTAGACCTAGTCCAACTGTCCTGAGGTCTTGGATATTGGTTAGAACTTGTGGATGCCTGATTAGGTGGAGGTGTAGGTTCTGGTGTAGACACTTGATGATCTTCAGGATCTTGAGTGTCTGACTGACTTGGCTGATCACTGAGATTGATTGATTCCTGAGCACTTTGTTCAGACTAATTGATTGCATCAGTACATGTCTGTGCTTCAACAAACTCATTGATGGTTGGGTGAGGAAGGTTGTGAGGGACAATGTAGTAAGAGATATCAGCATTTGCTTGATACTGAGTGGAAGGATTACTATCAGGACAATATTCATCAGGAGGATATCTTGATGAATCATCAATACCTATCTCTTCCACTGAGGTGTTTGAGAATCTGATTGCTTCAGTACTCTCATCAAAGGTAACATGGAATGTTTCCTCAGTTTGCTGTCTCCTTGTATTGAACACCCTGAAGGCTTTAGAGACAAGAGAGTATCCTAGGAAGTATCCATCATTAGCCTTAGCATCAAAATTTCCTAAGTGATCCTTGTGATTATGAATAAACACAGGACACCCAAAGACATGAAAATAGCTGATGTCAGGGATTCTTCCCTTGAATAACTCATAAGGGGTTTTGCTATGTCTCTTGACAATGATGGATCTATTTTGTGTATAACAGGCAGTTTTGACTGCTTCAGTCCAAAAGTGTTTGGATATGACTGATCCATTTAGCATTGTTCTAGCAGCTTCAATGAGTGTTCTATTCTTCCTTTCAGCAACACCATTTTGTTCAGGTGTGTAAGGAGAGGAAAAATTTTGGGAAATTCCTTTTTCATCACTGAAACATTCAAGTTCATGGTTTCTGAACTCAGTCCCATTGTCAGTCCTGATTTATTTGACTTTAATGTCATTTTGGTTTTCAATGTTCCTGACAAAGGACATGATTGTTTTAGCTGCCTGACTCTTTTTGGTTAGGAAGTAAACCCAAGTGTATCTTGAGTATTCATCCACAATGACCAGAGTATACTTCTCATGGTTAATGAACCTAGGACTGATGGGCCTAAAGAGATCCATATGGAGAAGATAGAGGCAGCTTTTGATGGAAAAGTTTTTCCTGGTTTTAAAGGATGCTCTGTGATGTTTAACTTTTTCACAGGCAGAGCAGGGTTTATCCTTTTAAAACAGAAGTGATGGTAAGCCAAGGACCTTGTTTTGTTTGGCAAGATTGTTTATGTTTTTGAAGTTCAGATAGGAGAGTCTCTTATGCCAAAGCCAGTTGAGAGTTTCAGTGGCTTTAGCAAAGAGACAAGTTCCATTCTGAGTTAGAGTAGACATATCTAACACATAAACATCTTGTCTTCTTGGTGCAATAAGGACAACTTCCTTATTTGCATTGAAGATGGTACCTTGCTTATCATCAAACTGAACTATGTTGATAGAACTTATGCATGCCATCATCAATTAAGTTCTTGGATCTTTTTGAGCCTTAGGGTTCAACAATAACAATGAATAAACATGCACAGCGGATTAAAATAAATCAAAGTTATTGACACAAAGTTTTTTTTCATTATCACAATCAGCCTCAATATAACACGGTTACTCAACAGTAACAGGGATCAAGAGATCCTTGAGGCTACGAACAAACTTGTTTAGGCGTTTATAAGATCACGCCTAAACACACACACACACACACCTTTAGCTAGACGTCTACATTGGAAGACCTAATATTATACGTACCTTACCTCTCTTTATATACTAGAGAGATAGGGTTTACAAAGAAATAAACTAACATAATAAAAGATTACTACGAATCTTTTCTTTCTCTACAAGTTTCTTCCTTTGTCATATTAAGTCCCTCTTGTTTCATTCTTGGTCGTTTTGTCTCATCAAATTAATAAATCCAACATATGTATTTTGCATCACATAGTTGACTGACACTGATTAAATTGTACTTAAGACCATTGACATAAGCTATCCTAGTAAAGACTATACCACTATAGTTTACTGAACCATAACCTTCAGTGAGACAAGATGAATTGTCAGCAAATACCTGGTTCCTCAACATATTTGTGCATATATTCTTTCACACCAGTCATGCTCTTTGAACATCCACTATCTAGATGCCAAACTGGCTCCCTGGCATGTCTCTGCACAAATGGTAAACTGAGTTAGTTCTTTCTAGGACCCCTATTCTTGGAGGGCTTGGCTCTAATGGCCTTTTTAAAAGTAACAATTGATGTATGGTCAGAGGTTGAATGGACTGAGCTTACACAGATTTTGCATTTGATTGCAGAAGTGGACTCAGTAGACTGAGAGGATGACTTGGCGATTCCTCTTCTGGTCTGAATGACCTTCTCATGTCCTGAGGTGTCATGAGTGGGATCTCCACAAATGTCACAACTAGTGTCCATTAGACAATCCTCAGGAAGGTGGTCATTGAAGCCACAATGTGGGCAAGGTGAAAAAGGCTTAGCCTTTTGTTTCTACTTCTGCTTAGAATCAGAGGGATACTTAAAAGCTTGTGCTTTAAAGTTTGCAGCTTTGGATGTGGCTGTGTATGACAAGTTATCAGAAGTTCTGTGATCTTCCTTTTTGCATACCATGCAAAAGAGGATTCTATAGCAATCATCAGCAGTATGATTTGTATAGTTGCACAACTCACATCTTTGCTGAGGTTTTGAGGGTTTTGTTTTGGTGGTGCTTAATGAAGCTGATTTGAGTTCCTTCATCTTAGATTGAGAAGGCTTCTTAGAAGATTCAATCTTCTCACTCAACTTCCTGACAAGCTCAGCCAACTGATCATACTTTGAGTCAGGGCTTTTTGGTTTTACTTCAGTAGGGACTGAAGTTGTTGAGTCATCAGTAGGAACTGAGACTTCAGGTGTGAGGCTTTTCAGGATGGTTTTCCCATTCCTGGCTTCTCCTTTGGAGAATACTGAGAGTAGACTAATATTGTGAGGTCTGAACAAGGTGCGGCTCCCTGAAGGACTTTCAGAGGTGGGAGTGGTGTTTGTGATTTTGATTCAGACTCAATATTACTGAGATTATCAGTGAGTCCAAGCATATCTTTTATGGCCTGACTTTCAGGATGCAATATTTTCCCAGTCTCAAAGTTAGGTAACTTACTGACTGGGTTGTCTCTGACAATCCAGTCATTAGACTTGGGTACCATTTCTTGCTCAAAAGCTATGCCTGCTGGAATAAAGGCCTTTTCACTATGACTCTCACTGAGGGATTCAGTAAGTTGGTCTTCTCCTATGACTTTCTTGTTTTCACTAGGAATAAGACTCATAGTTTCATAGAATTTAGGATTCTTTTTAGTCCAGCTTTCAATGACAGCCTTTTCTTTGTTAAGTTCATTTTGAAGAGCTTGATTTTGTTTCAAAATCTCAGTGTTTTGAATTTGAAGTGTAACAGCTTCTAACTTAGCTTGTTTTAAGACAAGCAATTCATCTCTACACTTATTTAATTCTTGAACAAGATTGTTATATTTTGAAAGCAAATTAAGCCTTTGTTTCAAAATCTCAGTGTTTTGAATTTGAAGTGTAACAGCTTCTAACTTAGCTTGTTTTAAGACAAGCAATTCATCTCTACACTTATTTAATTCTTGAACAAGATTGTTATATTTTGAAAGCAAATTAAGCCTTTTTTCTTCAACAAACTTAAGATCAAAACTAATGTCATTCATGTAAGACTGCCAATCAGAATCATCATCCATAGAAAGTAAAATATTCACCTTTTTTATGGTCATGTTGACCCACTCTCCATTCCTTGCATGGCTTTTTCCAATAGCCAGCTCATGACTATCTAAAAGTGCCATCAGTGCCCTCACTCTAACTTCTTCATCATCTAAGGAGACCTCTTCTTCATCCCAGTCATAGGCTTCAGCTACAAGAACCTTGTTCTTTGTCTGAACAGGTTTGGAAGCTTGAGCAGCCTGAGACATTGAGGGATTGGCCTCAAGGAAAGAAAGTTTAGCCTTAGCTTTTCTATATTTAGCTTCAAAGTCTTTTTGACCATTTTGAACAGTATTGTTTCGAAAATGTTGAGAAGACTGAAGCATTTTTGGTTGAAACTTGCTAGTTCCTGAAGAAGAACTATTTTCAGAAAATTTATATGAGGGTTCTGAGGTTGTTTTTGAAAAACAATCTTTAGCAAAATGACCCTTTTTACCACATTTGAAACATTCAGTGGTTTCATTTGATTTAGCTTTTGAAAAGTTTGACTGATTTATTTTGATAAACCTTTTTGAATTAGCAAGGAGTGCTCTTTCTTAAAATTCTAAATGTAAATCATTTAGTTACTCCTCACTTGTTCTTTCATCAGCCTCATCATCAGAATTTTCTTGGAAATCCTGCACAACACCATTAGAATAAAAGGCAGTAGATAAGGGTAAGGTAGTCAGGGCCTTTTTGGTCTCAAGAGCTTTCTTTGAGTCAGGGTATCTCCTAGAGATTAAGTTGTCCTCATAGACAAACTTTCCATAGATCTCAGGGAGCTCAAGGGTCTGGATGTGGATAGCATTCCTGAGGCCCTGAGAGAAGTTTAACCATTTCTCAGGGAGACTGTTAACAAAGCCAACATTGATCTCATGCTTAGACAAAACTACACCATCATTTGATAACTCATTTATCAGGGTCTTGTATCTGGTATAGGTCTGAGAGAGACTTTCAGAGTCTTTGGCCCTGAAAGTATTATACTCAAGTTTCAGATCCATGATCCTGTTTTCCTTGGTATCTGAGGGACCTTCAAAGCTATGAACCAAGTCAAGCCAAGTTTGTTTGGCTGTTGTACAGTTAATGACTGATTCCACTGTATCGTCAGGAAGACAAGATATAATGATGCTTTTCAGGCGCTGGTCTTGGTTGACCACCCTTCTCTTATCAATGGTCCACTGAGCTTCAGGTTTAGGTAACCCTTCAGCAGTCATAGGGACATAAGGACCTTCATTGATACAAGTGATATAGTATGGTTCCATACCAGTCAAGTAGCAAAGCATACGCTTTTTCCACTTGCTAAATTTTCCAGCTTCAAGTCTGGGAGCAACAGCTGAATAGCTTCCTCCCTTTTTGTCGATGAGCTGGGGCACATTAATATCAGCCATAGTAGGATCTTAGTTTTAAAAACCTTGAGCACTCTTTAGTTTTTGAAAAGATTTTACAAACCAGAGGCTCTGATACCACTTGTTGTTCCTGTTACACAATTAGATTTAACTACAAAGTTAAGCTAATCATGTTCCATGACTGAATTAATGTATTGATTAATTAAACAAATAAGTAAAACATAAAGGATAAAAACACAAGTTTTTCAACGTTTAAATTCTTATTAGAAATTAATCAAAAGAATCTATACCCAAGTGTTTGCGGAATAAACACTTGGGATTGAATAGACAAGGTATGGTATGTTCTCCTCACTAAACTCAAGCTATGCTTAAGTGGCAATTATGAATGAACCACTAAGCTATCTCAGGGACTAGGTTGCTCTTTGGGGGAGAAAAGTGGTTTTGTGAAAGTCTAAGCTTTTAATGCACAAAACTTATCCACTTTTCTCCCTTATGATCCTATTTATACACAAGTATAAAAGAGCACCCGTGACTAAAAATACAAAAAGAATGACCTAGCTATTCTGGACAAAATACAATAGTATTTTGTCACAGTTCCAAGAATCTATTTTGGGAATAGGTTAATACTGCTTTCTGAATGTCAGTGATAACACTGTTCTTGTTCTTAAGCCTTTCAGGGAAAGTTTGACTTTGGCCTGATAAGGACTTCTCCTTATCTTTTCAAACTCTTCCCGCCTAGTCCCGCTTTTCTTTCAGACTTCAGATTCTTCAGTCTAGGTCTTCAGTCTTCAGTCTTCAATCATTATAGTTGTTGAGGAGACTGGGGTTCAGTGAGTTAATGTCATCACTCACTGAACCCATTATCTTCTTCTTTGGCTTAAGTAACACTCAGGGAGTTCCGCCTCACTGAATGGTAAATATTTCTTCTTAGACTCGTCCTAAGCATCTTGAAGATAACTCACTGAGTGATTGTTCACTCAGTGACCAGAGAGTGTTCACGGTTGTTTAACACTTGGGCTAATTTGTATTCAAATCCTTGTTGTCAGGCCGCTTGGGTACTGAATGGACCCAACAGTGTTTTTGTACATTAAATTGGATTTGTACTGCTAGGTTTGTCAATTAGTACTATTTTGTATAGTTTGTACTGCTAGTACAAATTAGGCCTGTTATGATTGAACAGTTAATCATATGTTTATAGTGATATGAAGCAAATGCTTTGCCATTTGTTTTCTTGGTTTTGGACTAACATTTGCAGGTATGGAGTTTGAAATTGTGAAGTTTAGAATAACTTTCTGGATCGTTTGAGCACAAGGAATTATTAATGCATTGTGTGAGCAGCAAATGGTGGAATGGTTGCTGACATACTAGATTGATGATGGACTGAATTTGGGCATCTCTTACCTAAGATTTTATATTTGAATTAAGAGGTTCTTTAAAATTTCTTTCTTGAAATCTTATTATGATGTTTTTGCATTTGAATTGATGGCATAGTTAGTCAGATAGTAACTGATCTAACTCACTCTCTACCATTTTATACTTTTACTATAATGTGTTAGTCCAAGGACATCTGGTAGATAGAACAGCGAGCAAATGTGAATCTAACACATTTGTGTTAGAGGCAACACCTGCCACGAGCTGGAAACCCTGTCAAGAAAGCTCTTTGAATGAGTTTATCTGATCACAGGCAGTTATTTCTAATTGAAATCATTGGTTCTCACACAACCAGAGGTTGGATTAAACCGAAATTCTGATTAAGTGGTTGTCCTTACACTTAATCCCCTCAACATGATTGTAAGCAGTATTGTTTTTAATCAAAATTGAGTTCATACTGCTAAGTCAAAATTTTTCCAAAAAGTTAGTACTGCCAGGCAAAAAGTTAGTACTGGTAGGCTTAAGTTTGTACTGCTGGATAGTCGTTAGTACTTGTGCGAAGTAACAGCTTTTTGAAAATAGCCGTTGAAAAGTCGTTGAGATTTTTACTGATCAAAATCTTATCTTAAGGGTTTCCTTTTTGGATATTTTCATTTATTATATTCACTTTTCTTCAATCAAAAGTTATCTTTTAATTGAAGTTGGTCCAATAGAAACCCTCATAAGTCTTCTAAAATATCTCAATTCACTTTCTTCAACCTACTTTCTAACATAAATTACTCTAATCCCAGCAGTCAAATCAATAATTTACTGACAATAATGGATACTTTAACCTTTGTCGATAAACACAACATGGTAGCTTATTTGGAAAAACCAGAGGAGGATACTCAATTCCATCAGATAGTGGACTTTCTGAATGCTTCCCACATTAGGTATTCTTTAACTCTTAATCCTACTATCTATGTCTACCAAATCAAAGAGTTTTGGCAGACTGTTACTGTCAGAGTAGTTGACAATGGTGACAGAGAATTAAATGCAACAGTAGATGGCAAATCCATCACTATTACTGAATCATCACTTAGGAGGCATCTCCACTGGATGATGACAATGGTATTAGTGCTATGCCAAATACTGAAAATTTTGAAACTTTAACCAGAATAGGGTACAACATCCAATCATAATCTTTAACTTTTCAAAAAGGTTGTTTTGCCCCACAATGGAGGTTTTTGATTCACACCATCCTTCATTGTCTCAGTCCTAAGAAAAATTCATGGGAACAGTTCAGTAGCAATATTGCAACTGCTCTCATATGCTTATCAACCAATAGGACTTTTAACTTTTCAAAACTTATCTTTGAAGGAATGGTGAAAAATGTTGACAGCAAATCAAAGTTTTTGATGTATCCAAGGTTCATACAAACAATTTTGAACATGAGGAAACATCAGCTTCTACCTCATAAAAATGTTTATCCAACACCCAAACTTACCCAAAAACTTTTTAGCAACATGAGGATGGCCTCAAAAGGGTACAGTGGAGTAGAATTTCCTTTATTTGAATCAATATTACAGGTACAGGGTGAAGGACCAACAACCCCAGTTGACTCCCAACACACACCCACAAGCTCATAACAATCAGCCTCACACCCCATCTCATCACCTGATAGGTATTCATCCAGGGAGGGCTCTATTGTACCTCAGTACAGAGTTCCTACCCTTCCTCATGTTGCAGATGAGGCTGACATTGTCAGTATAGGAAGGGCTGCCCCTACTGTCACAGGCTTAGAAGCTGGGCAGGAAAGGGGAAACATAAGTAAGACCCAACCTATGGCAACACCTACAGTACCAAGTTGTTTTGAACCTAGTACTAGTGGTAGAATCCCAAGCCAACCGGATATATTGGGTGGCTCAGGTCCTCACCATGTGGTGGAGTCTGAGTCTTTGCCCCATGATGCACCTCTCCCTGAAGGTCACACATCAGGAAGTACTGAGGGCAGTAAGCAACTAAATGAATTGATGGAACTATGTACAAAATTGTCTGAGAAGGTCACTACCTTGGAGGCTGAGCTCACCACCCACAAGAAGGTGTTTTGCAAGGTTTATACTAAGCTGGTTTTAAAGGTCAAGAAACTGGATCAGAAAGTAAAGACACTTCAAAGAAAGAGGTCAGCACACATGGTAGAATCATCTTCTTCATCCAGCTCAGATGATGGTCAAAGTGAAGATCAAGGTGAGGAATCTTCCATACAGGGGAGGAAGATTGCTGAGTTAGATGAAGATCCTAACATTTCTTTGGTACAAGAAGAATCTAGTACTCAGGGGAGGCCAGAAGAGCAAATGGAAGAATGTACTGCTCAAGAACAAGAAGGTACTGCTAGTGTTCCAGAAGATACTGCTAGCATTCCAAGTGTTTCAGAAGGTACTGGTAGTCTTTCTCAAGGTACTGCTGGTGCAGTGTATACAAGAAGACCAAAGAAACCAAGGACTGATAAGGGTAAATGCATAATGATAGTATAAGAACCATACCAGAAGACAACCAAGAAGAGCCAAGCTCAAATTGCTCTTGATGAAGAATTAGCTCAAAGGCTTCATGAAGAAGAATTAGCAAGAGCAGCTGAAGAAGAGAAGATTGCTCAATTATTGACTGAGCAAAAGCTATTGACTGAAGTACAAGAGTTAGCTGCTCAAGAAGCTGCTGATAGGGAATTAGCTGCTAAGCTACAAGAGGAGGAAAGGTCACAGTTCACACAAGAAGAACAGGAACAAGCAATCTATGATCTTTTAGAGCAAATCAGAAGAAGTCAAAGCAAGAAGAAGGCTGCAATGAAGAAATCTCCTACAAGAAAGGAGTAGTTAAGCTACATGAAGGCTTATTTGAAACACCAAGACAACTGGAAGGAACAACACTTCAAGGGAAGAACTTATGAAGAAATAGAAAAGATATACATCAATACTCATAGAAGAATGCAGATATTCCTAAGAGGTGAAACTGAAACAGTTGAGTCTGAGCCTAGCAGGGGAGAGAAAAGAGTAGCAGAGCAATTGAAATCAGAGGAATCCAAGAAACAAAGAACTGAAGAAGAAATAGTTCAAGAAGAAACAATTGAAGAAGAATCAGCTGAGGAAGAAGGAGAAGAAGAAATATTGACTGATGAACAGATCCATGGCATGATGGTAGTAGTTCCAGAAGCTCTTAATGTAGATCCTATTCAAGCCAAACATCCCATCATTGATTGGGAGGTTTATTCAGACGGAATGATTAAAGGGTGGAATATTATCAGAGTAGGAGGAAATTTTGAAGTATACAAATTCTTTGAAGACTTGGTCAAAGTATTTGACACAGAAGACTTGGATAAGCT
The DNA here is from genome assembly GCA_021014915.2 of Artemisia tridentata subsp. tridentata. Classification (NCBI taxonomy): domain Eukaryota; kingdom Viridiplantae; phylum Streptophyta; class Magnoliopsida; order Asterales; family Asteraceae; genus Artemisia; species Artemisia tridentata. Next base: position 284,452,638 of record CP139501.1, read on the forward strand.
TTGGAGCTTAGTTCAAGAAAGGTTCAAGTCTGCTGATCCTACAAATGATAAAGACTAGGAGCTATGGGTTGAGCTGAAGAGGCTATATGAGCCTGATACAGATGATGCACTTTGGAGATTTCAAGCTCACAACATGGATACCACATGGAGATTATTTGACAACTGTGGAGTTCACAGAATTTCTACTAAAACAGGAGTGGAAATCTACATGTTAGTAGAAAAGGATTATCCACTAAGAGCAGGAGTATTACTTGTCATGTTATCATCAAAGCTTCAAGTTGATGAAAAATCTGAAATGGCAAGAGCATTGGTAAGAAATATATTCCAGCAAGCAGAAGACATGAAGATCAGAAGTTAGTGTTTGGAAGAGTCCTCACAATCCTCATAAGGTACTCATTTAATTCAGAAAACTTGATAATTTAGGGTAAATCACAAGTTTAGGGGAGGATTATGGGGAATTAAATGACTCAAGAGTTAGTACTGCTGGAAGATTACACTAACAGTACAAACTGCTAGAGTATAACTGAAGATTGCTGAAGACAACTAACAGTACAAACTGTCAAGTTAGTATTGCTAGTATAGATGAAGGTACTGCTGCATGATAAGGCTTTAGAAGACGTGTTTTTGTTAAAATTCTAAGTGTTATCAAGTAGATTTCGCATACTTGGTAATATAAACTCAAAGTATCCTTAACACATTCTAAGTGTGTTTGATCCTCACAAGTGGTATCAGAGCTAGGCTGACACTTTGATTTAGAAGAAAAGACTATGGACATGGAAACCACACAGACTAACATGGCTGCTAAGTTGCCTATGCTGAAGCAAAACTATTTTGAGATGTGGAGGCTTTCAATCGAACAATACTTAGAATGTGTTAAGGATACTTTGAGTTTATAAGTGTGTTTGATCCTCACAAAATGTGTCGGCAATGTAAAGCTGTGTTTTGGGAGGAAGAAAAACTTGCGTGCTCTACTATAGCGAGTGGAGCTTTATACCATCGCTGCTGTCTTGAAGGAAGGGTTAAGCTTTTTGTGCCGCTGGAATGTCCTCCGCTTATTGCACAACTGTTTGCTAACAGTCATTTCCTAGAAAATATTCGAGCCAATAATCAAATGTTTGCAATGACATCGCTAGGAGCAGATGTTGATGAATCTGTAAATGTCGGGAGAGGGCCGTACATTTTCAAAATATCGGGCCAAATATATCATCGGATAGGACGGTTTTGTCCTGAGCCGAATCAGTCCCCAAGGTTTTTACGGCTATATATTTATGATATCGCCAACGAAGTTCAAAACCGGTTGAGTCACTTCACAGAAACTGCTCAAAGTACTCTAAGGCCGGACATTGTAGAAGGTCTTATTAATTTCCTTGATGGCAATAACGCATTAGTACAGTTGTTTAGGACAGCCAGGGATAAGTTGCAACAAACTGATGTCCCGGAATTTAAGATTAGGCTGTTCAATATTGGAAAGGCGTCACAGTATGAGCTACCTACCGCAAGCGATATTGGCGCTATCGTGTTTGATGACACTCAAGAAACAAAAGCTGACTTTGATGTAGTATTGGAAGCGCATTCGGGCGACCCACAACGGATAAATAAACTCGACGTCGTTTACATGTCTGCTCAATTCTCGCTGCTATTCGTGTATGGCGAGCATGGATACCATCTTGGTCTACACTACCTGAACGTTGACACCGCTTCTAGACGGAGAGGTAAACGTATGTCAATGAAAGCTTTTTAGGCGTACCAGTTGCACGATAGGTTGGGCTATTACAATCTGATAAGTAGAGGCGGCAGGTGATGCGTGGTTTTGCGACCTTACAACAGGTTTTACCTCTCGAGGGATCTCAAGAGGCTTACAACCCCACCAGGCAGTGTACCTGACCGATGTAGTATAGTGTAGTGGTAAGTACGGGGGATTGATCGTTCTCCACAGGGAATAGTGTTCGTTAGGTATGAAAAACTACTCTAATAGGTCTAAGGGTGAGAGAAGATTCTTTTTTTATGTTTTTATATTTTTATGAAAGCAAGTAAAATCTCGGGTTTGACAGAGTGGGCGGAATTAGTTGCTAGTCAACTAACCCAAGTTACTACGAATGCAAATAAAATAAAATAACTGAAAATAAAAAGTTGGTGAAAAACTTATGTGTAGAGAAATGTGTTTACTTAGATTTCCTTACTCCCTAACTATCTTTTACCGGTTGATTAGTGATGCGTGGTTTTGTAACCTTACAACAGGTTTTACCTCTCGAGGGATCTCAAGAGGCTTACAACCCCACCAGGCAGTGTACCTGACCGATGTAGTATAGTGTAGTGGTAAGTACGGGGGATTGATCGTTCTCCACAGGGAATAGTGTTCGTTAGGTATGAAAAACTACTCTAATAGGTCTAAGGGTGAGAGAAGATTCTTTTTATGTTTTTTTATAATTTTATGAAAGCAAGTAAAATCTCGGGTTTGAAAGAGTGGGCGGAATTAGTTGCTAATCAACTAACCCAAATAACTACGAATGCAAATAAAATAAAATAACAGAAAATGAAAAGGTGGTGAAAACTTATGTGGAGAGAAATGTGTTTACTTAGATTTCCTTACTCCCTAACTATCTTTTACCGGTTGATTAGTGTGCATTAATCGCGTGGATGACGGGTGTATTCCTTAATACCAATCGTGGGGTGGCGTACGTACTTCCCCAACTCTACAAGCTCCTACTTCACTCCTATGTCGAGCCGGCTAGGAAGCTCCTAACATGGGATCACTAGAATTCGCTTGTGCATTAAATACAACCATAAAAACCTTTAGTACGCATTGGTTCATGTTTCTTAAGACGTTCAAGCAAGTTACCGAATAGGAAGTTAGCCAGTTTTCTTAAGCCTAACATAGATGAACAATCATCCAATACAACTAATAACACACTAATAACCAATAATCAATAGCTAGGTTTCATTAGATCTAAGCAAACACAAGATAAATCTAGCCTAACATGTTAAACAAAAGACAAGAGCAAGATAGAATCAAACAACACATAGACATATTGAATGATTAATTGATAACTTATCTTCAATGTAACATGGAAGATCTCAAGGCAAAAAGCCTTGAAAAAGCTGCTAAATTCGTCTTAGGGTTTTCACACACAAAGTTCCTCAATAAGTTCCACACTAATGACAAAAAATTGCAAAACTATATATAGACTTTCAGGTCTGACGGCGTCACGTTATGGAGTGTGACGCCGTCACCTCGCCGCTTTTAGGGTTCCCGGATGACCTTCTTGACGCCGTCCCTCTTTAGCTCTCAAAAATCCGTTCTGGCTTATCAAGGCTTGACGCCGTTAGACTTAGGGGTGACGCCGTCCCTCTTTAAATTAAGCCGTGACGACCTTGATCACATTAAAGCGTGACGCCGTCAGAATTCCATGCAAATTTCTCTGGCTTATCATGAGTAATTTTCACATCCACCTTTTTCTTGCCAAGCCATGACGCCGTCTAGACTAACATCTGACGCCGTCAAAGGTAACTTTTAGCCGATTTTGAGACTTTGTCGTTTTCTTCACTTTTATGCTCCAAAAACGTCCAAAATGCCTCCTTTTCCAGATTTCTCCTCAAAAGTACCTAAAATGACAAAAGGAACGATTTAGGGCAATATTTGATCAAATAAATACGATTTAGGGCTTAAATGACCCCTTAAAAGCGGTACACTTTTCGCTTCATCAATTAGTGTGTATTAATTACGTGGATGACGGGTGTATTCCTTAATACCAATCGTGGGGTGGCGTACGTACTTCCCCAACTCTACAAGCTCCTACTTCACTCCTATGTCGAGCCGGCTAGGAAGCTCCTAACATGGGATCACTAGAATTCGCTTGTGCATTAAATACAACCATAAAAACCTTTAGTACGCATTGGTTCATGTTTCTTAAGACGTTCAAGCAAGTTACCGAATAGGAAGTTAGCCAGTTTTCTTAAGCCTAACATAGATGAACAATCATCCAATACAACTAATAACACACCAATAACCAATAATCAATAGCTAGGTTTCATTAGATCTAAGCAAACACAAGATAAATCTAGCCTAGCATGTTAAACAAAAGACAAGAACAAGATAGAATCAAACAACACATAGACATATTGAATGATTAATTGATAACTTATCTTCAATGTGACATGGAAGATCTCAAGGCAAAAAGCCTTGAAAAAGCTGCTAAAATCGTCTTAGGGTTTTCACACACAAAGTTCCCCAATAAGTTCCACACTAATGACAAAAAATTGCAAAACTATATATAGACTTTCAGATCTGACGGCGTCACGTTATGGAGTGTGACGCCGTCACCTCGCCGCTTTTAGGGTTCCCGGATGGCCTTCTTGACGCCGTCCCTCTTTAGCTCTCAAAAATCCGTTCTGGCTTATCAAGGCTTGACGCCGTCAGACTTAGGGGTGACGCCGTCCCTCTTTAAATTAAGCCGTGACGACCTTGATCACATTAAAGCGTGACGCCGTCAGAATTCCATGCAAATTTCTCTGGCTTATCATGAGTAATTTTCACATCCACCACTTTTGCCAAGCCATGACGCCGTCCAGAACAAATCCTGACGCCGTCAAAGGTAATTTCCAGCACAATTTTGAGACTTTGTCGTTTTCTTCACTTTTATGCTCCAAAAACGTCCAAAATGCCTCCTTTTCCAGATTTCTCCTCAAAAGTACCTAAAATGACAAAAGGAACGATTTAGGGCAATATTTGATCAAATAAATACGATTTAGGGCTTAAATGACCCCTTAAAAGCGGTACACTTTTCGCTTCATCAAATACCCTTACACTTGAGATTTGCTTGTCCTCAAGCAAATGCGCTTTTATTCTAATCAAAATACAAGTTAGGGGTCATTTAATGCTAACATAAAAGTAATTACAACAAATATTCGTTCCACTTTAATCATAATAAGCACGGAGATTACATACTGCACTCACAAGTAGTGTTTAGATACTCACATCTCTCAGTGTCTCAAAATAAATCTCTAAAATGAAACGATAATATTCCTTCTCACTACCTGTCATAGCAAATAGATTACCATAGGCTTGGGAAAGGATCGAAAAACCTCCTCCACTAGGCGTAACACCTAAGATAAACATCAAAGAGGCTTTTAAATGGGTTAAAAACGTTAGTGTAGGGAAAAGGAAAACACGTTTTGTTGGATAAATGATATTTTACTGGTGGCGAGTTAAAGATCTTGATTAATTACATGTACTATACAATGTGCTAAGCCAAGACTGACTCGATTTAAGCTAATGAAAGAAAATAACAAAAACATAAAATAAACATAAATAAACGGGATGGTAGTCCGTAAGTGTTTTTTCTACTTTTCTTTTTCTCATTTTTTTTCATTTTTTTGATTTTTTTGATTTTTTTTTTTTTTTTTTTTTTTTTTTTTTTTTTTTTTTTTTTGCATACACTCTTGCCCTACCATCCAAAATAATACATCATAGGGGCGTTGCATTCCCCTTACACTTGAACTTTTACATAACTTTACAAATAACTATTCTAATGACTCGAATTAAGATAATTAAAACACTTGGAGTACTTTAAAAATATTTAGCACATATGGGGGTAATAAATGATGTTCTTCCCCATTACTCCATTACACTGGTACTTTACCCATGAGTCCCAATCGTCCCAAAACAAAATGTACAAGGATATGACTCGACTTAGCAACCATGTAATCAACTAGATAATTAACTTGGGTTTAAACAAATGTTGTAACAATAATGCACTAAAAATGAGTGCATACAAGGTAGGCTAAGGCGATTTGGGTGTACATTTAAGTGGGGTGTAACAAATTCTTCCTTTAAGTAAAATGCTTAAAGGTCGAAACGAAAAGATAGGCTCTGAGGGTTGTACTAGGGGTATCGTGTACTAAAAATGAGTACAACGCAAAGGGTGTGGGAGAATTACTTGACCAATGTAGCCAAAGTAATTATAACAAAAACACAGGTGTAAAACAATGGGTTAATCCTAATGCCTCTTATCATGTAGTAAATCTAACTACACGAATGTAGTCTCACTTGTGGCCTCGGAATGGTCCTAACGCAAGTTCTAGAATCTAAGTGCTACCGGTACACACATCATGGCATAAATGCTTTTCCTACCAATTCTAGGGGCGAACCTCACATATTTGGGGGTGGAAAATTTTTTTAGTGGTACGGTTTTTTGTGCTAGTCATATAACTCCTATCCGTGAGACGCTCATTAAGATCAAAGTTTCACTCCTATATGTTGTAAAAAAATTTAAATTTGGCACTAAAATTACCCTAACAGGTATTTATCTCAGTTTTATTACACATTTACTATTAAACAAACAAAAATCAAGCGTAATAGCATTCTCTAATCGTACTTTTACCCCCCCCCCCTTACACTTAAGATGAACATTGTCCCCAATGTTCAAATAACAAGATGTAAAAGCATAAAGTAAAAGAATGAAATCAAATACTCCCCTGATTCGCTCGGTGGATAACGACGTAACACGGTTAGATCTTCTTCCAAGGTAATGTTGAAGCTCCATGACTAATGCATCGCCATAAGCTTGATCCAACAAACATTTCCTTGTCCAAAATAACCTGTTAAACCTGAGAAAACAAACACGAAAACCTGCATAACATCGGCGGGATAAAATCTATATATAAGGATATAATGCTTGTGGAATGATAATTTTGCAGATTCCTGGAGATTATAAGTTAGAGATTTAATAAAAACTTTTTATGAAAACAAAACTTTCAAAAATTTTCAGAAAATTAAACCTGAAGCCGTCAGGTTGTAAAGCCTGACGCCGTCAGAAATGATCTGACAGAATTCTCATGTTACGTTTCCAGAAAATTTTTGGAAAAACCTATACCTTACTTCCTGGAATTCCTGCAAAACATCATTATGACTCGATACAAGCATTTGACTCAAACAAATACTAATATGTATGTTAATTTATTATTATTACGATTCATGTTCATTTGTGTTCTAATAAACCGATTTGGATTTCCCTTACACTTAACTTTTGCAAAATACCTTTATATGTAGTTAAGACGAAGTTAAAAACAAGATAAAGCATTTTCACAAATTAGTTTTTAACATGAATCAATAATAATAAAACTTAAACACACATACGGAAACAAATAAAATCAAACAAACAAATAAATAAACACACAAAGCAAATAAAGCTTGGGTTGCCTCCCAAGAAGCGCTTGTTTTTGTTCGAGTCACGAGCCTGACTCTACCCTTATTTAATGGAAATAGGGGAGGTTTTCCCTACACTTAGGGTTAAGTGCGGGTGATAGTAGCGATACACACCATCTTGGTGGAAGTATGCCACGTGAGGAAAGATTGGTGGATGAATTATATGCTCAAAGGGGTGTGCTCCTTTCATCATAACCTTACCTAGTTCACTTTGGTCAATGGGTGAGTTAATGTGTTCTCCTAAAAAGGGATCATCTTCTATCAACTTCGAGAAATTCCTAGTTGGGAATCCATCTTGACCTAATAAACCCGGTTTAAACCCATAATGTTTCTTGTGATCAATCATGAATGGGTGATGTAAGTATGTAAGGTCATGGTTCACTCCTATATTAGCTTCCACTCTACATGGCCTAGAGTCTACTACCTTCAACATAAAACTACCCGGACTATATGGTTTGATGGGTGGGTCGGGACCTAATTCAATTCCTAAGTTCACATCTAAGGATGGAAGATTAGGTAACGGTTTTGGTTTAGGCTCCGGTTCATCAAAACTAGGAACTTCCATAGAACTAAAAGAAAGGTTGTGACTACAAGTATTCAAACCTATTTCTTCTAGTTGTGTTTGGTCCAAGGGCTCTACCTCTATTGGGGTTCCTATAGTCTCTTCTACTTTTTCCGGGTAAGTTACGGGCGGTGTGTTAACCTCAAATGATGGTAGGATTTGTGGGGTATTTAGTGGTCTTGCATTTCTAACCTCATTCTCCATAGTATCTAAATCACCTATATGTTCATCATGTGTTTTGGTAGGATCTAACCCAAACACATTCCTAAGTATCTCAAATCCTTCTCTAGCCATTTGAAATTCTAAGTCCGATTCATAGTAATATTCAACTTGATTACTATGTTCCAATTGCCTAAAGGATTCCTCATGCGTGTCATATGTTTTGGTGAAATCTATCCCACTCATGCAACTAGGTAGTTCAACACTAACCATCTCACAATCTTGGTCCAATTCAAGGTCCATGTTCTTAAAAACTAGGTCTTCTTGCTCATGGTACCTATAGTCGGATAAATCCTCCTCATTTGTTTCCTCAAGTTGTGATGTATATAAACCCATCAATTCATTCAACTTATGGTTCACGGTTAGGAAGCTTTCCTCAAATTTTTTCCAAAGGGTTTCACTAAAAGGAGTTGATCCTAACAATGATTGTTTAATAGATGCCGCACATGCACATAATTCATCAAACCTATCAAACTTTACACCCATCTCCTCTTGTATATATCTAAGATCACTTAAAAATTCATTGGAACAACAGGAAGCAAATCATATCCGTGTAAAGTAATTGTTCCTCTATTGTTAATGATCTAAATGGAATTTCATCCGCCATGGTGACAAATGAAAATGGTTTTACAAACAAAGGGCACAAAGAAAAAGATAGACTAAAGAAATCTAATAAAAAGAAAATAAATATCTCACTCGATAGGAATCAAGTGAGTAGACCTAATAAAATAAAAATTTAACCAAAACAATAACTATTCCCCGGCAACGGCGCCAAAAACTTGATGCGTGGTTTTGCGACCTTACAACAGGTTTTACCTCTCGAGGGATCTCAAGAGGCTTACAACCCCACCAGGCAGTGTACCTGACCGATGTAGTATAGTGTAGTGGTAAGTACGGGGGATTGATCGTTCTCCACAGGGAATAGTGTTCGTTAGGTATGAAAAACTACTCTAATAGGTCTAAGGGTGAGAGAAGATTCTTTTTTTATGTTTTTATATTTTTATGAAAGCAAGTAAAATCTCGGGTTTGACAGAGTGGGCGGAATTAGTTGCTAGTCAACTAACCCAAGTTACTACGAATGCAAATAAAATAAAATAACAGAAAATGAAAAGGTGGTAAAACTTATGTGGAGAGAAATGTGTTTACTTAGATTTCCTTACTCCCTAACTATCTTTTACCGGTTGATTAGTGTGTATTAATTGCGTGGATGACGGGTGTATTCCTTAATACCAATCGTGGGGTGGCGTACGTACTTCCCCAACTCTACAAGCTCCTACTTCACTCCTATGTCGAGCCGGCTAGGAAGCTCCTAACATGGGATCACTAGAATTCGCTTGTGCATTAAATACAACCATAAAAACCTTTAGTACGCATTGGTTCATGTTTCTTAAGACGTTCAAGCAAGTTACCGAATAGGAAGTTAGCCAGTTTTCTTAAGCCTAACATAGATGAACAATCATCCAATACAACTAATAACACACCAATAACCAATAATCAATAGCTAGGTTTCATTAGATCTAAGCAAACACAAGATAAATCTAGCCTAGCATGTTAAACAAAAGACAAGAACAAGATAGAATCAAACAACACATAGACATATTGAATGATTAATTGATAACTTATCTTCAATGTGACATGGAAGATCTCAAGGCAAAAAGCCTTGAAAAAGCTGCTAAAATCGTCTTAGGGTTTTCACACACAAAGTTCCCCAATAAGTTCCACACTAATGACAAAAAATTTCAAAACTATATATAGACTTTCAGATCTGACGGCGTCACGTTATGGAGTGTGACGCCATCACCTCGCCGCTTTTAGGGTTCCCGGGTGGCCTTCTTTACGTCGTCCCTCTTTAGCTCTCAAAAATCCGTTCTGGCTTATCAAGGCTTGACGCCGTCAGACTTAGGGGTGACGCCGTCCCTCTTTAAATTAAGCCGTGACGACCTTGATCACATTAAAGCGTGGCGCCGTCAGAATTCCATGCAAATTTCTCTGGCTTATCATGAGTAATTTTCACATCCACCACTTTTGCCAAGCCATGACGCCGTCCAGAACAAATCCTGACGCCGTCAAAGGTAATTTCCAGCACAATTTTGAGACTTTGTCGTTTTCTTCACTTTTATGCTCCAAAAACGTCCAAAATGCCTCCTTTTCTAGATTTCTTCTCAAAAGTACCTAAAATGACAAAAGGAACGATTTAGGGCAATATTTGATCAAATAAATACGATTTAGGGCTTAAATGACCCCTTAAAAGCGGTACACTTTTCGCTTCATCAGCAGGCTATTTCAGCAATATGTCGTTACCGCTTACTGTTGTATCGAACAAAACTGGATGGACTTTATTCGAGCCAACCAAGCTGACATAAGAGGTGATTACTTGGCTGGCTTATAGGATGCGATAAGTCGGGGTGATAGTGATGGGTCAGACATTGGATCTAGGATTATTCTACCTTTGTCATTCACAGGGGGGCCTAGATACATGTATAGTCATTACTTAGATGCTTTGGCGACTTGTAGAATCCATGGGAATCCCTTCTTTTTTTGTCACTTTCACTTGCAACATAAAGTGGCCAGAAATCCAAGAATATATGGATGCATGTCCTCAGTTAATGGCCGCAGACAGGCCTGACATAGTAGATAGGATATTTGAGCGTAAAATCCACGCTCTTATAAAGTATGTGCGTAACCGGCGGCCTTTTGGATCTTTAAATGCTGGTATGCATTATGTCGAGCCTCTAAAAAACAAGATGACCTTTCTGTTTTAACATAAGTGTAGCCTATTACTAACATTATTTATTGTGGCAGTGTTATACACAGTCGAATTCCAGAAAAGGGGCTTGCCGCATTGCCATATCCTATTGTGGGTGGGCCAAGGATCTGAAGCGACGCGCGAGGTCGATGTGGACAGATATATTTGTGCAGAGCTTCCCGATCAACTTCACGATCCTGAGGGGTTCAGGGTCATATCAGAATTTATGGTACACGGGCCATGTGGAAATGCTTTTCCAAACGCTCCATATATGCAAAATAGGACAAGTTGCAAGAAGTATTTTCCTAAACAGTATTGTGCTTCGACATTTACTGACAAATTAGGATATGTACACTACTGAAGACGAGATGTAAAAATAAATGCCCCACGCCATGGTGTCAGGTTAGACAACGCGTACATCATTCCTTACAGTCGGGAGCTTTGTATGGTGTTTTATGCACATATAAATGTTGAGTATTGTGGCTGGACTATGCTCATCAAGTACCTGTTCAAGTATATTTCAAAAGTCACCGATAGAATTATTGCTCACATCACGAGGATGATCGGAAAGCAGCAACCTGCATTGTCAGTCGCATCTACTTCACTTAACCCTCCGGCTGCTCATATTAATGAAATAAAAAACTTCGTTCACGCTAGGTACATTGGTCCCCATAAGGCATGTTGGCAAATTTTCGGTTTCGACATTCATAGCCGAGAACCGGCTGTTCAAATACTAGCAGTTCACTTAGAGAACATGCAGTCAGTTACCTTCAAAAGCCGTCAAACCTTGCAGAGTGTAGTTGACAACCCGGGTTCCAGGAAGACCACTCTGACTGAATGGTTAGCATTTAATGAATGTTATACATTAGGGCGCCACCTTACTTACTTACAATTCCCGTCAGCATTTGTGTGGTCGAAGGCTGATAAGGCTTGGTCTCCTCGGCGTTACCTTAACAAACCAGCAATTGGTAGATTAACTTACGTGCACCTAAGTGCCGGGGATTTATTTTATCAACGGATGTTGTTGTGTCATCAAAAAGGTTGCGTATCGTTTTCAGCAATTAGAACAGTTAACAGCCACACGTATGCTACAAATAGGGGGCGTGTGGGGCAATGGGTTTGCTAGAAGATGATCAAGAATGAGTACCAGCAATGCAAGAGGCTTCGGCAACAGCTACTGCAGCTGAGTTAAGAGCTTTATTTTCTGAGATACTGATATTCACTGGCGTCACCAACCCATTAACTTTATGGTGTACTTTCTAGAGACAAATGTCGGATGACATACCTATATTGTTGTCGCAACTATTAGGGATGCGTTTCCTGTTTGTGAACAATCCTAAATTACAAAGAGGCGTGTTATATGAACTGCAGTCACTGCTCGCTGTTCACGGTAAATCCCTAAATGATTTTGGTTTACCGACGCCACTAGAAGGGCTGCTGAACCTATTTAGAAACAGGGCAGTCATGGAAGAAAAAAGCTATGACAGGGCTGAGATGGCTGCAGAAAGTAGGAGGGTAACTCCACTTCTTAATCAGCAACAACGCCATATATTCGACACCATTATGCGTGCAATGACTTATCAAAAACAATAATTGCTGTTTGTGTATGGAAACGGTGGGACGGGCAAAACTTTTTTATGGAAAGCAGTCATCACTAGCCTTCGTGCTGAAGGGAAGATAGTCCTTGCAGTTGCATCATCTGGTATAGCATCATTATTATTACCATCAGGTTGGACCGCGCACACAAGGTTCAAGATACCGATGTAGTTAACCGACGAGTCTGTTTGTATGATCAAGAAGAACACTTAGCTTGCCGACCTTCTCGAGCAAACAGAAATAGTAATATGGGACGAGGCCCCTATGAACGAAAAGAGATGCTTTGAGGCGCTTGACAGGACTCTTAAAGACATTCTTGATAACTCACGACAATCATTTGGCGGGAAATCTATAATACTAGGTGGTGACTTTCGACAAACATTGCCAGTGAAGAAAGCGGCTTCAAAAGAGGCGGTAATAGCGTCATCAATTACCGAATCGTATCTGTGGCCACATTTTAAGGTCTTTTTCCTTCTAGAAAACATGAGGTTGCACAAGCCATCTATGACGAAACCGGAACGGGAGAAAACTAAGATTTTTTTCCGAATGATTGCTGAACTTCGGTGATAGGAACGCCGGTTTACCAGACGACAACGATCCACAGAACGCCTCATGGGTGAATATACCGGACACGTACTGTTTTCCACCAACAGAACAAGGTCTTCTCCAACTGATAAACTTTATATATGATGCTCTTTTGATGGAAATGTCAACCGCAAACAATTTCCAAAAAAAAAAGCTATAGTGTGCCCAAAAAATGAGACAGCGGATCAGATAAATGCAAATACTCAAGAACGTTTCAGGAACATCTGAGTTTTATACAAAGTGTCGACGAGGCAGTACCCATTGGGAATGAAGACGGTGCGGTTGATTTGTTGTATCCAACTAAGTATTTGAACTCAATGAAATTTTCGGGAGCTGCCCCATACATGCTTGAACTGAAAATAGGCGTTCTAGCTATGTTGTTGCGTAACCTCAACTTGATAGGAGGACTTTGCAACGGGACCCGCATGATCGTCACCCAAATGTTGACGCACGTGATTGAGGCTAAGATAATTACCGGCACCCGGCTAGGCGAGAAAGTTTTCCTGCCACGGATTGTGTTGACAGTCAAAGTAGAGAAAATGCCTTTTGTATTCAAACGCAGGCAGTTTCCTATTAAGTTGTGTTATGCAATGACGATTAACAAAAGTCAAGGACAATCATTAGAAAAGATTGGGATTTACCTACCCGAACCTATATTTAGCCATGGCCAGTTATATGTTGCCCTGTCTAGAGCTACATCGCCAGCGGTCCTTAAAATGATTATAGGTTCTCAGCCTGGACAACCACCCAATACCACAAAAAATATAGTATATAAAGATTTTCTCAACAAAATTAGGCGAACACAGGTTTCTAATTTTTTTCTTTTTCTTTTAATATACCGATACTCCTATTTTACAAGTACAATTGAAATACACTACGAAAGTGTCTCGCAGAAACCTTTAAGGCCACATAGTTGTAACATAGTGTAGAAAGGTTTATGAACAAAGCTAAAGCATAGTGAGGTCGTATTCCTTTTTATCATAGGTTCTGACAGGTAGTCGTTCGCCAAACAAGCTATCCTCTTGCAACAACACTTCTTACAATTAGGTTTCTGCAACATTTTGATTTTGAATGTAGTGTATAAACGTAGTGATTAGCAACTTTTGTAGACGTACACATGCAATACTAGGTATACAATACAGGCACCTACGTTTGAAATTCTTATACACGTACCTACTTATGCATTTTACATCCTCATTAGCCTAATTGTTATGCAAAATATATGCAACTTATTTTCAAAGACATTTGCCTGATCTGAATTCTCATGCACAAATTGTTATCCACAATTTTTTTTTATTTATTATTTGACCCATGATTTGCATAATAACACTATGATGCATAACAATGGCTGATCAAAAACAAACTGAAACGGCTTTGAAAGGTGTACAAGAACCAGTGACAACAGCAACTCGCGTACCACCTGAGGCAAAAGACAAAGGCAAAATGGTTGCAATACCTTCCGATGTTGTAGATATCCCCGACATCAACCCAACCGATCCCAATCAAGTTTTGGAAGTTAAAGTCTATCGAAAATGGATATCAAAAAATGTGCCAGATCCAAACCCAACAGGATTATGTTTCATTTTAATAGACAAACGTGTAAGCAATTTAATCTCAAAAATCTTCAACCTGAAAAATAATGCAGACAGTTTCCCATAACTAACAGCCATTTCTTCCAGGGTAATGTCGTTCAGGAAAATGTTGAAGTAAGAGATATGAGGCAGTTTGAAACAAACCTATAGGTTAACTCATGCTACAAGATACAAGGGTTTGGCTGCAAACGTACCGACAACTGGCAACGAACTTTAGAAAATAACATTACTCTGGTGTTTGGAAGATACACAAGAGTAGCTCCTTCGGAAGATGAAGGATTCCCCGTGCATTATTTTAATTTCATCGCATACAATGAGCTTGGCCGTCGTTCGGATGTTCGAGATTCCATCTTGACAGGTTCATTTTCCTGTATATTCTACATTTTAATGCAAATAAGTATCCCTAACCTTTACAAATACTTGCAGACTACATAGGCATCATTCGTGGTGTGGGCCGGATCAAAGAATTTGGCCACGCAAGAACGAACCGAATCATCAGAAATAATGTTGAAATCCAAAATCTTAAGTATGTTACATCCCAAACAACTTATCAAAACGGTCCATATGTGTTAGACAAACAGCCTAACAACATCTTTTTTCGCAGTGGAAATACCGTTACTCTAAGTTTGTAGAATGAGATGGCTATCGCATTTGAGCAGCACGTAGGGATGCAGCACGAGCAACCAACGATCTTAGTGGTTAACTCATGCATAGTGAAAACATATGGAGGTAACCTATTCTTTTGAAATATAAATGACAAAACGATTTAAAATTCACGAATAACAAAAACGGATGCAAAAAACAGGTTTCATACAACTTTCAGCTACCCCGGCCACACACTATTATTTTAACCCCAACGTACCCGAAGCTGATCATATACGGGCAGTGTAAGTTTTTACCAAATTACTTACCTGGTATGTGTTCATAAAATCTTTGTATGACAAACGGTTACACTCATTTTCACGCAGCTACAACGACCTCCTGGGCCAGTAATGTCTATACCATTAATTGTCACTACGCTGCAGCCACATGAAGAATCAACACCCCAGGAACCAACATCAATAGCCGAGGTATTGGAAATTAATCATGACAATGTGCCGGTAATGCAATAACATAATTGACTGCCTATTTTCAATATTGTTATTGCTAACAACCATTACTAAATAGTTGCAACAGAGGTTTACTACTGAAGCAGTGATAATGACGATTGAAGAAAGCAAAGGTTGGTACATGAACAGATGCAGAACATGCAACCAGAAAATTGAGGACAATTCCTCGCATTGGCACTGTCAAGAGCCGGGAATATAAGTCATACCCAACTACAGGTGCGCACCACATGCATACAAATATTTTTGACTCTTGAGAATTCTTTTGGTACTAACTATGGAAATACAAACATGTTATGGCTGTAGCTATTGCTTCAGAGCAATTATTGCCGATGTTACTGGGAGCCTTTTGGTCACATGTTATAGCCCTGAAGCACACTCACTCTGTTGGGAATTAAACCTAACAATTAGTACTGTTGGTTATAAGTTAGTACTGCTGAAGATACTGAAGACAATACTGACAGTACTAAGTCATTTAGTACTGCTCACATTAGAATATTAGTACTGCTTATGTTTTTGTAAACGTGTAAAAGGATAATTATAGAAAGGATTTAGTAGATATCCTTATTGATATAGATTATAGTTATCTTATACAGGAATCCTTGGTCTATAAAAGGATGTCCTATGTTAGGTTCTTGATATAGAAAAACGATATCTCTTTTTGTGAAGATTCAAGGTTGTAAACCCTAGTACTAGCAAGAGTACTCGTATTATTGAGATGATAATATTGAATCGTTTTGGTTAAACAATTGTCTCTTGTTCATATACATAAACACTGTTCCATTCATTGATCATACATACAATTAATCTTCTAAGTGTTAACTAGTAAATTCCGCGTGCTAGTTAATATTACTCAAAGTATCTATCTAACACAAGGTGTGTGTCAAGATCCGGTCAAGTGGTATCAGAGCCAGGTTTCTGATACTTTGAATTAGAAGATCCAAGGAGAACTCTTCCAAGAAGAAAGATGGACATGGAGACAACAACCCAAACAAATGTTGCTGCTAAATTGCCAATTCTCAAGCCTAATGAATTCGATATGTGGAGGTTGAGAATAGAGCAATTCTTCCAGGTGCAAGACTATGCACTCTGGGAGATCATAGAAGATGGGAACACATTCAAGCCTACAACCACTACAACTGTAGTTGAAGGTAGGACTGAAACAAAAGTGTAGACAAAGCCTATGACTACTGAAGAGAAGGCCCAGTACAAGAATGATGTTAAGGCAAGAAGCATGCTGCTTATGACCATTCCTAATGATCAATTATTGAACTTCAGTAAGTTCAAGTGTGCCAAGACTTTGTTTGAAGCTATTGTTGCCAGATATGGTGGGAATGAAGCCACCAAGAAAACTCAGAAGACATTACTCAAGCAACAATTTGAGAACTTCTTAGCTACAAGCAATGAATCACTAGATCATATGTTCAACAGGCTACAGAAACTAGTGAGTCAGCTTGCTATTCTTGGAATTGAGATGCCTCAGGAAGATCTCAACTCTAAATTCTTAAGAAGTCTACCATCAGAATGGGCTATGCATGTGGTTGTGTGGAAGAACAAGCCTGATATAGATTCCATGAACTTAATGGATCTATATAGCAACTTTAAAATAGTAGAGCATGATGTAAAGAGGTCTACTGGAACAAGCTCAAGCTCAAGCTCAGGGAATTTGGCCTTTGTATCAACTCCCAGTACCTCAAGTTCAGAGGAAGAAGTTCAAGTTGCTGGAGCAGTTGGTACTGCTAGTTCAAATGTTGGTAATGCTAGTACTTTAAGCAGTACTAATGGACTTTTGGATGAGAATACTTATTGTGATTTCCTGACTACTCAGCACAATGGAAGTATGTTGACTCATGGAGACCTTCAAGAGATTGATGAAGATGATCTTGAAGAGATGGACATCGAGTGGCAGCTCTCTCTTCTCAGCATGAGAGCTAAGAGATTCTTGAAGAAGACTGGCAAGAAGATAATCATAAACAGCAATGATGTTGCTGGGTATGACAAGTCAAAAGTTGAGTGCTATAATTGCCATAAGAAGGGTCATTATTCAAGGGAGTGCAGACTGCCAAGACAACAAGATGGCAAGAACAAAGGCTTTGGAAGCAAGACCAGAGAAGTGGAGATTACAGACTCAAGCTCAAAGGCTATGGTTGCCATTGATGGCTTAGGGTTTGACTGGAGCTACATTGCAGAGGAGGAAGCAGAAGCGTCTACAGAGATGGCTCTCATGGCATTTTCATATTCTGAGGTACAAGTTTCTAAGTGTTCTAAATCTTGTGATGCATTAAAAGATCTAGAAACTCTTAGGAAAAGATATGATGAACAAAGAATAGAGCTAACCCAGACCAGTTTTAATTTAGCAAATCATAAAAGGGCTTTAGCTGTGTTAGAAGAACAAATTGTTCATTATAAAGGTAATGAGTCTAAGTTTGCTGATGATATTATTATACTTAAGAGAGACTTAATGTTTAGAGATGATGAAATTAGTGTGTTAAAACATGAGTTGGAAAAGTTGAAACAGGCTAAAGAAAATATTCAAATGAGTGTAGACACATTAGAGTATGCATCTAAGGGTGTCAGTAAGATAATTGAATGTCAAATCCTCAACAAAGCTAAGTCAGGCCTAGGGTATAAGTCTGTTCCACCTCCTTATAGAGGAATACCTACACCTCCAGGCATTGACCTAGAACACACAGGTTTAGAGGAATTTCAACTACCCAAAATGGAATATGGTCCAAAACCTAAGGAGAATGTGGTAGTAGACAAGCCTGTAGAAGTAAGCTTTGGGAGTGCAAGTGATAAATCACTCTCTGAGGACAAAGTGTCCTCTGATAGGTCCTCAAGTAGGGATTCAGATGCTCTAACCATAGAGGATTGGACTTCTGATGATGATGAGATTGCTCAGGCTGAGGTTAAGCCTGTTAGTGTTAAGATAGAGGAACCAAAAGTTCCTAAGGTGGTCAAGAAAGATAATGTTAGGCCTAAAACTAATGCTAAACCATTTAGACCAACAGTTAGGTATGCTGAAATGTATAGAACCACAAACAAGCCCAGAGGTAACCAAAAGAATTGAAACAACCTCAAGTCTTACCAACTAGGTGATGACTTTGTTTGCTATAGGAAAGCTTGTTTTACATGTGGTAGCTTTGACCATCTTGCTGCTTATTGTAACAACAGGGTAACTAGGTATTCAAGTCCTAGGGTGAACTCAGTTAGACCTCCCATTCACCCTACAAATGCTAGAATGATACCTAGATCAGTTCTTTTAAGGTCTGGACCAAGAGCAGTTCATACTGCTAGACTAGAAATTCATACTGCTAGACCAAATCAGAACTTTTACCCAAGACCAACAGTTCAAGGTGTAAAAACAACTTTTAAATTAGCACCAAAAACTGTTAAAAGGCCCTTTAATAACAAAGCAGTGTTAAACAAACAAGTTTGGAAACCAAGAGTACAAACCACAAAGCCAGCAGTTCATACTGCTAGCCTAATAGTTAGTACTGGTAACCTTAATCATACTGCAAAGGGAAATTTGGGTAATGATGTTAATGCATCAGCATCATGGGTTTGGAGACCTATCAAACCTAATGGTACTTCAATTGTTTTAAAGAGATTGAATTATGTTGATGCTAGAGGCAAACCTAAGTCTGTGATGGCTTGGGTTCCACAAGGAAATTAATTCCTTGTTTGGGTGCAATGTTAGTCATATGCTTATATTGTTGTAAGACAAGTGCTTTGCACTTTGTTTCTTTGTTTTTGGACTAACACTTGCAGGTATGGATGATGAGCATAAAGGAATTACAAGTGCTTTCTGTTTTGGACTGAATGGTGTTTTGGAGCTCTTAGTGTGTGATCTTTGCACACAACAAATGGTTATTGGTTCACCATGTCTAACCCACATAAGAACCAACTAGTCCAGAGCAAACGGTTTCTGGTAAAGACTAATCAAATCCGTTTATGTTTGACAATTTACCAAAAATTGTATGGTTATCAACTCACCATATCTAACAGTGAAGAGTTGGCTAGTCCAAAGTAAACGGCTATTGGTAAAGACATATCAAATCCGTTGATAGCTGATAGTTTGCTAAAAACTATATGTGAGTTATAGTGTTTCAAATTCATATAAGTTAATAATGTTCTTTGAAAGTTTTTGATAATGGTTTGTACTGATAGTGCAAAGTTTGTACTGCTAGTGCAAAGTTTGTACTGCTGAACTAGCCATTGGTACTGTTGTGTCAGTAATTAATTTTTGTTTAGAAACTAGCCGTTGGAAGTTCGTTGCGATTTTTACTGATTAAATTACGGTTTTTAAGGGATCCTCTTCTAGATATTTTAACTTTTATTCTATTATAATCTTATCCTAAAATAAAAAGTTAAAATATTCTTTAAGTCAGTCAATAGAAACCCTAATTCTCTCAATAGTATCTCATCTCACTTTCATCTTCTACTTTCTAATCTAAATTTTCAATATTCACCACAGTCAAGTCAAATTTTTACTGAGAATATTATGGCTAATTTGGAATTTATCAAGACGCACAACCAGGTTGCTTATTTGGAGAAAACGGAGGACGGGGATGGACCAAAATTTTATGAGATTGTGGACTTCTTGAACGCGTCTCATATTAGGTATGCTTTAACAGTTTCCCCTACTCTTATTGTCTCTCATATCACACAGTTTTGGCAAACTGCCATTGTCAAAATTAGTGAAGAGGAAGACATAGGAATTCACTCCAAAGTGGATGGCATATCTTTTGTTGTTACCGAATCTACTCTTAGGAGACATCTTAAGTTACAAGATTCAGATGGTATCAACAATATGCTAAACACTGAAATTTGGCAAGAAATTGCTAGAATGGGGTATGATACATCCAATCAAAAACTTACTTTTCAAAAGGGATGTTTCTCCCCACAATGGAGATTTTTGATCCATACTCTCTTACATTGTTTAAGCCCTAAAAGAACATCATGGGAGCAATTCAGTAGCAATATTGCTATTGCCCTCATATGTCTGTCAACAAACAAGGTTTTCAATTTTTCAAAATTTATATTTGAGAGTATGGTTGCCAATGTAAAAAGTAAAACAAAATTTCTTATGTATCCAAGATTTGTTCAAAGCTTTTTGAATAAGAAAAAGAATTTGCTTAAGCAACATAAAGAAATTTTTCCTACTCCTAGCCTACAACCAAAAGTTTTTCAAAATATGGCTATGGCAAGTAGATTGTTTCATGGGGTAGAAATACCACGATTTCCAGAGATGATTCAAGATGTTCAGGGTGAAGGGTCAGTAAACCCAACTGATCCCCAACACACACCCATTCAAGTTCCTGAAATAACCCATACACCCCCAATTATCACAACCTATAGGAGAAGGTCTACACCTAGTCTAACTAGAGTGGAAACTGGACCCTTGCCCAATGACTCACCTCTCCTAGCAGGTAACACAGCTAGAAGTGATGAGGGCAGTACTAAACTTGATGAATTGACCGATTTTTGTACCAAGTTATCTGCACAAGTAAAATCTCTGGAGGATGATCTGAAAAACCACAAGAACAACTTTGCCAAGGTGTGTACCAAGTTGACTCAAAGGGTGAAGAAGTTGGAAGCTCAGCTAAAGAGGAAAAGAGCTAAGGTGGTACTTGATGAAGATTCCTCAGATGATGGTTTAGATAGTTCAGATGATGATGGTGATGATTCTCCCAAACAGGGGAGGAAATCTGGGAAAGAACAAGGTGAAGAGAGATCTGGAACTCAGGGGAGGAATGAAGAAGGAACAAGCAGATTGAATGAGGAAGGTACTGCTGGTGGAAATGATGATACAGATATGGGTGAACAAGATCAAGATCAAGAAGGTACTGCTAAGATTGAAGAAGAAGCAGTACAAACTGCTGAGGTGCCAGAAGTAGCAGTACAAACTGCTAAAGACAAGGGCAAAGGGATTTTGATTGAAGAAGAAGAGCCTCATCAGAAGAAAATAGTTAAGCCAAGAACTCAGATGCAAATCGATTATGATGCAGAAGTGGCAAAGAAACTTCAAGAGGATGAAGAAACAAAAGAACAATCTCAAATAGATCTTGATGCAGAGTTAGCAAAGAAGATGGCTGAGGATGATTTAGATGATGTGGTTGAGTTTATGGAGAAAACAAGATTAGAAAAGATGGCTTCAAATGCTGAGGTGGATCAAGAACAATTTAATGAACAACTACAATACTTGATTGACTCATATCTGATTGTGAGAGCACAAGCAGTGCAATTCCTTAAAGATGAGAGCTTAAGTGCAGAAGAAAAGTCAGAGAAGCTCACAAGTTTTATTTTATCAAAGAATAAGAAAGTTGCTTGGAGTGATCTTATGCAGAAGATCAGAGATAGTAAGAAGAAAGGTTATAAGAGGAAGATACCTTCTAAGAAAGAGCAAATAAACTTTATGAAAATGTATCTGAGAAATCAAGCAAATTGGAAGGCATATCAGCTGAAAGGGAAATCAGATGAAGAGATTGAGTTTTTGTACTACAATGCATATAGAAGAGCTCATATGAAATTTCCTTTAGACTCAGAGGAGAGATCTTCTAAAAGACTCAAGACTGCTGAGACAACTGAGGAAGTGGAAGAACATAGAGAGAAAATTGAATTGGCACTAGAACAGATGAGCATGATGATTGTCACAGTTCCAGAAATTCTTCATGTTGACCCACTTCAAGTGAGACATCCAATAATGGATTGGGAGATTTACAGAGATAAATTTGGTAAAGCTTGGAAGGTTACCAGAGTTGGTGGTGAAACAGCTGTATACAAGAATTTTGAGAATTTGCTCAGAGCATGTGACAGAGAAGATTTAGATACATTATGGAAATTGGTTTAGGAGAAGCTCAAGACCAAGTATAGAACTGATGTGAAAGAACAAGAGCTATGGGTTGAATTTAAAAGATTGTATGAACCAGATCCTTCTGATGTATATTTTAATTTTCCTTACTATGATCTGAATGTTTCATGGGAATTCTTCAGTATGTGTAATGTGCATCATTTATCAACACAAGGTGGAGTTGATATATTCATGTTAGCTGAATTAGAGTATCCACTAAGTTATGAAGTGTTAGCAGTGATGATTTCTACAAGACTGAGATGTGATGAGAATACTGAAGTTGTTCAAAATCTGATACAGAAGATATTTGATCAGTATGAAAGGATGAGGAAGAATAGAAGATGAAATGTTTAGAAGAATCCCCCCCATCATAGAGGTAAAGTTTAATTAGAAGAAACTTAGTGATTTGGAAAGAAATCATAAGTTTAGGGGAGGATTTTTGGGAATTAAACCTAACATTTAGTACTGTTGGTTATAAGTTAGTACTGCTGAAGATACTGAAGACAATACTGACAGTACTAAGTCATTTAGTACTGCTCACATTAGAAGATTAGTACTGCTTATGTTTTTGTAAACGTGTAAAAGGATAATTATAGAAAGGGGGGATTTAGTAGATATCCTTATTGATATAGATTATAGTTATCTTGTACAGGAATCCTTGGTCTATAAAAGGATGTCCTATGTTAGGTTTTTGATATAGAAAAACGATATCTCTTTTTGTGAAGATTCAAGGTTGTAAACCCTAGTACTAGCAAGAGTACTCGTATTATTGAGATAATAATATTGAATCGTTTTGGTTAAACAATTGTCTCTTATTCATAAACATAAACATTGTTCCATTCATTGATCATACATACAATTAATCTTCTAAGTGTTAACTAGTAAATTCCGTGTGCTAGTTAATATTACTCAAAGTATCTATCTAACACAAGGTGTGTGTCAAGATCCGGTCACACTCCTCCCACCAATTACTGAGCTTCTTAGTTACGTTCCTGACCGAAACCCTTATAAATTGCCCCTGATCATAAAAGACCTTGAACACACTAAACACAGGTTTGTGTTGCACTTCGCCAGAGGAAGTCATAAACGATTTAAAAGGTTCGTTCTAGATGATGCAACAGACGCTGCTCCACCAATGTTACCACCAACCGGAACTATTGAACCTTTACCGGCATTACTACCTGCTCCAGCCGCTGAACCAGGAGCCACTTCTTCATCAACCACAGCAAAAGCAGGTCGCGAAACAACCTTCAGTTAAATATCAGTACAGATATTAACTCCTCCACCTGCATCAACTGATCCAGCTGAAAAACTACAAGCCCCAAATGAAATAGAAACATCAACGGTCCGAAAACAGTTGTTCCAAACTTCAGAGGACAAAGGTGATACGCCACCCGCCAAGAAAGCAAAGAAAGATGAAAGTGATCCGCAGCAGTAACAGGTCCGTTCAACCGCAGATATTTAGCTAAACGGGTCTTTAATGTTTGCTAGTTAAATCATATTCCACTATGTGCACCAAGAATGTTGATATATCTACTAGCATAAAAGTGTCGTAACAGCAACACGACACAAGTTTTGAACAACTTTTATCAGCGTATCTAAATCATCATGCTGCGTTTTGTACTAAAGGTATGCAAAAGCTACAGCGAAAAAATGTAACGTAATCCTTTTAGGAAGTATGTATATATACCTAAAAAGGTTAAAGTGCCCGAAAAATGATACGGCACCATTTTGGACAAACCTGTAGTATAATTATCTTAAGAAGTATGTAGATATACTAAAGTGCCCGGACAATGTTACGGCACATATTTTGGACAGGTCTTGTAGTTACGCTACAATATAAAAGTATTACGCTTATTGCTTATATTGTTTGTTCATTTTCTTAAATACCAGTCCATTTCAAACAAAATAGAGCCCTGCATTAATTATACTTATAATACATTAAAACAGCGAGTTTGATATAACAGATTAGCTAACCGGTACAATAATACTGACATCTGATAAAAGTTGTGGTGCATACATCAGATGCAAAGCGAAACACCAACATGGCTGATAAAACAGATTAGGAAAACGATACAACAACACTTAGATTCGATAATAGTGACCCTAAAAGGTTTTAAAAAAATAAACAACCATTCTAACAAAACTAAAACCCCAAACCAACACCCACAACACTACAATCTATTCATTCAATCATCACATAACATCACACATACACTTGAAATACTACCCCACAATACTGCAAACAATTATGACATTCACAGAACACTAAAGCGACTAACAAAGCGTCTTCGACGACACAGGTGAGTTTCAGATGCTGCAAATAAGGTCTATATGTTGGTCAGCTTCTCAACTTCGAAGTTCCGGATAGACCTTAGATACATGATTGAATCGGCTACAAGAACATCATCTCCAAGCCTTAACTGCATGACCGACTGTGCAGCAGAGATGTTGCTGCTACATAATTCAAGCTCACGGATGAGAGAATCTAAATAAGCCACTTGCTCACCAACATGTGTACACCAAACGCGTAAAAAAGCTTGCCAAGCCCGCTCTTCATCGACCTCCCTCTCGAAGCACAGACGCATCATGCCTGTAAATATAGGTGAATTAGAAGAAAACGACAATTCAACAAGCAACAGTAATCGAGCCATTAGGTAAACAAAAAATGAAACTCCAAAAAGTCAATGACCAAAAATAAAATCAGCTAAAGTGTTTAAATAACTAAAACTGAAATGAAGAAGTGGTTGAAAATCAAGATGGTCTGTCCAAGAAAAAGAGTAAGAGCAGGTTTACCAAGAAAACAGTGACACATTACTGTAGGACATGAAAACTCAGCTGCATTACTAGAAAGTCTAAACTAACAGAGGCCCTCTTAACCAAAAACAGCCACATTAGGACCGTTGACCACATACTTAACATTGAAAGTCAAAAGGTTGTCATTATAAACTTAGTAAAAACGTTAAGAGGCTAATAATTAACCATATGCTATTCCTCTAGCAACATTTATTACAACAATAAACCTGACCAAAAACGAAACATGAACTGTCCAAAACAAGCCGTTCCCGCCGCAACACGGCGGGGGCCTCTCCCTTGTTTTATAATAAATTTTAAATAAAATAATTATTTTGAATGATAAAATAGTAAAAAAATAAAAATAAAAAATGTGAATAATATAATGAGGTCCACATCTATAGAGAGAAAAAAAATTAAGATGGCTCACAAAAATACATATACCCACTTGAAACCCACCTACATAGCTAACTATCACTTTTTGATTCCAAACTTCATTCCTCACTTCAAAAGAAGCAACCAAACAAATAATAAATATCTTATCAATTCAAAATCCATTCCATACCCCCATACCAAACGGGCCCTAAATTAAGGATAACATTTTTGTATTATAACTTTACTTAGTTTGAGTCAACTTCATATCAAAAATCAAAATGCATGAAAGAAATGTAACTTAAGTTGATCACCAATTTGAGGAGTGTAAGTGTTAGATGAAACAAAAAAATAAAAATAAAAAATGTGAATAATATAATGAGGTCTACATCTATAGAGAGAAAAAAATAAAGATGACCCACAAAAATACATATACTCACTTGAAACCCACGTACATAGCCAACTATCACTTTTTGATTTCAAACTTCATTCCTCACTTCAAAAGAACTAACCAAACAAATAATAAATATCTTGTCAATTCAAAATCCATTCCATACCCCCATACCAAACGGGCCCTAAATTAAGGATAACATTTTTGTTTTATAACTTTACTTAGTTTGAGTCAACTTCATATCAAAAATCAAAATGCATGAAAGAAATGTAACTTAAGTTGATCACCAATTTGAGGAATGTAGGTGTTAGATGAAACAAAAATACAACTTCAATGCTTAGATTATCACGAGGTTTTGATTTACCGTCGTACATAAGCAAATTGGATAAAGTTTTTTCTTTTTTGAAAAGTTAACATTGTCACTGTAAAATTGTTTGCATCTAACAAAAATTAAACTTGACAACTCTTACATTTCAGAGTTGATCACATGTGTTTTTAGTCATGAGTTAAGCATATATGTCATTACTCGTAAAGCTGATACCCCTTGCTCGAGTTAAATTTGGACACCCTTTTCGTTGTTTTGGAGACATTGAGATATACACGCACACACACACACACACACACATATATATATATATATATATATATATTAAATGAATAAAAATAAGATGCCATTATCAAGAATATAATATTGTTAAACAAAACCTAATGTTCAAAATAACCGAATTACATATAGTTTATAATCTATGAAGAACTTCTCTATATACAACGTTGGTTGTAGAGTTGGTGTAGTTGCCGTCTTTGTGACAACACAACACTTTTAGACCTCTCTTGCTTTTTACTCTAGAGACGGCTACATAAAGTTGTCCGTGGGAAAAAAACAGATCTTTCCAAATAAAGCCCAACCTTAGACAATGTTTGGCCTTGACTTTTGTTTATAGTCATGGCAAAACTAAAGTTTCAGAATTACATACATGGCCTTGACTTTTGTTTATATTAAGATTAGATGTTCTGTGTATGGTGCAAAGTTTACATACCTTTGATCTTGAGAGCAACAGGTTCAACAGTTTCAGAATTTTTAGCAAACTTGACTTTCGCAAAAGTTCCCCCACCATCGTCCTTCCCACCTCATATTTATTCACTCGCCTCTTGGTTTTCGGAGGATTCATTCTTGATTATCTGATAATAATACATACTACATAAAGTTGACAACATTGATTGTTTAAACAACATACCCGCCCCTGAAGTAATAAAATGGTTAATAGAAATAACGTTAAATGGCATAATATTAAAAACCAAAAAGTTAAGGTAAAATGTCATTTGCAAAACATTCGCAAGGAAACTAAATATGATTGATTGTTTAAGCAAAAAGTAGCTAAGAAATAAGAACAAACTTATAGTCGATGAAGGACTTATTTATAGACAACGTTTGTTGTAGGATTGCAGTAGTTGCCATCTTTATCCCACCATAACACTTTTAGACCCTTCTTGCTCTCAAAGTAATCATCTAGTGTTTTATGGATCATGTCAAAAAGATGATAGTGATGGTGACTCTCAAACGTGTTCCCCTAAAACATTTTCTTCTGTTCTTTACACTCCTAATCATAACGAGGTTAACTTAAAATGAGCTAAAATCATAACCCACAACAGAAAGAATCAACATTTAGTAATATGATTTGTAATGCCAAGAATATGAATAAAAAAAGAGAAAAAGATAGATGTTCAACATGATTAAACGAAAAATAATAATAACTATCAAACTTTCATCATCATAAGACAAACTCTTATATTTTAACATATATTGAATTATACAAACTTTTAATACTGATTTATAAAGGAAGACATGGTCTAACTTTAATGTATTTATATGATCAACTTGAGCTAAATGACAATCAAATTCGTATAATGAATAAAGGTGCATGGAAAGCTGCCTTATTATTCTTATATCTTATTAGGCATCATAATTGATGATTTGTAAAAACAAATGACAATGCTTTTGTATCTCATTGACATGTCTTATGGTAAAAGCATGAATATAATTATGAAACCATGGATGTACTTCTGTTTGTTGTTTTAGATGCAATATTTAAAACTTCCAAAGACATGTCCTACGGTAAGCTTCAAATCTTTTATATACATTGTCAATTTTCAACAAATCAAATTAAATACAATTCATCTACCAACTATCCAACTAACTTTTAAAGCTCCCACATACATTCGAAGTCCACTTTAGTAGCCAGTTTATTGTCAGACTTCTTGAACGGATATATTTAGCTCGTTCCTCGGCAACTCGGGCCTGTAGTGACTACCTTACTTTAATGATCATATTTGGAACCTTCAATTCATTCGCTTCCTTCTTAGCATAAAGCAAATAGCATTCTTGAGCCTACATGAGCAAACACACTACTTAGCTTGACAACTTAATTGACATAAACCATTATGTGCTTAATTGACCCTCACCAATATATTCCCATCTACAATAAAAAGGCACATATGAAACCCAAAGTGTTGTCATTCTTTAGTTTGCCACAGACGCAGAGTGCCAAAAAAATGCATGAGAAATTAGAAAGTAATGCATGATACAGAACATGATTGGGATAGACTTAGACCAGCAACTATTAGCCATACAACAACCAAAATCCACATGGTACTTCATATATAAGCAAACAAACCATTGATCATGTAACGTAACATGTTACTCATGCATATAGAGTAGATTGATGCTAGACATGTTGCAACACCCAAACACCTATGACCATTTTAGTATGTTCGTCTTCACAGTGTAAAGACTATCATTGTTAGCCCACTGAGTTTAATTTGTTCAATGTACGTATGACCATTTTAGTATGCTCGTCTACTGAATGCAAGATGTCAATTTGATGATGTGTCATTATATCTAAACATCATTAGCAAGGCTTGAAAGTGTGGAAATATAAAATATAAAAATCATTAATTTTGCATATATCTAACTGAAATAACGTGAAGGCTTTTCTTTTATAAGTGAGATTGCACCTGTTTCTCGAGCTGCCTAGCCCTTACTTCAGCTTCTTCATATCTTTCCTCCGCAATTCAAAGCTGGAATGAAACCATAGGAGAACATACAAATCATATATTACTCTGTTCACCAAACAATGAAGTGACTTTTAGTATTTTGACATTGAACCACATGGTAACCGTAATATGAAACCTTAAGATAGATACCATACTTGTTTTCAGCATTTTTTTAATTTTGAACTATTCGAGCCAAATCAGAAACATAAGCAGAATTGGAAGTGGCACATTGGTTGCTGAATTCCCCAAAAGCGAAATTGCTCAAATCCAAAGACAACCTATAGATCAAATTACATATTCATGATCAAATATTAGAACATCATAGAGCATAATATATTTAAAAGGAATATAAGTAATAAGTTGGTAATCATGAAATACAATATGTACTATTCATATACAGCACTACAAATATACATTGCAAAAGACATTATAAACGACCACTACTAAAATATTGTTTATTATGTTAATATAATTCAAGCAAAGACACTGTATCCATAGCTTTTGTTTCCTGCAAATGACTATTTGTGTATTAGTTTGCATGTGTGACCATCGACCCTAACAGTAGTAACGACAACACTAAACTAATACCAAATAATAACCTAAAAAACACATCAATAAGAATCCAACATTTTTCCTTTCTTAGGATGTCCACCAGTATTAGGAATTCGCGAAAATTGGCATTATCTCCTAACTTTTCTAGGGGGCCTAACCAAATAATGTTGGAACTATTTTACTATAAGGCTCCTTTTGTAAATCAAAATATCATGTGTGTAGTGGTCAAAGAAGCTATTATCAAAAGTCAAAACTTAATGCCACTTAAGTTTGTCCAACTTTGAACATTAATACAGTAGTGATGAAGTTGCTTTAAGCAAATGTTCTCTAAACAGTGGAAATACCATCCACAAATTTTGTCTGAAAAAGGATATTGGCATTGTTGAACAATCCTTCTTTGACTGAGACCACAATGAACCGCGATCACAAAAATGTAGATTATTGATCATTTTCGGGTCCATAGTGCAAGAATAAATTATTTTACATAAGCTTAAGTATAATAGAAATAGTGACTTTTAATGTATACCTGGAATGCATAAAATGAGCTTTGATCATCCCCCTAATTTTTTTGTGTGCGACTTAAATCAAGAGCTACAACAACCTGCATCAACTCCACTATTAGAATGTTTCGACCTTTGGATTTAAGGAATTAAAGTGGCAGTTAGAATAATCACAATAAAGTTCTCCTCATCTGTTGCAGTAAGATCGTTCCTCGAGAACCAAAGCTTTGTAAGAGTTTGTTTCATGTAATAAACACATAATGGGCAAAAGAGATAAGTACATAATAAGGTTATAAGGGTTCAAATTACTTCAAATTCATCTACAACCTTTGGTTTTCTTTGATCCGATGGTTTTATGAAAACCTCCAAACATATACAGATGAGCTTTCTCATGATCTAATTATTGCATTTCACTATTTACATCATAACTGATAAGCAAATGAACTAAGAAACCGTAACTGATACGGTGATACCAAACACCAGCAATTGCTTCTCCCCTGCAAGCCTTTCAGTTGGTGAAATTAATTATCAAGGTTGAGTAAATACTTTTAGCAGAAGTTATTAAATTACATACTATAGTCTCTATACATGTGTTGTTGGAGTTTAGTTTGCTAAAAATTTTATGTAAATTGATGAGTGTGTAAATACTCATCATTTTATACCCACATAAGACACAAAAATGACCAAAAACACCCAAATAGATCAATTATTGTCGCAAATATTCTTGGTTTGTGTTTTTATGTGTTTCAGGTACAAAAGGATCGAAAACAGGGCAAAAACGGACAAAACCGAGCACAAGATTGGAAAATCGTGAAAAGCCGAGGACGGGGAAGAAATTTACAAGTTTGGACCGGGATATTGCTCAAGTTATCAAAAATCAACCTTCAAGAATATCAAGTTGTCAAGATTGGTCCTTAAAGACAATTTTCAGATTTGTCACTTATGGTCCCTGAACTTTTAGATTTTACAACAATGGTCCCTAAAATCAAAACTTAAATCCAATCCTAATCCTAAATTAACCCTTATCCTAAACTAACCCAACCCAAATCCTAATATATAAAACCCAGCCCACCACCAATTCAAAAAGACCACATAAACCCATGACCCGGCCTTATTTCTTTCTTTTTGAGTTAGCCAAAACCGGTCAAGCCAAAAGTCAAACCCACCATTCTTCTTTCCCTTATCCCGCCATAAGATACACCTTCACAGTACACCATCACCATCACAATACCAACACCCCATGTACCTTCTCCAACATCTTTGTCCCCCCCCCTCTCCATTCCCCATATGCCTACTCCTCCAGGCCACGCTGGCAATCCACATCCTCACTTTTGGCGCCAAAATTCAACAAACGGCTGTGATGACTCCAAGTTAAATCCAAGAGCTGAGATTTAATCCAAAGAAGCACGGAAGGGATTTACCTCACAGAACAAGCACAAAAGAGTGAAAGACCCTTAGTTTTTAAGAGTAGTATAAAAAATTTTATTTGTAGCCATGAAAAAGGCAGGTTTTAATTTAGCTAATATTAGGTATTTTTCTTTTTAAGTTTTTTATTCTCATTTCTTTTTAATCTCTAGTATTGTAATTTAAATTCAGTTAATGAAAATTTAAGATTTCTTGTTTTTATTTTATTGGTCAACGTTAGTCAACTGTGCTTATTGCCTATTCTCCATGCTTCATTACAAGTTTTTATTGCTTCTTTAATCTCTTGATGACTTTTAATTCTTTTGTTATGAGATAATTCAGCATTAACTTGGTCTGCTTAGCTTAAAATTAGAAACAGTCAAAGTTAAGTAGTGTTTGGGTCAATGGGTTAAACGGGTCAAAACCCATGTCACTGTTCATGTGCATTTCTTGTTAGTTTGACTTGGCTTAGTTTGAGTTAGAATAGCTGTTAGTAGGTTATCTTGAGCTGCCTT
Organism: Artemisia tridentata subsp. tridentata; assembly: GCA_021014915.2. Classification (NCBI taxonomy): domain Eukaryota; kingdom Viridiplantae; phylum Streptophyta; class Magnoliopsida; order Asterales; family Asteraceae; genus Artemisia; species Artemisia tridentata. The sequence continues at coordinate 284,484,679 of CP139501.1, forward strand.
AAGGGTTTATTAGACTCAAGTGACTTAGTCTATAGTTTAGGACTGCTTACTGTTAGGATTAGCTTATAATTAAGCTCAGTAGATTTTGCTCTTTTATTTGTTTCTTTAATATTCAAACTTAGTGAGAATAGGGTGGGTTGAGAGTTGGATAAAGGTTCACAAGGTTTTGCAAAGTTTTGGACAAAATCAGTGTAAACTGATCACAGTCCATATTGCAGTCTGCATTGAATTTCCAATGTCATTTTAGAGCTTGATTTTGATTTACAACTTCTGAAAATCTGTTTGCAAGTAGTTTAGATCATGATTAATAAAGATTCTCAGTTCCTAGTTTAAATCTTGGCTTATAGATTGCTTTTCTTTGGTCCAAAACAAAGCTGGATCAGCACTGTTTTTTCCCCTGAGCATCAGTCAAATGTTTTTTTTTTCTCACTAGCATGTTTCTTGGTCAATTTAGAAGCTCCTATTAAGCCCCTTTTGGTCTGAAATTTAGTTTGTAAGTTCTTTGGTATGTGAGATTTAGGATTTGTAAGCTTTTGTTGAATATGGATCTTATTTTAGGACTTATTTTTTAGCTCAAAAAGCCCCTCATCAGGACTGGTTTAGAGTCTGCACATCAGCAGCCTCTTACTACTTAATGTTGATTTTGTGCTTTTTAACTTGTTTGTTTAGCCTATCCTGATCTCTTTGGCTTTTTAGAGTTCTCTTAGTAATTTCAAGCTTATTTTAGAGAACTCACAAGCTTTAACAAGCTTGTGAGCTTGTTAGCAGTTAATCTTGCCCCTTTTCCCTTTTAAGCTTTCTGCCCATTTAAGTTCCTTATTCTGTGGTTATTGTTGAGTTTTAAAAATAGTTGTAGTTAGTTAAATTGCTTATTTACTTATGCTTAATAAGTTGGTAAAAGAAAAATAAAAATAAAAAATAATTTTCAAAAAAAAGGTGCCCTGGTTCGAACCTGGGACCTCTTGGTTAGAACCTTAGCACACACAATCACTACCAGACGCACCCTTGGGATTTTATTGTTTAGTCCTTTCTTAATAATTCCTTTAACCAGTTTCTAGTTCCTATTGCTTATTTCCCTTTTTAGCTTAATTCTAGCTTATCTGGATAAGCTGATGCCACTAGCTTATTTTTCCTAGGTTCAGCTTTCCATTTAGCACTTTCCTGTATTTTTTCATATTTTTCAATTTTCATTTAGTATTTTTAATTCATTTTTCTTTTAAATTTAGTTTTTAATTCGTATTTAATTAAATTTTAATCAGAAAAATATAATTCTTTTTTCTAAAATTTTTTTTTATCACATTTCAAGCATTTTAATACCAAACCTCATACGATATCCTCAATTGCACGCCTCATTGGGACTACGACCCGGGTATTCACTTATCCGGTTTATTATAATCGATTTTGCGTTAATTGTTGCACGTTGACTTTTCTTCGTGAGAGGTTTGACTTGTGATGTATTTAACCAATATCAAAATGGCGCCACTGCCGGGGAAGGTTGAAGCGAATTTTTGATTCTCGTTTGTTCGATGCGTGTTTTGAAGACCCTTCTCTCGAGAAGTTATCGTTTTCTTCGTAAATATTTTCTTATGAAAACCCAAAAATATTTTCTTTTCAAAAATTTTTTTTCCTTTTTCTTTTGTGTTTTTCAAAATGTTTCTAAAAATCCAAAAATATTCTTCTTATTCCTCTTATTCGTTTAATTCTTTATCTCTCACCCTCTATCCGTTTAATTCTATTATCTTCTCATTCCTCTTATCCGTTTAATTCTTATGTCGTCACCCGACTATCGTTGTTTTCATTGTGAAGGTCTAGTGGATGATGAACATCGTTGTTACAAGTGTTTGAGTGAGCGGTATGAAAGTGATTATAGAAACGGATTATGCAATTGGTGCAAATCATTATTTAATCCAGCGGATGTTGAGCATTGTTGTAGTTTTTCCGACTACCCTCCACAATCCCAGCCATCTCCAATCAATCAGCAAAATTTTTGCTTTAATTGTGGAGATCCGTTGGGAAATAATTCACTTTGTGAACGATGTTTTTGCAAAGAATGTGAGTTTACTCATGGACTTTGCATATGTTGCACTTCTGAAATCGAAAATACATTTACTTATTTTCAAAACGATTTCAGCCACCCTCCTCAGAATTCATTTGAGCAAGAACCTTGCTATCATAATTTCAATGATACATCGTTGCAAAATGCTCAGAATATTCCTTGTGCAAATTATGGGGGTCCTCATGACGATAATCAATGTCAGCCGAGGAATCAAGAACCATATCCTTGGTTTAATACTTCCAGTTTTGACAATGTCCAACCCCCACAGTATTCCATCATTCATCCTCATGTAAAATCTATGGGAGAATTGCTAGTCGAGGAATGAGCAGCGGAAACGCGTGCCAAATTTCTCAAGGCTTCCTGATGCGTGGTTTTGCAACCTTACAACAGGTTTTACCACTCGAGGGATCTCAAGAGGCTTACAACCCCACCAGGCAGTGTACCTGACTGATGTAGTATAGTGTAGTGGTAAGTACGGGGGATTGATCGTTCTCCACAGGGAATAGTGTTCGTTAGGTATGAAAAACTACTCTAATAGGTCTAAGGGTGAGAGAAGATTCTTTTTATGTTTTTATAATTTTATGAAAGCAAGTAAAATCTCAAGTTTGAAAGAGTGGGCGGAATTAGTTGCTAATCAACTAACCCAAATTACTACGAATGCAAATAAAATAAAATAACAGAAAATGAAAATGTGGTGAAACTTATGTGGAGAGAAATGTGTTTACTTAGATTTCCTTACTCCCTAACTATCTTTTACCGGTTGATTAGTGTGTATTAATTGCGTGGATGACGGGTGTATTCCTTAATACCAATCGTGGGGTGGCGTACGTACTTCCCCAACTCTACAAGCTCCTACTTCACTCCTATGTCGAGCCGGCTAGGAAGCTCCTAACATGGGATCACTAGAATTCGCTTGTGCATTAAATACAACCATAAAAACCTTTAGTACGCATTGGTTCATGTTTCTTAAGACGTTCAAGCAAGTTACCGAATAGGAAGTTAGCCAGTTTTCTTAAGCCTAACATAGATGAACAATCATCCAATACAACTAATAACACACTAATAACCAATAATCAATAGCTAGGTTTCATTAGATCTAAGCAAACACAAGATAAATCTAGCCTAGCATGTTAAACAAAAGACAAGAACAAGATAGAATCAAACAACACATAGACATATTGAATGATTAATTGATAACTTATCTTCAATGTAACATGGAAGATCTCAAGGCAAAAAGCCTTGAAAAAGCTGCTAAAATCGTCTTAGGGTTTTCACACACAAAGTTCCTCAATAAGTTCCACCCTAATGACAAAAAATTGCAAAACTATATATAGACTTTCAGATCTGACGGCGTCACGTTATGGAGTGTGACGCCGTTACCTCGCCGCTTTTAGGGTTCCCGGATGGCCTTCTTGACGCCGTCCCTCTTTAGCTCTCCAAAATCCGTTCTGGCTTATCAAGGCTTGACGCCGTCAGACTTAGGGGTGACGCCGTCCCTCTTTAAATTAAGCCGTGACGACCTTGATCACATTAAAGCGTGACGCCGTCAGAATTCCATGCAAATTTCTCTGGCTTATCATGAGTAATTTTCACATCCACCACTTTTGCCAAGCCATGACGCCGTCCAGAACAAATCCTGACGCCGTCAAAGGTAATTTCCAGCACAATTTTGAGACTTTGTCGTTTTCTTCACTTTTATGCTCCAAAATCGTCCAAAATGCCTCCTTTTCTAGATTTCTCCTCAAAAGTACCTAAAATGACAAAAGGAACGATTTAGGGCAATATTTGATCAAATAAATACGATTTAGGGCTTAAATGACCCCTTAAAAGCGGTACACTTTTCGCTTCATCAAATACCCTTACACTTGAGATTTGCTTGTCCTCAAGCAAATGCGCTTTTATTCTAATCAAAATACAAGTTAGGGGTCATTTAATGCTAACATAAAAGTAATTGCAACAAATAGTCGTTCCACTTTAATCATAATAAGCACGGAGATTACAAACTAGCACCTCACAAGTAGTGTTTAGATACTCACATCTCTCAAGTGTCATCAAAATAAATCTCATAAATGAAAACGGATAATATCTCTCACTACCTGTCATAGCAAATAGATTACCATAGGCTTGGGAAAGGATCGAAAACCTCCTCCACTAGGCGTAAGCACCTAAGATAAACTATCAAAGAGGGCTTTTAAATGGGTTATAACGTTAGGTGTAGGGAAAAGGAAAACACGGTTTTGTTGGATAAAGGATATTTTACTGGTGGCGAGTTAAAGATCTTGATTAATTACATGTACTATACAATGTTGCTAAGCCAAGACTCGACTCGATTTAAGCTAATGAAAGAAAATAACAAAAACATAAAATAAACATAAAATGAAACGGGATGGTAGTCCGTATGTTTTTTCTACTTTTCTTTTTCTCATTTTTTTTTGTATTTTTCTTGAATTTTTTGAATTTTTTTTTTTTTTTTTTTTTTTTTTTTTTTGCATACACTCTTGCCCTACCATCCAAAATAATACATCATAGGGGCGTTGCATCCCCTTACACTTGAACTTTTACATAACTTTACAAATTACTATTCTAATGACTCGAATTAAGATAATCAAAACACTTGGAGTACTTTTAAAATATTTAGCACATATGGGGGTAATAAATGATGTTCTTCCCCATTACTCCATTACACTAGTACTTCACCCATGAGTCCCAATCGTCCCAAAACAATATGTACAAGGATATGACTCGACTTAGCAACCATGTAATCAACTAGATAATTAACTTGGGTTTAAACAAATGTTGTAACAATAATGCACTAAAGATGAGTGCATACAAGGTAGGCTAAGGCGATTTGGGTGTACATTTTAGTGGGGTGTAAACAAATTCTTCCTTTAAGTAAAATGCTTAAAGTTAGAAACGAAAAGATAGGCTCTGAGGGGTGTACTAGGGGTATCGTGTACTAAAAATGAGTACAACGCAAAGGGTGTGGGAGAATTACTTGACCAATGTAGCCAACGTAATTATAACAAAAACACAGGTGTAAAACAATGGGTTAATCCTAATGCCTCTTATCATGTAGTAAATCTAACTACACGAATGTAGTCTCACTTGTGGCCTCGGAATGGTCCTAACGCAAGTTCTAGAATCTAAGTGCTACCGGTACACACATCATAGCATAAATGCTTTTCCTACCAATTCTAGGGGCGAACCTCACATATTTGGGGGTGGAAAAATTTTTTAGTGGTACGGTTTTTTGTGCTAGTCATATAACTCCTATCCGTGAGACGCTCATTAAGATCAAAGTTTCACTCCTATATGTTGTAAAAAATTTTAAATTTGGCACTAAAATTACCCTAACAGGTATTTATCTCAGTTTTATTACACATTTACTATTAAACAAACAAAAATCAAGCGTAATAGCATTCTCTAATCGTACTTTTACCCCCCCCCCCCCTTACACTTAAGATGAACATTGTCCCCAATGTTCAAATAACAAGATGTAAAAGCATAAAGTAAAAGAATGAAATCAAATACTCCCCTGATTCGCTCGGTGGATAACGACGTAACACGGTTAGATCTTCTTCCAAGGTAATGTTGAAGCTCCATGACTAATGCATCGCCATAAGCTTGATCCAACAAACATTTCCTTGTCCAAAATAACCTGTTAAACCTGAGAAAACAAACACGAAAACCTGCATAACATCGGCGGGATAAAATCTATATATAAGGATATAATGCTTGTGGAATGATAATTTTTGCAGATTCCTGGAGATTATAAGTTAGAGATTTAATAAAAACTTTTTATGAAAACAAAACTTTCAAAAATTTTCAGAAAATTAAATCTGACGCCGTCAGGTTGTAAAGCCTGACGCCGTCAGAAATGATCTGACAGAATTCTCATGTTACGTTTCCGGAAAATTTTTTTGGAAAAACCTATACCTTACTTCCTGGAAATCCTGCAAAACATCATTATGACTCGATACAAGCATTTGACTCAAACAAACACTAATATGTATGTTCATTTAATATTATTACGATTCATGTTCATTTGTTCTAATAAACTGGTTCGGATTTCCCTTACACTTAACTTTTGCAAAATACCTTTATATGTAGTTAAGACGAAGTTAAAAACAAAATAAAGCATTTTCACAAATTAATTTTGAACATGAATCAATAATCATAAAATTTAAACATACATACGGAAACAAATAAAATCAAACAAACAAATAAATAAACACACACAGCAAATAAAACTTGGGTTGCCTCCCAAGAAGCGCTTTTCTTTATTAACGAGTCTTGTAGCTAGACTCAAAGTCACGTACATTACGTGACTCCATCATTGGTCACGGTTCCTAGGCCATTCTCATTTCCGGTTTTATATTCCGGTCCTAATTTCAAACAATCCTTGTAGAACCCGGATATCCTTTCCATAACATAGTCTACTCCTTTATTTCTATCCTCATCATTCCTATAGTAGACCGCTTGCTTAAGCTCATTCTCAACATTTGACAAGTGTTGGAATTGTTCTATCTTATATTTCATTTGGTAGTTTACCTCATCGGTCTCATCCTTAAATCTAACTATCCCTAAGGAAGGTTCATAAGTCATTCTAGAGACCTCAACAAATGGTTTTCCAAAAACCACTTGAGTTAAGGATGCATCGACTATTGGGCGGATATCTTCTACAATTACAAAGTCGGTGACATAGGTGAAGTTTCCTACATAAACCGGTAATCCCTTAACTCTTCCCGTGAAGTTACTCATCCAACCCTTGTCAGGGAACATCCTATACCCAAGTTGATTTTTCATTATCAAGTTGTAGTGGGCTCTAGTCATGATGTTTATGGGCGATCTAAGGTCGATGTAAGCTTTCCACACATGCAAATGTCCGATGTTGCATGGTATGTTGAGATTAGAAGGATCGCCTATTTTTATAATTGGTCTACCTAGGAAGTATGGTGTCTCGGGGTCATCGAATAAGTCTGTATGATATGCGCACTCTTCCTTAGTGGGTAGCCTATTGAAGTAGTCCTCATCATCATCTACTTCTTCTATCTCACTTGTCCTAACTTCCTTATCAACCTCGACTTTCTTAACCTCATCCTCAAGTTCACTATTATCCTCATTCCTATCAATTGGTTTGATAGTGACAACGTTGACAAAGTGGACGTGTTTGGATGAAGAGGGGTCTTTTACTTGGGGTCCGCTATTTGTGTTCCTAGCGTCCTTATGTGGAGGTGATATCACTTGGTTATTGAGAGCTTTCAATAAGTTGTCAATTTTATTGGTCATCTCCATTTGTTGTTGATTGAATTCGGATTCAAACTTAGCTATACGCGCTTCTTGAGATGCCATAAATTGGGACATCAATCCTTCAAATTTATTGGTACTACCATAATTGTTGGAAGGATTGTTATTGAAAGTACGGTTCGAGTTGGAACCGCTCGATTGGAAACGATTAGGTGGGTTGGAAGAATTGGTTTGTTGTGCGTTTTGGTTTTGTTTCCACCTAAGGTTTGGGTGATTTTTCCATGAGGGGTTGTATGAATCACCGTAAGGGTTTGGCTCGGGTTTGAAAGTGTACCACTTGTCTCCCGCTCCGTCGGTACGCGAGGATGCGTAGTCCGCAAAAGCTTGTTCGGGGAGTTCCATGCAATCACGAGTGTCGTGGGGACCACTACATAATTCACATGAAGAAGTGATTTTGTTCACTTGGCTTGAAGGTTTAGGAGCCTCGTAGGATTTCATGAGAAACTTGACTTGGTCTTCAAGTTCTATGATCCTACGGTCGGGAGTGCTTGAATTGTTCAAAGGCAAAGATATTGCCTTGACCGTTTTATTCAAATCACGGGGATCACTCCAACTTTCGTTGTCATAAAGAGCAAGATCCTCTAGGAGAGCCCATGATTGTTCCGCACTTAGATCACGTAGCTTACCACCAGCCGCTTGGTCAATGGTTTGCCTCGTGTAGAGATTGATATGGTCATAGAAGATTTGGATTTGGAGCCAAAGTTCTATGCCATGGTGAGGGACTTTTTGGAGTAAGTCCTTGAATCGAGTCCATGCCTCGTAGAGGGTTTCGCCTTGACGTTGTTGGAACATCAAGATATCATTCCTTAGCTTTGTAGTTCTTCCCGGTGGGAAAAACTGAGCAAGGAAACGAGTGGTGAGATCATCCCAAGAGGTGATGGATCCTGCGGGTTGACGCTCTAGCCATTGACTAGCTTGGTCCCGCAGAGAGAATTGAAAGAGACGCAATCGGGTCGTCTCTCGAGTGGCAACATCAAGGTCTATAGAATCAACGATTTTGAGAAAGTCCTTGAGATGTTGATTAGGATCTTCAGAACGAAGTCCATGGAATGCGCATCCGCTTTGCACCAACCGGATGGTGTCGGATCGCAAGGGAGTGACATTGGCTCCTTGAGTGAGCTCAATGGTGTTTCGATAGCCATGGTGGCTAGGACGGGAGTACTCTCCAAAAGTACGGGCTCTAGGAGGTGGTGGTTGTTGTGGTGGTGGGTTGTTGGGATTAAGGATATTACCATCTTCCATGATGTCGAATGGTAATGGTTACGAACAAAGAAACGAAGAAAATAGATAGACTAAAGAAAACCTAGAAAAAGAAAATAAAAATCTCACTAGAAAGGAATCTAGTGAGTAGACCTATAAAATAAAAATTCAACCTAAACAATAACTATTCCCCGGCAGCGGAGCCAAAAACTTGATGCGTGGTTTTGCAACCTTACAACAGGTTTTACCTCTCGAGGGATCTCAAGAGGCTTACAACCCCACCAGGCAGTGTACCTGACCGATGTAGTATAGTGTAGTGGTAAGTACGGGGGATTGATCGTTCTCCACAGGGAATAGTGTTCGTTAGGTATGAAAAACTACTCTAATAGGTCTAAGGGTGAGAGAAGATTCTTTTTATGTTTTTATAATTTTATGAAAGCAAGTAAAATCTCGGGTTTGAAAGATTGGGCGGAATTAGTTGCTAATCAACTAACCCAAATTACTACGAATGCAAATAAAATAAAATAACAGAAAATGAAAATGTGGTGAAACTTATGTGGAGAGAAATGTGTTTACTTAGATTTCCTTACTCCCTAACTATCTTTTACCGGTTGATTAGTGTGTATTAATTGCGTGGATGACGGGTGTATTCCTTAATACCAATCGTGGGGTGGCGTACGTACTTCCCCAACTCTACAAGCTCCTACTTCACTCCTATGTCGAGCCGGCTAGGAAGCTCCTAACATGGGATCACTAGAATTCGCTTGTGCATTAAATACAACCATAAAAACCTTTAGTACGCATTGGTTCATGTTTCTTAAGACGTTCAAGCAAGTTACCGAATAGGAAGTTAGCCAGTTTTCTTAAGCCTAACATAGATGAACAATCATCCAATACAACTAATAACACACTAATAACCAATAATCAATAGCTAGGTTTCATTAGATCTAAGCAAACACAAGATAAATCTAGCCTAGCATGTTAAACAAAAGACAAGAACAAGATAGAATCAAACAACATATAGACATATTGAATGATTAATTGATAACTTATCTTCAATGTAACATGGAAGATCTCAAGGCAAAAAGCCTTGAAAAAGCTGCTAAAATCGTCTTAGGGTTTTCACACACAAAGTTCCTCAATAAGTTCCACCCTAATGACAAAAAATTGCAAAACTATATATAGACTTTCAGATCTGACGGCGTCACGTTATGGAGTGTGACGTCGTCACCTCGCCGCTTTTAGGGTTCCCGGATGGCCTTCTTGACGCCGTCCCTCTTTAGCTCTCCAAAATCCGTTCTGGCTTATCAAGGCTTGACGCCGTCAGACTTAGGGGTGACGCCGTCCCTCTTTAAATTAAGCCGTGACGACCTTGATCACATTAAAGCGTGACGCCGTCAGAATTCCATGCAAATTTCTCTGGCTTATCATGAGTAATTTTCACATCCACCACTTTTGCCAAGCCATGACGCCGTCCAGAACAAATCCTGACGCCGTCAAAGGTAATTTCCAGCACAATTTTGAGACTTTGTCGTTTTCTTCACTTTTATGCTCCAAAAACGTCCAAAATGCCTCCTTTTCCAGATTTCTCCTCAAAAGTACCTAAAATGACAAAAGGAACGATTTAGGGCAATATTTGATCAAATAAATACGATTTAGGGCTTAAATGACCCCTTAAAAGCGGTACACTTTTCGCTTCATCACTTCCATTCTCGATGAAGATGATGAGGATACTATTCAAATGAAGGAATATTATGAGAATTCGTCAGCTGCAATCGCACCAGTCCAGAAAAGGCAGGAAGACAAAAGTATTGCAGAATTGCTAGCAGAAGAGCAAATGGAACGTATAAAAGCCATTTATGCTAGCAACAATGACGAGGAGGACGATGAGGAGAGTGTTACTCCTTTGAGCAATATCATTTCTCAACTCCCTCAGTCTATTGCAATCACATCCATCTTACCGATTATGGACTCCGAGGACTCTCTCATTATGGGGGATGAGCATCTTAACACTATTCCTGAAAAGGAATCGGACAAATTCATAAAGTCTAGTGTTGAGAACCTTTTCCCAATCCCAAGTGAGTCTAAGGATATATCCGACAGTGAAAGTGATTGGTCTTTTTATGATGACTATTGATGAGTGTGTAAATACTCATCATTTTACACCCATTTAAGACACAAAATTGACCAAAAACACCCAAATATATTGCAGATATCCTTGGTTTTGTGTTTTTATGTATTTCAGGTACAAAGGATTGAAAACGGAGCGAAAGCGAGCATTTTTGGATCGACTCGACAACAATGGTGCATTTGATCAAGAAAAGTCAAAGTTAACCCCAAAATACCAAAACAACACAAATAGTCCTTGGAAATAATTTTCAATATTGGCAGCCTAGGTCCCTAGATTTTCAGACTTTACAAGATTGGTCCTTCAAGGTTTAAACAAATTCCAAATCCAACCTTATCCTAAAAATTAAACCCAAACAAATCCTTAACCATTAACCCAACCCACCAAATAACCTTAACCCAAAACCAAAACTAAATACCAAAGCCCACATCCCAAGCCCACTTAAATAAAACCCCAAACCCGGCCCTTTTCATCCTTAGTTAACAAACACAGTTGACACCGGTCAACTATCTCTCTTTCTTTCCCATTTTCCCGCCTAACAAAAAGCAATCCCTAACACCATCATCACCCCTATCCTGTCACCTCCTCTGCCATACGCCACCCTCCTAACCACTCCAGCTACCCTTCACAAGATACCATCTTCACGTGTGACCAAGCCAGGTCAGCAATCCACAACCTTTTTGGGCACCAAAAGTAATTTAATGGCTGAGATCAATTCGACTTTAATCCAACGATTGGCAATTACTCCAAAGAAGCACAATGTGATTTGTTGATCCCAGTTGAGCTTCACGATCTTATTAATTACTTTAGATATAAACCTAAAGCAATCGGTATAGAAACTGATCTTGAGTTGTATATCAAATATTATGCGGAACTTAATATTTGATCTTAAGAAGAATTAAAACACAAACGAATTCTCAAACAACACTTCAATATATTAATACGATTGCTCGATAGCAATAGGGTTACAAGAAACCTTGAAGTGTAAAACAATAATGATACGTATCACTAACCTAACCCTAGATCCTCCTTTTATAGCATAAGGAGTCCTAGTCGGTTTACAAGACTTTCTATACAAGAAAAATATTCTTACGTATCTTTTCTATACTTATCCTTAACATACTATACATATCTAATAAGCAGCAGAGTAACTAGTCTAGCAGCAGAGTCTTCGTGGGCTAGCAGCAGAGTTACACTTTGCTTATTATCCCATTCCAGCAGAGTTAACAAACAGCAGAGTTTTCGTCTAATCAGCAGAGTCACTGAACTAATCAGCAGAGTTATACTTAGTGTATTTCCCGAACAACAACATCTTTAGACCCAACAATCCTCCCCTAAACTTGATATTTTTCTTCAAAAATCATCAAGTTTCTTTTAAACCCAGCTAATCACTAGGAGGATGCTTCCAAACACTTTACTGTTTTGAAATCTTCTCTTGCAGAATCTTTCTATACTTCTCAATTAGCACACCTGCTTGATAATCTGATACAAATGGTCTTTGCAACATCAACTTTCCTGGTTGCATCATATTAGTGAGAACATCAACATTGTTGTAGAAAGGTAAATCTTTTTCTATCAACATGTAAGCACCAAGTCCACCATCTCCAATCAGTTCATGTACTCCACATGACTGATATAAGTACCACTTAACAACTTTCTTTGACCTTCTTAATTTTTCCCATTCAGTATACATTGCATCAGGCTCAAACATGTTACTCAGCCAAAGATAATGTACTCTTTCAGGCACTGACTCTGGTTTCTTGTCACCATATCTTTCCTTGTAAAGTTCCCAGAGTTTTACAATATCATCTCTATCCATGTACTCCAGCATCTGATCAAATCTAACATATTTTTCACATTTCAAATTAGATCTCATAACCTCCCATTTAGCATCACAGACATCAAACACATCTTGCATATTCCTCATCATGAGCAATCTGAGCTTTTTTATCAGCCAAGTCATTTTCTTGAAGTTGCCTTGTAACCTCTGCATCAAAAGCTATTTGCTTCTTAGTTTTTGGTTTCAACTTTTGCATCCTTTCAAGTTCTTCAGCAGCTTCTTTATCATGATGTGTAGATTCAGCAGCAGGTTGTTGTTGTGATGGTGTGGGTGTTTTAGTTCCAATGTTCAAAAGTACTTGAGCTAAGGTCAACTTTTCATCATCTGATTCAGCAGATTCCTTTTCTCCTGCACTCTTCTCTGTATCAACAGCAGAGTCCTTTAACCCATCAGCAGAGTGTTCTGCTCCAGCAGAGTCAATCTTTTCACTCTTATCACTAATAACAGCAACATTTTCACCTGATTCCTTGACAACCTCCCCTGAACCTATTATAACCTCCTGATCCTGATCATTCCTCCCCTGTTTGGAAGCATCCTCTTCCAAACATGGTTTGGAACTCTTCTTCAGCATCCCCTCAAGATGTGTAACCCTGAGCTTAAGTCTTCGAATTTCAGCACCCTGAGAAGCTTTGACTATTTTTAATTCCTTTCTAAGACCAAGAACCTCCTGTGACAATTTTGCACATGTATTCGTCAATTCCTGTAATTGTTTCATGATATCCTCACAACTTCGGTCTGTGTTACCTGACCCGAGAGGTTGATCATTGGAATTGGCATTTTGTACAGGTGTTTTAACCGTCAAATCCTCTGTTTCATGTTCAATGCTAGCCTTAACACTTCAACCTGTGTTACCTGGTCCGAGAGGTGTATCATGGGCATTGTCATTTTGTACATCAGTGTCCATCAATTCATGTGTTTCATCCCTGTCCTCATCACTTCGAGATGTGTTACCTTCTCCGAGAGGTGAATCTTTGGACACAAACTCAGTTTCAACCCTAGATTGAACATCTGAGCCCCCCATATTAGCCATTTGGCTGGGGTTACCATCAGTTGTATTAGGTTCTTGAGAACCTTCTACAATAGATGTTGCCATGGTTGAGGTCTTAGTTATGTTAGCACTGTCCTGTTCAACTACTAAGTTGGAAACAGTAGTGCCAGCCTCTTCCATCATGGTACCTACATCACCTGTACCAGCCTCATCTGCATCCATACTGACATTGGTCTGAGGTGTCACAATGTCCTCTTGTTGTGAAGTCCTAGGTGATTGGGTATTTTGGGGTTCAGTGGATGATGATACATTCAAACTTGTAGATGAGGATGTGTGATGGGAAGCTGTGGGAGTTCCAGCCTCTTCATCCTCATTCACTGCAGCCACAATATTCAAAATATGTTGAGATAGGGGAGTTATAGCACCAGAAAAACCTTTTCCATTCTTCTTCAGAAAAGCAAACATCTTAATTGCCATTCTGCTACTTGGCTCAATGTGGGTATGTTCCAAGGGTTCTTTAAGTTGATTGTTGATAATGAGCTGCAAAAACCTTGGATACAAATAAAACTTCTTCTTAACAAACTTCTTCATACCCTCTAAAATCATTGATGAAAAATCAAATGGTTGTCTAGTAGCCAAACAAACTAAGGACATGGCTTGAAGAGCACTGAACTCATTCCATCCACCTACTTTGGGAAACAAGCAGTGTTGAAGAGTATGCAACAAAAACTTCCAATGTGGGCAAAGCAGACCTTTATAAAAAGTTCCAGTAGTCTCAGGCCTCTCATACCCAATGTTCTCAAGCTCAGACAAAATAACCTCTGTAGTAAGATTAGGGGGTGTTGAAACACCTGATAGACGAAGGCTTCTCTTAATAGTTGTCTCACTAACCATAATAGTCTCTCCATCTACACTACCTATTAACCTTAATCTCACAATCTTTCTTAATAAGTTCATTTTCTAGAATAGTGATCTTATCAAGATATTCAATTTCAGCCTTTTTATAAAATTCAAGCTTCTCTTCTAAATTCTTTAAACCATATTCATAACTAAGATTGTCTAGCTTAAGTGTTTCATTCTCCATTTTAAGGTTTCCATTTCTAGACTTAAGTATTTCAATTGTATCAGAACATGATTTAAAAGAACAAGATGATTCATTGGATACCTCAGAGTCTGATCCAGAGAAAGAGTAGGCCATGAGAGCAAAGTGTTGTACTTGAGGTTCCTCTTCAGCTACCAATGCACAATTTGGACCATCTTCAGCATGATCACTCCAGTCATACTCTCCTAACCCATCACATGACACCATAGCAGTAGTAGGATTTGGCTCTTCATCAGAAGACTTCTTGACATTCTCATTGTTTCTTTTTGGTGCTCTGCACTCTCTTGCAAAGTGTCCCTTCTTATGACAGTTGAAACATTCAGCCTTTGATTTGTCAAATCCCACATTCTTGTTCCTTCTGAACTTCATCTCTTTACCAGTTCTTTTGAGAAACCTTCTTGCCCTCATAGTTAGCATTGCAAACTGCCATTGCATATCAATCTCTTCAACATCATCAGGATCAAGTTCATCCAGATCTTGAGGCATAACTGAAGTACTTGTAGTAAGTTCAGCCAAATAAGCACAAATGGCAGCATCACTGATGGTGTTGGTGTTGGTAGAGTCAGCAGCAGAGACATGTGAACCAGCAGCAGGAACAAAAGTACCAGCAGCAGAGTGCTGTTCTTGATGACTACCAGAATTCTTGTTGATTGAGGAAACAAAAGCAAGATTGTTTGTGGTAGAAGATGAACTTGACAATCCCTTAACTTCAGATTCATACACTTTCAAGTTGTTATACAGATCATCCAATGTCATCTTCTCAAAATCTTCCTTGTGCCTCCAAATCACTGTGTGAGTGTTCCATTCAGAAGATAGACTTCTCAGAAATTTTAGATTGACATCTTCTTGAGGTACATCAATCTTCAAAAGAGCCATCTGACTGGTCAACTTATGAAGTCGATCATAAGTTCCCTCAATATTCTCAGAACTCAAAGCAGTAAAAGTTTCAAACTGATGCTTCAGTAGATTCTTTCTTGATTTCTTGGTAGCTTCATTCCCACCAAATCGAAGTTCAATTGCTTCCCATAAATCCTTAGCAGACTCAATATGATTAAAACTTAGTTGATAATCCTTAGGTATTCCCATCATGAGAATACTGTGAGCCTTGACCTCCAATCTTCTCTGTGCTTTCTCCTCACTTGTCTTGAGAGTCAAGACTGATCTAGTAGCAGTCTTGGCTGGTTGACTGTCGCCATGTAGAACAACTTCCCAAAGTGAGTAATCAACCATTCTCATGTATTGTTGAATTCTCATCTTCCAGATCTCGTACTCTCCAGTCTTGAGCATGGGAACTCTTGATGCAGTAACCATGTGTGTAGAATCGGATTCCATTGCTTACTTTGATGATGAACAGATCTTGTATTCAATAATTCTTCTTGGTACCAGTTTCTAGATCACAAGCTCTGATACCACTTGTTGATCCCAGTTGAGCTTCACGATCTTATTAATTACTTTAGATATAAACCTAAAGCAATCGGTATAGAAACTGATCTTGAGTTGTATATCAAATATTATGCGAAACTTAATATTTGATCTTAAGAAGAATTAAAACACAAACGAATTTTAAACAACACTTCAATATATTAATATGATTGCTCGATAGCAATAGGGTTACAAGAAACCTTGAAGTGTAAAACAATAATGATACGTATCACTAACCTAACCCTAGATCCTCCTTTTATAGCGTAAGGAGTCCTAGTCGGTTTACAAGACTTTCTATACAAGAAAAATATTCTTACGTATCTTTTCTATACTTATCCTTAACATACTATACATATCTAATAAGCAGCAGAGTAACTAGTCTAGCAGCAGAGTCTTCGTGGGCTAGCAGCAGAGTTACACTTTGCTTATTATCCCAATCCAGCAGAGTTAACAAACAGCAGAGTTTTCGTCTAATCAGCAGAGTCACTGAACTAATCAGCAGAGTTATACTTAGTGTATTTCTCGAACAGCAACATCTTTAGACCCAACATGATTTTCCCAGCTAGTTTACCTCACAGAAGAAGCACAAGTGTGAAGACTCCTAGTTTTTAGAAATAGTATAAATAGAAGTTATCTTGTAAGCCAAAAGGCAGGTTTATTTTAGCTTAAATTTAGTTAAGGTACTTGTATTTCTTTCATCTTTCCAGTATTGTAACTCCAATTTTAGTTAAAGAAATTTTAATTTTCTTAACTGGTCAAAAAGTCAACTGTTATTGCTTATTTACTGCTCATCTGCTTTTTTATGCTTATTTGTTCCTTAAGTTGTTAAGTTAAGTATAATTAGTTCGATGTGAGTAGTTCATATCTGTTTTACCTAAAGTTCTCAAAAAAAGTTTTAAAACAGTCATATTGGTTTCTGCTAATTCAGTGCTTATTGAGGATTGCTAGTTGCTTATTAGGTGAAATATCAGTTGGATAATCAGTAGTGTAATAGTTTCATGGCTTAAATCAATGATTGTGGTGTAAAAATCTCACCTCAGACCCATGAGGGAGTGTTTGGGATTAAGCTTATTTTTGACCAAAAAGTTGACCACTGTTCATATACCATTTGATTAACTTTGATTGAGCTTTTTGGAAACTAGATAAACTGTTTTTGTTAGATCTTAAGTGATTTTGATGCAATTTGAAGTTTTTGGTTGGTAGTGAAAGTCTAGAAGCTAGAACTGCCCTTTTAAGCTCCATATAAGCTGAGGCTTATTTGGACCATTTTCTTTGCAAAATTAGGTGTAACTTAGTGAGTTAAGTGTGACTGCAAGCTTTGGTACCATGTCAGTTAGGATTGTATGATTTAAGAGCTAAAAAACTATTTCTGCTGCATCAGTTACATGTGCAGACCTGCACATCATCACTTGGCCTAACTCAGTTCTTTTGCTCTCTGAATCTGCTTATTCAGCTGATTCCCTTGCATGATAATTCGTTTAGAGATAGTTGGTAGTATAGGATTTAGGATTTTGAGCTTTAATTCCAAATTGTAGCTTATTTCACAGCTGATATTGTGTCTGCAAATAGCCCATTTGACTGATCAAAGTCTGCAACAGTTTTTTGTGTTTCATGTTAGTCTGTGTTTAGGCTCTATTAGATAAACAATTGTGCTTAATTTTTGGGCATTTCTGGCCTGAGTATAGTTTTTCATATAAGCTTTGAAGTCTTGCTTCTGGATTCCCCCAATAAGGCCTTTCCTAGCTTATTGATCAGCTGAAAGTAGGAGCATCACTCATTTTAAATCTGTCTTAGTAATAATCTGTGCAGAAGCTTATTTGCTTATTTCTTGGGCTTATCTGAGCTTTTTGAGTTGAATTAAGCTTAAAATAGTCCCTTGCATCATCCCTGAGCTCTGGGAAATTTTTAGATAGCTTTAGCTTATTTCTAGCTTATTTTCAAACTGCTTATTTGGCTGTTTAGGTTATTTGAGCTGAATCAAGTCCTGAATTTATTTTTCCTAGATAGCTTATTTAATTTTAGAATTACTCAGAATTTTCCAAGTTGTTTTAGTATTTTTAAATCATTTAAATAATTTCTTCTAGTTTTTAATTCATAAAAAAATAAATAAAAAGTCAAAAAAATAAATTTCTTTTTTCTAAAATTTTCTTTTAATATTTAGGATTTAAGAAAAATAATTTTACATTTTTAGGATTTAGAATTTAGAAATTCACTTTTTAATTACGTTTTTAGTTTCGTATTTTCCGTTTTTAAATTTCGTCATTTGTTTCCTTCGCATTTTTACATGTTTAAGTTTCCCGTAGCCTATTTATGCTTCCTGTAGTTGTAGGAAATTTAATCAAAATCCAAAATCTCTCCATTTTCATATTTTCCATAGTCATTTAATATTTTTAAATCATTTAAATAGTTTCTTTTAGTTTTTAATTCATAAAAAATAATTTAAAAGTCAGAAAAATAAAATTCTTTTTTTCAAAATTTTCTTTTGTCATTTAGCAAGTAGGAAAAATAATTTGGGAATTGTAGGATTAGTTTTTGAAAGATTTTACTTTTAAGCTCGTTTTTAGATTTCCCGATTTGCGTTTTCTAGTTTGTGCATTATTTTGATTTTAAGATTTATATGTTTAGGTTTCCCTTAGCCTATTTATGCTTCCCGTAATTGTAGAAAATTTAATTAAAATCCAAAATCTCTCGATTTTCATATTTCAAACACGATTCACAAACCCATCTCACAAATTCCATTCATCCTTCATCGGGGATAACGAACCGGGTTACACATACTTCACTTGTGTTTCCTTGGAAAAATACGAGTTGATTTCAATCGATCAAATTTTGGCGCCGCTGCCGGGGAAGGCTGTAGCGAATTTTTAAAATCTTGTTTGTCGATTCGTGTTTTATAAACCAATCTTTGTGAAGGTTTATAGTATTTTTGTGAATATTTTCTAAAAAAAAGAAAAAAGAAATAATAAAAAAAATAAAACACTTTGTCTAAGGTGTTTTCAAAAAAATAATAATAAAAATAATAATAAATAAAAATAAAATAAAATAATATATCCTCACTTTATTGAAAGTGTTGTAAACCATTCCGAATATCCAACAAAACAAAATCGTGAGTTAATTATTTTCGGATTATCTTGAAGTTACAACCTATACAAGTGGTTTAAGGATGGTTTGACATTAAATTGACAAACCGAAAGAGGCGGGTTTTTAATCAGCTTTCGAGCGGACCTTTGCTTCTCCGCCACTCTGCGAGTAGTTTTGAGAGAAACGAATTTCGATTGACGAATCGATTCAAAATATATTATATATATATATATATATATATATATATATATATATATATATATATATATATATATATATAATCCAAAAATATTTTCATGTTCAAATTTTGTTTTCTTTTTAAAATTTTGTTTCTTTTTGGTGTATGAACACCCGTGCTTCTTCACCAAATCTTCTTTCACCAGTTTCAAATCCCGAAAGAATTATTCGTCGAGGTCGACGTCTTGATTTTCAAGACGACGAAGAAATGGCGGACAATCGAACAATGGCCGAAATGCTCCAAGCACCCACCGAGGGTTACGGAGATGCCATCGTTTTACCACCAATCAATTCTGATCATTTTGAATTGAAGACTCATTTGATTCAACTCGTGTCTACAAATCAATTCCACGGGTTTGACCGTGAAGATCCTTATGCACACATCCGTTGGTTCAACAAATTGACCTGGACCATCAATCATAAGGATGTGCCGCAAGATGCTATCAAATTGAGGCTATTTCCGTTTTCACTCTCAGGGGCAGCCCGGACTTGGCTGGAAAAAGAACCCCCTTGATCCATTGAAACTTGGGAGGATCTTGTACAAAAATTTTTCAATTTTTTCTTTCCTCCATCAAAGACGACTAATCTAAAGAATGAAATTTCTGGATTTCGTCAAGGTTTCGATGAAAACTTCGGAGAGGCATGGGAACGATTCAAAGATCTTCTCAGAAAATGCCCTCATCATGATTTCACGGAGTTGCAACAAATCAACACGTTTTATAATGGGTTGAACGGAAACGATCAAGATTCGCTTAACGCAGCCGCCGGTGGCAATATCTTGAATCGTCGACCTAAAGATGTGATTGAAATTTGTGAAAATAAGTCTAAAGTTCTTATTTCTCGAAACAAAGTGAATGTTCCAATCACTCAAGCTTCTTCATCCGGTAACTCATCAGAAATAGCCGCACCGTTAGCCGCTCTAACGGATGTAATTCGTTGCATGATGAAGGAAGTGAAAGAAAATAAGAGTGAAATTCATAAACCGGAACAAATCAAAGCCGTAAACAAAGTGTGTGAAACTTGTGGTGGCCCGCATGCGTATTACGATTGTCAAGCAACCGATGCTTCTTTTTACCAAGCTCCCGTAGCAGCCGTAAATTACAATCAATACCGGCCGCAAGCGGAAACTCAATACCGAGCACCGAATGCTATGGTACCACCTGGTTTTCCACCCGTGCAAAATCAAAATAATCAAAACCGCTTTGTTCAAAATCAAGGTCAAAACTTTAACAATTCTCAAAATTTCAATCAAAACCGCAACAATTTCAACCAACCTTGCCAACCTCCAACTCAACAAGTTTATCAACAACCTCCTCAAGCTCCTTTGACAAATGACTTCATGAAAATTACTGAGTCAAGCATACGTTCGATGCAAACTCAAATTAATAACATGAAAGTCGAGCTGAGGAAGGAAATTGATACTACGTTGTCTCGTCAAACAAATGAGTTTAAAAATATGATGAGCAGTTTCATGAATATGAACATGAACCAAGCTTCTTCATCTTCCGGAGGATTTCCGAGCAATACCATTCCTAATCCTAAGGGTGAGTTGAAAGTCGTCACCACTCGAAGTGGTAAGACGCATAATGGACCCTCGACTCCTATGCCCCCTCCACCGGGGGAAGTGAATCGAGATAACGAGGTGACAACGGACAAGGTGCATTTTTCTAGCCCACGAAGTACCGCACACGTCCAACCTCCAGATGTCCAAACTCAAGTTCCGGAACCCGATGTTCCGAAGACCAATCCTAAGCCTTCAATTCCATATCCTTCAAGGCTTAATGAACAAAAGCTCCATGATAAAACAAATCAACAAATGGAGAAATTCTTTAAAATCTTCAATGAGTTGCATTTTGACATAAGCTTCGCAGATGCTCTCGTTCTTATGCCCAAGTTTGCATCTACACTCAAAAGTTTGCTAAGCAACAAAGATAAGTTGGCTGAGATGGCAAAGACCCCGCTTAATGAGCAATGCTCGGCGGTTCTCCTCAAAAAGCTTCCCGAAAAGCTCGGAGACCCCGGCAAGTTTTTAATCCCATGTGATTTCTCGGGGATGGTTCAATGCTCTGCCTTGGCTGATCTTGGCGCAAGCATTAACCTTATGCCACTCTCAGTATGGAAGAAATTATCTCTTCCAAAACTTACATCTACTTGCATGACACTCGAGCTAGCGGACCGTACTGTAACTCATCCGCTTGGAATAGCCGAGGATGTCGTTGTGAAAGTGGGAAAGTTCCACTTTCCCACTGATTTCGTTGTGGTAGACTTTGATGCCGATCCTAGAGTTCCCCTCATTTTGGGTAGAGCTTTCTTAAGAACGAGTCGTGCTCTCATTGATGTATATGCTGAAGAGTTAACCATTCGTGTTGAAAATGAGGAAGTCACGTTTAACATAAATCAGAACTCTAAACCTCTAACCAAAAGCACCATTGCTACGGTTAATCAAAAATCTGATCTCGTAATTGCTTCCAAAAGAAGTGATTCGATACTTTCAAGATTCGAGGTTAAGAGTACTTCAAACAAACGTGCTGAGCTCAAAGCACTGAAAATTACCCCTGGCACAAGCAAATGGTTTGAGAAATGTGCTGGGGAAGTAAAGAGTGTTTTTGATTACGATGAACAAGAACCGGAGACCACAACGGAAGTGGTGGAAATTGCTAGCTCTAAGAGCACACCACTTGTCCCACCTCCGAAATCGGTTTGTCCTATCGAGATTGTTGATTCTATGGATGGAACTAAAAATTCCACTCCTATTTCTGCACCAATCATTTCCGACTCTTCCATTACTTCTCCTTCGATTGAGGGAAGTGATATCTATATGGAAGAGCTCGAGATGTTCTTATTTGATGCTCCAATTTCGCCAGAAATTGTTGAGCCTGATGGTGATCCGGGGTGAGATGCTCCGTTACTAGAAAAAATGATGTTTGATGAACCATTATTTTCCCTCCCCCCGAAGGATGTTGTTGTTAAAAATAAGCCGTCAAATCCTCCGGAGCTCGAGCTCGAGGATTTTGTTCCCGAATATGAGAATTTTATCTTTGATACGGCTGAAGAGAGTAATGGCAATCCCACTTCTCATTCTGATTTTTCTCTCCCGGCTTATGAAGCCTTTTCTTTTGATATCAATCTTTTGGAAGAGACGAGTAGTGGCAGTACCACTTCTCATGCTTATATCTCTCTTCCCGAGTATGACTTATTTCTCTTAGATAAAAATGATCCGGTTTGTGGAAAACTAGAAGGGGGGTTGAATAGTTTTACGTCTTTTTAATTTATGAAAACTTTTGTTTACTTTTTAAAAATTCGATTCTATCTTATGTGAATTCAACTCTTGATCAATATATAAACAAATATAGATAAGTAATGCAAGTAAGGTAAATATAATGAAATAAGAGAGAGAGATGGAAAGATCAAACCACAACACGGAGATTTATAGTGGTTCGGCTACAAGGACACCTTCCTTGCCGTACTCCACTCCTCGAGTCACCTACTCGAGAGTTTTCTTCACTATGTCAACAAACTCCCTTATGGCGGAGAAACCTTACACAACTTTAGCTTACACCGGCTTAACGACACAAAGCTAGATGTCGAGTCCTAATCGTAGCTAGAACCAATCTCACAACTTATACACAACTTCTACACGACTTAATCACGACTTCTTCACGACAGCTTCACAACGCCTTCACGACTTCTTCACGAGTTCTTCTTCACGACTACTTCTTCACAACTACTTCACGACTACTTCTTCACAACTACTTCACAACTAATTTACAACACCACTACGTAATTACACTTGGATCTACTAATCACAACTATACAACACTTTACACAACAACACAATTGAATGAGATAAGTAATAACACTTCTTCACTAGTTGAAGTAGAGTTCTTCTTTTGCACTTTTGGTGGTGGAAGCTTGGATCACTTAGAAACCAATGCTTAAGAAAATATGATCAAAGGATTTACAATGTTTAGAAAGGATTTAAAACAGAAAGTTTTAGTGTGCAAAAGGTGAGTAAAAATCCAGGAGAAGGCTGGTATTTATAGGAGAAAAACTGGACAGCTGGAGGCCTACTGGAGCGGGGGCGGTCCCCTTAATTATTAAGGGGGCCGCCTAGCAAAATTAAGGGGGCCGCCCCTACTGAACGTTGGCCAATTTTGTCCTTTTGTGGGGAAGGTTTTTCTGGAAGATTTTAACTGATTTTGGTTAAAAATTTGAATTCATATTTTTATAAAAGATTAAACATTTTTATTTAATACCAAAAATGTTTTTCAAAAATATATAAAATGTTTTTGATGTTTTATAAAAAATCTAGTTATTAATAAAATGTTCCTTTGATCATATAATGCATTAAGCATTAGTTCATTCATACCTTAAGTGATTTGAGTTGTAGAAATAGATATTTACAACTAAATACTTGTTTACGTCATAATTTTCCGATTAATGATTTTACATTTTGTGATTATCAAAACGTAGAGATATCGAAAAATATTAATAACGTGTTTAGGCATTATTTATATCAACAATCTCCCCCTTTTTGATGATTACAAAATCTAAACTCATTAAATCTAAAAATTAGTTTTTAGACAAGTATTTAGTGAGTTTACATCTATTTCTCCCCCTTTTTGTAGAATCAAAAAGGTTAAGCCGACAAGTTTTAGAATCAAATTTGTCGGGACGAGAACTCCCCCTTGATGTGTACTCCCCCTCGTTTGGGGGCACCAAGGAAACGAGCTATGGAACGCTTGCAAAAAAAATGTTAGAAGCACAAGTATATGTAACAACAATAAGCAAGCATATAGGTGTTGTGGATAAATACACAACCAAAAGATTACAACATGAAGCATGCAAGCATACAAACAAAAACAACTAATGAAACTACATAATCGTCCTAGAAGTACATGGTCTTCCATGGAGCTTGCTTACAAGAAGGTTTTGAAAAATTATTTTTAAGCATTGCATATGCTTAATTGGGTGAAAATGGAGGTGGTGGTGGTGTAGTGGGTGAAGGAGGTGGAGGAGGTGGTGGTGGTGGGTTGGCAATCATGTTTTCAAGAGATGAAAACATGTAGTGTATCTCATCTCTAAGACCAAAGATTAAGGTCCGGTTATGGATGCAACAAAGACAATTATCACCATGGGCTTCAAGCATTGCCCAAGGTATAGGAAAGAATGGTTGTGGGGTTGGTGATGGTGAAAAGTGAGCATCAAGGGGTGTGATGGGTGATAAGGAAATGGCAAGTTGGGTGTATGAAGGTTCTTGAGTGGATGGTGGTGATGATGCTCTTGGTGATGATGTTAGGTGAGTGTGGATGTAGTCATTGATGGATGAAGTGGATGGAATGGAGGAAGATGAAGCTCCATGGGTGGAGGGTGTTTTTGATGGTGCATTAGGTGCACTTGGGGATGAATTTTGAGGTGGTGGTGATGGAGTTTTGATGTCATCTTGGGTTAGGTTTATGAAAGGTTGTTTTGGTGGTATGATAACAAGTCTTTGCTTCCTTGGAGTCTTAGAGATGGAGGGTTTTGGTGATAACATGGTGGTTTTGGATGATGAAGGATGATGGAATGAGAGGTGATTGTATGGAGGGAATTTATAGTATGAAAATGTGGTTTGTTTAGGTTGATTTTTGAGGTTTTGTAGGAAGATTCCAATACCAGTTCGTCCATAAGGAGAAATGGTAGCTGGGGCTAGGTAAAAGTGGTCACAAGATGCAAAAGAAAACACTAAATTTTACTGTCCAGATGGCCGGTCCCCTTAATTGTTGGGCGGCCCCCTTAAAATTAAGGGGACCGCCTAGGAAATTAAGGGGGGCGCCCATCTGGTGTTTTCCCAGGCGACCAAATTTGAAAATTTTCCAGAAAAAGGTCATCTTTAGGCTGTTTTTGCAGCAAGTTCCATTTGGATCATGTACATCAAGAATGATTAAATATTATCAATTGCATATTAAAATAATATACATATTTAAGACTAGAAAAAAAAATCATATTAGAAGCATATGCATATTATATCAAATAAACTAGTAGCTTAGTTCTAATAAGTTTATCATCTAACATAATAAAAGTCATAGCAAACAAATGTTAAGATAATAATACTACATATAAATGTCTAATCATAACATCGATAATAATCAACTAAACACTCATCAAACATGTCTATTTCTTCTTCTTTCCAAACATCCTTCCAAGTGTCTTTCCAATAGACTTGAAACCGCCTCGTACTTCTTGGTGCATCTGCTGTGTGGTGTTGAGTAGTTCGGTTTGTCTTTCAAACAGTAGTTCGTCTGTTCGTTCGGAAGGAGAAGGAACTTGATACTCGGTGTAATCAAGATCCGGAAGATTTTGAACGAAGGTCCTAGGTGATGGGGTACTAGCACGTGTTGTGCCCTCCTCATCATCATCATCATCATCGTCTCCTCGATGTGACGTGGAACCACGAGGTGGAAGTGAGACAGATTTACGAGATTTTCCCTTGTCGCTTCGAGGGCGACGTTCACGGACACGAACAAGTGGATTAAGGACCGGTTGAACAGACTCATAAATTGGACTCTGAAGATGTGGATAATGCATCATGACATGATTATAGAGGCGAGTGAGAAACATGCCATACGGGAGATTTGCATTATGAGTGTTTTTGGCGGACATGATATGGAAGACAAAGAGATATGCCAAATTGTACGGCTGTTCAGCGACAATACAATACAATATATGAGCTATGCTTGCCGTGACATGATCACGGTGACCACCGGTACCGAACGCATTCTCACGAATGAGTTCTTCCCAACGCTTTATGTCGGGGCGTAACTCCTTGAGGAGGATTTGGTTAGCATGGATGTCAACATCTTTTGACTTGATCCTCCGGCTAGTCGTACCACGATCTAGCCCAAGATATTGACGAATTTCTTCAGAGGATGGAATCTCAGAGTAGTAAGGACCCTGTTGAGGTCGATATTGCTCAAGAGATGAGAGATCCCACTCATTAGAGAAGACAGCTTGACCGGAGTAGGGGATTCCTAGAATTTGACCGAATTGAGCGAGAGTAAGAGTAATGAATTCGTGTTGAATCATAAAGGATATGAGGATACAGCCATTGGGATCGGTTTGCACCGTCACTTGGCTATAGAAGTCAAGAACAAAGCGGGGAATGATAAGCTCATTGATTTTGTAGAGACAATCAAGACGAACGTTGGAAAACATTCGTTCGATATAGTCGGATTCATAGAACGATGGATAGACAACTCTCCCTTCATGAATATTTCTATCTTCAATGGGACGATAGAAACAAGCAACAGCGGGAGAAATGCCTGGAGTGGCAGAGACTTTAGGAATGTATTCTTTTGTTTTTGAGACATCACCGACTGTAGTTTTGGGCATTTTCACCTATACAAGAAAGCAACAAAACAAAGAAAAATAAGAAAATGACATGCATATATTATATATGCTACATATGTGGAACGTAAACATACTTCGACTCTAAAACTTAAATCCTAAGAAGTAGTTTACAATGTTCCTTAGTTTTAATTTTTAACTCGCTTAAAATGTATTTTATGATGTTAAAGAATAGTTATAGGGACATTATGATAAGAAATCAAAAATATCCGAACGTTCTTTTATACGTCATAAACTACTTTGAAATGTGGCTAGACAAACATTGGATTGTATATCTAGCTATTTCTTACGAGTGTTAAGTAACTTAGATTTTGACTCAAAAATTTCTTTCAAAATGTTGTGCCAAACGCTCCTTTAAATAAAAAAATAACTAGTAAAATTTCAATATACATATGAATTATGTATCTTGATGACTTAAAACAACTAATTGCGTGTTTATAAACTTGACAAGTAGTTATTAACTTAATTTTGATCAAATTTCGATGATTCTAGCTCCTAATCCAAACACTCTCTTATATTTAACAAAAACATTTTTTATGATTCAAAAAATATATTTTTAGGATTTGTGAGTTGTAATAAACCAATGTGATTAGTTTTAACAAGTGTTTATGGCATAATTCAACAATGTGATTAGTTTTGAAAAGGAGTGATTAGTTTGACATAATGGTTTTTTAATTACTTAGTTTCTAGGTTGATTAAGCATTCTAATCCTATGGGGAGCATTTGGTTATAAGATTTCTAGACTTAATTTTAACAAAATTTGGATTAAAAGAAAGTTTAGTAAAAGACCTAATTATGATTAGACTCAAAATTGAATGGAATTAGATGAAATGTGAATTACAAAACTTACAAAATGTGTTGCTAATCAAGATACAAGTGTTTGCCCCTTGCGAAATTAGTCGGAGATGGTGATTTGGTGAATGGTTTTTGAGTTGAGGTTCGTTCACAGCAGCAGCAAGTATGGGTGTGTTTGAAAAGTGGGGTGTTTGGTAAAGATTTTTGGAAGAAAAACGTTTTTTGGAAGCTACAGTATGCCGGTCCCCTTAATTATTAAGGGGACCGCCCCCGTTTACTAGCCGGTCCCCTTAAACATTAAGGGGGCCGCCTACCAAACTTGGAATTAGTTCGGGTTTAGTTTCTGATAGTAAAATAATTTTATGTATATATATATATAGATTTACTATATATCAAAAATACGTTGGGTTTTATTGGCACGAGGAAGGAATACTTGACATTTTATTAACATTTCGTTAAGAAAACATTTCTTGAGAATTTTGGATAAAATGATCAAGATATCAAGTCGACAAATGTGTTAGGGGGTGAGAGTAAAAGTGCATATTTTATATATATATATATATATATATATATATATATATATATATATATATATATATATATATATATATATATATATATATATATATATATATATATATATATATATATATTGTTTGTAAACGTGGGATGTTGAATGGAGTTAAGAAATGATGAGGTAATGACGGAGATAGGTGCTGACGGCGACGGGAGTTTGTTTCATCCATAGTTTTCTTGACTCGACAGTCAAAGTGCTACTTCTACGTTAATCCACTTAACTCACTTCTCTTCATCACCATGAGTTATGTGACAGTGGACACGGAAGATTTTCGTGTTGAACGTTAAAGTTCAAAAGAGGCAAAGGGGGAAGAAAAGGTTCGAGGACGAACAATTTCTTTTAGTTCTAGATAGTCAACAAATGACGTATCTAGGTTATGTACGGATATATTTATATATATGTATATAGTATAATAATATGGATATATATACATATATATATATATATATATATATATATATATATATATATATATATATATATATATATATATATATATATTATATATATGTATATATATATATATATGTATATATTTATATTATGTATATGTATAAGTGATTATCTACTAACTACCATACAAGTACTAACTAAACTAGACATTAAAACTTATGGGGGCATGCAATTTGCTAGTTCATTAATCAACGCACATAATGATGAACATGAAAGAGGGGCATACCATTTAGTCTTCAACACGTGGTCTTCAAGCGCTTCAAAGCGTTTATGTTTGACTTGTAAAAGTCAATCAAGGAAGAGATGCTCATAATCCAATGAGATAGCAATTTAGCCACTTGGTCCCCATTGTCTCATTGATCCAAAGTTGTTTGAACCAAAAATGGGTTGTAGTTGACTAGGATGCATGTATGGTGGAAGTATTCCCCAAGGATTGAAGCTTGGTGGATTCGGGTAATTCCACATTGGGTAACTATTATTATGACGGTTTGGTCTATTTTGGTTTCTTTTAGGTTGAGGTGTTTTAGGCCGAGGGTGAGGACTAGGTGGTCTTCTAGGAGGAGGTGTTTTTTACCTAAGCTTTGGTTTAGAGTTTTCTACTTCGGTTTTTAAAGATGGTTTATAGAAAGCTTTTATTTCCTCATTATTGGCTATGGGTATTTTTCTATCTTTTATAAGTATATATTTAGGCTTTGACTCCAATATTTTTTGATTACTAGTTTCACTTTCAAACTTTACATTTTTAGTTTCACTAGTTGTAGCCTTAGTTGAGTTAAATCCTAATCCGGTTTTATCTCCTGACATTCTTTGAATGCTTATTATATCCCTAAGAGAATTACTACTATTTTCAAATTTGTTAAGTCTACAAATTTTTCCTTAAGTATTTCGTTTTAAATTTTAGTTTCTTGACAAGTTCTACATTCAAAGACTTCTTTGCCTTTTTCTAAGTTATGTAGTTTAATTTTTAATTCTAGTATTTCTTTTTCTAATTGGTTATTTATGTGTTTTAGTGATTTATTTTTAGTCATTACTTTTTGACCTATTATACATAACCTATTATATTCGTTATCTAGGTCTTTTTCATCTAATGATAAATTTTCATCACTAAAGTGTTTGGTTTCGGAACGTACCTCACTTGATGTCTTAGCCATAAGACACTTCTCCTCTTTTGTGGTTTCTTTCTCGTCTTCTTCACTGTCACTCCATGCTCCTCCAATGAACGCCTTTTGGTTTTGCTCCTTTGACATCATAGGACATCTTCCAATGAGATGATTTGGATCACCGCATTTGAAGCACTTCCTCTCGCTCTTGCTACCTTTGTCGTCTTTGTTTCTTTGGAGTGTTTTCCTTTCGTCATGTGGTTGTCTAACGAATCTTCCTCGTCTTTTGAAAATCTTCTTGAAGTCTCTTACGGCCATGGCATATTCTTCATCATCACTTTCGGAGGTTGAGTTATCCTCGTCACTTGATGCTTTCCTAGCTTTCAACGCGATTGACTTGCTTTGCTCTTTCTTTCCTTTGACCATCTCGAAGTCTTTTTTGATTATTGCTTCGTAGACTTTCAAGTTGCCAATCAACTCGTCAAGTTGAAGAGTTGACAAGTTCTTTGATTCTTCAATCGCCGTAACTTTAGCTCGCCATTTTGGATGAAGAGCCCTAAGAAATTTCCTAACAAAATTCTTACTAGAAAAACTCTCATCAAGTGCCTTTAAACTTGTGATGATTGTGTTAAATCTAGCAAATGCATTATCAATTGATTCCTCTTCCGGAATCGTGAATTGTTCATATTGTTGAACAAGAAGATCTATTTTATTATCTTTGACTTGACTATTACCTTGGTGAGTTATTATTAAAGAATCCCAAATTTCTTTTGCGGTTTCGCACATAAAGATTCTTTCGTATTCTTTACGTGGTAACGCATTATAAATAACCATTTTAGCCTCATTATTTTTAGAAAGTTTTCTTTTTAAATCATCACTTTGTTTTTCAAAAGGTACAATTTCATCCTTTTTAGTTTCAAGATTATGTTGAATAGGTAAAAAATCACCATTAGTAATAACATGCCAAAGATCTAGATCTTTTGACTTCACATAAGTTTCGAATCGATTTTTCCAATATAAAAATCCATCACTTTCAAATAGTGGTGGTCTTTGCATAGATTGCCCTTCTAAATATTTTTCAGATTCCATAGATCGTTTCAAGTTTTAAAATACAGTTTATTTTAAAAATCTTGTTTGACGTGGCTCTTGATACCAATTGTGGAAAACTAGAAGGGGGGTTGAATAGTTTTACGTCTTTTTAATTTATGAAAACTTTTGTTTACTTTTTAAAAATTCGATTCTATCTTATGTGAATTCAACTCTTGATCAATATATAAACAAATATAGATAAGTAATGCAAGTAAGGTAAATATAATGAAATAAGAGAGAGAGATGGAAAGATCAAACCACAACACGGAGATTTATAGTGGTTCGGCTACAAGGACACCTTCCTTGCCCTACTCCACTCCTCGAGTCACCTACTCGAGAGTTTTCTTCACTATGTCAACAAACTCCCTTATGGCGGAGAAACCTTACACAACTTTAGCTTACACCGGCTTAACGACACAAAGCTAGATGTCGAGTCCTAATCGTAGCTAGAACCAATCTCACAACTTATACACAACTTCTACACGACTTAATCACAACTTCTTCACGACAGCTTCACAACGGCTTCACGACTTCTTCACGACTACTTCTTCACAACTACTTCACGACTACTTCTTCACAACTACTTCACAACTACTTATTCACAACTACTTCACAACTAATTTACAACACCACTACGTAATTACACTTGGATCTACTAATCACAACTATACAACACTTTACACAACAACACAATTGAATGAGATAAGTAATAACACTTCTTCACTAGTTGAAGTAGAGTTCTTCTTTTGCACTTTTGGTGGTGGAAGCTTGGATCACTTAGAAACCAATGCTTAAGAAAATATGATCAAAGGATTTACAATGTTTAGAAAGGATTTAGAACAGAAAGTTTTAGTGTGCAAAAGGTGAGTAAAAATCCAGGAGAAGGCTGGTATTTATAGGAGAAAAAACTGGACAGCTGGAGGCCTACTGGAGCGGGGGCGGTCCCCTTAATTATTAAGGGGGCCGCCTAGCAAAATTAAGGGGGCCGCCCCTACTGAACGTTGGCCAATTTTGTCCTTTTGTGGGGAAGGTTTTTCTGGAACATTTTAACTGATTTTGGTTAAAAATTTGAATTCATATTTTTATAAAAGATTAAACATTTTTATTTAATACCAAAAATGTTTTTCAAAAATATATAAAATGTTTTTGATGTTTTATAAAAAATCTAGTTATTAATAAAATGTTCCTTTGATCATATAATGCATTAAGCATTAGTTCATTCATACCTTAAGTGATTTGAGTTGTAGAAATAGATATTTACAACTAAATACTTGTTTACGTCATAATTTTCCGATTAATGATTTTACGTTTTGTGATTATCAAAACGTAGAGATATCGAAAAATATTAATAACGTGTTTAGGCATTATTTATATCAACACGGTTATCTTCGAAGAGTTCTCCGGTGAACTCTCTCAGCCGGAATTTGATCATTTTTATTTCGAGATTGAGAATGACTCTAGTGTGGGGGGAGATGTTATTGATCATAAGAATTTAGTTCTTGAAGATTTCATCCCGACCCTCCCTCCCATTGAAGACACAATTGCTTTTGATGATGAAGAGTTTTTTCTGATAATCATAAAAATCTTGCTTCTCTTCATCACATATGGTGTGATTTCTCTTTCCCTTTTCTCCTACGGGAATGAGGACACCATCTTTGACCTCGGTATCGTCCCTAATAGTTTCTACTATTAAAATAATGTGGGTATCTCGTCGGTGTGGAACTTTCTTATGTTCAAATGTTTATCCAAACACATTGAATGAAAGTCCGATGGAGATTGTTTCTTCCACATGCTTCCCCAAGAACAAATGAATTCGGGGTCGAGTCAAGCTAGTGACTCGGTTAACAAAAACATTAGCATTGCATGGGTGAACGCCCATGTTTCTGACTTCTTCCTATTTTCTAACAACTAAGTGTGGGGGAATCCCACTGTGCTGTGCTTTTTTGTGTTGTTTGCTCTTGTTTGCAGATTTCCAAAAGATCGTGATGATTGATGCGCCTGTTTTCAATCCAGCCGCCCAATATCTGATCTTGTTGCTAACGTTTATCTAGGGATATCTTTTCAACCTTTTTTGTGAAAAATGGAGATTTCTGTTCCACACTTGGCTAGTGGTATTACCTTTTTACGTTCTAAGTGGCGGCATAATAGCCGGGTACTTTGAATATTGAGGGCAATATTCAATTCTAAGTGTGGGGGGGGGAATTCTCGCGAATTTTGTCACATAAGTACCTTCTAGTTCCCTAGTACCCCCGTTTTTTACCAAAATTTTAAAATTTTTGTCATATAAAATATATATATATATATATATATATATATATATATATATATATATATATATATATATATATAATAATGTCATCAATAAAAGTGTGTTAGTCTTGATTAGGTTAGAACAAGGGGAATCCCGACTCTGCTAGAGTGTTGATCTAGCTGCTTCCTTAACGTTTAGACTAAGGTTTTACGATTTGTGCAAATGAAAATGCTAAGCGTAGAGTAGTTGGTTCTCTTTAGAGCTTATACAAGTAATCTATGGCTTTTCATCCCAGAAGATAACTAATCTGACTTAATAAGTGCTTATTTTCAAACTTTTGAACACACAAAATCATTTTTTCATACGATTTTGAAAAATACTAGTTCAAGGCTTTATTTAAACTTCGGAACAAGCATATGTCAGAATAATGCAAAATGAAAGTGAGACGTTGCTTGAAAGTTGCAAAAAGTTAAGTAATAAATAAATGTGCTAAAAAGCTAAGGTTCAAGATCGGCCCTTGGATCCTTATTTCCGAAAGTCGTTAAGGTCTTGGAACTCTCCGTTGTAACGGCCCTTGGATCCTTTATTCCAGGAAGGTTTAAGGTCTTGGATCCCGTGAAACTCCGTTAGTTTATGTTGCACAAAAAAAAAAAAAAAAAAAAAAAAAAAAAAAAAAAAAAAAAAAAAAAATGAAAAAATGAGAAAAAAAATAATAAAAATAAAATAAAATGGAATGATATTGCAAAATGCAATAAATTTTGAAACTTGCTTGTTGTGAATTTTAAATCTATCTTTCAACTAGTATTAGTCAAAGTTTTATAAAAACGTCGATTTTTGTGATCAAAATTTTGAAAATCAAGCACATTCACCTAACTTAAATAAATGTGGGAGTGAAAAGTTAAGTCTCGGCTTACATAGATTATTAGTATAAGTAGTGTTAGCATTTTACAAAAACACTTGCACATTGAGTTTAAGCTTAGTTGGGAGTATAAAAAAGAGGATGACGATTACAATTCCCTGGAGACACCCAGTTTGTGTGAATCCCGTTCCATGATACCATTTTTGAAAATCAAGCATTTTATCTATTTTTGTTTTAGTTTAAATTTCTCGCATTTAATAAAAGTCGAAACGGGGTATACTTGGTTCCTTTCATTACTTCATATGATCGGATTGCTAGGGACTAGCAATAGCTTAGTGTGGGGGATTGATGAGTGTGTAAATACTCATCATTTTACACCCATTTAAGACACAAAAATGACCAAAAACACCCAAAAATATTGCAGATATCCTTGGTTTTGTGTTTTTATGTGTTTCAGGTACAAATGATTGAAAACGGAGTGAAAGCGAGCATTTTTGGATCGACTCGACAACAATGGTGCATTTGATCAAGAAAAGTCAAAGTCAACCTCAAAATGCCAAAACAACACAAATAGTCCTTGGAAATAATTTTCAATATTGGCAGCCTAGGTCCCTAGATTTTCAGTATTTACAAGATTGGTCCCTCAAGGTTTAAACAAATTCCAAATCCAACCTTATCCTAAAAATTAAACCCAAACAAGTCCTTAACCATTAACCCAACCCACCATATAACCTTAACCCAAAACCAAAACTAAATACCAAAGCCCACATCCCAAGCCCACTTAAATAAAACCCCAAACCCGGCCCTTTTCATCCTTAGTTAACAAACACAGTTGACCCCAGTCAACTATCCCTCTTTCTTTCCCATTTTCCCGCCTAACAAAAAGCAATCCCTAACACCATCATCACCCCTATCCTGTCACCTCCTCTGCCACACGCCACCCTCCTAACCACTCCAGCTACCCTTCACAAGATACCATCTTCACGTGTGACCAAGCCAGGTCAGCAATCCACAACCTTTTTGGGCGCCAAAAGTAATTTAATGGCTGAGATCAATTCGACTTTAATCCAACGATTGGGAATTACTCCAAAGAAGCGCAATGTGATTTTCCCAGCTAGTTTACCTCACAGAAGAAACACAAGTGTGAAGACTCCTAGTTTTTAGAAATAGTATAAATAGAAGTTATCTTGTAAGCCAAAAGGCAAGTTTATTTTAGCTTAAATTTAGTTAAGGTACTTGTATTTCTTTCATCTTTCCAGTATTGTAACTCCAATTTTAGTTAATGAAATTTTATTTTCTTAACTGGTCAAAAAGTCAACTATTATTGCTTATTTACTGCTCATCTGCTTTTTTATGCTTATTTGTTCCTTAAGTTGTTAAGTTAAGTATAATTAGTTCGATGTGAGTAGTTCATATCTGTTTTACCTAAAGTTCTCAAAAAAAGTTTTAAAACAGTCATATTGGTTTCTGCTAATTCAGTGCTTATTGAGGATTGCTAGTTGCTTATTAGGTGAAATATCAGTTGGATAATCAGTAGTGTAATAGTTTCATGGCTTAAATCAATGATTGTGGTGTAAAAATCTCACCTCAGACCCATGAGGGAGTGTTTGGGATTAAGCTTATTTTTGACCAAAAAGTTGACCACTGTTCATATACCATTTGATTAACTTTGATTGAGCTTTTTGGAAACTAGATAAACTATTTTTGTTAGATCTTAAGTGATTTTGATGCAATTTGAAGTTTTTGGTTGGTAGTGAAAGTCTAGAAGCTAGAACTGCCCTTTTAAGCTCCATATAAGTTGAGGCTTATTTGGACCATTTTCTTTGCAAAATTAGGTGTAACTTAGTGAGTTAAGTGTGACTGCAAGCTTTTGTACCATGTCAGTTAGGATTGTATGATTTAAGAGCTAAAAAACTATTTCTATTGCATCAGTTACATGTGCAG
Organism: Artemisia tridentata subsp. tridentata; assembly: GCA_021014915.2. Taxonomy (NCBI): domain Eukaryota; kingdom Viridiplantae; phylum Streptophyta; class Magnoliopsida; order Asterales; family Asteraceae; genus Artemisia; species Artemisia tridentata. Next base: position 284,520,494 of record CP139501.1, read on the forward strand.
ACCTGCACATCATCACTTGGCCTAACTCAGTTCTTTTGCTCTCTGAATCTGCTTATTCAGCTGATTCCCTTGCATGATAATTGGTTTAGAGATAGTTGGTAGTATAGGCTTTAGGATTTTGAGCTTTAATTCCAAATTGTAGCTTATTTCACAGCTGATATTGTGTCTGCAAATAGCCCATTTGACTGATCAAAGTCTGCAACAGTTTTTTGTGTTTCATGTTAGTCTGTGTTTAGGCTCTATTAGATAAGCAATTGTGCTTAATTTTTGGGCATTTCTGACCTGAGTATAGTTTTTCATATAAGCTTTGAAGTCTTGCTTCTGGATTCCCCCAATAAGGCCTTTCCTAGCTTATTGATCAGCTGAAAGTAGGAGCATCACTCATTTTAAATCTGTCTTAGTAATAATCTGTGCAGAAGCTTATTTGCTTATTTCTTGGGCTTATCTGAGCTTTTTGAGTTGAATTAAGCTTAAAATAGTCCCTTGCATAACCCCTGAGCTCTTGGAAAATTTTGGATAGCTTTTGCTTATTTCTAGCTTATTTTCAAACTGCTTATTTGGCTGTTTAGCTTATTTGAGCTGAATCAAGTCCTGAATTTATTTTTCCTAGACAGCTTATTTAATTTTAGAATTACTCAGAATTTTCCAGAATTTTCCAAGTTGTTTTAGTATTTTTAAATCATTTAAATAGTTTCTTCTAGTTTTTAATTCATAAAAAATAAATAAAAAGTCAAAAAAATAAATTTCTTTTTTCTAAAATTTTTTTTAATATTTAGGATTTAAGAAAAATAATTTTACATTTTTAGGACTTAGAATTTAGAAAATCACTTTTTAAATACGTTTTTAGTTTCGTATTTTCCGTTTTTAAATTTCGTCATTTGTTTCCTTCGCATTTTTATATGTTTAAGTTTCCCTTAGCCTATTTATGCTTCCCGTAGTTGTAGGAAATTTAATCAAAATCCAAAATCTCTCCATTTTCATATTTTCCATAGTCATTTAATATTTTTAAATCATTTAAATAGTTTCTTTTAGTTTTTAATTCATAAAAAATAATTTAAAAGTCAGAAAAATAAAATTCTTTTTTTCAAAATTTTCTTTTGTCATTTAGCAAGTAGGAAAAATAATTTGGGAATTGTAGGATTAGTTTTTGAAAGATTTTACTTTTAAGCTCGTTTTTAGATTTTCCGATTTGCGTTTTCTAGTTTGTGCATTATTTTGATTTTAAGATTTATATGTTTAGGTTTCCCTTAGCCTATTTATGCTTCCCGTAATTGTAGGAAATTTAATTAAAATCCAAAATCTCTCGATTTTCATATTTCAAACACGATTCACAAACCCGATCTCACAAATTCCATTCATCCTTCATCGGGGATAACGAACCGGGTTACACATACTTCACTTGTGTTTCCTTGGAAAAATACGAGTTGATTTCAATCGATCAACTATCCTCTTGACACTTCAGAGGATTCTTCCGGGATCTTCTCTAACCCTCTTTTCAATTCAAATGATGATTTTTCCTCTAGTGATGACGAATCACTTTATGATGAGGACGTTTCAAATGAAAGTCTCAAAGTCTATTCGAATTCTCTTTTTGAATTTGATGATGAGTACTTTTCTAGCAAAATAAATCCTCTCTTTGATGAAGAGTTAGAGAACGATGAGGTCAAGGACTCTATTAGTCCTAAACTTGATGATATGACCTCAATTCTTGATCCCGAGATTCATACGGACGTTCTTTCTCCGACATATGTGACATTTCCCTTTGAGGATCGCCATTATATTGACGTCACATATGTCGTTCGAGTTTTTCTACCTTTCTGTGCTTATAAGGTAGCTTGTCCTTTTGTTCACTCCTTCGGGAGTGAGGACAAAGTTTTTGACCCCGGCATCTCCATTTATCATTCTTTAGAGCCGAGGGCATCTCATCGGAGTGGAACTTTCAAGAACTTCAATGTTTATCCAAACATTTCGAATGAAAGTCCGATGGAGATTATCTTTTCCACATGCTCCCCCAAGAACAAATGAATTCAGGGTCGAGTCAAGCTAGTGACTCGGTTAACAAAAACATTAGCACTTCATGGGTGACAACCCATGTTTCTGACTTCTTTCTATTTTATAACACTAAGTGTGGGGGGATTACTCTACTGTGCTTTGTTTGTGTGTTGTTTGCTCTTGTTTGCAGGTTTCCCTTAGATCGTGATGATTGATGCGCCTGTTTTCAATCCAGCCGCCCAATATCCGATCTTTTTGCTAACGATTATCTAGAGATATCTTTTTAATCCTGTTTGTGAAAAAGAGATTTATGTCACACACTTGGCTATTAGTATTACCTTTTTACGTTCTAAGTGTCGGCATAATAGCCGGTACTTTGAATATTGAGGGCAATATTCAATTCTAAGTGTGGGTGGGAATTCTCGCGATTTTTGTCACATATGTACCTTCTAGTGCCCTAGTACCCCCGTTTTGGCAAAAATTTTATTTTATTTTATTTTTTCATTTTTAGATAAGAAATTGCGATAAAAAAGAAGTGTTTAGTCTTGATTAGGTTAGAACAAAGGGAATCCCGACTCTGCCAGAGTGTTGATCCGGCTGCTTCCTTAACAGTTAGACTAAGGTTTTACGATATGTGCAAATGAAAATGCTAAGCATAGAATAGTTGGTTTTCTTTAGAGCTTATATAAGTAATCTATGGCTTTTCCTCCCAGGAGATAACTAATCTGACTTAATAAGTGCTTATTTTCAAACATTTGAACACACAAAATCATTTTTTCATACGATTTTGAAAAATGCTAGTTCAAAGCTTTATTTAAACTTCGAAACAAGCATATGTCATAGTAATGCAAAATGAAAGTGATACGTTGCTTGAAAGTTGCAAAAGTTAAGTAATAAATGTATGTGCTAAAAAAGCTACGGTTCAAGATCGGCCCTTGGATCCTTATTTCCGGAAGGCGTTTAGGTCTTGGCTACCCTCTTACACCGGCCCTTGGACCTCTAATTTAGGAATGTGTGAGGTCTTGGTCTAACACCCTTGGATCCTCATTTCAGGAATGTTTAGAGTTTTGGAACTCTCCGTTGTAACGGCCCTTGGATCCTTTATTTCGGAAGGTGTAAGGTCTTGGTTCCCATGAAACTCCGTTAGTTTATGTTGCACAAGTAAAAAAAAAAAAAAAAAAAAAAAAAAAAAAAAAAAAAAAAAAAAAAAAAAAAAAGAGAAGAATGAAAAATGATGAAACAAAAATGAAAAGAAAAAAATAAAATAAAATGGAATGATATTGCAAAATGCAAAAATGGAATGATATTGCAAAATGCAATAAGTTTTGATGTGTTGAATAAAGTTTTGAAACTTGCTTGTTGTAAATTTTAAGTCTATCTTTCAACTAGTATTAGTCAAAATCTTATAAAAAGTCGATTTTTGTGATCAAAATTTTGAAAATGAGCACAGTCACCTAACTTGAATAAATTGTGGGAGTGAAAAGTTAAGTTTCTGCTTACATAGATTATTATTATAAGTAGTGTTAGCATTTTACAAAAACATTTGCATATTTAGTTTAAGCTTAGTTGGGAGTATAAAAAAGAGGATGACGATTTCAATTCCCTGGAGACACCCAGTTTGTGTGAATCCGGTTCCATGATACCATTTTTGAAAATCAAGCATTTTATCTATTTTTGTTTTAGTTTAAATTTCTTACATTGAATAAAAAGTCGAAACGGGGTATGCTTGGTATTCTGTTGATCCTTTCATTACTTTATATGATCGGATTGCTAGGGACTAGCAATAGTTTAGTGTGGGGGATTGATGAGTGTGTAAATACTCATCATTTTATACCCATAAAAGACACAAAAATGACCAAAAACACCCAAATAGATCAAATATTGTTGCAAATATTCTTGGTTTGTGTTTTTATGTGTTTCAGGTACAAAAGGATCGAAAACAGGGCAAAAACGGACAAAACCGAGCACAAGATTGGAAAATCGTGAAAAGCCGAGGACGGGGAAGAAATTTACAAGTTTGGACCGGGATATTGGTCAAGTTATCAAAAATCAACCTTCAAGAATATCAAGTTGTCAAGATTGGTCCTTAAAGACAATTTTCAGATTTGTCACTTATGGTCCCTGAACTTTCAGATTTTACAACAATGGTCCCTAAACTCAAAACTTAAATCCAATCCTAATCCTAAATTAACCCTTATCCTAAACTAACCTAACCCAAATCCTAATCTATAAAACCCAGCCCACCACCAATTCAAAAAGCCCACATAAACCCATGACCCGGCCTTATTTCTTTCTTTTTGAGTTAGCCAAAACCGGTCAAGCCAAAAGTCAAACCCACCATTCTTCTTTCCCTTATCCCGCCATAAGATACCCCTTCACAGTACACCATCACCATCACAATACCAACACCCCATGTACCTTCTCCAACATCTTTGTCCCCCCTCTCCATTCCCCATATGCCTACTCCTCCAGGCCACGCTGGCAATCCACATCCTCACTTTTGGCGCCAAAATTCAACAAACGGCTGTGATGACTCCAAGTTAAATCCAAGAGCTGAGATTTAATCCAAAGAAGCACAGAAGGGATTTACCTCACAGAACAAGCACAAAAGAGTGAAAGACCCTTAGTTTTTAAGAGTAATATAAATAATTTTATTTGTAGCCATTAAAAAGGCAGGTTTTAATTTAGCTAATATTAGGTATTTTTCTTTTTAAGTTTTTTATTCTCATTTCTTTTTAATCTCCAGTATTGTAATTTAAATTCAGTTAATGAAAATTTAAGATTTCTTGTTTTTATTTTATTGGTCAACATTAGTCAACTGTGCTTATTGCTTATTCTCCATGCTTCATTACCAGTTTTTATTGCTTCTTTAATCTCTTGATGACTTTTAATTCTTTTGTTATGAGATAATTCAGCATTAACTTGGTCTGCTTAGCTTAAAATTAGAAACAGTCAAAGTTAAGTAGTGTTTGGGTCAATGGGTTAAACGGGTCAAAACCCATGTCACTGTTCATGTGCATTTCTTGTTAGTTTGACTTGGCTTAGTTTGAGTTAGAATAGCTGTTAGTAGGTTATCTTGAGCTGCCTTAAAGGTTTATTAGACTCAAGTGACTTAGTCTATAGTTTAGGACTGCATACTGTTAGGATTAGCTTATAATTAAGCTCAGTAGATTTTGCTCTTTTATTTGTTTCTTTAATATTCAAACTTAGTGAGAATAGGATGGGTTGAGAGTTGGATAAAGGTTCACAAGCTTTTGCAAAGTTTTGGACAAAATCAGTGTAAACTGATCACAGTCCATATTGCAGTCTGCATTGAATTTCCAATGTCATTTTAGAGCTTGATTTTGATTTACAACTTCTGAAAATCTGTTTGCAAGTAGTTTAGATCATGATTAATAAAGATTCTCAGTTCCTAGTTTAAATCTTGGCTTATAGATTGCTTTTCTTTGGTCCAAAAAAAAAAGCTGGATCAGCACTGTTTTTTCCCCTGAGCATCAGTCAAATGTTTTTTTTTTTTTTTTTTTTTTTTTTTTTTTTTTTTTTTCTCACTAGCATGTTTCTTGGTCAATTTAGAAGCTCCTATTAAGCCCCTTTTGGTCTGAAATTTAGTTTGTAAGTTCTTTGGTATGTGAGATTTAGGATTTGTAAGCTTTTGTTGAATATGGATCTTATTTTAGGACTTATTTTTTAGCTCAAAAAGCCCCTCATCAGGACTGGTTTAGAGTCTGCACATCAGCAGCCTCTTACTGCTTAATGTTGATTTTGTGCTTTTTAACTTGTTTGTTCAGCTTATCCTGATCTCTTTGGCTTTTTAGAGTTCTCTTAGTAATTTCTAGTTTATTTTAGAGAACTCACAAGCTTTAACAAGCTTGTGAGCTTGTTAGCAGTTAATCTTGCCCCTTTTCCCTTTTAAGCTTTCTGCCCATTTAAGTTCCTTATTCTGTGCTTATTGTTGAGTTTTAAAAATAGTTGTAGTTAGTGAAATTGCTTATTTACTTATGCTTAATAAGTTGGTAAAAAAAAATAATTTTCAAAAAAAAGGTGCCCAGGTTCGAACCTGGGACCTCTTGGTTAGAACCTTAGCACACACACTCACTACCAGACGCACCCTTGGGATTTTCTTGTTTAGTCCTTCCTTAATAATTCCTTTAACCAGTTTCTAGTTCCTATTGCTTATTTCCCTTTTTAGCTTAATTCTAGCTTATCTGGATAAGCTGATGCCACTAGCTTATTTTTCCTAGGTTCAGCTTTCCATTTAGCACTTTCCTGTATTTTTTTTTCTTCATATTTTTCAATTTTCATTTAGTATTTTTAATTCATTTTTCTTTTAAATTTAGTTTTTAATTCGTATTTAATTAAATTTTAATCAGAAAAATATAATTCTTTTTTCTAAAATTTTCTTTTATCATTTAGGACTTAGAAAAATTAAATTTGCATCCGTAGGGTTAATTTTAATAGATTGTTACGTTTAGACTTGTTTCCCGATTTTAATTCGCGTTTTCTTTAATTTAATTTTTGTTTTCCTAGACTCGTAACCAAAAGTGTTCATCGTTATTTCAAGCATTTTAATACCAAACCTCATACGATATCCTCAATTGCACGCCTCATTGGGACTACGACCCGGGTATTCACTTATCCGGTTTATTATAATCGATTTTGCGTTAATTGTTGCACGTTGACTTTTCTTCGTGAAAGGTTTGACTTGTGATGCATTTAACCAATATCATGAATGCACCAGGAATGTGACGTCCAGCAATAGCGTGAGCCCTGTTCATAGCCACAGGTTCTGCAATAAGTTGACCCTCACAAGTCTGTACATCCTTGAGCTATGGATTCACTCTCTATATGTTGAGCCTCACCGCCATGTGATTCTGTCCTTTTGATTCCCCCGAGAATCTGGTATTGTCCTGAAACAGAAACAATACACATAAGTAACCAAGTATAGTGCTTTATAGTGGATGATTACATAACTAAATATTATTTATTATTCAGGGAGGTCCGAAAGATAAAGGCCAACACTCGTTTTAAAGAGAGTTTATAGAGACCGATATTTTGGTCGGTCTTTAGAAAAATAACTGGGTTGTTTGGATTATTACTTTAGCATATTATAGGATGTTTGTGATTTTGATAACTGAACTTTGTGCAGTGAACTAAAACCACAAAAAAGGGTACAATGAAGTTACGAAAAAGAAAGTAACTTGGGAAATATCAATAAGAAATTAGCTCAAGTGCTAAATATAGCTTAAAAGTTCCGTGTCTGTATTATTAAGACATTGTCCGGATTAGCAGCCCTAAAAGAAAACACAAAGATACATCAAATTTTGAATTGTTGTAGTAGTTATAACATTACAAAAAATAAGATAGACATTGTTATGAACCTGTGATAAGCACAATATGACACCATCAGCGTGATGTGCTTTCCGTTATTTTGCAGGGAATGCAACTTTATAAAAATATAAAATTAGATCTCAGTATTGTTGTGGTCCATCTTCAGGTAGACTCCTGTAGAGGGGTGTTTTGCTGCTGTCCGGGCATGTTTGGATCGTTGCTAAAGAGGTTGTTTGGTTGCTATCAGGGGGTGTTTGGATGGCCTCTGTAAGGGAGTGTTTGGTTGTGGTCAGGGGGTGTTTGGATGGCTGTTGTAATGGGGTGTTCTACTCCTGCCAGGGGTGTTTGGATGGCTGATGTAAGGGGTTGTTTGGTTGCTGCTGTAAGGGGGTGTTTGGATGCAGCACGAGTCCCAGACCCATGTAACAGTTTCTAGGATTATACTCGAAGTTTTCCAACATTCCTTCCTTAAAAATCATAATCCTAAATTTAAATACAAAGATATGTCATAGGTATGTTTTATTATTATCAAATGATCAAAGATTTATCACTAAAATTCAAGATCCATAAAAAAATATGAGATAAAAAAATCAATCGAACACAATATACAAAATTAAACTAAAAACATAAGCAGATAAAAATTAACATAAAGATCAAAAGGTTATAATACTTACCACGATTCATCTCGGTGTGTTTCCCAAAATTAAAGTTCAAATCTAAAAAAACCCTAAAAATAAAATTCGAAAATTGGTCAATTCATTCAATTAATACAAAATATAATGAATTAAACATGTAAACATACCGCATGTAAGATCTTTGATGATGGAATAGTTATATGAATCAGCCGGATCGTTTGTGATGATGGAACAGTTATTTGAATCAACCATAAAAATCAAATCCTATTGGATGTATTTGTTAGGGTTCGTGCGATTGATTAAAAGGGGATCTTGAGAGAAAGGGTGTGTTAGGAACAGCCGTATCTGTTATAAACCGATTGATTGTATAAATGAGATCAAATCGAACGATGGAAACAACTATGAAAATGGATAAATATTGAAGTTCCATGGATCTAATCTAATCGGTTAAGGTTTATGGGAGATGGTTTGAGAGGATTTAATTGTGTGTGTGTGTGTATTTTTTTCTTTGAGATGGGAATAATGGAATGGAGAGTTGCTTAGTTGTTCCGCCCAAAACATGTTATACAAAATGGACGGTCAGGAATATTCAGAGTTTACACGTGTCAATTGATTAAGATTTTTTGGGAAGAAATAGTAGGACAACACTCCTTTATATAGGAGGTAGATATATATTTTTCTCTTTCAAATTTGCTCATGATAAGTTTGAACATCAGCTTCGTCATTTTGAAGACACAAAGATATAAGGGGGTGCTTGGTTGGGGGTATTGGGGGGTAGGGAATGAAAAAGTCAATGAATAAACATGTCTGGTTAGGAGTAGGGAATGCAATCATTGCTTAGTAGTGGGTAATGGGGCATTATTCAGTAAATTTGGTGGAATGGTAATGATTACCCACCACCACCACCACCACCACCACTACAACCAGCCACCACTACCACCAACCACCACCACCACCAGTAGCAGCCACCACCACCAACACCACCAGCCACAACCACCACCATCACCAGCCACTACCAGCAGCCAACACCACCACCACCACCACCACCACCACCACTACCACCACCACCACTAGCAGCCATCACCACCACCACCAGCCACCACCACCACCAGCAGCTACCACCACCACCACTAGCAGCCACCACCAGGAGCCACCACCAACACCAGCAACCACCACCACCACCAGTAACCACCACCACCACCATCAGCCACCACCACCAGCAGCCACCACTACCACCACCACTAGCAGCCACCACCACCACCAGCCACCACCACCACCACCAGCAGCCGCCACTACCACCACCACTAGCAACCACCACCACCAGCCACCACCACCACCATCGCCACTACCACCAGCAGCCACCACCACCACTAGCAGCTACCACCAGTAGCAGCCGCCACCACCACCACCACCACCACTTTGGAGGTTAATGTATTTTTCTTAAACCAAACAATATCAATGATAATGATAATCTTCATTCCATTCATTTATATTTCATTATATTCCCTTTACCTTTAATATTCTCATTCCCCTCTTTGAACCAAGCGCATCTTAAATAAACTTGATCGTAATCAAAGCGGGTCCATTCGGAGGGCCAGTGTCAAAATAAAAGTTTTTTTCAACGAGTAGATTAAGTGCATTCATGACATAAAAGTACTTTTTGAAATTGTTTTTTTAGCCAAAGAATATTGTAATTGCAATACAAATGGCTAGCGACAAATTGATGATAATATTTGAAAGCACATTTGCAACATATGTAAACATGCTCGGTAGGATGTTTTAGAAGGTGAGTAAAGGTAATGGTAATGAAAAATGATGGTTGGTGCTATATAATGCAATCATTCATTGCTTGAAAGTGGGTAATACCCCATTACTCACTAAATTAAGGGTATTGAAAATTCATTACCCACTTCACAATATTTTACCTCACGATTTTCACTTCCTAATTTTATGGAATTCTGATTATCTTTTATATAACACCGCAAAATATATTTTTCATCAAGTATTATATAACACGAGAAAAAATAATTACTGTAAGAAAAAGACTTTGAAAAGTATATTTTGGGACGGAGCGAGTATATTATTTCACCCTTAAATTTATAAATTTAAATTTTTTGTTAAAATGGAATTGATTCGATCAAGTAAAAAATTCATTCAAAAACAAGAGATCAAGTAAAAATTAAAGATATTATTACTATTTCACCCGTTTATTTTAAGCGAGTTTGGCAAATGGAATATATGACTTTTGGTCCGATCAAATCATTCCCACTAATTCTTATTAAGCACCAATGCCAATTTTTGTTTATTTGATATATCCAATCTTTTTCACACTTCCAATATACAAATTATCATACCACTACATCAACATATATTATAAGTTATAAATGTTTTGATTTAAAAGCATGTATCGTGACTACAAACGTCATGTATTTTTGTTAGATTCGACCTTTAGGTGTCAACTTATACAATGCTTATATATAGTTTTTTTTGCTAGTTTAAGGTTTTGGAGACCATAATGATACATATTTTGTTAACTATTGCTGTTAATTATCGCTAGTTTTCTGTTATCTTTAAATATAAACCAAATGCAAGAAACCACCAAACTATTCAATCATTTAATATTTTAATATTATAACCAAGCAACATCAATAGAATGATATACCATGATTATATTCCTTATTATACCATTTGCATTTCTCTTTTTCATTCCCTTATTTGAACCAAGTGCACCTTAAATATTTTTCAATTTTGCTACATGAACGCCCGCAATGATGCTCATCCTTATAATACGCTATTGTTTTCACGTAAGCTTGATTTATTTGATCAAATATTTTAATGTTAGGTGGTAATAACTTACTTGTGGCAATTCTAAACAACGTTCGAATTGCTACATTATTTTTCAACAATTAATACTTTCAAAACCTTTTTCTTGTCCTGTTTCTCAATGAATGAACAATTATTACTAAGCACATGATTGTCTACTTATTTCATAGTGTTTAGAAGGCTCGATGCATATGTGATAGCGCATGTGACACACTTATAACATGTCACAAGATATCATTACTAGATATCTTATATTGTAGGATACGTTGCCATGGTTATTATGGTTTTTATTGTTATAATTATTTTCAATATAAAATAAAAATTTTAAACTTATAATTTGAGTCATACGAGACAAGATGTCCCTTTTTATTTATTTATTTTTCTTCTGTTTTGCGTTACTAAAATATTACTCCGTATAAGTTTTTCTTGATGAGACATAACTATAAGATACATGTCAATTGTCACTATAACTTTAATAACATTAATTTGTGTGTGCATTTTTATTTTATGTATATATGTTGAATGAATCAAGTGATAATGAAGAAAGTTAGTGGTTTAAATTGTAACTAAATATTTAGTGATATGCCGAATGATTATATGATACTGATATGAAGATGGCTAGTTTTGTGACCTTACACTTAGCTTAACTAAATTATGTACGAGGAAAAGTATAAAGGCCCGTTTGGTTGGATACTATGGGAATGAGTCTATGACTTTAAAAGTCATTAATGGTGTTTGTTTTGTGGGCCCAGTAATGAAGTGGGTATATCATAGTCATAGATTCATTACACACCAATTTGGTGTCTATGAAATCCATTCTCGTGGGTCCCTCTTTTTTCCACTACAAAACTCAAATATCTATACACTTTTTCATATCATATTTTTTCATCCAAACATAAACAATCGTAATCATACACTTTTTCATATCCATTGCCATTCTACCCCATAATAAATCCGATACCCATTGTCATTCTTAGCAATAAACAAAACGGACCCTAAGTAAACAAAAATTGGCATCGGTGCTTAATAAGAATTAGTGGGAAATCGGACCGAAAGTCATATATTCCATTTGCCTAACTCGCATAAAATAAACGGGTGAAATAGTAATAAATATCTTTAATTTTTACACGATCTTTTGTTTTTGAATGATTTTTTTATTTGATCGAATCAATTCCATTTTAACAAAAATTTTAAATTTATAAATTTACGGGTATTCCGTCCCAAAATATAAATGTTTATTTTTTCCCCTTTTATATTACTCCACTGTAAATGATTAATACTTGAGGGAGTATTTAATTTACTCTTTCCCTTTACACACACACATACACATAAACAAACAGCTACACATTCTCAAATTCATCATCATCATCATCATCAATATTCGATCCACTAAAATCAAAATCAAAATCAAAATAAAATGCTTATCACTATTTAATCAACCTTTAATTTTCATTTTATTAATTCAATTTGAGCATTAATTTAGAGTGATCGTTTGTTAAATGGAGATCGACGGTGACGTGGAAATGAAAACGGAGGGGGGATTGGATTGGAAATTTTCCCAGGTTTTTGGTGAACGTGCTGATGGTGAAGAGGTTCAAGAAGGTTTATTTATTATTATTATTATTTTTTATAAATTTATTTTGTTATTTATGATTTTATATAAATAAATTGATGATATATGTTAAATGTGCTGTATTTTGAATTAGATTGATGATTTAAGTATATTTTATGAACTTGAAGGTTAGGCCTTTTTAAGTTTAGAGTTAATTTATGCATTTAATTTTTACTGGCTTTTTGATTTCTCGAGTAACAAGTATCGAGTAGAAATGTTGTTATTTGCGTATAGGTTGCTTATATGTTAGTATCATCGTATGTGATGTAGTAGTGATTTTGCATTTTTTTTTTACTGATTGATGATATCAAGTTGAAGGTTTGGGCATTTTAATTTATCTACATTCATTTACGGAATGCAGATAGGAAAAAAAAAAAAAATGAAATTACTGAAAGTATCGACCACATAATTACACTGTTGACAGAACCATAAGTGAAAAGGTGGTGTAAACAAATTAATAACTTACCCTCTCGTGTTAAGTGTAAATAAGTTTATGCATAAGCAAGATATCTCTGAGTCAGATTCAGGCTGTAAGTTAAAGAAAGTTAGTGATCGATGGTTAAAGCCTAAGGCTTTATTTGTTGATTTCACTTTTCACTTGTAGTTTTATTGACTCTATAACTAGGTGGTCCGTTAGGACTTTTGTTTTGCTTTAATGGTCTTTATGTTATGTCAAAAGTCAAAAGAAATGAAAAGTGAAAAGTAAAATGGTCAAAACGAACTTTAGTAAGTTGCTTGATTGGTGGTTAACTATACCTACAATTTGAAGACTCTTATGGAGTAGCGATACGCTAATTTATCATGGGGTTCATGGCCTAGAAATTGTTGGGGTGTGTTTGTTGACAATGCTACTAACACGAGTATGATGACATTATAGTGTGATACTATTGAGATTTATGTATTTATTTACGGAATGCAGAAAGTAAAACACTGAAATTACTGACCTTTTTAGCTCTCGAGTAACAAGTATTGACGAGAAATGCTGTTAGTTGCCTATAGGTATAGTCTTGTTACTAACATTTGTGTGCTATTAGTTATAGAGTCAATAGAACTACAAATGAAAAGGTGATGTTGTGAAATATAGCACTGGTCGTTAGTTTACTTCACTATAACTTACACTCTTATTTGAAGTGTGTATGTAGGTTATAAGTAAAGAAAGTTGGTGATTGACGGTTGAAGCCAACGATTTATTTGTTAGATTCACTTTTCAGTTGTAAATTTTATTGACTCTGTAATTAGGTGGTCTCCTAAGACTTTTTTTAAAGGTTAATAAGTACCACATACCTTTTTTGAAAAAAAGTCATGAAAATTTATCTTTAGTGTTGTTACGTGTACTTACAGTTTGAACAATCTTGTTGAGTAGCAATACACCAATCTATCATGGGGTTCATAGTTTAGAAAATTTGCTAAGCAAAAATGTTGTTGGATCTTATAAGGAATAGTAGGTGTCTATAGACATCTTTATAAAACAGTTCGCGATAATTTTGGAAGATAAGATCACGGACATGGTACACCACTCTCTTGCTTCAGAAGGCATACATGAGCTAGCAAGTGACGTAACAATAATGTTTGATAATGGCCTGGATGTTCAATAGCTCAACTTGTAATCAATGTCTGTCACTCTGTCCTAGTGTTTAACTTGAGATCTATATTGTATACCAATGGTTGCTAGGTCTTGTTTTGGGATTGGGACTTTAGCTCTTACACCCTACAGATTTAGTTATAGAATTACACATTAGTATCTCTCTTATATAGCCATAATTTATCTCAACCATAATTTCTTATTATGTGATTGTAACATTTGCAGTCACTTTAGGACCAGTTGTATATACTAGAATTGGAAGTAATAGGAGAATAATCATTGAATTTGACTGTCTATTTTGCGTACGGCAGGTTTGTGTATAGCAGGTGTATTTTTGATTATTTCATTATTATAACAATTAGAGTACTGATCATGTTCTATCATAGAATGACACATTAGTATTAATCATCTGTGATTTGCTAAGGCAAACAAAGCAAGAAACTTCTAGACCTTCTGCAACCTACACCTTTATGGCTTTATGTAGTCATTATACCGTAAATCTCAAGTCCTCGCTTCAATAGTTGACAATGTAGTTTACTAATTACACTTAAAATGCTTTCATTGCAGTTGATATTATTTCAGCTATTGAATTTGATAAAACCGGGGATCATCTTGCGACTGGAGATCGTGGGGGTCGTGTGGTTTTGTTCGAAAGAACTGACAGAATAAATGTATGCTGCTTGACTGTCTTCCTCGTCATTTATTCTTCCTGACGTAATATAATGCCTCGCTGACAGTATCTTATAACGTGAACATGTATAATGTAGGATGGTGCTCATCGTAGAGTTCTAGAGGGAATGGATTGTTCCAGCAGCCGGCATCCTGAATTTCGATACAGAACCGAATTCCAGAGTCATGAGCCAGAGGTTCTCATTTTCTCCATATTACTAGAAACTTTAGAATCTTTGTTCATTTTTTCTATGGATCATGTGTATTTATATTCATGCTTGTGAGTACAGTTTGACTATTTAAAGAGTTTGGAAATCGAGGAGAAAATCAACAAGATCAGGTGGTGTCACACATCTAATGGTGCCATGTTTCTGCTATCCACTAATGATAAAACCGTGAAGTTCTGGAAGGTAGAAATTTTATAAAGTTTGATGATACATTTTACCAGAACATTCTTACCATCTCTCTGTGGTATGCTAATTTCCTTCTATTTTGACCAGGTACAAGAAAAAAAGATCAAGAAGATATGCAACTTTAATGTAGATCCTCAAAAATTTACAAGCAATGGTTTTATCAGTAGTTCAAATGTGCCCACATCATCTAAAGCATGTTGTGCGAATCCCGTGAGTTGTAAAAGCAACAATGGGCCGATCCTGCCTGGTGGAATTACATCTCTACATTTACCTATGGTAGTTTATTATTATCTATGCTGGTTGGTTATTTATAAGTGCAATAGTTTCTTATTACTTTATTTTTATCTCAATTTCAAAATGTCATGTTCAGGTAACCAGTTATGAAACCAGCCTTTTAGCTAGATGTCGAAGAACATATGCGCATGCCCATGACTATCATATTAATTCCATCTCGAATAACAGGTGTGCTTCTTTAGTTTATCATTAGGAGTTTAGGTCATGTATTGAGAAATTAATAATTTAAATGTGCTTCACAAGTGTTATTATTTACTGATGGTTTGCTCTCCTTCAACTTTTGTAGTGATGGTGAAACATTTATATCTGCTGATGATCTACGTATAAACCTTTGGAACTTGGAAATTAGCAGTCAGAGTTTTAATATTGTTGATGTGAAGCCTCCAAACATGGAGGATTTAACTGGTACGTACGAACTATAATTGTTTCTCTGTATTAAAAACTAGTCTGCATAAAGCGGCAAAATTCTTTCCTGTAAAAAGTGATTTATTTAGGAAATTTGGTTCATTCAAGTATTTGCCTGCATTAAATTTCTTGTTGCAGAGGTTATAACTTCAGCAGAATTTCATCCTTCACACTGTAATATGCTGGCATATAGTAGCTCGAAAGGCTCAATAAGGCTTCTTGATTTGCGTCAATCAGCTTTATGTGACACTCATAGCAAATTGTAAGTGCCTGTCACTTTGATTACACACTTGTACATACGTGGAATGCATATGGCTTTAGACACAAATATAGCTCTTCAAAATTTTGTTGCCAAAATACTTCATTCTTGTGAAAATGCTAAATTTTACATTTGGGAAAACAGTGTCTTAGAAAATAAGTTTTTGCTGCACAAATGTAAATACTTCATTCTTGTGAAATTGCTACATTTTACATTTGTGCAAGAATTGTGCAACAGCGTTAGAAGCCTAGTAAGTAGGTCCAGAAAGTTAGTTAATCCAGAAAGTTATATTTGGTGATTGCGGGGGTTGGACGTTTCTTTTTTGTTCCTGTACATCTAGCTGGTCCTTGACTAAGGATTTAGATTGTTTTTCTTCTTAAAATGTAAGGCACTAAATGCTCTTCTATACGATATATTCTGATCATAATCTATCTTCACATATCGAGTTATTTTCTTTATGGCAAGAAGAAAATACTTCTTCTGCACTTGTTTCTAAAACACACATTTTCTGCTACAGATTTGAAGTACATGAGGCTCCTGGTTCAAAATCTTTTTTCACAGACATTATATCCTCAATTTCTGATATCAAATTTGCAAAGGGAGGTAGATACATACTAAGTCGTGATTACATGACCCTTAAGGTATGCAATTCTTTATGACTTGATTGTAAACAATACTTGTTTATGGGAGTAGTGCAGTGTATGTCGATAACAAAACCTTATTGTGGACAATCAAGTAATCAAATTTGATGATTTTTGTTGATCTGGCAAAAATTTTTTGTTCATTTTCATTCACACAATATTTTGGAATAACAATGGTTTCCTGAGGAAGATTTTTCTTTATGTATGTATACAGCATACACAATACACGACTATTGGAGCTACATACTGTAACATGTTTATAAAGTAATTGTCTCGGTTCTAATAGTCGGTTTTCATTCGTATTTGTCAGCTGTGGGACATAAATATGGATTCTGGCCCAGTTGCAACATTCCAGGTGCATGAACATTTGAGACCCAAGGTAATAAACCTTTCAATGACTTTATGTTGTCAAATGAAACAATAAAACCAGTATAGCACTAGAATTTATTCCATGAATCTAGTTTTGATTTATTTATTTATTTATTTTTTTTCCTTCCTTCCTTCAGCTGTGTGATCTGTATGAAAATGATGCGATATTCGACAAGTTTGAGTGTTGTCTAAGTGGTGATGGACAGCGAGTAGCAACTGGTTCATACAGGTCTATTTGTAGCTTTACATTTTTGGATTTAATTTTGGTTTACGATCAGGAATTTACATTTATATTGTATTTACTAACTACGATTTGTAATACAGCAATATGTTTCGTGTTTTTGGTTGTTCTGAGGGCAGCTCAGAAGCTACAACCTTAGAGGCAACAAAGAATCCTACAAGGTACCAAGTCACGATTGTAAATGATGCATTTATCTATACTAATATCCTAAACTTATAAATGTTTCTTATTAACTTGCTCAGGAGACAAATCCAGACCCCTCCAAGATACTTAAGATCCCCGGGTAATAATTCCCCTGGTGTTAGCATTCCAGGTATGTACATCATTTCAACCGGCAACTATTGAAATATTCTGTTTTTTTAACTTTTTATGCTAAGGTGTGATCAATATTTCTGTTTCCATAGGATCGGATAACTCAAGAACTGACATTAATGGAAACACTTTTGATCTAACAACAAAGTTGCTCCACCTTGCATGGCACCCAAATGAAAATTCAATCGCATGTGCTGCATCAAACAGCCTGTATATGTATCATGCATAAATACAGACAATGGTGGACTTGTACATTCTTATATTTAGATCAAACGAATATAAGCTCTCCTACAGCCAAAAACACATGCAATCGGGTGGTTGGAAACGGACCAAGGTTTATTTTTGGGTTGGAAGGAAGAAGCTGTGTTGTGAATTTAATTATGTTTAGACCTGGATTTAAGCTGTATATTTATTGAATGTGAGATTTTGATACCTTGTGAGTTGTGACTTGTTTATGTCATAAGTTTTTGGATTTGCAAAATCTAGATCAATGTACAATATAGATTGCATAATGGTCTTTTGTTTTTTTTGTTTTTTTGTCTTTTTGCACAGGTCATGCCTATGCCAATGTCGGTTAGCATGACTTTCTAGGATTGTATCATTGTGTCTGGTTGTTTAAAAGTATGTCAAAGTGGGGTTCTTAATTTCTTATTAAGGTTGACCTATTCAACAAAATCCTGGATCACTGGAATTCATGTGCTTGACAGTTGTTTTCCTTCTTAGAAAGGTAGCTCGACTAAAGAAAAAAAGATGGAAGAGGATTCATTGAACTAGAAGGTAAAGCTTTCTAGGTCTAGCAATACGATGATGACGTTTATCAAAATTGAGTTGAAATGACTTAAATTATATTTGTCTCAACAACGTCACATAAATTTATCTTCTGTATCAGTGTCTTTACATTTTTACCCCTCAATGGTTTCATAATTAATATTAAGCATTTTGTCCACTAAAATTTATTTCACATACGCATACCATTTAAAAATACTAGAGAAAAAGAGAGACAAGGCGAAAAGCTTGACAAAAGAAAATCGAGCCCCACCTTTGATCGAGTTGTAGTGGTGATCAAGATCTACAGCACCTCCACCTCAAGTCCATTGTGAGTTCACTTAGGGGTTGAAAGCAAGGTTATAAATAGCGTGAGGCGTGGCGTGGCGGCGAAACCAAGCCTCAAGTCTTACGAGCCATAGCGAAGCTACTTCATTTTTTAAGACGTGACTCAAGACGGCATAAATTTTTCTTTATAGATTTATATATTTATATCATTTTCATACATACATACATATATAATACATCAAGTTTTAAAAAAACGTTATACATAAGAAATAAACTCAAAAAACTAAACTATCCTTGCATTTTTCGTCATTTCTTTAAATAAACCTTATTCAACGGAGTAGTCGTCAAAACTTTCTTCACTCGTTATATAAGTGGTAGAACCGTAGAAATAAGTTAAAAACTTGAAATTGATTTATAAAGTTACCAGGCCCAAGCCCAAGCCCAAGCCCAAACCCAAGTCCCTTATATTAGTAATTCGGTAATTCTATCCCAAATACTAGTAAATCCTTTAAAAACTTCAAAATAAGGCGCCACGTCTCGCGCTAAGGCGCGCCTTACCGTGCCTTTTCGCGCCTCATCACGCGCCACGCCTTAAGAAGGCGCCTTGGTCTGTTTCGTAACGCCGAGGCCACGCCTCGTGCCTTAGTTTCAGAACCCTAGTTGAAAGACACAAACACCATCCCTCGTTTTTTTTTTCTTCGTTTTCAGCGCAAGCATTTTCCCCTTATAGCAAAAGATGGCGCTATACAAACTTTTTGAGTAAGAGAAGAGAAGAAGCGAAATGATTAAATGACGTAGAGCTAATATGGCAATAAAAACCATCACCTCGCTCTCCTACCCTTAGGCTTATGTTTTAGGCTCGTGTATCATTACTTATGAAAAAAGTTACATTGAAACTTATTTAACATTCGTGATTTAAAAAAAACACTTAAAGGTTAAAATTTGGTTCATTTTTATTTCATTAGGCTCTGTTTGGTTGACAGGAATGTAAAGTAAACGGTTGTAATCGTAAATCTAAATTCTGTTGCAATCCTGTGTGGTTGATATAAAGGAGTGAGTTATAATTCAGATTATATTACATAAGTTGTTTGGTTTGTAATTCAATTCAGTTTTATCAAATTAGAGAATCAGATTATACATATCGGATAAAGAGTTTTGATTGACATCATAACTCACAATTTTTAAATTTAAATCGTCATTATTTCTAAAATTATTATCTATCATTTTCATTATATAAGATACGGAGTATATGTTTTATGTTATTATTATATTATAATAATTACTATTTTGTTATATTGTGTTATTTATTTATTTAACAAATCATTTGTTGTAGCAGTAACAAAATCATGATTACTGTTTTTAGATATAATTTAGTCAAGATATTATTATTTTTATGATAAAATAAAATAAAAATAATAAGTTATTATATTATATTTTATATATATCAATTATATTATATTTTTCTATTATTTTTAATGTATTATTTTCACTATAAAGAAATACAAAATATATTTTTTAAAAATATATGAATATTTTAATGCTGTTATTATTATTCTGATATTTTATATATATATATATATATTATATATATTATATATATATATAATTATTCTGATATTATATATATATATTTTTTTGAGTTCTTCTACGTCTTCAATCAATCAGATACGTGCAGTTTTCAAATTTCTGCATATTACAATTCATTAAAATTAGGGGTGGCAATTCTCGACACGACACGATAAACGACACGAACCCGACACGAAGTTAAACAGGTTTGGGTTAAAAACAGGTCAACCCGTCTAACCCGTTTAATAAATGGGTCGTGTTTGGGTTGAGTAAGTATTAAACAGGTCAACCCGTGAACCCGTTTAAGTATATAAGCCACTAAAATTAAAGTATGTAACTTGAATTTTATGTTGGATTTGGATTAAGTGTATTTTGTTATGTACTTAATATATGAGTGAATTACGATTATATTCAAATATCATTGAAATTGTCGCGTAGTTATTTGTATGTTATTTTTATCATTTTTTAGATCTTTATATAATTTTTTGCATTTTAACTAGTTAAATCGACAAACCATTAACCTTATTCACCGCTTGACCTATTTACTTAAACAGGTTAAACCGTTAAACGGGTCACAAATGGGTTACACATGTTATGCAGGTATGGGTTAGGGTTGAGTTTCTTGACACGATTAATAAATGGGTCATGTTTGGGTAGAGGTTAAAATAACACGCCAACCCGCGAACCCGAATAGGTCAACCCGAACACGACTCGATTGCCACCCCTAATTAAAATTATGATTTCCTCATGTTACAATCTTTTTTTATTACTGATTAATTTTTCTTCAATAACATTATGCTAACCAAACAAACCCTTAGCTATGTTTTCGTAATCAAATGCACCTTTAATCTCTGAGGCAAGGCATGAACAACCATAGAAGCAAAACTGAATTAAAATGTTATTACACTTATATTTTCCATAAGACAATTAAATTAAAATAAGAAAAAAATTACACGTTTGGTCCCTGTGGTTTGCTCAGATTTCATTTTTAGTCCCTAAGTTGTTTTAATTACACCAGAGATACCTATTTTTGAAACCTTGCACTCATTTAGTCCCTATTTTGGATGGACCGTTAAGTGTTTAATCAATATTTGCCTGTTAGTCCTTCCATTAATATTTTTTGCACCATTAGTCCTCATTGTTTAAAATGAATTAAAAAAGGCAGCATAGGCTCGAACTCGGGTCTTGTTGCCCAAAAACCAACGCCCCAACCACTGGACTAAGCGTCCAGTGGTGAATTATATCAAAATAAATTCTATTTAACATTTTTTTTTGCTCAAACTCATTTTTATCCGTTTTTGTCGGTTTTTATACGTTTTCGTCCATTTTTTTTACGTTTTTATACATTTTCGTCATTCTTTTTACGTTTTTCTACGTTTTCGTCTGTTTTGTACCTGTTTTACGTTTTCGTCCGTTTTTATAGGTTTTTGTCTGTCTTTAAACGTTTTCGTATGTTTTTTACGTTTTCGTTCGTTTTTATATGTTTTTGTCCATTTTTATCAATTTTAGTCCGTTTTTATATGTTTTCGTCCCCTTTTTTACGTTTTCGTCCATTTTAATCAATTTTCGTCCGTTTTCATACGTTTTCGTCTGTTTTTTTACATTTTCGTCCATTTTTTATGTTTTCGTCTGTTTTTTACGTTTTCGTCCGTT
This sequence comes from Artemisia tridentata subsp. tridentata, assembly GCA_021014915.2. Taxonomy (NCBI): domain Eukaryota; kingdom Viridiplantae; phylum Streptophyta; class Magnoliopsida; order Asterales; family Asteraceae; genus Artemisia; species Artemisia tridentata. Next base: position 284,542,341 of record CP139501.1, read on the forward strand.
TTATACGTTTTGTCGTTTTTTTACGTTTTCGTCCGTTTTTATACGTTTTCATCTGTTTTTAAACATTTTCGTCTGGTTTTTTACGTTTTTGTCCATTTTGTGGAAAAGGTGGAGGGGGGGGGGGATACGTTCCGGTTTAAAAACTTAAATCTTTTATATCAAACACCCGATCAAGTGTGACGTAATGTGAAAAGTGTCAATACTAGTCTTACAAGAACTAGAGATATTATAAAGGAACAAGTAAGACATGTCACAAGAACACAAACTTGGACATATTATAAATAACATGTCATGACACAAACACAACTAACATAATATAAACAATAAACCGCACAAATATAAGTGCAATGCAAAGTATAAATGTAAAGCGGTAAATGCAAGAATAAACGTAAAGAGATAAGTAAAGAAAGCGCAAACCGGACACGATGATTTATAGTGGTTCGGTCACGAAGCTCCTCTTCGCCCTACTCCACTACCCGAGTACCCAACTCGAGAGTTACTTCACTAATCAACAAGCTCCATTCTTGGCGGAGAAAACCATACAACGTCGCTTACAATATTTTCCGAAACCAAGCTAGATGTCGAATTCTTCTTCGGGTACTTGAGACGTCTAGAGATGTTGATATAAGTATGCATTGATGATTTGAGTTTACAAGTAACTTGCGCATTTTACGTTATGATTACAAGTTATATGTTTGTCATCATTAAAACCGAAGAAACCGTTTAATTTAAATATCGTAATATTTGCACTAACACGTTTTTATACATTTTCGTTCATTTTTATACGTTTTCGTCTGTTTTTATTACGTTTTCGTTTTTATACGCTTAGATTATATATTTTCGTTAATTTTTTTACGTATAAAAATGAATGAAAACGTATAAAAATGGACAAAAACATATAAAAACGAACGAAAAGGTAAAAAAAATAAACGAAAACCTTAAAAACAGAAAAATGTATAAAAACGGATAAAAACGTATAAAAACGGCAGATAAAAACGTAAAAAAAAAGACAAAACGTAAAAAAGCGGACGAAAACGTTAAAAAACGGATGAAACCGCATAAAAATGGACAAACACGTAAAAAAATGGACGGAAACAGATAAAAATGGACGAAAACGTAAAAAAACAGACGAAAACGTAAAAATGGACGGAAACACATAAAAACGGACTAAAACAGATAAAAATGGACAAAAGCGTATAAATCCTTACGAAAACGTAAAAAAACATGCGAAAACGTTTACAAACAGACGAAAACGTATAAAAAGACGAAAACATAAAAAAAGGACGAAAACTAAAAAAAACGGATGAAAACGTAAAAAAATAGACGAAAACGTAAAAAACGAATAGAAACGTAAAAAACGGACGAAAACATTAATTAGAATTTATTTTCATATAATTACACCACTGGACTCTTAGTCCAGTGGTTGGAGCGTTGGTTTTTGGGCAACAAGACCCGAGTTCGAGTCTATGCTGCCATTTTTAATTCATTTTAAAAAATAGGACTAACGGTGCAAAAAATATTAACGGAGAGTCTAACGGGCAAATATTATTTAAACACTTAACGGTCAAACTAACGGCCCATCCAAAATTGGGACTAAATGAGTGCAAGGTTTCAAAAATAGGTATCTCTGGTGTAATTAAAACGACTTATAGACTAAACATGAAATATGAGCAAACCACAGGGACCAAACATGTAATTTTTTCTTAAAATAATTTCATATCACATACTTCTATCTGCATAACATATACTCGTATAGTATTTACTAAGTTTTCTGATTATGAATCATAACTTTTTCTTTACAAAAGTTCGAAAAGTTGATGCACACTAGCTACCATCAAGAGTCGGAAAGTGGACAAAGCTATATAACATCATACACACACCAATAGCGTTCATGCAATTCTTGGCGGTTGTAAATATTTTCTAAGATTTAATGATAATCTCATTTTGTCCGATAATTATATATTCTCCATAATAATAAGAGATCGATTTGCTAGAATCACATAATTCTCACAAAAAATATATAGGAGCGTATTCAGAAATACAATATGGGTATCGATTGCATTATTATTTGTTGCTTTCAAGGGAACATTTGTATCAAAAGGATTGTGTGAAAATGTATATCATCAACACAGGGTTTATTGTACCTTCCTAAACAATAGACCAACGCACGCGTGAAAGTTTACACGTATACATATACATCCAACAATATATCACTATAAGCATATACATAAACACACAAGAAAGTGGATATATGGAACCGCGTTATAGCCTTTCACCAACCGATCTCTCTGTTATCCACATTCCAAGTGCTATGTAAAAATTAGTCAATTAGTGCATATTTACAATAGAAAAATAGAGTTTACAAAAATCATCCCTGTAGTATGTTCAAATTGCATGGGTAATTCTTAACTTTTCGAAAGTGCAAGTTCGGTCCCTGTCCCTACTGCAAAGATAAATGACTAACATGCCCTTCACTTTAGTGATACTTTGTTATTTTACTTTGAGGCATTTTAGTCATTTCAGTTTAGGTCGGGGATGATATCTGCACCGATAGTTTCCCACAAAGACGACGCTTGCACTTTCGAAAAGATAAATATCGTACTTGCAATTTGAACATATCACAAGGACGATTCTTGCAATTTAATCTAGAAAAATACTTTAGTAAATAAGAATGCTCCTGATGGAGCGTGAGGGAGCTTTTTTTTTTTTTTTTTAACCTCAGTCACGCGTGAGGCCCCATTGGGGGTGTTTGTGTGCTGCATGAGACCAAGCAAAGCCATATACGAACGATGACCTCCTCACCACTCGGGCATTGTGTAAAAGTTGGCTCATTTTAAATAATTTTATTATTAATAAACAGTGATATAACGGGGCTACAGTGCTTTTATCAGTGGTCTTACGAGGTGCTACAGTTGTTTAAACAGTGTTTTTGAACGGAACGAAATTTTGCCTTTTAGTATATAGGATAATTATTTGGTTTGTGAGTGTGTGTGAGATATTTACTGTGGTATGTTTGTATAAAAGTGAGTATTTTAATGAAATGTGAGGGAGTGATGACTACTCGGGGTGGAGAGGGAGTGAGGGGAGAGAGAGAGGTGTGAGGTGGAAGATGAATTGTTGTGACTCTTTGACAATTAGAGTAGTCTAAAAATACCACAGGTGATACATTCTTATCATGAATACATGGCAGATCCTCATGGGTAGAACCAAGCCCGTAAATAAGATTATTGTCTTATGCAAGCATTAATAAAGATTCGAGTTAATTTCATAAATGGTCTCTGTGGTTTTTCGGGTTTAACGGAAATAGTCCATAAAACTTTTTTTAACGGGTTTGGTCCCTGTGGTTGCGACCCATAACGGGTTTGGCCCCTTGACCAATTTTTCTGTTAGTTTGACCGTTAAGGTGGTCATGTGACGTGCACATGAAAAGGTAATTGTGTCTTTTCACCATCCCACCATCACCTCCAGCCACACACACCTTATCTCTATAATTTTTTTCTTCATACCATCACCTCCGGCCACCACCACAGTTGGCGACCACCACCAAACCACCACGACATCACCACCAAACCATCAACATCAACACAAATCAACACACAAACTCAAGCAACACATCAAAAACCCCAAATCAAAAAAACTAACTATCAAAAGTTCAAGTGTTCTTCAAGTTCTTTTCATATTAAAACAACCATTCAATAAAGCACAAAAATAATCCTAACCCTAAATCAAAATCCAACAACCCAAGTTGTCGTCATGATTTAACCTATAGTCTTTGTGTTCTTGTTGTGAATAAAGGATAGATGTAAACAAGAAAAACCACAAAACCCAAACCCAAACACAAACCCCATATTCAAAAAAGAAATTACTGACGAGCTACAGCAATTACGTTGATTAACGCAACTAAAAGAATTAGTGAAACCAAACACAAACATCCACATGTCTACCAGCTCCTGTTGCCACCGGCTACTCCGGCCACAAAACCTCCACCACATGTCTTTTCCACCTTCTGCCGCTAAACCCATAGTCTCTTGCCGCCACCCAGATAGATGTAAAAACCCATAGTTTCTGCCACCAAACCACCACCACCACACGTCTACCATCTCCCGCCACCACCGACTACTACGGCAACCCCTCACCACCATCTACACCCACCAACGTCACTGCTACCATCTTAACCTTCCACCACAACCATCACCATCAGATCCGGTTTGTGTTTATGTGTGTAAATAATGGATGGGTATCAAAATTTATGGGTTTATTGTGTAATAGATTTGCTCGGTTTCTGTGTATCATATAGGGTTCAAGATTTGTTGTTGGTGTGAGTTTAAGTAGGATGAAAGTTGTTCATGTGTTTTTTTTCTTTAAGTTTGTGTTTGAAAACAAGAAGTCTTAGGGTTTTGTGTGTTTTATTAAAATTGGTGACTGGTGGTGAGAGATGGTGGGAGACGGATTCTTGATGGTGATATGAAATGAAGAAGATGAAGAGGGTTTGTTGAAGAAGATAAGATTGGTGACTGGTGGTGAGAGATGGTGGGAGACGGATTCTTGATGGTGATATGAAATGAAGAAGATGAAGAGGGTTTGTTGAAGAAGATAAGATGGTTAGTACATTTGTGATTGTATATGTGTTAATAATAATAATAATAATAATAATAATAATAATAATAATAATAATAATAATAATAATAATAATAATAATAATAATAATAATATTACACGTTTGGTCCCTGTGGTTTGCACAGATTTTATTTTTAGTCACTAAGTCCTTTTAATTACATAAGAAATACCTATTTTTGAAACCTTGCACTCATTTAGTCCCTATTTTGGATGAGCCGTTAGTTTGACCGTTAAGTGTTTAAATAATATTTGTCTGTTAGTCCTTTCATTAATATTTTTTGCACCATTAATCCTCATTTTCTAAAATGAATTAAAAAGGGCAGCATGGCTCGATCCAGGGTCTTGTTACCCAAAAAACAACACCCTAACCACTGGAATAAGTGTCAAGTAGTGTAATTATATCAAAATAATTTCTATTTAACCTTTTTTTTTGTTCAAACTCGATTTTATCCGTTTTCGTCTCTTTTTATACGTTTTCGTTCGTTTTTTTACGTTTTTATACGTTTTTATACATTTTCATATGTTTCTTACAATTTTGTCCGTTTTTAGGTTCTCGTCCGTTTTTTTACGTTTTCGTCCCTTTTTTTACGTTTTTGTCCGTTTATTTTTACGTTCTCGTCCGTTTTTTTTTACGTTTTTATACTTTTACGTCCTTTTTTTTTTTACGTTTTCGTCATTTTTTTTACGTTTTTGTCCCTTTTTTTTACGTTCTCGTCAGTTTTTTTTACGTTTTCGTACATTTTTGTCCGTATTTTTACGTTTTTATCCCTTTTTTTACATTTTTGTCCGTTTTTTACGTTCTCGTCCTTTTTTTAAGTTTTCGTTCGTTTTCGTTTTTGTCCGTTTTTTTACGTTCTCGTCTCTTTTTTACGTTTTACGTACGTTTTTGTCCGTTATTTTACGTTTTTTCCATTTTTTAACGCTTTTAGACGTTTTCGTCCGTTTTCTTACGTTTTTTTCCATTTTTTAGTTCTTGCCCTTTTTTTTACGTTTTTGTCTTTTTTTACGTTTTTGTCTGGGTTTTTTTTACGTTTTTGTCCATTTTAATATAAGCGTAAAAAAACGTATAAAAGCGAAAACGTAAAAAAAAACAGACGAAAACGTATAAAAACGAACGAAAATGTATAACAACGGACAAAAACGTAAAAGAAAGCAGACAAAAACGTTTAAAAACAGATGAAAACGTATAAAAACGGACGGTAACATAAAAAAAATGAACAAAACGGACGAAAACGTAAAGAAAAAGAGATGAAAACGTTAAAAACTGACCAAAACGTATAAAAATGGACGAAAACGTAAAAAAAACAGACAAAAACGTAAAAAAAAAACTTACGAGAATAGATAAAAATGGTTGAAAACATAAAAAAAATGGACGAAAATGTAAAAAACGGACAAGAATGTAAAAAATAGACAAATACGTAAAAAAATAGACGAAAACGTATACAAATGTAAAACAAAAGACGGACAAAAACGTAAAAAAATGACAAAAACGTAAAAAAGTGGACGAAAACGTAAAAAAACGGGTGAGAACGTAAAAAAAGGGACAAAAACGTAAAAAAATGGATGAAAACGTAAAAAAACGGACGAGAACGTATAAAAACAGACGAAAACGGATAAAAACGAGTTTAAGCCAAAAAAAGGTTAAATAGAATTTTCTTTTGATGTAATTACACTAATGTACGCTTAGTCCAGTGGTTGGGGCGTTAGTTTTTGGGCAACAAGACCTGAGTTCGAGCCATGATGCCCTTTTTAATTCATTTTAGAAAATGAGGACTAACGGTGCAAAATATATTAACGGAGGGACTAACGGGCAAATATTATTTAAAAACTTAACCGTCAAACTAATGGCCCATCCAAAATAGAGACTAAATGAGTGCAAGGTTTCAAAAATAGGTATCTCTGGTGTAATTAAAACGACTTAGGGACTAAACATGAAATCTGAGAAAACCACAGGGACCAAATGTGTAATTTTTTCTAATAATAATAATAATAATAATAATAATAATAATAGTATGCGGGTAGTTTGGTCATTTCATCTTTTCAAACGGTCAAACTAACAGAAAAATTGGTCAAGAGACCAAACCCGTTATGGGTCGCAACCACATGGACCAAACCCGTTAAAAAAAAGTTGTAGGGACTATTATACTTGATATGTACTATTTAACAAGGAATGAGTAACTGTATAAATAGATGGTTGAATTGCATATTATCCTCAATGCAATTCTTTGACAATGAGTGACAATCAGTCAACTAGAGGCGGTACTTCTTCGGTTTACCGTGGTGTTCGCAAGCGAAAGTATGGCAAATGGGTGTCAGAAATACGCGAACCCAAGGGCAAATCCATTTGGATTGGGAGTTTTGACACACCCGAAATGTCAGCAATTGCACATGATGCCATTTCTTATTATTTTCGTGGAGACACTTCCCGTCTTAATTTTCCACATTTGGCAAATGCTCTACCCTGCCCGGCCAGCTCTAGTGTTGAAGACATACGTTTGGCAGCCCACGAGGCTACATTACTCGTCAAGCCCTGCACATCTGAAATAGGCTCGGGCTCGGGATCAGCTCATACGGTGCCCTCCAACATTGGGCTTTCGGCTAGCCAAATCCAAGCCATCAATGATGCACCACTTGATTCCACCGAAACATGGATGGAATTTAACAACCACGATACACAGATGTTCGATCATACAAATGATTGGGATGAGGTACCTGACGATTCCATATGGGGCCCTTAACAAAATAACTACAACATTATCGTATTTCATGCATGCATGCCTGTCTATATATATATATACATATAAAGATTGATTAATAAAGCATATATATCATATATATGCATATTGGGACATCATGAAGCTTACCAGCAAAGGAACCGCCATTTTCCAAGACGGTCTTGTGAGGCTTCAGAAATCGCCGGTATCCCTCATTCGTGTATTGTGGTTGTGTACAAGCAGAATTCTTGTTGTGTGTAACGAAAACAGCTTGTTTTTTAAAGCTTTTTTTTTAACTACTAGTAATTTTTAATGTACTGCTTTCTTTATAGTTTTCTCTTGTGTACGTAATATGCACTGCTTCTTATTGTAATACTATCATTTTATGTAATCTGAACTGCTGAAGCTCAATATATATAGCAGATAAACTAATTATTTGTAAACTTTATGAATAATACATACTATGTTCGGAACAATTGATACTTCAGAAACTGATGTTCCTAATTGTGACGAATGAAAGATATTTATAGGATGCGGATATTGCAATGTTAATGTGTGCTAGCTCTTAAATTTTTTTGAGCGAATAACAAAGAAATTTGATAGTTTACCATCATGCTCCTTTAAGCAAATTCTAACAAATAGTCATATATGCTTTCTGAGTGGCTTACAAAGCAAAAATTAAAAAATAGAAAAAAGAAAGCAACAAACAAAACAAATGGAAGGCTACTCATAAGAACTTTATTAATAATGTTGTAAGTTGTAACTAAGATACATATGAGCACATTATAAGGCTAGCTAGGTCTCGTGGTTTATAAGATTTCAACGTCTCTCAAAAGGTTGAATTTTTGAGTCATGGCTTAGTTACTGTTCGGTATTTAGAGATAAATATTGATTTGATTGATTCATATCACGAGATACATGTTACATATATACACATAAGGGGAATGATCTAGAAACGGGCTTGAGCCCGATACAATAATACATAATAATATGGGCTAACACTCCCCCGCAGTCGAAGCGGGAGGACATCAGACGCTGAGGCTGGAGCGAAATTCCTCAAACAGAACAGATGGTAAGCCTTTCGTGAAAATATCTGCATATTGGTAACGTGAGGGAGCATGGAGAACCCGAACTTGACCAGTAGCAACTAAGTCACGAACAAAATGGATATCAATCTCTATGTGCTTCGTTCGCTGATGCTGAACCGAATTACATGATAAGTAGACTGCACTAACATTGTCACAGTAGACTAGCGTAGCGGAAGATAAAGGTGTGTGCAGCTCATGAAGTAAATTCCGTAACCAACAACATTTGCAACCCCACGGTATTCTGCTTCGGCACTAGAACGAGATACAGTTGGTTGTCTCTTAGATGACCAAGATAGAAGGTTGTTGCCAAGGAAAACACAGTAGCCGGAAGTGGATCTCCTAGTAGTGGGGGCAACCAGCCCAGTCCGCATCAGAATATGCTACCAAGGATGAAGTAGAAGAGGCAAACAACTGTAACCCATAGTGTAATGTACCCCGGACATACCGCAAAATCTGTTTAAGAGCTGATAGATGGGGCTCTCGAGGATCATGCATATGAAGGCAGACCTACTGAACTGCATATGATATATCTGGGCGAGTGAACGTGAGATATTGAAGAGAACCTGCAAGACTCCGATATAAAGTAGGGTCAGAGACTGGATCACCATCATCCCCCAGTTTGGACTCAGTGTCAACAGGAGTCCGACTGGGATTACAATTAACCATATGAGCTCTCTCCAAAACCTCAAGAGCATATTGCTTCTGAGATAAAAACAACCCTGTAGAATCACGAGAAACAGAGATACCCAGAAAGTAATTAAGTGGGCCTAGATCGGTCATAGCAAACTCCTGATGTAAAGAACTAATAATCTGTTGTACCAAACTCTCAGAAGAAGTTGTGAGAACAATATCATCCACATATAATAATAGATAGGCAGTATCCGCCCCCTGTCTGTATATAAATAATGAAGAGTCACAGCGACTATGTGAAAATCCAACCCGAGTGATGTAAGATGCAAATCGCTGAAACCATGCTCTAGGGGCCTGCTTGAGCCCATACAGAGACCACTGCAATAAGCACACATAATCAGGATGCGCAGAGTCTCGAAATCCCGAAGGGTGATGCATATAAACAGTCTCAGTCAAATCTCCATGTAAGAAAGCATTCTTGACATCAAGCTGGTGAATCGGCCAGTGTCGAGAAGTAGCTAGACTCAGGACAGTCCGAATAGTGCCCGGTTTAACCACCGGACTAAACGTCTCATCTACATCAACCCCTTCTAATTGATTACTACCATTTGCCACAAGTCGAGCCTTGTAGCGACTAAGAGTACCATCAGCCAAATACTTGTGGCGAAAAAGCCACATACAACGAATAATATTGGTGTCTGTAGGGCGAGGCACAAGGGTCCAAGTTCCGTTCTTAATGAGTGCAGTGTATTCATCCCTCATAGCATTTTGCCAATTTAGATCAGAAAACGCGTCACGATAAGTTTTTGGTAAAGGTGAGACAGAAGACACATGCATGTTGAGACGCTCAGTAGGACGATTAGTCCCGACACGATATCGTGTGACCATTGGATGAATTGAGACAGGGTTTGGGTTCTGAGGAGGATCTGGGATAATGTGTGGGTGATGATTTGCGGGTGGAGGTGGAGTTGGGTGGGGATGGTGATGAGTCGTGGGGTGTGTCATGAATGAGTGTATTAGGACTGGTGGTAATTGGTGTTGTTGGTTCGGTTGTTGGGTGAGGTAGAGTAGGGTTGGATGGAATGACTGGAGGATTTATATCCGGTGAGTCATCCAAAAAATTGTAGGTGGGTGCTGATGTTGGTTTAGAGGTGCCATAAGGAAAGATAGTTTCATCAAATGTGACATGGCGAGAAATGATGATTTTATCAGTGTTTAATTCGAGGCACCGATACCCACGGTGGTTTGAAGCTTGTCCCAAATAGATGGAAGGTGTGGCACGTGGTTCAAGTTTGTGATTAGGATATAAGTGGGGATAACATAAGCAGCTAAATGTGCGTATAAGGCTATAATCTGGGTTTTGCCCAAACATTCGGGTATAGGGGATTTCGTTAGTGATAGCTGTAGAGGGTAAGTGTTGTTCCCGTTACACTTATAGAAATAAATACAAAGTTATCCTAATCGTGTACTAAGACTGATATAATGTAATGATTAATTTTACCAAATAAGTAATAACGTAAAGATAAAAACAACAAAGGTTTTTCAACGTTTAAATTCTTATTAGAAATTAATCAAAAGAATCTATTACCCAAGTGTTTTGCGGAATAAACACTTGGGATTGAATAGACAAGGTATGGTGTTCTCCTCTCTAAACTCAAGCTGTTCTTGAGTGACAACAAAAAGACCCACTGAGCTATCTCAGGGATGTGTTGTTCTTTGGAGGAGAAAAGTGGTTTTGTGAAAGTCTAAGCTTTTAATGCACAAAACTTGTCCCACTTTTCTCCCCATCTATCCTATTTATACACAAGTATAAAAGAACAACCCGTGACTAATAGTACAAAAGGAAAACCTAGTCTAGTCTGACAAAAGCACTAAAGTCTTTTGTCAGTTCCAAGAATCTATTTTGGGATGGCCATAAAGAAGCTTTCCAATTGTCAGATATGACACTTCACATCCTTAAGCCATATAAGGTAAGTTTGCTTTGGCGGCGATAAGACTCATCCTTATCTCCTTTAAACTTTCCTGCTCGATCCCGCCTTTCTTTCAGGCTATAGATTCAGTCTTGGTCTTCAGTCTTTAGTCATCAGTCTTCATTGTTGTGAGGAGACTGAGGGGTTCAGTGAGCTCTTGTCAGTACTCACTGAACCCATCATCTTCTTCTTTGGCTTAAGTCACACTCAAGGAGTCCCGCCTTCCTGAGGAGTGAATCCTTCTTCTTGAATTCTCCTTAAGCTTCCTGAAGATGACTCACTGAGTTACTGTTCACTCAGTGACTTGAATTGTTCTCGGTTGATAAACACTTGGCTTAATTTTTGTTCAAATCCTGTTTTAGATAATTGGGTATTTACGAACCCAACAATCTCCCCCTATTTGGATATAAATTATGCCTAAGTGTTTTGATCAGTATGAGTGAGCTAAAGGCTTCTTCTCATACTGAATATACAAGAAGACAGTTAAGGACACTGATATAACATAAACATGGACCAACATTTTATTCATATTATTACAAAGTCCTAACATCTAAACAAAATACTCAAGATTCCTAAAGGATACCCATGAGTTCTAGTTTCACCTTCTTTGACATCAATACCTCTTTATCAGGTCGATCCTTCATCATTTGATCCATCAGTCTGACAAACTCCTCATATTCAGGACTCCTGATATTAAGCGCCATCAGTTTGTAGGCAAGGAGTGTTGTCGTTTCCACTTTATCAATGTCAGAGACTCTTTGAAAGGCTTCCTGACCAAATTCATCCACAAAGAAGATACCATACTCAGGTTCCTTGATGACCAGGTTGGGACGGAACTTGACTCCCTGAGGAGTAATCCTGTTGCAGTGAAGTGCAGCTATGTATTGTTCAGGTTCAAGAGCCACAGCTTTTCTTTTCTTCCCGGTCTTCTGAGTAAGTTCAGGGATAGTCAGTCCCTGAGAAGCAAGTGCCCTCTCGTGGTCAATTCCAAGACTTTTGGCCACTTTTGAGAGTTCCTCATACTTAGCACTTAGAGACTTGATGAGGGTTGGAGCATTCTTGCTTGAGGTTTTCTTCCTCAGGATGGGCATCATCATATCCCATTCTCTTAACCCATAGTATGAAAATTTGATTGTTGGAAGATGTTCAGACTTTCTTGGCCCCCTATGAATTGTTATGCTTAAGGGTTTGGTGTTGTGAATGGTGATGTCAGTGATTGTGCCTTCATCCTTGGTTTTGGTCATGTGCCATACGTACCTCTCATATATCCTCTGCCTCCTTTCTTCCTTAAGTTTGGCTTGTTTGTTGTGTTCTTGAAGAAGTTGGGCTTGTAGCCTGATGAATTCATCTCCCTGAATTTCTTTATCAAACTCCTTAATTTCCTCCTTGGCAACCTCAGAAATTACAGATCTGTTGAGTTCCTGTTCTTTCTCTTGGTCCTTCCTGAGATCTTCTTGGTGTAAGATTTCAGCTATTTGTTCATGAGTCCCATAGACCCTTCTCCCATCCTCTAAATCAACATAGAACGGTGCATCAGGATCTGCACGTTTTTCAGTTGAAGCCTTGACTAAGCGTGCTTCAGGAGGAGGGTTTGTTTCAGTCACCATGATTTTCTTCCCTTTGTCAATGGGAGGAGGTTGACTGGTGGATGTCTTAGGGATGGTTACCAAAGCAGAAGTAGGATCAGCGATCGGATCATCATTTTTCTCCCCCTCAGCAGATGGTGGAACTTCAGTGGAGACACTTGCTGACTGAGGAGTTGGAGGAGCATGAGAGGCCTGAAGAATAGATAGGATGTTGGAGACCATAGACTTTGTCTCAGAAGTCTCATTCTTTACAGCACTTAATTCGGCAGCCATTTCCTTTTGGTGGGTTGTGAGTTCAGTGACATGGGTGGTGTAGTGGGTGACCAGCTCATTATGTGTTGTTGAGAGCTGTTCAAAGGCTGAAGAGATTTTGATCAGGTGCTCCTTGGATGCAATAACAGCCTGATGAATTGAATCCTGCTGCGTCCTGAGACCTTGAAGATCCACCCCCTGAAGGAGCTTTAGAAGCTCAGTAATATTGGTGGAGGTGGATGCCTGAGAGGCCAAGTAGGCATCCAGTCTTTTGATGAAGGTGGGATCATCTGTAAGATGTTCTTGGACTGACTCAATAGCCTTGAGGATGTTGGAGAGTTCATGATGCTGTCCAGTGGCTATTTCATCTACAGATTTGTTCAGGTCGCCAAGTTGTTTATCAGTGAGATTGGCGGCCTGAAGAATCTTTGCCTGAGATTCTTCAACAGAGGCCCTGAAGTCGGCATAGGAGGCTGCCACTTCAGTGTGCTTATCCCATTGCTCATCCGTGAGTATATTGTAAAGACCTTCGTTGGCTTTGCGAAGGAATTTGGCCACTTGCCTTTCAGAGGCCGGACGAGCATTGTCATACTTTTGCAACCACTCAGGAGTGGCTGAAGCACCTGATGATGATGATGAGGTTGTTGGGGAACTGGGTGGTTGATCCTCAGGAGGAGGAGAAGAATGTTGTTGCTCAGAGGGCTGAGGAGGGTTTAATTGACTCTCCATTTCCTCCTCAGCATCAGGGATATCATCATCACCAAAATCAATCTCCTCCTCTGACTCATCAGCTAACAAATTTTCATAGTCAGCCAGAGAAGGAGCCTTCAGGATATCCGGCTCCCCCTCAGAAGAGGGCTCACCTTCGTTGTGGCCAAGTTCTGACTCTTTTGTCATAATAACTGGTGGGGTTTGACCAGCCTGACTAGTCATAATAACTGGGGGGGTTTACCCAGCCTGACTTTTAGGGTCAGTTCCTAAGAGAACAAAAGTGCCTGAGATGCCTGAGGTGGGTTTGGGTTCCGTATCGGCGGGTGGTTTATATCCCTCCGAGTCTTTGTCCCCCTGAGCGCCTTCATCCACTGATGGGTGTTTTCCAGTGGAATCATGAGGCACTCCTTGTGAAGATGTATGGACCCCCTTCCCATCAGGATTGGTCTGTCCTTTTGGGGATTTAGGGTCCTGAACTCCCTGAGACTCTGAGTGTGATTTCTCAGAGACGTTAGTGGGATGTGAGTGGGTGTGGGTCCCCTTCTCAGTGGAGTAGTGCTGCCCCAGTGAGGATATAGAACCCTGTACTCCCTCAGGCTCTGATTGTGATTTATCAGTGCCTTCATCGGGATGTGAATGGGTGGATGTTCCTGATCCCTCTGACTTGTTTATGTCAAAGGAAACATGCGGAAAGGGTTTGTCCGAGGACACTGAGGATGATTTCTCAGTGACCTCCGGTGACGGTTGTTTTGTGGTCAGAAGGGTCTCTGCAGTGGGTGTCTCAGAGGTCTGGGCCACAATGTTAAGGGTGCCTGAGGCAACAGTCTCAGTGACGAGTGGTTTAGGTCTAACCACCTTACTGGACTGTCCCCCTTTCTTCTTCTTCACCTTCTTGGTTGGTGAAGGTACTGGGGAGCTTGCATTTTCACCCTGAATGACTACTAACATGTAGTTGGTCAGGGCGGTAGGTTGTGCCTCAGTGATGTCACTACTAAAGTTGGTCTTATGCAAGACGTCAGGTTTTGTACCTTGATCGTCAGACCTTAAGTAGTCAGAACCAAGAAGGTCCTGAAGCACACAGGAAATGAACCTAGGATAAGACATGTGTCTTTGCCTATGTTTCCCTGAGAGCTTGGCAACGAGGTCTCAGAAGATTATACCTCCGATATCAATTTTTCTACCCTCCAAGAGACTGAACATCATCATTTGCTGTGATGAGTTCACTTGCTCAGTGGAGGACTTATTCCCTCCTAGGATTTGAATGACAAATGTCATCATGAGTCTCCAGATGGGGTGAAACCATGTCTTCACTATGGGAGTCTTTTCTAACAAGGCTTCAGGAGACAAAGTAGGACGCTTAGCGTCATGAGGCCCAAGGAATAGCATTTCTGCTTTAATTTCCTGGTCAGTAGGGTTTGCCTCAAAGGTTTGGGCGAAATCAAGACCAGTGGCCTTGAGAAAGGTCTTGTAGTCCAGGGAGAGGGGTTTCTTCCCATTCATCACAGTGAATGTGATGATTGATTCTCTGGTGTCCTTAGGGCTAGTAGCCGTTGCGGTACACCAGAACTCCCTGAGATAGTCATGATAAATGACTGATGGGGTTTTGGTAAAGGCCGTGGCAAGGAAGCAGTTATGTAAATACTTAACCACATCCTTGTACCCCTCATATTGTTGGGGGTAGTGGAAATTTCCAACCACGTTGTTTTTGGTCATGTCCACGCCCTCCATTGGGAAATTCACATTTGGGGCGAGGTGTGGCATTAGAAGATGCCATTTTAGGGTTTTGGTCGGAAAAAAAAATGGTCTGGGTTTCTAATTGCTAAGAACACACACAATTTGTTTGATAGAGAAAAGGGCAAGAGTTTGCTTAAGATTTCTAAATAAAACGTGTGTGTGTTATCTTTTGTTTGGGTTTTTATAGGGAAGTGGAGGTTGAGGGTATTTTGGGCATAAAGCGGTTAGTCTCAAAATTTTGAAAATTGTTTTATAAAACATTTGAAATCCGCATTTAATGCCACGTTTCCACTTCCCCATGTATTCGGCAACTGTCATGGTGAACAGTTGTGCCGTCTGCAAAAAGTGTAATTTGCAGAGCTGAGTCATCACATTTCTATTATGTGATTGGAGAGGCAATTAATGCCAAGTGGGAAAGTGGGGGCCCAAGATGTGTATGCCAGAGGGATAAAGAGACATATATTCCTATATTAAATAAGAAGTCAGTCACCAACCTAGGACATTTACTAACTAAATACTTAGAGCATTTAAGTTAGCATTGAATGACATCTTGAGGGCCCTGAATGACTATTCATTCACTGAGAGGTTCAGGAATGGTGATTCAGTGATCTTGTTCACTGATGAACACATTGAGTCAGGGACCTGAGGTTTTAAGAATTTACACTTCAGTTGGAAGGATTCAATCAGTGGACTGATTCTCGATATCCAACATTCCTAATTCAGCTTTCAGTCTTGTGAAAGTTGGTTCATCCAAAGGTTTGGTGAAGATATCAGCTAACTGATATTCAGTAGGGATGAAGTGTAATTCAATGTCACCATTCATGACATGGTCCCTGATGAAATGATATCTGATATCAATGTGTTTTGTTCTTTGATGAAGAACAGGTTTGTTGGATATTGCAATTGCACTTGTGTTATCACAAAAGATGGGTACCATCTTATACTAAATGCCATAGTCACTGAGCTGACTTTTCATCCAAAGTACATTTGCACAACAGCTAGCTGCTGTAACATATTCAGCTTCTGCTGAGGACATGGCAACTGATTGTTGCTTCTTGGCACTCCAACAGACTAATTTTCCACCAAGAAATTGGCAGGAGCCTGAGGTGCTTTTCCTATCCATGTTGCAACCAGCATAGTCAGAGTCTGAGTATCCCTTGAGATCAAAGCCTGAGCACTTAGGATAGTATAATCCAAGGCTTGGGGTACCTTTCAGGTACCTGAGGATCCTTTTCACAGCAGTGAGATGTGATTCTCTTGGGTCAGATTGATATCTGGCACACAAACATACTGAGAATTGGATGTCAGGTCTTGATGCAAGGAGATACATCAGTGACCCAATCATTCCTCTGAATAGAGTCTGATTGACTGGTTTACCAGTGAGGTCATAACCAAGGTTGTTTGGTGGAAGCATGGGAGTCTTGACTGAGGCACAGTCACTGAGATCATACTTCTTCAGTATGCTTCTGACATACTTCTCTTGACTGATAAAGGTTCCTTTATCAGTCTGCTTGATTTGCAAGCCAAGAAAGTAAGTCAGTTCTCCCATCATGCTCATTTCAAATTTCTTTCCATCAGTTTTTCAAACTGTTTGCAAAGTTTGTGAACTTGTTGAGCCAAAGATGATGTCATCAACATATACTTGAACAAGTATGACATCATCTTTTGTCTTGTAGATAAACAAGGTGTTGTCTATCTTGCCTCTGACAAATTTGTTTTGGATCTGGAAGGATGAAGAGAGTTTCATACCATGCCCTGGGAGCTTGCTTCAGTCCATAAAGGGCTTTGTCAAGCTTACAGACATAGTCAGGAAACTCACAACTTTCAAATCCAGGAGGCTGTTGGACATAAACTTCTTCTTTCAGTGAGCCATTTAAGAATGCACTTTTAACACCATTTGGTACACTTTGAAGTTCATGTAGGTTGCAAATGCAAGGAAGATCCTGATGGCTTCCATTCTTGCAACTGGTGCAAATGTTTTCTCATAGTCAATGCCTTCTTGCTGGTTGTAGCCTTTGGCAACCAGTCTGGCCTTGTTTTTGATGACTATGCCATTTTCATCAGATTTGTTTTTGAATACCCATTTCATGCCAATGACTGTAACACCATCAGGACACTTGACTAAGGTCATCACCTTATTTCTGTCAAATTGTTCCAGTTCATCATGCATGGCCTGAACCCAACTAGGATGGTAAGTGCTTCTTTGACACTTTTGGGTTCAATGGTGGAAATGAAATCCACAAATAGGCATTCATTGGCTGAGGCTGCCCTTAGTTTAGCAGCCATGCTTCTAGTGAGCATGCCTTCAGTAGGCTCTCCAATGATGTTGACAAGTTCTATGTCCTGAGACCTAGTCCAACTGTCTGAGGTCTAGGATACTGATTGGAACTTGTGGATGCCTGATTTGGTAGAGGTGTAGGATCAGGTTCAGACACTTGAGAATTTTCAGGATCCTGAGTGTCTGAATGGGTTGGCTGATCACTGAGATTGGTTGGTTCCTGAGCACTTTGAACAGACTGATTTAATGTATCAGTGTTTGTTTGTGCTTTAATAAACTCAGTGATGGTTGGGTAAGGGAGGTTGTGAGGGATAATGTGATAGGAGATATCAGCATTTGCTTGATACTGAGTGGAAGGATTGTTGTCAGGATCATATTCATCAGGAGGATATCTGGATGAATCATTGATTCCTATTTCTTCCACTGAGGCATTTGAGAACCTGATTGCTTCAGTGCTCTCATCAAAGGTAACATGGAATATTTCCTCAGTTTGTTGTCTCCTTGTGTTGAACACCCTGAAGGCTTTTGAGACAAGGGAATATCCTAGGAAGTATCCATCATCAGCTTTGGCATCAAATTTCCCTAAGTGATCCTTGTGATTATGAATAAACACAGGACACCCAAAGACATGAAAGTAGCTGATGTCAGGGATTCTTCCCTTGAATAACTCATAAGGAGTTTTGCTATGTCTCTTGACAATGATGGATCTATTCTGAGTATAACAGGCAGTTTTGACTGCTTCAGTCCAAAAATGTTTGGAGAGAACTGATCCATTTAACATTGTTCTTGCAGCTTCAATGAGTGTTCTGTTTTTTCTTTCAGCCACACCATTTTGTTCAGGTGTGTAAGGTGAGGAAAAGTTTTGATGGATACCTTTCTCATCATAGAAACTTTCAAGTTCATGGTTCCTGAACTCTGTCTCATTGTCAGTCCTAATCTGTTTGACTTTGATGTCATTCTGATTTTCAATGTTCCTGACAAAGGACATGATAGTTTCTGCTGCCTGACTCTTTTTGGTCAGGAAGTAAACCCAAGTGTATCTTGAGTATTCATCCACAATGACCAGAGTATACTTCTCATGGTTAATAGATCTAGGACTGATGGGCCCAAAGAGATCCATATGGAGAAGGTGTAGGCAGTTCCTGATGGAAAAGTTGGTTTTGGTTTTAAAGGATGCTCTCTTGTGTTTGCCTTTTTCACAAGCTGAGCAAGGTTTGTCCTTTGAAAACACAAGAGATGGTAAGCCAAGGACCTTGTTTTGTTTCACAAGATGATTTATGTTCTTGAAGTTCAGATTGGAGAGTCTCTTATGCCAAAGCCAGTTGAGGGTTTCAGTGGCCTTAGCAAAGAGACAAGTTCCATTCTGAGTTAGACTGGTCATGTCTAACACATAAACATCTTGCCTTCTTGGTGCAATAATGACAACTTCCTTATTTGCATTGAAGATGGTTCCTTGCTTATCATCAAACTGAACTATGTACTTTGCATCACATAGTTGACTGACACTGATCAGATTATACTTAAGGCCATTTACATAAGCTATCCTAGTAAAGACTATACCATTACAGTTTACTGAACCATACCCTTCAGTGAGACATGATGAGTTATCAGCAAATACCACCTTGGGTCCTGATTCCTCTACATATTTGTGCATATATTCTTTCACACCAGTCATGCTCCTTGAACATCCACTATCTAGATGCCAAATTGGCTCCCTGACATGTCTCTACACAAATTGTAAACTAAATTAGTTCTTTCTAGGACCCCTCTTCTTTGAGGGTTTTGCTTTAATAGCCTGCTTAAAAGTAGACAATGATTCAT
The DNA here is from genome assembly GCA_021014915.2 of Artemisia tridentata subsp. tridentata. NCBI lineage: Eukaryota > Viridiplantae > Streptophyta > Magnoliopsida > Asterales > Asteraceae > Artemisia > Artemisia tridentata. The sequence goes on from CP139501.1 coordinate 284,561,742, forward strand.
GGTCAGTGGTGGAGTGGACTGAGCTCCCACAAATTTTGCATTTGATAGCAGTGGATGACTCAGCAGACTGAGAGGATGGTTTGGTCATTCCTCTTCTTGCCTGAATGACCTCCTCATGTCCTGAGGTGTCATGAGTGGGATCACCACATAAGTCACAACATGTGTCCATTAGGCAATCCTCAGGGAGGTGGTCATTGAATCCATAATGAGGGCAAGGTTCAAAAGGCTTTGCCTTTTGTTTCATTTTCTGCTTTGAATCAGATGGATACTTATGAGCAACTGCTTTAAAGTTTGCCATCTTTGATGAGGCTGTGTATGATTGATGATCAGATGTTCTGTGATCTTCCTTTTTGCATATCATGCAGTAAAGGATTCTATAGCAATCATCAATGGAATGATTGGTAAAGTGACACAGCTCACATTTCAGCAGAGGTTTGGTGGGCTTTGGTTTTGGTTTGGAACTTGTGGAAGCTGATTTTGTTTCCTTAATCTTAGATTTAGGAGTTTTCTCCGAAGATTCTATCTTCTCACTCAGCTTCCTGACAAGCTCAGCCAACTAATCAATTTTTGAGTCAGGGCTTTCTGTTTTAACTTCAGAAGGGACTGAAGTTGATGAGTCATCAGTATTTACTGAGACCTCAGGAATTTGCCTTTTCAGGATTGTTTTTCTGTTACACCCCGTGCCCGCTTTGACCAAAAACTTTGACTTTTGACGCGGAAACGCTTGACTTTACCGGACTTATACAATTCTTCATCTAAATAACCGGAACTTATAACATTTAAACCCTTTAAAATACTTTGCAAGGACATATACTCGAACACCTTTTAAAACATTTCACATTTTAGCTTTATATCATAACCAGACAATCCTTTTGACTGACGATACGCCGCATCCCTTGAGGGATACGCCGTATCAGACCATGCGCCGTATCCACCTAAAGTGATACGCAACATCAACTTGAACTTCTGATACGCCGCATCTAATGTAGTAGATACGCCGTATCTACCTTAAACTTCTGATACGCCGCATCTACTATATTAGATACGCCGCATCTACCCATTTGACACAGAACATCAGCAGGAAAACCTGCATATTCTCAACACACCACAAAATACACTTTGACACCTTTTACAACACTATAACTTGTATCAAAACACTCCCTTTACATTCAAAACCATATCCAACTATAATACACGGCAATTGACCCGTTTGACTCCAAAATGGGTACATTTTACACATTAGCCAAACACCCCCTTAACTTAACCCATAAACACATAAAACATACTTTAACATACCATTTGATCACCAAATCGTCATACGACTATTGACATACATTTAGACACTTTTTTACTCGTTACAAAACAACATTTGACTCGCGGGGGTACAAATTCATACATTTGAGCTCGGTATCTACCTAGCTCTATTTCTTACCCATTCTTCTACCAACCGCATATCCAACCTTAATCCTTATCCAAGCCTTCATCTCAACACTTTCGCCTACAAAACATTAAACACTTAAACCGTAAGCACGAATGCTTAGTAAGTAAAACGGATATAACATAACATTACAATTCATTCTCACATTACACATCATAACCTATAATCCTTCATTACGTCAAACATAAACACATACCTTAATCCACCTTGCCTAATCCATCACTACCTTACACTTACTAACACATAACAACATCACACAAACATTCATTAATCTTAGCATATATGAACATCTAGACACATAATGCATAGAAGTCATCATAACATCATTTTATAGCCGGTTTACTTACCTTGAGTCCAAGCCAAGACTATCACTAACATCATCTTCAACATCTTCATCTTTATCATCATCATCATTACATCCTAAACCATTATCATCATAACATATAATACATAATCATTAGCTATACTCATGGTTAATACCACCATAACTAACCTCTAAACACTTCTAATCATCATATAATCATATATTGATTATATGATAGCTAATCCCATCATTTACCAACTTAAACCCATTAAAAACTCATCACATAATCATCATTACTTCTTAATTATCTTAAAACACCATTTACCATTTAATCCCAAATTAGGGTTCACAAACCCTAGATTCTTAATCATCAATTAAACACTAATTAAGCATCAATACTTACTTGATAACCATGCTAGGACAAGCTATAGACTTCATTCTTGAATTATCACCATTAATCCATCATCATTTCATCATCCAAGCTCCATTTCTCTTCTCTCTCTCTCTCTATCTCGACATTACAGAACACACAAGAATTGTGTGGAAATGTCTAGAGCCTAACACATATAAACTAGCTGGGAGGGCATTTCTGCTTATTTAAGGTCGATGCGCCGCATCTATATTTTAGATGCGCCGCATCCATGCTACCCCTTGAATACGCCGTATCTATTTCTCCAATACGGCGCATGGGCAATAATAAGTCGGTTCTACTTTCCCTTCTTAACATGCGCCGCATGCCACTTTCCTAGATGCGCCGCATCTAGGCCTCATCAGAAAACCACATATCCTTAGTCAAACATACTTAGGCTCGGGTCAACTTTCATCTAGGGTGGGGTCCCACTACCCGGGGAACGGGTCTAACAATTCTACCCCCTTATTTAGATTTCGTCCCCGAAATCTCTCGTCCATTACCATCCAAAACTAATTCACCTTATCTCCATTCTTAGCATCTTCCATTCTTATTCCCCTTTTGATTGCTCGATCTAAGCGATCTTACAATTCTAGGTCCACTATGCGTACATCATACCCCTAGCTCATTTCATTTCTAGCTTACTTCTCCACTCTTTCACTTCTTTTTCAATCATTATGTCGTTCAATGCATCATCCTAGCCACGATTGCATATCATTTAACATTCCTAAGTCTATCACATACCTTTCCAACTAGTTCCATTTAACTTCCTCGTCCAAGACTATATGTCACTTGAACATTACATACCCCTTTTTAACTTTTCATAAGCCGAATATTCGTTAACTTTCTACTTTTATCGCAACCTTACCACTAACTCATTGACATTTTACTACACTTTACGTTTGCCTTTACTTTTCTTCTCAAGTTTTATAGAGCTTTTAGTCTATATTAGCGCTTATTAGCATTCATCACTCCATATTTCCTTTAATTCATATTGCAACAAACATATCGTTTCAAACTTTAATCGTTTCAGCTTACACTTAAAACACCTAAGTCCTATACTTCACTTGACGTTTCCCACCTAGGGTCGTCATTCAACTCATTGTCTATCCACCTATCTTAGCTCCTTATGATTTCTAATCCCCCTAGACTACTTCTTCTACCCTTCCACTCTACTCATGCCATGTCGGGAACACATAAGCCCACTCATTCGTACTTCCTCATTTACATGGAGAGGCGTCCCAAACGATGTAAATCAAGAAATACAAACTCATGGTTCGGTGATTTACGAATTCTTTATTCAAATGAAAAGGCGTCCCAATCCATTTAAATAAAGAAACCATAAACCATCCTACTTATACACTTCCGACACAACACTCGCATTTTTATTATTTAAACTTTTCATTTCCTAGCTTGGATCCACTTTACTTTAACATTTTTCCCCGGAGGGAATATTACACATGCCAAGGATATAGGCAATATTTGCCGGTGAAGGCAATACGTTTTATCCCGGAGGATCTTTAACACATCCCGAAGGATTTCTTCACATTCTTTGACCTGGTCATCCCGAAGGATACCACCTTTAACATCCATCCCGAAGGATCATTATCATTCAAACTTTATCACTTTCACATTATCACATTGGATCCAAGCTATTAATCATTTAACACACACGTACTATTCCATTCATTTTATTTTGTGAACGCAACTCATAGTGCATAGGAACTTGCTTAATATAATTACACACTTCTATGTGTTTATTGTCTTACATTCTAAATTCGCTTTAGTCATTTTCATCCTCTTACTTTACCCTTTAGTCCACCTGACTCTTTTCACTTTTAAACCTTGCATAGGTTAACTTACATTCGTTCGTTAGCATCGTTCGTTCTTCTTTCGCGTTTTAGTTACTCACACATTTTCTACATCGTTACATTTTTCACTCTAGCTTACATTCTTTACCCCGTGCTAGCCATTTCCATCCTTTTTACATCACACGTTAGTATATTCAATTCTTTTATACAAGATTTTACACGTATCGCTTACTGCAGCACATGCTTTCATTATAATAATTACCGCTAATCGCCTTAGCCGTAATGTAATGATTTTAAGTCAACACTTTAACCTTATGCATACTCATTTCGTTCTTGTTCTTATGCCTTGACTTATCTTATCTTAGTTATTTATGCATTTAAGCAATATCATTCGATTTCATCAATTACGTTCTATCATATCATTCATCCTCGTTATCTTACGTACCCTTAGCCCGTCTCTATACTACCTTAACGTCATTCATTAGACGTGTATATGTATAACAAGACCATATATTGGCTGTTAACACCTTACGGGTTATAATCATTACATGCCATCATTTATTAATCTCATTCTTTACCTTTCATACCATCCAACCCTACTTCATTAGTTCCTTAGCTTATCTTATCTTTTCACGTTATAGTTTAGCACATTTATAATGTTCCATACTTTAAACATCAACATTTGGATTTACTTATTAGCCCGTCTCTAATACCGAATACCATTCCTATTCTCATTCTATTATTGCTAGGCTAACATACACTTATGAAATCACAACCAATCACCGGCACCGACCAAAGTGCACGGCTAACTAATCACTTTAACATTTCAAGTCCTCCTTGGACTTACACCACATACACTTTAGCACATAAGGCACATACATCATTCATTAACTTTGGTCCACATAACATATCACACTTTCCTTCTTATAACTTAAACGTTTATCTTACGCATTTCTTACACCTACGTCCAACATTTCTACGAGTGGTTTAAGTCTAGGCAACCTAAAGGAAACCTAATTCACTTAAACCGAAGCTTTGATACCAATTTGTTACACCCCGTGCCCGCTTTGACCAAAAACTTTGACTTTTGACGCGGAAACGCTTGACTTTACCGGACTTATACAATTCTTCATCTAAATAACCGGAACTTATAACATTTAAACCCTTTAAAATACTTTGCAAGGACATATACTCGAACACCTTTTAAAACATTTCACATTTTAGCTTTATATCATAACCAGACAATCCTTTTGACTGACGATACGCCGCATCCCTTGAGGGATACGCCGTATCAGACCATGCGCCGTATCCACCTAAAGTGATACGCAGCATCAACTTGAACTTCTGATACGCCGCATCTAATGTAGTAGATACGCCGTATCTACCTTAAACTTCTGATACGCCGCATCTACTATATTAGATACGCCGCATCTACCCATTTGACACAGAACATCAGCAGGAAAACCTGCATATTCTCAACACACCACAAAATACACTTTGACACCTTTTACAACACTATAACTTGTATCAAAACACTCCCTTTACATTCAAAACCATATCCAACTATAATACACGGCAATTGACCCGTTTGACTCCAAAATGGGTACATTTTACACATTAGCCAAACACCCCCTTAACTTAACCCATAAACACATAAAACATACTTTAACATACCATTTGATCACCAAATCGTCATACGACTATTGACATACATTTAGACACTTGTTTACTCGTTACAAAACAACATTTGACTCGCGGGGGTACAAATTCATACATTTGAGCTCGGTATCTACCTAGCTCTATTTCTTACCCATTCTTCTACCAACCGCATATCCAACCTTAATCCTTATCCAAGCCTTCATCTCAACACTTTCGCCTACAAAACATTAAACACTTAAACCGTAAGCACGAATGCTTAGTAAGTAAAACGGATATAACATAACATTACAATTCATTCTCACATTACACATCATAACCTATAATCCTTCATTACGTCAAACATAAACACATACCTTAATCCACCTTGCCTAATCCATCACTACCTTACACTTACTAACACATAACAACATCACACAAACATTCATTAATCTTAGCATATATGAACATCTAGACACATAATGCATAGAAGTCATCATAACATCATTTTATAGCCGGTTTACTTACCTTGAGTCCAAGCCAAGACTATCACTAACATCATCTTCAACATCTTCATCTTTATCATCATCATCATTACATCCTAAACCATTATCATCATAACATATAATACATAATCATTAGCTATACTCATGGTTAATACCACCATAACTAACCTCTAAACACTTCTAATCATCATATAATCATATATTGATTATATGATAGCTAATCCCATCATTTACCAACTTAAACCCATTAAAAACTCATCACATAATCATCATTACTTCTTAATTATCTTAAAACACCATTTACCATTTAATCCCAAATTAGGGTTCACAAACCCTAGATTCTTAATCATCAATTAAACACTAATCAAGCATCAATACTTACTTGATAACCATGCTAGGACAAGCTATAGACTTCATTCTTGAATTATCACCATTAATCCATCATCATTTCATCATCCAAGCTCCATTTCTCTTCTCTCTCTCTCTCTATCTCGACATTACAGAACACACAAGAATTGTGTGGAAATGTCTAGAGCCTAACACATATAAACTAGCTGGGAGGGCATTTCTGCTTATTTAAGGTCGATGCGCCGCATCTATATTTTAGATGCGCCGCATCCATGCTACCCCTTGAATACGCCGTATCTATTTCTCCAATACGGCGCATGGGCAATAATAAGTCGATTCTACTTTCCCTTCTTAACATGCGCCGCATGCCACTTTCCTAGATGCGCCGCATCTAGGCCTCATCAGAAAACCACATATCCTTAGTCAAACATACTTAGGCTCGGGTCAACTTTCATCTAGGGTGGGGTCCCACTACCCGGGGAACGGGTCTAACATTTTCCCAGTCCTGATTTCTCCTTTGGAGAATGTTCAGAGTAGACCAATGGTGTGAGGTCTGAGCTTGGAGAAGCTCCCTGAAGGACTTTCAGTGGTGGGAGAGGTGCAACTGATTCTGATTCTGACTCAGTGATTGACTCAGTACTACTGGGTTGATCACTGAGTCCTAGCATACTTTTCAGAGCCTGACTTTCAGGAAGCAAGATTTTCCCAGTCTCAAAGTTGGGTAACTTACTGACTGGGTTGTCCCTGACAATCCAGTCATTTGACTTGGGTTTCATCTCTTGCTTAAAAGATAAGCCAGCTGGAATAAAAGCCTTTTCTTTGTCAGTCTCACTGAGGTTGTCAGTGAGTTGGTCTCCTCCTATGATTTTCTTATTTTCACTAGGAGTTAGACTGACAGATTCATAGACTCTTGGGTTCTTTTTAGTCCAGCTTTCTATGACAGCCTTTTCTTTGTTAAGTTCATTTTGAAGGGCTTGATTCTTTTTCAAAATCTCAGTGTTTTGAATTTGTAGTGTGACAACTTCTAACTTGGTTTGTTTAAGTACAAGTAATTCATTTCTACATTTATTCAATTCTAACACAAGATTATTATATTTTGAAAGAAAATTCAGCCTTTGTTCTTCTACAAACTTAAGATCTACAGAAATATAGTTCAAATAAGACTACCAATCAGAATCATCATCCATAGAAAGTAAAATGTTTACCTTCTTCATTGTGATGTTGACCCATTCTCCATTTCTAGCATGGATCTTTCCAACAGCCAGCTGATCACCATCAGAAAGTGCCATCAGTGCACTCACATGAACTTCTTCATCATCATAGACCTCTTCTTCATCCCAGTCATAAGCTTCAGCCATAAGGACCTTGTTCTTGGTCTGAACAGGTTTGGGAGCCTGAGCCTGAGAGACTGAGGGAGTGGCCTCAAGAAGAGCAAGCTTAGCTTTTGCTTTCCTATACTTAGTTTCAAAGTCTTTTTGACTACTCTGAGAGGTTTGAGAAGACTGAAACATTTTAGGTTAAAACTTGCTAGTTCCTGAAGAAGAACTGTTTCCAGAAAATTTGTAAGAAGGTTCTGAGGTTGTTTTTGAATAACAATCTTTAGCAAAATGACCCTTTTTACCACATTTAAAACATTCAGTGGTCTCATTTGCTTTAGCTTTTGAAAAGTTTGACTGATTTCTTTTGATAAACCGTTTTGAATTTGCAAGGAGTGCCCTTTCTTGGAATTCCAAGTGTAAGTCATTTAGGTACTCCTCACAGGTTCTATCATCAACCTCATCATCAGAATCCTCTTGAAAATCCTGCACAATACCATTATGTTAAATGAATAATATTCTGTTGACTATTGTATTTATTGTTTTATTTGTTTCCTTTTATGTCTTATATCAATCCCTCAATTACCGGATTGTTTGTTGTAAGTTTCTTGTATATATTGAGATCATATCCCTCTATCATTTGTAGAGGTTGATTATTTCAAACCATATGGTATCAGCCAGCTAATTTCTCTCTCCCTTCCCTTTGCAAACTTCATCTTTTCTGTTCCCCATGGCTACTTCTGCCCCTGTCGATTCAACCACCCATGTCAACCATCTTTCCAACATCAAACTCTCACCCTCTAATTACCTAGTGTGGAGAAATCATATGGTGCTTCTTTTTGCCCTTCATAAACTATCGGACCACATTGATGAATCTTCTACCCCCCCCCCACCTGCTACTGTTCTTATTGACGACAAAGATTCACCAAATCCGGAGTTTCTAAAATGGACAGAATCGGATCAAAAGGCTGCTCTGTTTCTTCTTTCTTCTCTAACCGAGGAGGCAGCAGCTGAGGTTCTTGGTCTCACTCAAGCGAAACAGATCTGGCAAGCGCTTGAGAATGCTTACAGTAATGCGTCCGTTGAACGCGTTCAGTCCCTGCGTGATTCTCTCCGCCTCCTTACCAAAGGTACATCTACTGTCTCTGAATTTTCTCGCCGTTTTCGGGGTATTTGTGACCAACTTGCTGCCATTGGTCATCCCGTGGCTGAAATCGACAAGGTACACTGGTTCCTTTGTGGTTTGGGACCCTCCTATGAAGTCTTTTCAACAACTATAAGAGCATCCAAACCAGCCCCTACATTTCGTGATTTAGTTGCTCAAGCCGAGAGCCATGAGTTGTTTTTAAAATCGCTGCACGGTTCCTCTAATCCTCCGGTTGCATTCCATGCTCAACAACATCATGGATCTTCAATGCAATCTCGAGGTCGTGGATCCGACAGTCGTGGAGGAGGCTCTTATTCTCGTGGCAGGGGTCGTGGCCAGACCCGTCGGGCACCACACTATCAACTGTGCCGAAATAATGGGCACTATGCTTCGGCTTGTCCAAATCTCCACACCTATGCAACTCAAGCCTCTTCAACAAATGATAACTTGACCCAGGCTTTTCATGCCCAATGCCATGTTACCCATGACACTCCCGATTGGAATGCCGACTCCGGGGCCACGGACCATATGACTCCTTCTACTGAATCTTTACACTCTACAGCCCCTTATCAAGGTAATCATCAAGTGGCTTTCGGTAATGGTAAGAAACTACCGATTTCTCATACTGGATCAACATTTATTTCTAATAAAATTCCTTTGAAAGGTGTCCTTGTTATTCCAAATCTCACCAAGAAATTGTTATCAATAAGCAAGCTCACGGCTGATCATCCTGTTGATGTTTTCTTTTCTCAACATTTTTTTCACATTCAGGATCGGACCACAAAACAGGTACTCGCTAAAGGAATTTGTCAAGATGGACTTTATGTGCTCAAGGAAGACCCACAAGCCCTTGTTGCTGTTTCAAAAGTTTCTAATAAGGCGTCCTACGAGTTATGGCATGCTCGTTTGGGCCATGTTTCATGTGATGTTATTTCTATTTTAAACAAATTTGGTGTTTTGTCAGTTACTTCCTTGTTGCCAAAACCCACTGTTTGTGTTTCTTGTCAGCTTGCAAAGGGGCAACGCTTACCTTTTGATAATAATTTAAAGCGTTCTTCTAATCCTTTAGACTTGGTACACTGTGATTTATGGGGACCCGCACCTATTTCATCCACGGATGGATATCGTTACTATGTTGTTTTCATTGATGATTACTCAAGGTTTACATGGTTTTATCCATTAAAATCTAAAACGGGTTTTTATTCTGTTTTGCCTACCTTTATAAATCTCGTGCAAACACAATGCTCAAGGAAAATAAAAATCTTTCAAAGTGACGGAGGCACTGAATTTATAAATCATACGGTTCGAAATTTTTTTGAAGATAATGGAACCTTTCATCGATATTCGTGTCCGTATACGCCTCAACAAAATGGGCGTGCGGAACGAAAGCATCGTCATATTGTTGAAATGGGTCTTGCCATGTTATTCAATGCTCATGTTCCGGCATGTTATTGGGTGGATGCATTTACTTCGGCAACTTTCATAATCAATCGTTTGCCCACTACTCTTCTCGACAACAAGTCACCCTTCCAAGTTCTCTTTAATCAAGTGCCTCAATACTCAAATTTTCGGGTCTATGGATGTGAAGTTTTTCCTTATTTACGAGATTATGCTAAGCACAAACTTGAACCACGGAGTTTACCATGTGTTTTTCTCGGGTATAGTACTCAATATAAAGGCTATCGATGCATGGATCCAGTCACTAATCGAGTTTTTATTACTCGTCATGCTCGGTTTAATGAGTTGTGTTTTCCTTTCAAAAAGGACTCCTCTTCCTCTGCTATACATAACTTGGAGCTTGCTACATTTGTCGATGACATTCACCCTTCACCTCTTAATTCAACTCACACCTCGCCTTTGCCAAACCCTCCTGACATTCCCACCTCTTCAAGCCCATCCATCCCTCTTAGCCCAACCACCTGTCCGTTGTGTCCTTCATCTGGCCCACCTCATATTAACCCAACCGAACATGTTACACACTCGGCCTCCTCACCTGTTCCAGCCCAAAGTGTTACCAACCCAACTGAATCTTCCAACTCATGTCTACCACCAGGACCTGATTCATTAATTCCTGACCCTTCCGTCCCTGAACAACATGCTACGACATCTTCTTCCTCACCTGCCCCTACTGAAGCCGATGGTGCTCAACCTATTAATCTTCATCCGATGGTTACCCGCGCCAAATCAGGTGTCTCCAAACCAAAACACCGGGCTGATTTTGCTTCTCTTGCCACCCATGCTTTACATGTGGCTTTAACCACTGCCACCGAACCACGTGGATTTAAATCTGCAGCTAAGGACCCGAAATGGATGGCAGCTATGGTAGATGAGATTGAAGCCTTAAAACATAATGCAACTTGGACTCTTGTCCCGCGTCCTTCCTCTTCTAATGTCGTTGGCTCCAAGTGGGTTTATCGGATTAAATATCACTCAGACGGTAGCATTGAGCGCTATAAGGCTCGTCTTGTGGCCCAGGGATTTACTCAAATTCCTGGTTTGGACTATTCTCATACCTTTAGTCCCGTGGTTAAGGCTTCCACAGTTCGCATTGTGTTATCCCTTGCTGTGCTTCACAATTGGAAGTTACACCAACTTGACGTTAAAAATGCCTTTTTAAATGGTCATTTGAATGAAACAGTTTTTATGGAACAACCTCCAGGATTCATTGATTCTCAATATCCTAATCATGTATGCAGGTTATCCAAGGCATTATATGGTCTCAAGCAAGCTCCCCGTGCTTGGTTTCAACGTTTGAGCACTTTTCTTCTTTCTTATGGATTCACTTGCAGTCGTGCCGACACATCCTTGTTTGTGCTCAACAAAGACTCATGTCTCATGTATTTACTGGTTTATGTTGATGATCTTATCCTTACAGGTAATAACAACTCTGCGATTACCACTTTTATCTCTCATCTTCATCACGAGTTTGCTATCAAAGATCTTGGAGACTTGAGCTATTTTCTGGGACTAGAGGTTGCTTATACTGATTCGGGTCTTTTTCTAACACAAGCTAAGTATGCCAAAGACATACTTCTACGGGCACACTTATATGATTCTAAACCAGTTGCCACTCCCTTAGCTCCTCATGAGTCCTTTGTTGCTGATGACCTCCCTCACTCAGATCCTACTTCCTACCGGTCTCTTGTAAGCGCTTTGCAATATTTGACAATTACTAGACCGGACTTATCATATGCGGTGAATCAGGTGTCCCAATTTCTCCATGCACCTACTGTTCATCATTTTCAGGCGGTAAAACGCATACTGCGTTATGTTAAAGGCACACTTTCTTTTGGTCTCATCTTCAGTCGTCCTCCTAAAAACTATGTGCTTGACTATTCGGATGCCGATTGGGCGCGATGTCTAGACACACGTCGCTCAACTTATGGTTATTCGATTTTTCTAGGCGGTAATCTTGTCTCCTGGAGTGCGAAAAAGCAACCCACAGTCGCACGTTCCAGTTGTGAGTCTGAATATCGCGCCATGGCCAACACTGCTGCAGAAATTGTGTGGATCACGCATTTGTTACGGGAACTTCATGCCTTACCACCTGATCGACCAACCTTACTTTGTGACAACAAAAGTGCTCTCTTCATGACTCAAAATCCAGTTGCTCATAAACGTGCTAAACATATAGATTTGGACTATCACTTCATTCGAGAATTGGTAAGTTCTGGGAAGTTATATACGAAGTTCGTTCCAACCAATCTACAGGTGGCTGATATTTTTACCAAGAGTCTTCCGCGCCCTCAATTTGAAGCCTTTCGTGCTATGCTTCGCCTCGGACCGCCACCGTTTCGATTGAAGGGGGGTGTTAAATGAATAATATTCTGTTGACTATTGTATTTATTGTTTTATTTGTTTCCTTTTATGTCTTATATCAATCCCTCAATTACCGGATTGTTTGTTGTAAGTTTCTTGTATATATTGAGATCATATCCCTCTATCATTTGTAGAGGTTGATTATTTCAAACCATACATTAGAATAAAAGGCAGTTGATATGGGTGAGGAAGTCAGGGCCTTTTTGGTCTCAAGAGCTTTCTTTGAGTCTGGGTATCTCCTTGAGATTAAGTTGTCTTCATAGACAAACTTCTCATAGATCTCAGCAAGCTCAAGGGTCTGAATGTGATTTGCATTCCTAAGGCCCTGAGAGAAGTTTAGCCACTTCTCAGGGAGACTGTTGACAAAGCCAACATTGATCTCATGCTTAGACAAAACTACACCATCATTGGACAACTCATTTATCAGGGTCTTGTACCTGGTATAGGTCTGAGAGAGACTTTCAGAGTCTTTGGCCCTGAAAGTATTATACTCAAGTTTAAGATCCATGATCCTATTTTCCTTGGTATCTGAGGGACCTTCGAAGCTATTAACCAAGTCAAGCCATGTTTGTTTGGCTGTGGTACAGTTAATGACTGATTCCATTATATCGTCAGGAAGACAAGATATAATGATGCTTCTCAGGCGCTGGTCTTGGTTGACCACCCTTCTCTCATCAATAGTCCACTGAGCTTCAAGTTTGATTAAACCTTCAGCGGTTTTTGGGACATAGGGACCTTCATTGATACAAGTGATGTAGTATGATTCCATACTAGTCAAGTAGCAAAGCATGCGCTTTTTCCACTTGCTAAATTTTCCAGCTTCAAGTCTAGGAGCAACAGCTGAATAGCTACCTCCCTTTTTATCGACTAGCTGGGGTACATTGATATCAGCCATAGTAGGATCTTGGTTTTAAAAACCTTGAGCACTCTTAGTTTTGAAAAGATTTTATAAACCAGAGGCTCTGATACCACTTGTTGTTCCCGTTACACTTATAGAAATAACTACAAAGTTATCCTAATCGTGTACTAAGACTGATATAATTTAATGATTAATTTTACCAAATAAGTAATAACGTAAAGATAAAAACAACAAAGGTTTTTCAACGTTTAAATTCTTATTAGAAATTAATCAAAAGAATCTATTACCCAAGTGTTTTGCGGAATAAACACTTGGGATTGAATAGACAAGGTATAGTGTTCTCCTCTCTAAACTCAAGCTGTTCTTGAGTGACAACAAAAAGACCCACTGAGCTATCTCAGGGATGTGTTGTTCTTTGGAGGAGAAAAGTGGTTTTGTGAAAGTCTAAGCTTTTAATGCACAAAACTTGTCCCACTTTTCTCCCCATCTATCCTATTTATACACAAGTATAAAAGAACAACCCGTGACTAATAGTACAAAAGGAAAACCTAGTCTAGTCTGACAAAAGTACTACAGTCTTTTGTCAGTTCCAAGAATCTATTTTGGGATGGCCATAAAGAAGCTTTCCAATTGTCAGATATGACACTTCACATCCTTAAGCCATATAAGGTAAGTTTGCTTTGGCGGCGATAAGACTCATCCTTATCTCCTTTAAACTTTCCTGCTCGATCCGCCTTTCTTTCAGGCTATAGATTCAGTCTTGGTCTTCAGTCTTTAGTCATCAGTCTTCATTGTTGTGTGGAGACTGAGGGGTTCAGTGAGCTCTTGTCAGTACTCACTGAACCCATCATCTTCTTCTTTGGCTTAAGTCACACTCAGGGAGTCCTGCCTTCCTGAGGAGTGAATCCTTCTTCTTGAATTCTCCTTAAGCTTCCTGAAGATGACTCACTGAGTTACTGTTCACTCAGTGACTTGAATTGTTCTCGGTTGATAAACACTTGGCTTAATTTGTGTTCAAATCCTGTTTTAGATAATTGGGTATTTACGAACCTAATAGTAAGATGTTAATTAAGTGTACAACCATGTTTAGAGCTTTAACCCAAAAGGTTGGGGGGAGGTTGGCTTGGAAAAGCAATGTTCGAATAAGATTGTTAATAGTGCGAATCATCCTTTCGGACTTGCCATTTTGTTGAGATGTTTTGGGGTATGAGAAACGAAATTGAATGCCATTGTCGGCAAATAGTTTGTGTAGGGCACGGTTTTCAAATTCACCGCCATGGTCACACTGGAAAGACTTAATTTCACACTTAAATTGAGTGTGCACATATTTACGGAATAATACAAGTTTACACAAAACATCAGATTTGTTAAGCAACGGATAAACCCAAACAAAATGAGAAAAATGATCAAGAAACAATACATAATATTTAAAACCCGGGATACTGGGGATTGGTGAAGTCCAAACATCAGAGTGAATAACATCGAAACAAGCATTGACGATAGTATTGGAACTGACAAATGGAAGTCTAGTGTGTTTGCCAAGCTGGCAAGCATGACAAAGCACATGAGGCTTCTCTTTATTACACGAAATGAAATTATTTGAAACAAGACGACAGAGCACTTCGCTTCCTGGGTGTCCAAGGCGCTGATGCCACGTATGTTAACTGACAAGAAGAGCTTGGGGAATAGGAGACGGGGCCGTTACAGGATAGAGGTCGCCCATGCTGTCACATCGGAGAAGGACCCGACGCGTCATGAAATCTTTTAAAGAAAAACCAAAGGGATCAAATTCAACAGTACAATTATTGTCACAGACAAACTGACGAACATATATTAGGTTTTTTACAATATGGGGGTAATAAGGACGTTATTTAAGTAAAGTGGTCGTGAGGAAGTTGGCAAAATACTACGACCCGTATTGGTGACAGGAATAGAGTGCCCATCACCAACCGAGACGGACGGATACATGCACGTATTAAAACCATTACTAAGACTATTAATAGATGCGTTAAGGTGTGAGCTAGCACATGTGTCCATATTCCAGGCTCCAGTAGTGGGATCATGAAATGTCCCAGCTGTAAATGCATGTGGTCAAACAGTTTCATGTCCTGGAGTAGCCGTAGTGCTTAAGACCGCATTAGGAGGGGTGGGTGTGCTAGCTTGAGCCGAGGGTGGCTGGTGAATAGTAAGTGGGGCATACGAAGGGGTTGTTGGGCCTGTAAAGGGTTGTTGGGCTGTTGGACCATATGAATGGGCTGTTGGGCCATATGAAGGGGCTGGTGGGTGTGGTTGTTGGGCCTGCTAGTTATAAGGGTAGTTTAGATTATGGACAGGTAAAGGGAGTTGGGCTGAAGTAAAGGCAAAACCTGGTGGTGGGCCTAAAGGTGTAACAGGACGATGAGGGTTTGGCCCTGGTGGGCTAACATCAGCGTAATAAGTTGTTGGGTTTCCAGAGAGTGGAGTCGGTCGTGTATTGTTTCAAGAGGCTGGAATATGAGGTCCTGTAATGCCAAATTTGTTTAACATTTGAATCACTATATCCTCAGTGATGTTTCCAGGCATCTCGTTTCGTGGCAGTTTAAATGAAATTAATATGGGTCGTAAAAGTTGAAGGGTGTTGTAGGGTTTAGGGTTTAATAAAGCTGGTTAGGGCTTGTAACTCGACTATGACTAGGCACAAAAAATAATGTGAATGTGGTAATGTAGAGACCAAGGCACAAGTAGCAGGAAAAATAAAATTCGTGTGGATATGCGACCTAGCACATACCACCAACACGATTTGAGTTTGTTGTGAGGATTCGTGACCTAGAGCATGAATAACAAGTATTGTCGTGTGGATTGATGACCAAAGCACAATCCCCAACATGAATTCTTATGATACCAGGGATCAATATAGGTATTTTTGGATGTTTCGGAGTAACAAGCGAGTAGAGGAGCAGGTGGGGAAGATTGTAAAAAAGGAAGGGAGCGTGATTATTATATCTCTAATACCATGTTCGGTATTTAGAGATAATACTGATTTGATTGAGTGATTCATATCACGAGATACATGTTACATATATACGCATAAAGGGAATGATCTAGAAATGGGCTTGAGCCCGATACAATAATAATATATAACAATATGGGCTAACAGTTACGAACCGTCATATTGTTACGACTGATGACTCATCAAGTTATGGCGCCGGTCATGAAGATTATCATGAGAAGGTGCATTTTTCATACAAGTCAATTGTTTTAAGAGAATTCATCGTTACTGTAGAAGATTTGATGGAATAATGTCGAAGCATGCAGACTTGAAGTGTTATTGAAAATTCTCTGTATATATGTAGAATATCTATTCTGTTAAAATGTGAATGCCTTATATAAAGGATTAAAGGCTGGGCGATCAACCAACATTTACGGAATTTTTTCTCCAACTCTGGCATTCACTTGAAGTACACACGCGTAAGTCCATTTCCATGTAGTTATCCTTCTTTTCAAATTTTCTTTTGAACTTTTAATCGCTTATGCAAATTCGAAAAACACATTTGAATCTGTATTTTGAGACACATTTAAAAATCTCTTAATAGCTGCATTAACTCCATCTTTCGACTAAAATTAAATGCCTAAAACCATTTACTTAGCTAGAACACGATAAGTCACAAATAAATGTACTCCCTCCAAGTTACTTGGGAGTTGGGACAACGGAGTCTTTCACTCATATGTGCTGGCCTAACTTAACCGGCATCTCAATGACTGTTTCCGGCCTTTTCCCGGCCACCCTTAAATGTGTGCATAGCGAGGATTGAACCGTTGACTTCTTGTGAGGAGGTGAAGTGACTTACCACTACACCATTTGATAATGGTTAAATAATGTTTCTTGTGAGGAGGTGAAGTGACTTACCACTACACCATTTGATAATGGTTAAATAATGTATCCAAGTAGTAAGTTTAGTTTGCTTGTAACTAGGGGTGTAACTGGGTCGGGTTGGTCGTGTTTTGGTCAATTTAGGTCCGGTCAAAGTTGAGTCAAGGCAAATATACCATACCTGAACCCGTCCTATTTAAATTTGGGTTAGTCGGGTTCGGGTCATTTTTGGTTCAAGTCAACTTGAATATGAGTAAAATGTAATAAAGTTGCATATTTCAACTCATTTAAACAGATAATTTAAAAAAATAAAAAAAAATAGAAAAAACCCTTATTCGGATGAATTGGGTTGACCCGAACAAGAGTTAGCCAAACACTTTCAACCAAATACCCGACCCTATTTAGTATTCAGGTTACTCGAGTTGACTCGAATAACCCGAATACAATTATTCACCCGAGTAACCTGACCCGACTAGGCTTATTCGGGTTCATGTTCGAGTCGGGTTCGGGCCGGGGCGGCTTTTTAACACCCTTGCTTGTAATAGACTAACAACTTATGATCATTTTCCGGATTGCTTCTTTTTTCAGTTTATTGCAGATTAAAATAGTTGGATTATCTTGTGTTTATCTGCTTATTATAAATCAAAATAATCATTTTATAAGAGGTTAACATATGGTTATGTTAAACTATTGAGATGAAACTAAAAATCGTTTTTTTATCACTCGTCATGTTTTATGGGTTTTGCTAACATATGTCTAGTGGGACATGAACGCTAAAGATGATTGATTCATAAAATGTAAATGACTAAGATAATTTATAGCTTTAATTAACGTTCATTAATCATTTTTTGATATAAAAAGAAAAAAATATATTCATTTATTACACTATAGTATCTGACTGTGAACGCCACACAATAGCATATGACCGCGCACGCTTGTTAGCAAAATTCTTTGTTAAATTATCTCCTATACAATAAGAGAACATACAAAATGCACACTCAAATTTTTGAGGAATTTTCAATTAGGCCAATGAAAGAGCTCGATTTTGGCATGTAGAAAAAACAAAGTCATCTCATTAGACAATCCAAAGTCAGAAATAAAACAATTTTGTCAAACACATCTAAATTTCATTTAGCGAAAAAACTATGTATAAAAGCACATGTGACAATTTTGTAAAAGAAACTAGAAAAAAGAGGGGATTATTATTAAAACTTTAGTTATTAAAATTTTAAAAAATTATATGAATTTAAGTAAACTTATTAGTTTTATGTTTTTAATAATTTTATAAACTTTAATAAATAAATCCCTACACTTTATACCCCATATTGTATTTTTCTTTTTTTCTTTAAAACAACATATTTTTTTCGTTATTTAAAAATTTCAAAATGCAAGCACGGGTTACTGTGATACGTAAATGAATACACGAGATTGTACATATACGAAAGATTCATGTTATTCCTATTTATAAGAACTCATATTATTCTTCTTGATAAGTTTAACCCGTGCGTACACGGGTTTAAAAATTAAATACGGCTACAGTTATTATTAACTGGAATATAAGTATCAAAATTAAGGCACGACCCTACGGGTTATTGTAATTAAGATGAAAAAAAACAAACGAGATTGAACATATAGCAACGACCCATGTAATTTCTCTTCAAATTTAAAATAAAGATATCCGGTAAAACAATTTTTTAAAGGACATTACGCGCTATTAAACATGCATAATATTAAAAACATGATATCAATAGTTAGATTTAAACAACATCAATCATAACACACTATAAACAATTAATCAAAGTCAAATCATTCGGCCAGAAATATCTATGCGGAATATTAATGGATATCAATACATAATAAAAAATTTATGTAAAAACCCGCGTGCA
Organism: Artemisia tridentata subsp. tridentata; assembly: GCA_021014915.2. Taxonomy (NCBI): domain Eukaryota; kingdom Viridiplantae; phylum Streptophyta; class Magnoliopsida; order Asterales; family Asteraceae; genus Artemisia; species Artemisia tridentata. The sequence goes on from CP139501.1 coordinate 284,581,070, forward strand.
CACGAGTATTAAAAATATATAAATATAAAAGATTTTACATAATGTTATAAATAAAATTTATTTAACAAACTCGTGTATGCACTAGAAAATTTTTAGCATGCGAAGATAGAAATTTATATTGTTAACCAATTATATTATTAAAATGAGATAATATACAATTTTTATGCACAAGTAATTAAAATTTAGATATATTGAAAGCTAACATTTATGCTAAATCCCCGTGTGTGCATGTAGAGGTGTAGATGAGCCGAGTACTGCCAAACTCGAGCTCAACTTGAATTCTATAACTCGAGCTCAAAACTTGACTCGAGATCGATTATTTCCATATTTCATGCTTGAACTTGATGAATACTTAGCATATTAAGCTTGGCTTGACTCGATTTGTATGAAAATTAACTAAATTTAGGTATATAAAAGGGTAAAAGTGTAATTTAATCGAAGCTTGATAAGGCTTGCGAGCTTCACGTGCCGAATATTTTGGAACTCGAACTCAATTCAAAAATATATTTGTATAGCTCAAACTCGAGCTCGAATCTTTTATATTGAGTCGATTTCGAGTAGTTTACGAGTTTTTTTGAACTAGGTTTTTTGGAAAAAAAAGGTAAAAGAAAGAAGCAAGCAGTCCCAAACACCCCTAAAAATTGGAGGGAGGTTGGAACAATTTGATATAAAAAGCCTTTCAACAACCCTCCTCCTCCTCCCTTTTGAAATCTTTTGAAAAATTAATTACAGATTGGTTCGCCGGCTGGAATGGATGGATTAACAGAAGATGAACGAAAGGCTCTTCGTGGCAGCAAATTTGCACCTCTTCCTTCTTCCGCCCCTACACTTTCCCGATCTAGGTCAACTTTTTTTTTTTTTTTTGGAAAATTTGTTTGAATTTGGAATTTGATTAGCTACACATTATTTGGGAGATTTTGAACTTGATATACAAATGCTACAAATAAACCGTATTTTAGGGGTCGTTTGGGATTGCTTATTTTTAAGAAGAAGCAGTTTTATGTTATCTGCTTATTTTTAGGTAAAGTAAGATGCTCTCTATAAGTAGAAACAATATTTTCTCAAGTGCTTATTTTTATGTTGCTTAAAAAGTACTTGTCTATAACTAGAAGCAGAATATTAATGCAATCCCAAACACCATCTGATTGTATGACTGTGAAATAAGTGGTTTTAAATAATTAGCCTGGGAGTTCCTTATTCGTTTTCCAAATTGCTTATCGGGTTCTTTCAGAAAGCATCCCCAAACTGATTATTTGGCTCAATCACTATTAGATGCTCCATTAAAGTCATGTTTATAAGTTTATTATAACTGAAAAACTTGTTATATGCGACTTGAAAACACAATTTGTTAGACAGACACAGTTTAAAAACGCAATGCTAAACATCTTTAAACATAAACTTCTGTTGTTGCCTTTTGATAGACAGATTTAATTATTTTTTTAAATCTGTATATTTGCAGATTGGCACATCCAGGAGGACCAATGAAGACTAACAAAGCTGCTGCATTAGCCAAGTTTCTAGAACGGAAGTCGCAGGAACCTAGCGGGTTGTCGTCTATTAATCCCAAACTTGTCGAATTAGCTGTGAAAAATGCCAAAGAGACTGTTAGAGCAAGTAATGATCTTCATCTTCCTTTCACCTTTATATGAACACACATACACACACATTAAATTTGCTACCATTTTGAGGCCTTACGTTGAATTCTAAATGATAAAGGATAGGTGCTGAAAGCAAGGTCGTTTTGTTGCCTTGCTCTCTGAATACGACTTCAGATTTGCTTACCATAACGTTCTGTTAGCAAGATGATCTGTCTATCAACCTTAAAGTAGATTTTGTTCTCAAGGTAGTATTGAGTAACGTAGTATTGTCTCTGATTAGTAGGGAGGAACCTTAGGATAGACAGATAGAATGGAGTTCTGTGAATGTTTAAGTTTAAATAGAACTTATATCAGGTGAACATCTGTTAATGAAGGGTACATTGTATGAACGCGGCACCCTGAACTTATAAGCATGCAGACGAAAACTCATAAAATATTACTGTAGTACATCTTATACTTTTTAGTTTGACTTGCACTGGTTGATGATAAGTGGACTGTGGATACAAGTCAGCCCTAGAGACTAGGTCAATGAGTCCATAGCACTGTTAAATCATTTCTTGGTTTGGGGTTATGTTTCGCTTGTAACACAGCTCATAGTAGAAAGACCACATGTACTTGGGCTTATTTGCCATCACCGCCCCTTTGAGAATTGGCAGATAGAGGTGAGCGGTAGGGAAACCTATTTCTTCCATGGATATCAATAAACTCTTTGCCTCACTGAAGTTATGGCACGGCGTCAATCCAGCAACAATCTTACAGAAGATCCCCATATTTGGTGCATCAAGTTTAAGCCGCATCATGTTCTTATACAATAAAGATGCTCCTGTGTAGTCGCCGACACTGATAAAAGAATTAACAAAATAACGCAACATCTCTTCGTCTGGACCTAAACACAACTTCAGACACAATGCCATAATGGCATAACATCCCTCGTTGTGCAAATCAAACAATGCGTATGAGTTGTAAATTAGAATCAAAGTACTCTCATCGTAGAGACCATGAATCCCGAGACTAAAGATTAACCTAAACACATTTAATTGTAACTGTGGTAGATCCCTTTTAGTATACATGTATAGGAGATCGTTCAAATACCTACCATTACTTAATCTTTTACCCTCAGGCTGTGTGTTCTAGAAGAGAATTCTTGAACCAAAATGGATGATTAAACACGCGGTACATTTTGGTTCAAGAATTCTCTTCTGGAACACTCAGCCTAAGGGTAAAAGATTAAGTAATGGTAGGTATTTGAACGATCTCCTATACATGTATACTAAAAGGGATCTACCACAGTTACAATTAAATGTGTTTAGGTTAATCTTTAGTCTCGGGATTCATGGTCTATACGATGAGAGTACTTTGATTCTGATTTACAACTCATACGCATTGTTTGATTTGCACAACGAGGGATGTTATGCCATTATGGCATTGTGTTTAGGTCCAGACGAAGAGATGTTGCGTTATTTTGTTAATTCTTTTATCAGTGTCGGCGACTACACAGTAGCATCTTTATTGTATAAGAACATGATGCGGCTTAAACTTGATGCACCAGATATGGGGGTCTTCTGTAAGATTGTTGCTAGATTGACGCCGTGCCATAACTTCAGTGAGGCAAAGCGTTTATTGATATCCATGGAAGACAAAGGTTTCCCTACCGCTCACCTCTATCTGCCAATTCTCAAAGGGGCGGTGATGGCAAATAAGCCCGAGTACATGTGGTCTTTCTACTATGAGCTGTGTTACAAGCGAAACATAACCCCAAACCAAAAATTTTATTCTGATCTGTGTATAAGATACCTCTTGGTGGATAACGTTTTTAATACCACAAGATATAAAGAACAGCATTCTATGTTTTGCGTATGGGTAGAACTTAAATCCATTAACTTTTGGTTATTTATGTAAACTATCTGCAGGCAATGCTAAAAATTCAGAGAGGAGGATTCAGCATGTGAACTCATTTGGGGATTCCGAGGTGCTTTGATAATCCAACCCATTGATACTCTTTTTTATTGTCAAGTTCGATATTTGAATAGTTATGAATGTGCCAGGGTCCAAGTGAAGAAGATGAAGAAATTAAAGTGAAGCCAATCAAACATAAGAAAAAGAAGAACAAGAAAAATAAAAAGCAGAAGGTACATTTTTCTTTGGTATCCCAGTCATTTTTATCAGTTTGAATTTTGGCTAAGCTACATAAATTTTCGATTGTCAACAGGTGAACTAGATATAAGATGGGCTCTTTTTGCGGCAGTCTTCTACCATCCGGACAGGTTTTTGGTATCCAAGTCGCTGGTGTTTCGTTGAAGATTGCTACATTAATACTTTGTTCTGTAATGAAAAGTACCTTGATCTTTCTTCACTCACCCCTGATCTTTTTAAACTTCGTCTTCAACATTTTGGTCGTTTATTTTAGACTAAAATTGTATAAATATATTGACCAATGTTAATGAATGAACCCAAGGTAATTGAAACCAACCCTTTGTTTCTGATATTTATAAATGTTTGTAGGCTACACATTATGATTTAGAGCTAGAAGATGGGATAATCGAAACAGAGGTGATTTACGCGTTTTAAAAAATTAGTTGTTTACTGGTAAATCAAGTAAGACAAAAGTAATTTTGGTGGTGTACATATCGCCTCCTTATCAAAAAGGGTATAATAGTTCTTGTCTTATATTGGTTTAATTAGGTGCCAGTTGAGATCTAATTCGTGTGAAATTATCATTTTCACATGGTTAATTTCTTAGTAATAAACATTTCTAGTGTTTGTTTAGTTGTCATTTGGGTTAAAGGGGTGATGGTTTAATTGTCATTCGAGTTAAAAGTAGTTAACCTTCACGTCTCGTTAAAGTAATAAATTTAGGATGACCCTCAAATTGGACTTCCAAAAGGTAAATCAAATGTACAACTTTCAAAATTGGACTACAGCCTCTTTGAATAAATACAGAAAATAGCATAAAGCCATAAATAGTTTAAGAGTATGAATCTTCAATGACCAATTTCGATTAATGACCTTTAAATTGATGGGTTAAAATTTCGATTGGAGATGTAAATAAGAAAAAAAATATTACAATGAAGATAAAACGATTAGCTATTCAAAGAGTTTAAATTGTAACTTTTCTTTCCATTCAACGATGAAACAAACATCTCCTGCTCTCTCCATTCAAATGACAAAATAAACAGTTTCTTGGTCAACTCAATAAAATAGGCTCACTACATTAAACTATGTTATTCTAACATACCAATAAGTTACATATGGGAGTAACCATATCCATCTTGTTGCCATATTTGGCAACCATTGAGGGCTTGATCAGGACTACTCTAGCACCATCGTGACAAGAACCATGTATACCAACAAGATAAAGAGATGTGCAGTGACACTAGGGTTGCCAAATAAACTGATTTGCTAAGAGTGCAGAGGACCATTTCATTAAAATTCGTAATCATGTCAAAGCCTGGTTGTGTCCAATGTGGCTTGGCCTACCAGGAATCTCGTGATGCCGATGTTTGGTCATACAGTTCTAGAAGAGCCTCACAACCATTGTTCTATTGGTTACGGCAGCCATAGTTACATTTTGTCATCTATGAAATATCACAAATCATGGCATGACTTATCATTCATCACAGGGAACACACCAGATTCAAAGCAGAAACTTTTGTAAAAGAGAAAAGACACAGTAACGGACATAACAAAAGGCGATGTAGGAAAATTGTACAAATTCTCAGGTTCAAATATTCATTGTTTTGACGTATATGACAGATAAAATTATTCGAATAATCCTTACATCTCATCATATCAGACAGACACTATATCTTTTTGACTGTAAGGAAGCCGGCACGACTATATGATTCTCTAAACTATATCCATTTCCCCTGTTACAGACTCCCCAAATCAAAAAGAGGGGAGAAGATGAATACTTTCAGCCTTTTTTCAGATTTATATAAGGAGAAACCACAACACATCATCGAGAAGGAAAACAAGCTTTGATCCCCTTTGTTCCTATACATGCACAAATAGACACAAAAAAAGAGAGACATGTGCACGTCATTTTCCATCAGATAATGGTCTCTTTTACCCTCTGATTATTTAAAAGCTAAATTTGGAGAATGTGGGAGGGGATAGGCGGGGTGGGTGGGGTAGGGTACTATATGTGGGTTTTCCTAGGTGTTTATTGCTTATTGAAAAGCGAAAATGGAGGCTATGTAAATATGTGAAAGGAGAGACTTGAGACTTGAGTCCTGATAAAGGACCCACCACGAAAAAAAGAAAGAAAGAAAAAAAAAAGCGAAGAAAAAATGGCATGTTAGGTTCACAAAATGTGATTTAGAGAATTGGTACCGCTGACTATGCAGAATGGGGGGCATCGCCGCCATGAGTGGTACTACTTCCGCCAGATGATTCAGAAAGTGGCATGCTTTGGGACATACTTGATCCAGCTGAAGCACTAGGCATACTGGTGGTGGAGAGACCATCCTTGCTGGATGCAGATATAAGCTCCGGCCTCGACTCAGATGAAGAGGATGATGGAGCTAATGTGGCAATAGAAGATCCAACAGGATAGGGTGCAACTGGCATGTCCGCTAGTGATGATGCAGATGGGCTGTAACTTAACGTCCCCATTGGGTGATCAAATTTGCATGACGGCCCAAACTTACACACACCCTTTTGAGTATAATGTGTACACAAGGGTGCACCCTGAAATGTAGAATACATCAACATGAAACAAACAATATGACATCATCTAAACATAATCAAATAGATAAACTTAAACCTTAAAGATTGAACTTACTGGACGGAGAGGAAGGCCCATTGAGCTAAGCACAAAGTTTGTGTTTGGTACAGTCCACTCAGGTGGATGATGGTATCTACACGAGGAGCCAAATTTACAATCTCCGGTCTTCAAGTAGTATTGACATTCAGGTTCACCTGGCCTTTGTGGAAACGACTGTTCTTTTATAGTGGAAGATGCCATAGAAAGATATGATCCAGTGTATGAAGGTCCTGGAGGAGATAAATGAGGAGGCATTGCATAATACGGGGCAGCTCCAACAGTACTAGGAGATGCTGCTGGACTTACAGGTGCCTGAAGTTATAATAATTTAGTCATTTCATAAATTTCAAACTTAAAAATCAGAAAAAGAAAACTCGGATATATACCTGATAAGGATTCCAACCCGGATAAGGGACCATTCCAGGTGGAAGTAGCATTGGACCATAAGTCCCCGGAAAATATGATCCTGGAAGAGCAGAAGGTCTTGCAACTGGCCAGTTTCCGGGAACAGGAGGTTGCATGCTTTGGTATAGAGCAGAAGGTATAGAAGATGCAGATTCTTGTGGTGGTGCTTGAGGCGGTAGCGGTGCTTGCATGATGGCTGTTGGCTGGGGATGGTGAAATTTACAGGTGACCCCAAATTTACACTGCCCTGTTTTCACGTAGTATGAACACTCTTTTTCACCCTGTTAGAATTAAAAAAATTACAATGAGGTGACAAGTTTAGGTAGATCAAATTAAACATTACAAGAAAGGACAAACAACTCACGGGACGAAGAGGGTATCCAGACACATTAAGTGGAACAGTGCTTGATGAACCAGATCCTTGTCTTGGGTGATGATACTTGCATGAGGCACCAAATTTGCACATTCCCGTTCGCATATAGTACTAAAAAGATAAAATATCGACTCATGATCAAGATATGGAGGAGCAAAAACAAAAACATGTTACATTGTAATAAGTATAGCATGCCACAACACTTGTAAAAAATACATATTTTCCAAAAAATTGCACACCGTGATGTATGAATTTTGATGCAAAAGATGAACATAACAGCAAAAAACGAATCTATGATCAGAAAAACTTATATTCAATCCCTGTATGTCAAAAAAAAAAAAAAAAAAAAAAAAAAAAAACAAAATGCATAAATGCTTTACTAAATCTACATTCCTTAACTATCTAACATCACATTAAAAACAGAATCCATGCATCTGTCGAGTGACAACTTCCGATTCCAAATTTGAGAGTAAAAAAAAGACAAAACTTGAACACTTCATTTCAACCGCAAACTTATTAGAAAAAAACATGACATCCTTCTGTTGAAATGAATGACATACAACAAAGACTAGTTCCAAGTTCCAAATAAGAAAATGCCGTCAAATATCAAATCTTGAAAGTACTAAGAACAGCCTAACCTACTACATTATTCATGTCTCACAAGCAAGGATCAAACGAAAACCAAACAAATAACTAACTAAACTTCCCCTTTGGAAAGTAGAGAAAAAGACGAAGTTAGTTACACATCCAACTGAGCATCTATTTATAGACTGAAATGTAACAACAAATAAACAGCATTACACGCATCAACATTATTCTCCCAAATGTAACAAATCCATGTTTCATAACTACCTACATTCAACAAGATGAGATCTCGTTATCATTCAATGAAACTAGTGAGTAACTGAAGAAAGTACCTGACAAACGGGTTGGCCGATACGTTCAGGATACTCCCCACCGCTCAACCTCATAGCTCCAACAACCTTAAAAATATTAACAAAACACACTTTAGCACAACCTTAAACTAGCCAAATTATATAAACTAATACAGATCCAATAACCACTAACATTTTCGGAACAAAACAAGTACGAGTAGTAAAAGAAAAATATACCGAAGCAGCGCGATCAGTGGGATGATTAAAGCGACAACGAGAACCATAACCACAAAAGCCAGTCCTCAAATAATAAATACAATCCGGTTCATCGGGTCGCTCCGGGTACGATTCGGACCCACCACCACTTGCTAACCCTAACTGCCACATAGGCTCTGCATTTAATCATTCAAAACCCTAATTTAATATACTAAACTCAAAATTATAAAATGTAAATATACTTATATAAATAAATGTAGTAACTAACCTTCGAGCCCTGTTTGTGTAGCCGGATCCGACTGTGACGTATCCATATATATATATTTTTTTCTATAAAACTATACAAATATATATATATAAAAAAAAGGAAACTATGAACAAGTATAATATATATATGTGCTGAAATGAAGCAGAAGAAGAAATGTTTGTTATTAATGAGGATGATCAGATACACCCTCACATACACAAACTACTTTCACTTTCTCTCTCTATATATCTAGTGTATGTATAATATCATATGTATATGTATTTGTTGAATGAAAGAGAAAAAAGAGAAAAAAAACACCTTTGAGTGTGTGTGTTTTGTACTTTTGTAGAGATATTATAAAATGACAAAAATGCCCTTTTGATTTGGTACACGTGCATTAAGACGTGTTCGACTTACATCACACACATATTTTTGTTTTTTTTTATTGCTACTCTTTTTGACAAATCACCCTCCCTAGGCTGATACTTCTCACCTTTTTCTATTTTTTATTAATCTATTTGTTATTCTCATCTTTTGGCTTGGTGTGCTATTACTATTTTATTTTCCTTTTTTTTTCTCATAGTGGTAAAATGTTTGTTATAATCAGATCAAAATGTGTGACAATTTATGTTAAAAATGGAAATAATTCAAATAAAAATAAAACTTTACTTAGTTTGAGTTGTGTGATAATGAATTCAAACCACGTAGATTAGTCGATTAAAAGTAAGAAAACATGATTAAAAAGAAAACTTTGGAATGGAACAAATGATGGAAAACAAGTGACGGTATACGATGTCTACCTATATCACTATTCATTTTAAATTTGCATTTTTACTCTTTTAATTTTATCCATAGAATTTCTATACCATGATTAACTTTCACCGTGTTAACAAATTATACTTTGAGACTTTGAATTATAAAGTTATAGTTTTGCACATAAATCATTTTGTTCATGTAGCAACGCGAGGATAAAACCTCTACGATATCATAATCCCCCCTCATAATATAAGATTCAATGATTAAACCCGACATCACTTATTTATGACGAAAGAAAAAAAATACTTGGTTAAAAAACTCTCGAATGTCTCCATCGACATCTTTGGTCACTTTTATACATCTATATGTTTACTTAACACGAGTAACTTTGACACATTTTGAAAAGTGCATCTATATGTTGATAGTTATTTTCAAGTTTTTTAGATTGTGCTTTTTCCAGTTTTATGATTTATGTTATCTTTAAAAATTACGCAATTTGATGGTCCTTGAAATGCAAAAGAGACAAAGAAGAAGAAAGGATTATATTTTAGCAAAAGTAGCAACACTAAAAATGATTAAATTTAGCAGACAAGAATTTTAACCTTAAGGAAATTAAGTGGTGTATTTGATACAAGGACATTTTGCAAACTGTATTGATTGAGAACCGCAAATATAGATCACATCAAGCATTTATTGGATTGGAAATTCAATCATTTATGTACATTACAAGTGAAACCGACATAAACCCTTTAAACTAGTGTGTACTAGTATATGTATCAAAACAAGTATGAATATGACGAACGATTACCCCAAGTATTATAGCTATGAATTACTATTTATATATTCTGATCTTGATGATAGCGACACAACCATTCTAAGAAGGCTGGTTGGTTATGACTTGTGACGGTAAAATATACAAGAAACAAAACATGATTTTGTAAACAGACTGTACAAAACAAACAAGTAACCACAAATCTGTTACGTTTTGATAAACAAATTATGGGAAAACAGCCACTTTTGAAAAAAAAAAAAAACATCAGTAAACGGAAATATCATGGAAAATACGGCCAAAAAGAATCTATGATTATGAATCAGTACCCAAAGTAGGTAAAACTAAAAAAAAATCGGGACAATGCACGTGGAAGGAACATGTGTTTGTCACGTCGTCAGTGCCCTTAGACTATGCACGATTCTAGTTACTTATTGTCTCATTAGTAATAGACCATGTAGAGTTGTAGACTTCCATTAAAACATGGTGATATCAACATGACCAGTGCCAACATCAAAGCTATCCTAAAGGGAGCTATCTCAATTTTAGGCAAGTCAAAACAAATAATGCCAGATATCGTGGTAATTTTAGCAGCAGTTACTTAGATTTACTCCAGATACCCCTTCATATCCAGACAACTCTTCAAAGCAACACTAACTAGAGTAAAAAACAGTACCAATTATATCCACTATGCCACAAAATCTAAAGTAGTAAAACAAAATCAGTTATGTCTACTGTAAGATCTGAGAGATGTACGATTATTTCTGGTGTAGTTAGGGGTCGATGAACAAAGCTGAAATACTGGCAACATTTACAGTAGCTTGTACCAAAATTCAGGGCCAGCATTAGGCTGGCTATTTCTAGGTTTCAATACAATTGCAGCAATAGAATCATGCCAAGTATCGGAACAAGTTTGCATTCTCTTTGTCTCTTTCAAGATAGTCTCGATTAATAAGATCTTCAATCCTCTTCTTTATTGCTTTTACATCAGGCTGCAAGCAGCACTCATTTGTTAGACAATGCAGCAGGAAAAAGGGATTACAATCGATAACCTCCAATGAATTGTCATTAGAGATAAACTTCACAACAAATAACTTTCCGCAAAGGTAAAAAAGGGACAGGTAAAGATAAGAAAAGAAAGCACCTTTAGTCCACCACCTTTTTATAAATTAGTAGTGCGTCCAACTTTATGAATAAGATTAAAACTTTTTTGGATTAAGGATAAAGTTTGTCCCGGTTCGTCACACATATTTATAATATAGCTAAACTTTTGGATTATGGTATACTCATTGCTAAAAGAGAAAAAAGAATAGTAGCCAGAAGTCAAATCCTTTCAAGTTGACCCTTTCTAACTTGTGGCTTTTATCATACTAGGTTTACCTTAAACATGTGTCCCAACTGTTCGACACACTCCATAACCAGCTGTTGGTGACCCAGAACTTTTCTACTCTTCATAACTCGCACAATCGTTGCATCAATTGCATACTTCCTATCCTTTTCAACATCCTCAACCACCTTTTTCTTCTCCTCCACTGGAGGTAGAGGGATCTGCATATTAAACAGAAATACATTTCACACTTGGATATTATATAAATAATATATAAATCAGCTACCTTAATCCTCCTCATTTTATCTGTAAACTTTGAGTTAAATTCAAAGTAATCCGTTGGAGAGATTGTTTTGGTATTTGGCTCCTTGATAAGGATCTTATATTTTGCACACGACAGAGAGTGAAGAATCCTAACAACATCATCGTCTGACAAGTTTAGTTGTGTCATGATTTCTTGGTAACTCAATCGGTCTGACAAATTGAATAGCAGTAAAGCAGAAGCCTACAAATGTCAAATGTTCAAATTCAGAAATTAAACAATGAATCCACATTTAGATAAGTCACCAGTAAAGATGGCAAATTTGGTGGACCGTACTTTTTGGATTTTACTAGCAATTAATGTGTTAAATATAACTATAAATTTTATTATTATTATTATTAGAGCAGCAACTTTTTTTTGTTTGAAGCACTTATTAAGAGGTTTTGAGTATCTGAATACAATTTTGGATGGCGTTCGACCTTCACTTTTAGTTAAACCTTATAAATTAACCCATTTGACCCATTTACATAAAACCCAACCCAAATCAGCTCATAGTAAACGGGCTAAATTTGCCACATCAAGTCAGCATAAAAATCATTTAGCAATACCTGGTAGGTAGTCACAATAAGCTCCACAGTTTTTGCATCAAATTTCCCGTTGATGTTGCAGGTACCCAAAGAATATACCCATGTAAGTAACCTGTGCTTTGTTTTTGTCTCATAGAAACCCTTGAAAACTTCAACGCACTTAACCTAAAATGGCAAGTGATTGAACATAATAATAGACATTAGAGATCAGAACATAAAACTTGGGTCATTCACCAATCACCACTATAAATATACCATTTCTTCTGGGAGATTGAGATCGGCAGATTTGTAAGTCGGCCAAAAGCCAGTAGTCAGTACAGTTACAGTCAAGTCTATTCCGGGGCTGACTTCCGTATTATTTGCTAAGTACTCGGTAAAGTGAGATTGGTTTTCCTTTGCCAATGCTAAATCTGTGAGCTAAACAGGAAACACACACAAAAGATACAGTACCTAACTATGTATATTATAAAACATATAGAGATATAACTGAGATTTATTGAACAGTTACCATTCCTTCCATTTTTGATGTAAACTGACCACCGCACTGCTGCTTTAGCTTTGTCAAGATACTCCTCTCATGCTCAACATTGGCACTTTTCTCAAACAACAGCCTTCGAGCAAGCTTTTTCCTAAAAGATTTATATGAAATAATTTCAATTTGTTATTCATTAAATAGGTGAAGTTAGTTATTTGTGATTTACCTATAAAATTCAACAAATAGATCTTTATCACTGATGTATGCAAGCAGCTTCACTACCTGTAAATTTATGCATAAAGATGTGATTATAGTAGTCAGATCTTATCAATAAATAGCAAAAAGAGGTAGCAATTTTGATCCATTTTGCTTACGAATGGAACAATTCTGGTTATTATATCTCTGATGGGTCAAAGGGGTAAAATAAGAAAGCATTAGCTTACAAGAAAGGGGTTAATTGGTTGAAAGTCACACAAAATACCCATTTAGAGCCATTAAGAACCCACCCATTTTGTCAAATCTAGTTAATAGCATACCTTCTCTAGGGTGTCCTCAATGGCTTCATCGCTCAATTTCTCAATTCCACCTTTTTTAAGAATATTATCAGAAAATGTGGCAAGTAACTCTGCACTTGAACTTCCACATATAACCTTGTTGCAGAACACTTCAAATGCTTCTTTAAGCGCCTAAAGAAAAGGAATAATTAGTGCTAGTAGTATCTATTGTATTATGATGATATTGAAGTAAAGTGCAGAGCATATAAACCTTGTGAAATAAGGTATGGTTCATGAAGCAGCCAGTTACATATGCGAGGTACTTGTCATACAGCTCAATTATTTTCTTAATAAAGACCTGGATATCAGTCAACAGTTCATTAAATTATCACACATATATTAGCACAATTTCCGGATATCTCCTATTTAATTCAATTTGTACCTGTTCCTGCAAGCCAGCCACATCTCTCTTTTCTGCCTGTAAAGAAGGATATCATGATGCAATTTTCCTTTTTTTCACACATCTTTAATATAATCTAAAAGACTGTCAAATTAATAAAGTGTAGAATGTATAAACCTTCTTATTACTTGCAGCATCTTCTGCTTGTTTGACTAAGGCTATACCTTCAGCAGTAACATGCTGCATCAAGGAGCATGGTATCACATTAGGTAAAGAAATATTTACATATTAGATAATAAAATTGCGCACATGATATTAAAAAAAAAAAAAAAAAAAAAAAAAACCTGCTTAAACACACTGGAAACAGGATCTAATCCCTTGGTTATTTTGGAGAAGAGTCTGTACATCCTCGACAGGTCATCAACCTAAGAGAACAAAAACAGCAAAGAAAATATGTATAAGAAATAAGAAATTGTCGCAATTAGCATGCAACTTAAATAACAGAGACTTCAATATCAATTATTTAGAGCTAAAATATAGCATACCTTGTCATCGATAAGCAACGCACGGCAACCAGAGTGTTCCTTTTCAAGCAATTGGGTTTGATAAACGGATAACAATTGATGTCGGACTGTCTACAAGATCAACATTCCTTGGTCTCAGATCAGTATAGAAATGCAATATTCTTTATTTGAAAATAAAATATAGAAAGAGCAAACCTTAATCAGCTTTAGTTCACTACTAGCATGAAGATAATGAGAAAATCTGTCATATTCCCTTTGAATGCACTCCTCTGCCTGAAATGCCCAAATAAATTCTTTATTTGAAAATAAAATAAAGTAGTCATTTAAAGAGCAGGGAGTGCAGAAATTTACTTTCAGCATATAATCAGGACAAGAATCTTCTAGGATCCATTTTGACGCCTTTCGTGAATAATATTCTGATGTCTCCTGAATCATGGAACTTTCAAATCCTTTCTCATAATATGCCAATTCACCCATTCCTACTTCTACAAATATATATACAACATTCTTTAGTAAAGCTCGGTCAATCTGCTCGCCTTCACGCTCTTGATCAATCTGGTTATAAATGTAAAATATATTATTTTCAAAGAAAAGTAAGGTAATCATATTGTAGAGAATCAAGTGGTGAAAAGTATACCAGGGATAATGCAGCAGCACACACTTTAGAACACAGCTTATCATAGACCTATCAAAACATAACTCGAAATATTTAGCTTAAATGGTTTTGTTACTAATCGACAAATTATGATATGCTTGAAGCAGCCATCTTTTTCATTTTTATATGGAATAAAACAAACATTCTGTGGCTATTGTACAGTGAAGTCAAATATGCATAAATTTGGAAATAATGAGTTCATTAAATGCTATATTTACACAAATGGTAACCTTAATCACAACCCCATGGGTTGTGGTTAGAAAACCCAAAAATTAAAACAACTTTTAATATCTTAAATATCATACCAGATTACGGAAAATAACAATCCCTTCTTCTTTTAGTGGAGAAAGATTTAAGCGGTAGAGGAAGTAGCGATCAAGATAGTTGAAGAATCGGGAAAGCCATCGGACCATTACTTTATGGTTAGACCATCTTCTCACAAACTCTCTCAACAAAAATTCATCATGCTTCTCGTTCAAAGAAGGTAAAACCTGTATCACATACATTTTTTTTAAATCCACACAAAAGTAAAGATCATTCTAGCTTAACATTGTTTTTCTTTTTTTGTATCATGTGATAGACACCCAACCACAATTATAAACTTTCCTGATATATAACTATATCTAATAATCACCAAATCTGGCTACCAAATGAATGGCATTTGAGGTGTGTTATTCATCAATAAATAATAGCCCGATATTCTATATTTTACATCGTGTATGAATACACAATACAGATACATAAAAATAAATAAACAATACAATACATCGAATATAAAAGAAAATATAATTTGCTTTACCGTTGAAGTAAGGTACTCTATAAAGGCCATCTTATATTTGTCATGCAACTCTGAAGAGTAATCATTTGGTGCTTTCTGTGTGCACATGTTGTAGATGGTTCTGGTACCAAATTAAGGACTGACATATATAAATATAAATTTATCCGAACATAGAAACAATATAGAACCAAAAGCTATATTGTTTGAAAAACAGAACTGTTTATGAGCAAATAAACAAAATAGGGAAGAAGGATACGTGTAGAGCATCATGTAGTCATCCGACTTGAACTGTGGCTCGTCATGACCATCTAGAATCCTCTTCAACTTGTTTATGCCTGTCTCCATAATGGCCCATCCTTCATCTAATTTGATTATTTTTCGTTTACTCATTCTGATTTACAATGTAGCACCAAACTTACAGCCCCTGAAACAAAAACACCATTATTAAATTTCAACCATTGTATGCGACAGCTATTACTAAGTATAAGAAACGATAGGTATCAAAGTTAACTCCATATGCTTGTCCCACAATAAAAGATATGAAATCAATTATGTCATCAACAGACTCAATTAACATTTTGGTAACTCAATATTCAACCTAATTCCACATTTTACCAAACAGCCTAAATAACAATATTGAGCATAACTGCAGTTCATCGTCATACTAGCGATAATAGCAAGAATTGTAACATTTATCACGATCGACACACAATCCTAATGACAATTTAAATCAAACAGCTCATAATAATCGAAATCTTGAACATAACTAGAAAAAATTTATCTAGATCCAACACTAAATCACAAATCAGCACTAAATCCAAATGAATATTTATTAACCTAAAGAAAATATTATCTGCACCATCACAATATCAACAGCAACAAGAATCAAAACATTTATGGTAAAATCAGCACAAAATCCTAATGAAAAAAATACAACCCCTTACAGATTCACAAATATAAGAATCAACTCAAATCCCAAAAACATAACTAGCAATTCATCCTCATAACATAACAATGAAAACGATATTACAGTTAGAATCTGGTTGATTCAAACCAAATAACCATACATCAAGGGTATATCATCAAAAAATCATAACATTTATTGGTATGATCGGCACAAAATCGTAACGACAATATACAAACCCTAACAAACTTCACAAATATAAAATTTAGCTCAAAATACCCTATCATAACAAGCAATTTATCAACATAACATATCGACAACAATAACGATTATAACAGTCAATAATCTGGTGATTATATACAAAGATCATCAAAGTTTTTGAAAGGTTAACTAATAACTAACAAACTCTATAACTAACTCTTAACAAATTTTAAATGTGATTTCATAATATCAACAGCAGCAACAGGAATCATCATAATATTTACCGGTAGGATTGGCATAAAACCGTAACGCCAAAACACAAACACTAACATAATTCACAAATACAACATTCAGCCGAGAATACCCAAACATAACTAACAATTCATCATCATAACATACAGCAGAAAACAACAATTATTAATTATAAGTTTATAACAGTTATAAACAGAGGATTAAATACAAATTCTAACTAACTAACTAGCAACGAACTCCAAGTAATTTGATATTCTAACAACAGTTAGCATTTTATCATCTATCATAAATAGTTAGCGGTACCATCGGCGTAAAGACAAAATACAAACGCTAACAAATTCACAAATACAAAATTCAGCCGAAAATCTCCAGATATTGAATGTAACTAACAATTCATCGTCATCATAACATATCAACAACAGCAATTATAACAGTTATAATCTGGTGATTAAATACAAATATCATCAAGAAATGAAAAATGTTAACTACCTACTAACAAACTGTAACTAACTTACAAGTTACAACTAACCCTAACAATAATTAGCAATTAATCATCATAAAATCAACAAAACAACAATAGTCGTAACATTTATTGGCATGCACAAAACCGTAACGGCAGGATACAAACGCTAACAAAATTCACAGATATAAAATTCAACTAGATATTGAACGTAACTAAGAAATTATCATCATAACATATCAACAACAACAAAAACGATCATAACAGTTAAAATGTTGCGGTTAAATATACATATCATCAAACATTTTGAGTTAACTGCCTACTAACAAACTTTAACTAACTAACTAACAACTAAGCCTACCAAATTCTAATTCTAAAACTAAACTTTCAATTCATCATCGCGAATTCACGATATCGAAAACAACAACAAGAATCATAACATTTACCGGTACGATCGGCACAAAACCGTAACGAAAAAAATACAAATTCACAAATATAAAATCCAGCCAAATATTGAACGTAATCATAACAACAAAAACGATCATAACAGTTAAAATATGGCGACTAAATAAAAATATTGTTAAAATTAGAGTCTAATTTTAACAATAACTAACCATTCATCACCACGTTATCGAAAACAACAAGAATCACAACAATTACCAGCACGGACAAAATAAAGCCCTAGCATAATTCACAAATACAGAATTGAGCCTTAAATCCCCAAATTCTGAACGTAACTAACTTTGATCATCATAAGTCATAACATATCATCAATAACAGTTACAAACACGTGATTAAAAATATATGAAAATGAAGATGATCGGTTAACTGTGATTATGATCATGCGTAATGAATTTGTAAAATGTGTGTTATTTGATTTGATTGATTTAAATGTGAATGTGATTAATAATTGAAGAGAATTAATAACAAGTGACGAACCCTAATTTTTTTGAAGAATTATGGAATTGAACGATGGAGGGTTTTAGCGTTCCCTCTATTTATATTTCGCAGTGTTTGGTTTGTTGAGTTTCAACTTCGGTTTATTTTTCATATACTAGTAAAGTTTTTAATTTTATTATTTTATTCTAGTTGTCAAAATGGTAAGGAGCCCAATATGGGATGGGCCTTTATTTGTTAGATTTTGATGTAGTAATGAAGTTAGTAGTAAACTTATGGGTTAGTTGTCTAAGCTTATTTGATAGATTTATGAGCATTGATAAGCTTATTTGATGGGGCTTATGAACTTATAAAATCAAGTGGATAAGCTCAGAAGCCAAAGAAAGAAAGCCTATAAGCTTATCAATTTTTTAATAAGCTTATACATCATTAAATAAACTGAGACTTCTTCATATTCATGTGATGATGGAAGTTTCTAAAAGTCTTGTAAATATTTTAGTTTGTATCATAATTTTAGCTTCAATGAGCAATCGATTTTTGGAAGAAAAAAGATGAGATATTATGGATAGGCTACCGATATTTAAGACTATGTTATCGATTAATACAAAACTCATATTTAAGTTTGGTTTTCCATTTTGAGTAAGAAAATATAATTTGTTTGACTTCATTTTCGTTGACTAAAAAGTTTCGTGTCAAGAAACCTTACCCGAAGAATCAGAATCAAAACGGTTGAAAACTTCATAAGATTCAATGTGAGTCACTTATATATTGAAACATGGTAAATGGATGAGGTTCTCCATGTTTAGATTAAAACAGAGAGCGAGCCTTTGACTAAGATGTACACAATCTAACCGAGTTTTCAATCTAACCGAGTTTTCGAACCATTTCCCTAGCCACCCTAAAATGCGTACCTAGTGATGAACATGAGACCTCATGTAAGGATATTAGGATGTCTAACCATTAAGCCATATTAGTGATGGTTTCATTTTATATTGAAACTGATTGTGCATAATTATCGCATATATCCTGATATATTTTATCAGACTCGAGGCTTTCTTTAGTGTTAAGTGATTACATGTTCAACAATGTTTATTATCTTTTGTAGGATGAAAGTTAGGTTTTTTTGCAAAAGGAAAAAGTAACAGGAGAAGAACAATCAAAAGCCTAATAAGCATTCATAATTTCAATTTTCCAAGTCTCCTAGTTCATTGAAACTTATAATTTACAAAAGGTGGCAATATTGGCACGCTATTTGCGTACTGATATACACATAAGAACCTACACAATCAAAACTTAGACATTAGCTTCCATCTCAAACAAATTATTTAAAAACGTTTTTATAAAAAAATAAGAAAAAAAAACATGTAACAAAGCTATGAACCAGTTTTTAACTATTCTAAAGCTAAATGTGTGTTGTTTAGGCCTCCAAAAGGGCAGCAGAGAAAGCTACATGTGTGTTGTCTAAGTCTCCAAAAATGATTGGGGGAACATATGTACCACTATTAGTGTGTAAAACCAGGTGTTTGAATATTCTGAGCCTAAATGTCTATTCTGAGTCACATACAAGGGGACAAAAGGTATGATGTTACTGCTCGAGTCAAGTGTTGCATTTGTATGTTGGCTACTTGTTGGTCCATGAAATTTGAGTAAATCTTGATAAAAATAAAGAACAAATTCATTAATAATGATGAACAATAATTATAAGATTACTCAATACACACTTTGACTACATGATAACATCTTCAGCTTCCTTAAGGGGATAATTGCGGTATACTATCCCCATTGAATGACAAATAAACAGTTGGAAAAATGATTTTACAAAATGAGTTTTTGTAATTTTTGGACACTATTTAATATATGTATATGTTATATATATTTATATTTCTTGGTAGCTTTGCGTTCTCCTTGACGAGAGCTTCGCAACGAGCTAAAATGTGTCAAAAATAGAGTTAGTATGAATGAGATATCGTGTCTCAAAGTGAGGCACGTGAAACACAAAATTTGAGAAAAAGAACACATCCCACATCGCCTAGAAAAGGAAGTGGGAAGGTGTTTATATAGAAATCATGATATTTGCTATCAAATTTTTTTAGCAGGGGGGTGCAGATTTCAGGATTTCTGGGCCATAATGGGTTCGAAGCTTCTGAACTCATGCGAGCCCGCGCGACCTGCGGACACGAATGCAGCTCCGAAACTTCGCCTACGTGCGTATCTTTTTGCTGCAGATTTCGTTTCCTTTCTTTCCAGATTTTGTGCAAACCTATTTTAGGAATTGATTTAAACTTTGTGTACAAGTTTAATTCAGATTCGGATATGATTTTCAAATCGTGTTATTAATATAACAAATTTGTAAATCTGTTTAATTTTATACGATATTCTGTCTTGGTGACCAAGACAAGTATTCTCTATAAATTAAACACATCTCATTCGGTTTTAACAGACAGAAAAACGACAGCTCCATAGCCACCGATTTCCAGCAGTCCTTCGATCAGAAACACGCAAGATTTTTCGTGAACTTTCAGGCAAGTTTGTCACGTCCGGCTGTACATCAGCTTTGGCAGTTGTACCCTAGGAAACAGACGACGAATCTGTTTTAAGGGAATCGTGTTAAACACGAGCCTCGTGTCTTGACCGACCTTTACTGCTTTCGTTTAATTTTTGTTGAATAGTGTCTGTCTTCTGCTTCTACTCCTTACTGTCTGTTATTTAATTTTCTGTTATTTACATTCTGTTATTTATTGTAATATGATTTAATTAATAAAAGTGTACACCGTTTCCCACAGTCTTAAAACAGATTCTGTTTAACGGAATTAATACACTTTTCATATAATCGGATTAATTATTAATTAACAGATTTCATATACAAACTGTTTTCTGTCGAAACCAGGATTGAGTTTCTTTGGAAAACCAATTTTCTTAACAGGATTTTAATTTTCAGATTTGGTGTACAAATCTAAAACGATTTTAAAGCAGTCTATACTTATCAGTTTATATTGAAACCAAGATTGAGTTTCTGTTAAACTGATCTATTTTATTTAGTTTCTTATTCGGTTTATTTAAATCTAGATTCATTGAAACCAAGATAGAGTTTCTTTGAAGCAGATTCGGTACAAGGTTTTAAGAAATCAGGATAGAATTTCTTAGATACCGATTGTATAACAGTTGACTTAACTGTTTGTGTTTGGTGATTTTTCAGGATGACAAACACCACTACCCCTCCTGTGAATACTACTATGAATGTACCTGGTGCGCCAGTTACCAACACGGTTGCTAATCATGCTGAGAAACCAGAGAAATTCAATGAGGCAGAATTTTAAGAGGTGGCAACAGAAGATGTTCTTCTATCTCACTACTTTGAACCTTGCGCGGTTCTTAAAAGAGAATCCACCTCACGTGGAACCTCCTGCAGAAGGTCAATCCTCCAATCAACAGGCTGTTCAAGCCTTGGAAGCATGGAAACATTCAGACTTTTTGTGTCACAACTATGTTCTGAATGGTTTGGTGGACTCTTTGTACAACGTGTACTGCAAGACCAAGACTGCCAAAGAATTATGGGAGTCATTGGAACGCAAGTACAAAACTGAGGATGCTGGTACAAAGAAGTTCGTGGTAGCTCGTTTTTTGGATTACAAGATGGATAATTCAAAGAATGTGATGAGTCAAGTTCAAGATCTGCAGGTTTTGCTACACGACATTCATGCTGAGGGAATGACTTTGAGTGAAACTTTTCAAGTTGTTGCTATCATTGAAAAGTTGCCTCCAAGCTGGGTAGAATTTAAGAACTACCTGAAGCATAAGCGAAAGGAGATGAGTGTTGAAGACTTGGTTGTTCGTCTTCGTATTGAAGAGGACAACAAGTTGGCTCAGAAAAATACTTATATGCCTGATTCTGCCAAGGCAAATATGGTTGAGCATGCTTCATCACCTTGAAAGTCCAATGTCAAAGGTAAAGGCAAAGGAAAAGGAAAGAATGACAAGAAGTTCAAAGGGAAGTCTGAGTACCTTGCTCCTAAAGCTGCAATTGTGAAACAGAAGATCCAAGGGGTGTGTTTCAACTGTGACCAGTTGAGTCATCGTGCTGCTAACTGTAAGATGCCGAAGCGGGTGACTCCATGCCAGGCTAATATGGTGAATGATAATATGGACATGATTGCTATGGTGTCTGACGTCATTGCCATGATCTCTGAAGTTAACCTGGTAGGTTCTAACAACAGGGAATGGTGGGTTGATACTGGGGCTACCCGTCATGTGTGTGCTGATAAGAGTATGTTTCACTCTTTTAGAGCGGTTAACAATGGAGATAAGTTGTACATGGGCAACTCTGCAATTGCTGATATCAAGGGTGAAGGAGATGTAATCTTGAAGATGACATCCGAGAAAGAGCTTAAGTTGACTAATGTCTTGTATGTTCCAGAGATTCGCAAGAATCTTGTATCTGGTTGGCTGTTGAACAAGTTTGGTTTTCGTCTTGTTTTTTAGTTTGATAAGTTTGTTCTGTCTAAGAATCAAATGTATGTTGGCAGGGGATATGCCCTGAATGGTATGTTTAAGCTCAATGTAATGGTTGTTAAGAATGATATCAATAAAATGAATTCTTCTGCTTACTTGATTGAGTCTTCTAATGTGTGGCATGGCCGTCTTGGACATGCAAATTTTAATTCGATGCGTCGTTTGATTAAATTTAATTGCATACCTAATTTCCATATTGACTCAAAATATAAATGTGAAACTTGTGTTGAAGCTAAACTTACAAGATCATCTTTCAAATCGGTTGAACGAAAAACCGAACCACTTGATATGATACACACTGACATATGTGATTTGAAATCACTACCCACAAAAGGTGGCAATAAGTACTTTATCACGTTTATTGATGATTGTACAAAGTATTGCTACGTTTACTTGTTAAAAAGTAAAGATGAAGCTATAGACAAGTTTGTTCTATACAAAAACGGAGTTGAGAATCAACTTAATAAGAAAATCAAGGTTGTACGAAGTGATAGGGGAGGTGAATATGTGTCTTCATTTGCTGATTTATGTGCTAAACATGGAATTAGACACGAATTCACTGCCCTTTATTCACTTCAGCAAAACGGTATTGCCGAAAGGAAGAACCGTACCTTGAAGGAAATGGTTAATGCCATGTTGATAAGTTCTGGTTTAAGCCAGGACATGTGGGGGGAAGCCATTCTAACGGCTACTTATCTTTTAAATAAGATACCTCGTAAGGAAAAAGAAGAGACCCCTTATGAACTATGGATGGGAAGAAAACCATCATATCAGTGCTTACGAGTGTGGGGGTGTCTAGCAAAGGTAGCTATACCGACACCCAAGGCCCAAAAGATTGGACCTAAATCTGTAGATTGTATATTCATTGGATATGCTAGGAATAGCAGTGCTTATCGTTTCATTGTACATGATTCGAAAAATCCGTGTTAGTTTTTATAAAAAGTGATGGTCATTTGTCGTTATTATATTTTTGTAATGTGTCGTTGTGTATTAAATTAGAATAGTCAATGGGCTTTTTATCCTAATCTAATAGGTTAAGAGTTGATCCATAAAAAGCCCATGAGCCTCCTTAGTGAAAAAGTATAAATAGCACCTCCTCCCTCATTTGTAGAGGGTGGGTACTTTAGGGATTGCTTAGAGTGTAAGTGTGTGTTAATAATATTTCTCTCTCTAGTTTCTCTCACTAGATCTAAAGTCTCACTTCTCTCTTTGATTCTTTATTGATTGTAGTAGTGTATGATAAGATTGATATTAGGGATTACAAGTGGTATCAATAGCCAAACAAGGATTTAGGAGAATTTTTTTTGGTTCGGTTACTGTTCATTGACGCTTTCTTCGAGTTTGTCCAAATCCTTCGAGTTAGAAGGTCTTCGACTTTGACTTCGAGTTTGAAGTTATCTGTCCAAATCCTTCGAGTTAGAAGGTCTTCGACTTTGGCTTCGAGTTTGAAGTTAAAAGTTCAAATCCTTCGAGTAAGTCAGACTTCGAGTTTGCCTTCGAGTTATCAACTGCAGAAGCCGAGTATGTGTCTCTATCTGCGTGTTGTGCCCAAGTTCTATGGATGAGGACACAGCTCACAGATTATAGCTTTACTTTCGACCGCATACCTTTGTATTGTGATTCGAAAAGTGCCATAGCCATCTCGTGCAATCCAGTGCAACACTCGAAGACCAAGCATATTAGAGTCCGCTATCACTTCATCAAAGAACACGTAGAAGAGGGTACTGTCGAATTATTTTTCGTGAAGACTGAATACCAACTCGCCGATCTATTTACTAAAGCCCTTCCAAAAGAAAGGTTTGATGATTTAGTTCGACGAATTGGCATGCGAAGCCTAACTCCTCAGGAGCTAGAAAGTCTTCTCGAATCTTCTTGAAAATATTTTTCAAAATAGCTTCGCTGTAAATATTTTTGAAAAACAAAATATAAAATTTGAAAAACCATCAAAAACAAAATATAAAAATAGAAAAATTTCAAAAATACAAAAACAATATAAAATCATAAAAACCAAAAATATTCTTCTCACGACATGTCTCTCGTATAATCGATATTCTGTACCTATCTAGAAATGTCATTCAACATTGATACGGACATGTACAGATGCTTGAGCAAGAGTTCATTTAAATTTTTCTAAAACATGTCGTTTCTCAAAAATTTCTTCACTATGGCTTTC
Organism: Artemisia tridentata subsp. tridentata; assembly: GCA_021014915.2. NCBI lineage: Eukaryota > Viridiplantae > Streptophyta > Magnoliopsida > Asterales > Asteraceae > Artemisia > Artemisia tridentata. Next base: position 284,605,972 of record CP139501.1, read on the forward strand.
GTATACTTCAGTACGAAACCCGGACTTAAATGATGACTTCTGATCATATCAGATCAGGACTCGTATTGTTAATGGCAAAATAAAAAACCCTTGAGCACATGATCAAGATTTTTCAAAAAGATTTTTCAAAATATTTCTCAAAATTCTGTGCTCAAGACAACTCCCTCCAAAACCCTTAAAATTGATTTATGCTGCATTTAAGGGGGAGTATAAAAAATGAAAATACAAAATGTTCTAATTTTATGCTAAAACAAATCCGTCTATCTCTCCAAAAAGCTCCATTTTAATCAGTTGATATCAAAAATATCACGACATGCTATTTTTGAGGGGGAGAAGACGTGATTAAAATGTGATCAAAATGTTTAAAAATCGTGAATTGAATCTCAAAAAGAGCTCGACTTAGATCTAAACCCTCGAATTGACGAAAGCTAAATGTCAGTTATCGAAAAGACTTGTCCGGGACGGGTAATAATTTCAAGCTGGTTTTTCCAGTGATGTAAACGTGTCTCGCAAAGGACTTGTCTGAGTAGAATGTACCAATTCGAGAGATTATCTTTGAATATGACTGGGACGGGTAATAATTTCAAGCTAGTTCATCTAGTGATGTAAACGTGTCTCGCAATGGTCATGTTCATTGAAAGTCGATCAATACAAAATGTACGAACTCTACCCGCCATGTGCAAACTTATCTTAAAACGCTTCTAAAAATATAAAAACTCTCGAAGTGTTAACAAAATGTGTTTTATTCATAAACACTTTGAGAGATTTTCACAAAAGGTTTTATGGCAAGTGATCAATAAATCTAGGATAATCATGGAGTAATAAGGTGATTATGGTTAGGTTTATGTCCTATGATCCGCCAGAGCCGGAGGGATCTACCCAAGGACAATTCCAATAGATTAGAATTAGAAGTCCTTAGGTAAGATTGAAAAAAAGGAGTAAATGAGAAAGGGAAAGAAGGGGTTGAAGAATGAAAAAGAAAAGTTTAATGAAAGGGTGAAAAGAAATAGCCCTCCATGAAAACTTAGGGCAGAAACCGGGTCAATACATCTGCTATCGGTATTCACAAAGTTGATACTGATATTGAAGACAAGACGTCATGGACCCAGTGACGCGCTGCACAAACCCCTCCTAGCCACTCAGATATCTCTTAAAAGATATTTGTTTCATTTCTCACGGAGAACACTGCATAATCTATCGGCCTCTCATTCCGAGATGTGTTGATATTGAAAAGGTGGCACTCTGCTCCATGCCTCTGACTACTAAAACCAAAACGCACATAATCGAGTCTAGAGCCATGAGATTCATCAAAAATCTCTTAGGATACACTTTCAATATAATACACCTGTGTTTACCAAAAAGGACACAAGGTGTACAAGAGTCTTAATGAGATCCGTATACTTCAGCGGCTCACAACGGCCTTGGTAAAGACTAGAGAAAGTTTTCACACTATGCTGTTAACAATCTCGAAATCTGAACCTGTAAGTGCTGGACGATTTATTGCTAACTGTTTTATGCAGGTACTGAGGAAAGTCCATTTACCATCATCATATAGTTCAACATCAAAATCTCCTCATACTCATACTTATGAAGATCATCCTCAACAAAGCTCAAGTGAAAAAGTTCAAGACAAAAAGATCAAGTTAAAGACAAAGTGATATGACTAAGTCAAGAAGCTAATCAAGATGTCAAGAACAAGTTCATGTATCAAGTGAGGAAGACATAAGTATGAAGATCAAAGTATTATCAAGAAGTATGAGTATGATGGAAGAGACGACACTGCAAATGTATAGAAGATGTTGATCGAAGGCAAAAACGACCAAAAGATGATTACTTTGAAGATCACAAAGCATGAAGGAACAGAAGAATCAAGACTATTATACAACGACACACACAGATCAAGACAATGAAGGCGAAAGACCTAAATCACTGAGAGCATCGTTTGAATGACCATCCCTTAGGGGGAGATTGTTAGCTTTTATAAAAAGTGATGGTCATTTGTCGTTATTATATTTTTGTAATGTGTCGTTGTGTATTAAATTAGAATAGTCAATGGGCTTTTTATCCTAATCTAATAGGTTAAGAGTTGATCCATAAAAAGCCCATGAGCCTCCTTAGTGAAAAAGTATAAATAACACCTCCTCCCTCATTTGTAGAGGGTGGGTGCTTTAGGGATTGCTTAGAGTGTAAGTGTGTGTTAATAATATTTCTTTCTCTAGTTTCTCTCACTAGATCTAAAGCCACACTTCTCTCTTTGATTATTTATTGATTGTAGTAGTGTATGATAAGATTGATATTAGGGATTACAATCCGGATATACAAAAGTGTACACTAATGGAATCAAGGAATGCTTCCTTCTTTGAAAATATATTTCCTTGTTTAACGAAGGAAACTGGAAGTTCATATAGAATAGATGACGAACTTGTCCAAGATAAGAGACAACGAGATGATAATGATTTCCAAGATGAGGGACAAGATCAAATCGAGGAAGAAGAGGTCGAACCTAGAAGAAGCAAAAGGGCAAGAACCGAGAAATCATTTGGACCAGATTTTGTTTCTTTTATGGTAGAAAATGAACCTACTTCTTATCGAGAAGCGGTTACTTCCTCGGAAGGGCCTCAATGGAAAGAAGCCATTAAAAGTGAAATAGATTCTATTTTACAAAATCATACTTGGGAGCTCGTGTATTTACCTCCTGGTTGTAAACCACTAGGCTATAAATGGATCTTCAAGAAGAAGATGAAAGCCGATGGCACCATTGACAAGTACAAAGCAAGATTGGTAATCAAAGGATTTAGACAACGAGAATGTCTACATTATTTTGATACATATTCGCCTGTTACGCGAATAACCTCGATCAGGATGATACTTGCTATTGCCGCTTTAAGAAATTTGGAAGTTCACCAAATGGATGTGAAAACGGCTTTTCTAAACGGGGATTTAGAAGAAGAAATCTACATGAACCAACCTGAGGGTTTCATAGCTCCTGGACAAGAGAACAAATTTTGTAGGCTTGTTAAGTCATTATATTGCTTAAAGCAAGCTCCCAAACAATGGCATCAAAAATTTGACCACGCCATGCTAGAGAGTGGATTCAAAACTAATGAATGCAACAAGTGTGTTTATGTAAAGGACACAAGTAGTGGATATGTAATCTTGTGTTTATATGTTGACGATATTGTTGATGCAAATAATGTTCTAAAAACGTTATTTTTATCTTTCGATAACTTCACGTTTTGAGGATGACAAAATGTGAAAACACGTTACGTTAAAATTAACTTAAACAAGTTTTTAATCGGAAGATCCCGTTTCTACACAAATCACTCTAGAACAAATTTAAAACTTAACTAATGATCAAAGAAGTGAATTTGAGTTTTAGACATCACATTTTTATGTGACAAAACATTTCTTTCAAAAATATACTTTACAAATTATTTTTAAATAATTAAGAAATGTTTTAATGGAAAAATAAGTTTAAAATACATAACAGCTATTTTTCCCCCCCCCCCCCCAAAATCTGCTCCAAACTTCCCCAAATAAGTTTTCACTAGAAAAGACAAAAAATGGAGCGTCTTTGTCTGACACGGCTCCACGGTTCCACTAAATTTAGTGGAGCCGTGGGTGATTTAGTGGAGCCGTCCCTTTATAACGGTCAGATTTTTCTTGCCTTTAAATACCAGCCCTGTTCACAGTTCTTGGGCATCCTTTTTCACACAAAACTTTCTGAGTTTGATACTCTTTTCACATCTTTTCTTTTTGATCATTTAGTTAGGTTTTCTTTTGTTCAAGAGTGATCCAATCATCCTATCAAGTGATCCTCTTCATTCCTCTTCAATAGCAAGAGAAGAACACAAAGTATCCAAGTAGATACAAAGTGTTGTCATTCCTCTTCAAGTGCAAGAGAAGAACTCAAGGTATCCAAGAAGATACAAGAGTTGTGGTTTTAGTTAGGGGTCTTGTAACATTTTTTACACACTTGTTGTATCATAGCATACATCAAGATCATTTTTCTTTTGTGAGAGAGTGAGTGAAGATCATTGTGATCTTATAGAGATATTGATTATCTCTTGAAGCCATTGGGCTAGTGTGATTGATCAAGAAGATCAAAGATAGATAGGATAGGTTGAGTGAAGTGAGAGTTGATCATTGTGATCGTATCGAGATCTTGGAGATCTCTTGAAGCCATTGGGCTTGTGTGATTGATCAAGTGGATCATAGGTAGATCGGGTAGATCGAGTCTTGTGTGAAGTAGTAAAGGATCAAGTGGATCGTGGTAGATTGGTGCTAGCTAAGATTAGCACTCGACATCTAGCTTAGTGTCGAAAATAGGATAAGCGACGTGTACGGTTTTCTCCGCCTAAAGGGAGGTTGTTGACATAGTGCTTGAAACTCTCGAGTGTGGTACTCGGGAGTGAAGTAGGGCGAAGAAGAGCTTCATAGCCGAACCACTATAAATCCTTTGTCCCGGTTTGATCTTTCCATCTCTACTCTTTACTTTCATTACTTATTATTAGTTAGTTTAGTGTGTAGTTCATGTTGGTGTTGATTGATTGCACATAAAAATCGAATCAAAGGTTTCCAATAGTAAAGTTTTTAACAAGTCTTAAAAGAATTAAAAGAATCTAAAAAACCGGTAGAACTATTCAACCCCCCCTTCTAGTTTTCCACAATTGGTATCAGAAGCCACGTCAGTCAAGATTTTAAAGTAAATTGTATTTTAAAACTTGAATCGATCAATGGATTCCGACAAATATCTAGAAGGGCAATCTATGCAAAGACCACCACTTTTCGAAACCGATTGTTTTATATATTGGAAAACAAGATTCGAAACGTATGTGAAGTCAAAAGACATTGATCTTTGGCATGTTATTACCGAGGGTGACTTTCAACCGATTCAAAAGAATCCGGAAACTAGAAAGGATGAAATAGTTCCTTATGATAAACAAAGTGATGAACTTAAAAGAAAACTAGCCAAAAATAATGAGGCTAAAATGATGATTTACAATGCTTTGCCTAAAAAGGAATTTGAAAGAATTTTCATGTGTAATACGGCAAAAGATATTTGGAAAACTTTGTTAGTCACTCACCAAGGTAATAACCAAGTCAAAGAGAACAAGATAGATCTTCTTGTTCCAATATAACAATTTCCATTGAGATAGTCAATATAATTGCATTTGTAGATATAATAATTATCTTACTAGTACTTAAAGCTTCTTGATGAAGGTTACTCTAGCAAGAATTATGTTAGGAAGTTTCTTAGGGCTCTACATCCTAAATGGAGAGCAAAGGTCACCGCCATTGAAGAGTCAAAGGACTTGGCGACATTATCACTCGATGAACTAATAGGAAACTTGAAAGTTCACGAGATGATAATCAAGAAGGACTCCGATATAGTTAAAGGCAAAAGCGAGAGAGTTAGATCTCTAGCATTGAAAGCCAAGAAGGAGTCTAGTGATGAGGAATGTTCGAGTTCCGATAGTGAAGATGAAGAGTATGCACTAGCCGTTAGAAACTTTAGAAAGTTCTTTAGGAGGAAAGGTAGATTTCCTAGACAACCTCGCCATGAAAAGAGGTCATTCCAAAAGAACCAAGATGATAGGAAAGGGACAAGTGATAGGAAATGCTTTAGATGCGGAGATCCTAATCACCTCGTAGGAGAATGTCCTAAACCACCGAAAACCAACAACCAACGAGCTTTCATAGGAGGCTCTTGGAGTGATAGCGGTGAAGAAGAAGAGAAGAAGCCCAACGATGAAACATGCCTAATGGCTCAAGCTTCTAATGAGGTACTTTCCGACTCTTCTTGTTATAGTGATGATAATTCGTCAATAGATGACAATAGATTGCATGACGAATATAATAAACTATGCGAGGTTAGTTCTAAAATTTTAGGTAGAAACAGAACTGTTGGGATATAAAAGTCAAAGTACTGCTACTCAAGTCAAAGTACTGCTGTTCAATTAAAGTACTGCTGCTCGTTAAAGGACTGCTATGCAAATAGTTTAAGGACTAATGTGTAATTCTAGAATGTTCGTATTAGATTAGAGTTATAATTAGAATTACTTGTCGTTCAAGTTTGTAAACCGACTAGGGTTTTCTTTGTGCCTATAAAAGGATCCCTAGGTTGGCATTAGAGATGTGTGTTTAGTGAGACAAGTTCATGCGATTAGTGATATACGATTATTAGAAGTATTAGAGTTTAGAGTTTGTTAGTGAATCTGTGTAAGAAAGCAGGTTCAAGGTTTTAATAATATTCAAAGTCGTTTATTAATTCTTCTTAGCTTTGTTAAAGTAGATTCCGCATACTTAGCAAAGTATATCAGTGTTTCATTATTAATAGTTTTGAATTCATTCAAAGTTGTTAAACCGTAGACAAGCTACAAGTTAGTTTGGTCAGAGTATATCGATCCAACAAGTGGTATCAGAGCTTGTGTGGAGACTCTGATTAAGAAGAAACTCTTAAAACCGATTTATCAACAAACCCTCAACAATGTCGACTGAAGCTGCACCTATTCCATCCATCACCTCACTCAGAATTCCTATCATCAAGAAGGGAGAATATGATCTCTGGAGTATGAAGATGAGGCAGTACCTTGCTATTACTGATCATGCTTTATGGGATGTAATTGTCAATGGTAATGTTGTTCTTGATGAACCTCTACAAGTTGAAGGACAACCCAAACCACCTCAACCAACCTTACCAGCAGCTATAAAGAGAAATCAAGATAAGGCTCTCAACATACTGCTGTCTGCTATTCCTGATGGTCACCTACTAAAGTTCCATGATGCTAAGGATGCAAAACAATTATGGGCTGCGATCAAGACAAGATTTGGAGGCAATGATGCTTCAAAGAAGATGCATAGAAACTTATTGAAGCAGCAGTTTGAAACCTTCACTGTTGGTGAAAGAGAAAGTCTTGATGCTGCCTATGACAGATTCCAAAATCTACTTAGTATGCTAGAACTGTATGGAGCAGAGGTATCTGTTGAAGATGCAAATTTGAAGTTCTTAAGGAGTTTGCCATCTGTCTGGCATGTGGTTGCTACTATGATTAGAGGACAACCTGGATTGGAGTCTATGGACTTTGATGATCTCTATAACAATCTGAAAGTGTACGAGCAAGAGATGAATGGTCACAGTTCTCAGAAAACTCACAACATAGCTTTTGTATCTTCTGAAAACAGAAGCAGTACTTCCACTAAAAGTACTGCTTATCCTTCTCAAAGTACTGTTGGTGATTCACAGCATGTTTGCACAACCACAACTACCCCCAACCCATCACCAACAAACAACACCAATTCTGATGAAATTGTATGTTCCTTCTTTGCACAACAAGCCACTTTACCTGTTACCTATCAAGAAGACTTGTTGCAGATTGAAGAAGATGCTTTAGAGGAGATTGACATAAGATGGCAAGTAGCTATGATCACTGCTAGGATCAAGAAGTTCATGAACAAAACAGGAAGGGGAATTGATTTCAAAGCCAAACAAGGTATAACTTTTGACAAATCCAAGATTGAATGTTTCAATTGTCAAAAGCTTGGACACTTTGCAAGGGAATGCAAGTTTGCAAAATATCAGGCAAACAGGATGATTGAACAACCCAAGGTTGAAAGAAAGGAGGTTCCTATTACTGAATCACAACCAAAAGCTTTGGTGGCTCAAGAAAATTTAGCAGAGATTGACTGGAGTGCTGAATTTGATGATGAACCTGTAACCTATTCTATGGTTGCAATGGAAGAGTTTGATTGGGGCACAGCTTTTGATGAGGAACCTGGATATGCTGCTTTGGAATCAAGAGATGGTCTTGGAAGCTTTAACTGGAGCATGGAGGATGAAGATGAACCAGTTCAGATTGCTATGGTAGCCACTTCACCAAGTTCATCCAATGTCTCTGAGGTATGCTCTAAGTGTCATGATGTTTATCAAAAGTTGCTTAAAGAATATGTGACTGTAAGAGATAATTGTAGAACAGCTAGGTCTGAGGTAGCTGGTTATCAATTAACCTTAGAATCTCTGGAAGCCAAAATATTAACACATGAAAATAATGAAATGGCTTGGGCAGAAAAATATGAGCAACAAGATTACCAATTGAAATTAAGTGAATGGAAGTTAGGATGTAAGGTGTCTGAATTAGAAAAGATTACTAAGGAAAGAGATACTTTGTTAGAAAAACTTGGTAGTATTAAACAGGCTGGTCTATCACATGTTCAATTTGTTGAAAAACAAAGAGTCATAAACAGTAGAGCTGGACTAGGTTATGGTGAAGATAGTAGTTCAGATGAGACCACACCTAGTGATAAGGAAGAGACCCCACCTAGTGCTAAGGAAGAGATTGCACCTAGTGATGATAATCTCACAAGCTCAGAAGAAAACACATCTAGGAATGAGGAACCAATTAGTGAATCACCTCCTGAGTTTAAGAAAGATAAGGAGTACCACTCAGTTCCTCCACCCACTGGTCAGTTTCAACCTCTTAGGACTGATGTTTCTCGTTATGGTGTAGACAACCTAGAGTTTAGGAAGAAGCTTAATGGTAGACTTAGTTCTGAGAAACCTAAGAATGATTTTCAAAGGGGTAATGATCAAAAGTTTCCTACAGCTTTTCAAAAACAAGCAGTACCTCCAAAAACTTTTCAAAGTACTGCTGGACATTCAGCAGTACCTCCAAGAGAAAATTTTCAAAATACTGCTTACTACAGGAAATCTTTTAATCATAGAAGAGGATTTGGGAATATGGAAAGAAAGTTATGTTATGTATGCTATAGTCCTAATCACTTGATTAAGCACTGTGACTTACACTCAGAATACTTAAGTCAGTTTCCAACGAATAGATCTACCACCCATAAGCCAAGAGAGACTACACCAGTTTGGAATCACTCAAATAGGGTTAACCATAGTAACTTCTCAAAAGACTATAGGTACCCTCACCAGAAAAGAATGTTCTCCAAATCACCAGTACCTTCACACTCTGATAAGTCCCAAGAAGTACCTTCTCAAAGGACTGATAAGTTTTCACCCACTTATGGTACTGCTAACACTTTTTCACCTAGAAGACCTAAGAGATTCAATTCATATAAAAGGTCTTACACCTCAAGCAGAGTACCTAAATCAGAGAAACCTAAGGTCAAACGAAATTGGGTTAAGAAAGAAAGTACTGATGGGGAACAAGAAGTACTTTCATCAGATAAGGATGAAACAGGGAGTGTTGTTGATATTACAACACAGGACATGGGACCAACTCAAATAATCATTGACCATGCCTTTAAAACCAGTGGAGATTACATACTGAAGGAATTCAAGTATGTCACTCCACAAGGGGAACACAAGTCAGTAATGGCTTGGGTTCCTAAAAGAAACTAACCCTTTTCTTTAATGTGCAGGGCAACCCAGAGGAGGAGCTTAAAGATCATATTATTGTTGATAGTGGTTGCTCTGGCAGCATGACAGGGGACAAGGAGATCCTGTCAGACTTTAAGGCATATTATGGAGGAAGAGTTGCATTTGGTAATGATCCTGATGGAGGAAGAATCACTGGCAAAGGAACAATTAAGGCTGGATGTATTGATTTTGAGAATGTTAGATATGTGAAGGAGCTCAAGTTCAACCTATTGTCAGTATCTCAAATTTGTGACAAGAAGTACCCAATTCTGTTCACTGATACAGAATGTCTCATTCTCTCCCCTGAGTTCAAATTTGTTGATGATCACTTGGTGACATTGAGAGTACCAAGAACCAATGATGTATACAGTTTAGACTTAAAGAGTCTCAATTCTGCTGGAAGAGCAACATGTTTAGTAGCAAAGGCATCATTGGAAGAAGCACATCTGTGGCACAGAAGACTAGGTCATGTTAATTTTAAGAACATCAACAAGCTGGTCAAAGGTAATTTAGTTAAAGGTTTACCTTCCAAAACATTCAAGGCTGATCATTCATGTTTGGCTTGCAAGAAGGGTAAACAACATAAAGCTTCATGTAAGAAGCTTGGGGAAAGAGATATTAGAGAACCTTTGGAGTTGCTACACATGGATCTGTTTGGACCAGTTTCAGTAGAAAGTTTAAACAAGAAGAAGTACTGCTTGGTAGTGACAGATGATTGTAGCAGATTTAGTTGGGTCTTTTTCTTGGGATTCAAAGATGAAACCTTTGATGCTATCCATGACCTGATAGTAGCCCTTGAAAATCAATTAAGACTCAAAGTAAGAGGTATTAGATGTGACAATGGAACAGAATTCAAGAACAAGCATATGGATGAATTCTGTGCCAAGAAAGGGATCAAGAGAGAGTTTAGCATTGCTAGAACACCACAGCAGAATGGTGTTGCAGAAAGAAAGAACAGGACTTTGATAGAAGCAGCTAGAACAATGCTTGCAGATTCCCAATTACCTATTCTCTTTTGGGCTGAAGCCATAAGTACTCCTTGCTATGTGTTGAATAGAGTTTCAGTAACTAAACCTCAAATGAAGACACCTTATGAGTTACTCATGGGAAAGAAACCAAACATTCGTTTTCTAAAACCTTTTGGCTGCTCTCTGACTATTCTAAATACCATTGATTCTCTGGGAAAATTTGATGGTAAGTCAGATGAAGGATATTTATTGGGTTATTGTACAAATAGCAAAGGATTTAGAGTTTATAACAGGATTACCAAAAAGGTACAAGATTGTCTTCATGTTGAATTTTTGGAAGATAAGGAAACTCAGAAAGGTAAAGGTCCTGATTGGATGTTTGATCTTGATCTCAAGCTCACACCATCTATGAATTATGTTCCTGTTAGAGAAGAGAATCAGGCTAATTCCAAAGAAGATGATTCACAGTACATTGTTCATGGAGTCAATGTTACACCAGAAGATGTTCCTGACAAAGAACCTGAAGTTACTAATGAGGAACAAAGTACTGCTCAGCCAACTCATACAGTATCTGATGAAGATCAAGCCATACAAGATGAACTTAATAGGATGCTTTTTCAAGAAACTATAGCACAATCCTATGAAGATGAACAAAGGAAGGCTTATGAGACTGCAAAGAAACATGGTAAATTTCAAGATACTGCCCACAGTACTTTCGATCAAAGTACTACTGATCCTTTTGACAGTACTTCTGATGTATTAAAGCAATCAAATTGGAACAATGCTGATGATTCCAATATTGATAATGATGATTTAGTTAATGCTAACATTCCTGGATTAGAAGAAGTTGATGATGAGCTTAATCCAGAAGGTATTTTCTCCAATGAAGGCATTGATTTTACTAACTTGGAGTCTGATCTTCCAGTACCACCAACTCCTACATTGAGAGTTCATAAAGCTCATCCTCAAAGTAACATTATTGGATCACCCTCTTCAGGAGTGGTGACAAGGAACAAAGTTAAAGGACTGTCTAAGCAACATACTGCTTTACTTAGCTTTGTTTACAAACAAAACAGGATGAATCACAAGGATCACCAAACATGCCTGTTTGCTTGCTTTTTATCTCAAGAGGAACCCAAGAAGGTAGCTCAAGCTTTAGCTGATGAAAGTTGGGTTGAAGCCATGCAAGAGGAGCTTCTACAATTCAAGCTTCAAGAAGTCTGGGTATTATGTGATTTACCAGATGGCAAAAGAGTCATTGGTACAAGATGGGTTTTCAGAATCAAAAGAGATGAAAGAGGGAATGTTATCAAAAATAAAGCAAGATTGGTTGCACAAGGATATCGCCAAGAAGAAGGAGTGGATTATGATGAAGTGTTTGCTCCTGTTGCAAGGATAGAGGCAATAAGGTTATTTCTTGCCTTTGCATCATACATGGGATTTCCTGTCTACCAAATGGATGTGAAAAGTGCTTTCCTTTATGGCACAATTTCTGAGGAAGTTTATGTTAAACAACCTCCTGGTTTTGAAGATCCTGCTCATCCAAACAAAGTCTACAAAGTGATCAAGGCACTGTATGGCCTTCATCAGGCTCCCAGAGCTTGGTATGAGAGACTCTCAAACTTTCTATTACAACATGGTTATAGGAGAGGAGCAATTGATAAGACTTTGTTTATCAAGAGGGATAAGAAAGACATTATGTTAGTCCAAGTATATGTGGATGATATTATATTTGGGGCTACAAAGAAGTCTATGGTGAAAGACTTTGAAGATCTTATGCAGAAGGAGTTTCAAATGAGTTCTATGGGAGAATTAACTTTCTTTTTGGGTCTTCAAGTTAGACAAACAAAAGATGGAATCTTCATTAACCAAGAAAAGTATGTTGCAGACATACTTAAAAGATTTGACCTTCCAAATCTCAGGCCTGCCACCACACCCATTGATAAAAATAAACCCTTAGACAAGGATGAAGATGGACAAGCTGTGGATGTCAAGCTTTACAGATCTATGATTGGTTGTCTTATGTGCTTAACTGCATCAAGACCTGACATCATGTTTGCTGTTTGCTTATGTGCAAGATTTCAAGTTACACCAAAGGTTTCCCATATGTATGCAGTCAAGAGGATTTTTAGATATCTCAAGCATCAACCAAAGTTAGGATTATGGTATCCTAAGGAGTCACCTTTTCACTTGGAATCCTTCTTAGATAGTGACTATGCAGGGGATAACTATGATAGAAGATCAACCTCAGGAGGGTGTCAATATCTTGGAAGAAGATTAGTCTCCTGGCAATGTAAGAAGCAAACCATTGCTGCAACCTCCTCTACTGAAGCAGAATATGTGGCTGCTGCAAGCTGTTGTGGACAAGTTTTGTGGATGCAAAATCAACTCTTGGATTATGGATTCAATTTCAAAAATACTCCTATCAACATTGATAATGAGAGTACCATCTGCATTGTGAAGAATCCAGTTTATCACTCCAAGACCAAGCATATTCAGATTAGGCATCACTTTATTCGGGATTGTTATGAGCACAGGCTTATCAATGTGGTTAAGGTTCACACAGATGATAATGTAGCTGATCTACTCACTAAGGGATTTGATGTTTCAAGATTCAACCACTTAGTTGTGAGCATTGGGATGATCAACTACTAGGCTACATTTGAGGGGAGGCTTTAGTATTAGTTAGTATACTTTCTATTAGTTCTTATTGAAAGTATTGGTTTTAGTAGTTTAGTTTAGCCTATATGTTGTATTTGAGGGGAGGCAACATAAGCTATTAGTTAGAACCTAATCATGAATCATTTACAAGTTCTTGGTTTTAGTTGGTATATTGATTGTGGATAACAAGATGGAACGTACTGCTTTATTGCCTAAAGTACTGCTTCAACAACGTACTGCTTCAACGTACTGCTTACGTGGACGTACTGTTCCAACGGTCAAAAATTTGTGGGGCTACGGTTAATTAATTCCTTACGGCGGAGATAATAAGTTAATCCAAACGATAACTTTATTATTATGAGTTTGATTTATTTTCATCCTATTTAAAGAAACTCACTCCTATTTCCCCGCCTTTTACCGTACTTAAGATCCCTCATTCGCTTTTACACCACATTCTTTTCATCGAAACACATACTCAAAGCGAATTCTTCTCTATCACTCATCATGGCTAATCGCCTTACTGTTAGCAAACACAATATGATCGCTAATTTGGACAAGACAAGGGATAATGTTGATTTTCATGCAATCATTGATTTCTTAACTGGGTCTTCCACCAACTACTCTATTTTAGTTGACCCTGATGTTATTGGTCCCTGGATGCAAGAATTTTGGGATACTGCAACGATTGAAGATGATTCGTTGATTAGGGCTACGGTTGCTGGACGAGCTATTAGGATTTCTGAGGCCACGATTAGGGATGTGTTGATGTTTAATGATGAAGGGGGGGTTGTTCGTTTTGAAAAACAAGTGCTTTGGGACACTTTAAGTGATATAGGTTATGAAGGCGATCTGACGAAACTTACTTTTCAAAAGCCTTTGTTTTGTTCTCATTGGAAGTACCTAATTCACGTTCTACTTCATTGTTTGAGTCCCAAGAGTACTTCTTTTGATCAATTTGGTCAAAATATTGCATCTGCATTAGTGGGTTTGGCTACCGATCGAAGATTCAATTTTTCAAGACTCATTCTGGATGGTATGCTTACACATATTGCTAATGGATCACCATTTTTGATGTATCCAAGGTTTGTTCAGTTATTCTTGAACAATCAACTTGAGGATGTCCCTAAACCTCAAAGTTTTTTACCCACTGTCAAACTTCCATCAAAGGTGTTTACTTTTCTCTCTAAACAAAGTGCCAAGTTTTCTGGAACCAACACACCTTTGACTGCTCACATATTGGGAGTTGCACAAGTCGTTAGAGATGCAGAGCAAGAGCAAGATCAAGAAGCAAATTCTGACTCAGCAGGTCAAGAGTCTCCAGTTTCAAGAGAAGTTAGTATTCCTCAACCTACTGCTTCTCAACATACTGCTTCTCAACATTCTGCTACTAGGGAAGATACTGCTCCTATGGACATTCCTACTCATGAGGAGTCAGACCAAGGTATGAATCAACCACCATCTCCTAATGATTCTTCTTCCACAAATATGTCTAAGAAATTTGAAGAAGAAGAGGCAGAATTGGACAATTATGCTTTAACAAGGGAGTTAAAGAGGCTGAAAAAGGAGAGTGAGGCTCAAGCTGCTAAGATAGCAAAATTAAAGACTAAGTTTCAAAGATTGAAAAGGTATGTTTGGCCACTAGTTCAACACCATAGATTATGGGTAAAGTCTCAGAAGCAGAGTGGTAAGATACCTACGAAGATTTCTAAGTCAAAGAAGAAAAAGTCTAAGAAGCAATCTTCATTCCAATTGGGGAGGAATTTAGAGAATTTGAATGAAGATGATGCTGGTTTTGAACAAGATTTTGAACAAGATGCTGGATTTATGGATGATACTCAGAGGACACCACAGAGGACACCACCTGAAAATATTCCTCAAGATACAGTTGAGAGGAAGAGTGATGAAACAGAGCAAATAAATTTGGAAGAAGCTGCTGTTGAAGTAAGAAGTGGTGATACTGAGGAAATAAACTTGGAAGGAGCTGAAGCTGAAAGTACTGCTCAAGAAAGTACTGCTCAACAAGGTACTGAGAGGCAATTCACTATTACACCTAGAACCTTAGATTTTGAAGAAGATATTGGTCCTTCAATTCAAGTTCAAGAGGAAGTAGGCCTTTCTAAACCAGCTCAGGAAGAAGATGTTATAGCTCATACTAACAGTGATGATGAAACAATTGCTGACATTATGCTTAATATGTCAAGTCAAAGAGGCATCAGTATTCATGAGGTTGAACAACAACATAATACTTCTTCTCAACCTGCACAAGAGATAGATCCAAAAGATAAAGGCAAAGGGATCTTGATAGAAAAGAAGAAGAAGAAGATGACATTGGCACAGTTAAGACAAATTCAGGTTGCCAAAAATGAGGAAGCAGCTAGAATATTACAAGCAGAGATAGATGCTGAAGAATCAAGGAAGAATGTTCAATCAAAAAGGCCAATTAGTAAAGCTAGAGAAAGGAATGATATGATGGCTTATCTGAAAGGTCAAGGATATACAGGTTTAGTTAGATTGACATATACAGAGATGAAGGATCTGTATGATGCTGTTAGAGAAGCTATTCAAAAAGATCTTGCAAGCATTATTTCTTTTGAAGATAAGGAGCTTGAAGATAAAAGAAAGGAAAGAGCTGTTACAAGAAGCTCAAAGAGGAAAAGAATCACTGATGAACAGCCATCAAAGAAGTTCAAGGAAGCTGTTGAATTAAGAACAGACACAGTTGATGAGCTCAGAAATTATCTTAGAGTTGTTGACTTTGAGAATCCAAAATTGAAAGAAGATACTGATAAGAAGTCCAAGATATCTACTTTTTCAGTTGTAGAATCTAAAGAAGGAGATTATCTGATCTTTCATAGACAAGATGGAAGTTTTAGAGTGTTTAATTCATTATGGGATATACTACATCTGATTGATAGAGATGATATGCTTCAGTTATATCTCCAAGTGCAAACTTATTTTGAGCATATTCCACCACAAGGAGTAGGTTTGATATTGTTAGGAGATCTCACAACAATCTGGGAGACAGATGAATCAAAGGACAGTACTTTGTGGGAAAATCAAGACAACTGGGAGATTAACAAATGGAGATTCTTTGAGTCAGTTGGGATACATGTTTTGGAGTTAGAAGATGGCACTATGATTCATATGCTAGCAGAACAGAGATATCCACTCACAAGAGATCTGATGATCAGGATGCTAGAGCATGGAATGGAAGTGGAACAAGAGGATGAAGTAGCATTGATGGTCATAAAGTTATTCATCAAGTGGACTACTGAATTTGAAGATTAATGCATAACTACTGGTATGGTTTCATTATTATATAAATCTTTTGAAAAATAAAGTACTTTCTTCAAAGTACTGGTGGTCAGACAGTACTTTCACAAAGTACTGCTTGCAGCATAAAACCAGTAAAGTCTTTTGATAAAATCAGTAATTTTTGATAAGTACAAAAACATTTTGAAGCACAAAGATTAATCAGCAACAAATGGTTTTGAAAGCAACAATATGGTGTTAGTACTTGTACTACACAACAAATGGTAATCAACTCACCATGTTTAATAAACAAGAAAGAGTTTGACTCATCATGAGGGTACGGCTCTGATGTGATTATCAAATCCGTTTTTAGTTGGCAATTTACTAAAAATTGTATGGTTTTCAACTCACCATATCTATATTAGTGAAGAGTTGGCTAGCCCACAAGATAATGGCTTTGTGGTAAAGGCTGTGGAAAACCATTATATGGTAATTAGTTCACCATGGTAGTGATTGTACTAAAAGAACTAGCTAGTCCAAAAGCAAACGGCTATTTGGTAAAGACTACTCAAATCCGTTGATAGCTGATGATTTGCTAAAAATCATATGGTTATCAATGTACCATGGTTTTTCTTAAATCTAAACATTGGCTACTCCAGAGTTAATGGCTTTGGTAAAGAGACATCAAAATCCATTAAATTTTCAATGATTCACCTCTCACAGGAGTTAACACACCTGGAAGTGATGAGAATAGTTGAAACTTTTAAGATCTGATGTACATATTGCCAATATGATGCTGAGTTGCTGAAAAGATCTGATGCTGAAAAGAATTGTTGCTGATGAAGATTGAAGATACTGTTTGCATTGATGATGACAAAACAATAACGAGTCAGATTTGAAGAAACAACCTTTCCTTGAAGATAAAGTGTTGAAGTTAAAGACATACAAAGAAACTTGAAATCAAGCAAGTAGAATTCAAGTTAGGGGAGGATTGTTGGGATATAAAAGTCAAAGTACTGCTACTCAAGTCAAAGTACTGCTGTTCAATTAAAGTACTGCTGCTCGTTAAAGGACTGCTATGCAAATAGTTTAAGGACTAATGTGTAATTCTAGAATGTTCGTATTAGATTAGAGTTATAATTAGAATTACTTGTCGTTCAAGTTTGTAAACCGACTAGGGTTTTCTTTGTGCCTATAAAAGGATCCCTAGGTTGGCATTAGAGATGTGTGTTTAGTGAGACAAGTTCATGCGATTAGTGATATACGATTATTAGAAGTATTAGAGTTTAGAGTTTGTTAGTGAATCTGTGTAAGAAAGCAGGTTCAAGGTTTTAATAATATTCAAAGTCGTTTATTAATTCTTCTTAGCTTTGTTAAAGTAGATTCCGCATACTTAGCAAAGTATATCAGTGTTTCATTATTAATAGTTTTGAATTCATTCAAAGTTGTTAAACCGTAGACAAGCTACAAGTTAGTTTGGTCAGAGTATATCGATCCAACAAGAACACTAAAATTAAAATTTCAAGAACTTGAAGTGCTAATTTTAGAACTAAAGGATCAAGTCAAAAGACTTGAGAAAAATAAAGAAGTAGACTTAGGATGTGGGTCATGCATAAGTCTTCAAGTAGAAAATGAGAAACTCAAAGAAAATGTTTTGAGAATCATTAAGTTCGAAGAAGGAACTAAGGTACTTAATGAGATGCTTGAAAACATTAGGTTTAGTGAACATGACCGTGCGGACTTAGGATTTGACCCAAATCAAGCTTCTACAAGTAGTAGTAAACAAGTAAAATTTGTAAAGCCTGAAATATCTGAGTCTGTAGGTGACGGCACCACTAAAGGTACGGACGGTACCATTAAATTTAATGGTACCGTGGTACCGTCTGGTGCTGAAGTCAGATATGGTTCAATTTTGAAAAATAACTTAAGTCCTAAACAAAATCACAAAGTTGCTAATAGTGTCAAAACACCCATTGCTAGTGAAAAGAAAGTTAAAAGCATTTACAAAACCTTGTCAGATATCGAGTTTGATTTTGAAAAACCTGACACTAGGTCGAAGACTCCTCCACCTAGAAAAACAAACTCTCCCAAACCTCGGTTAAGAACTCCTCTACCGAAAGGTAACTTTAGAAGACAAAGTTATCCAAGTAACTTTCCCGTAACCTGGAATGACAGTTAATCACAAGGTTACTTACCATGGGAAATGTGTCCTCCATTCTCACATCCTAAACAATTGCAACAAATGCGTAGGATATTTGCCACTAACAACTTTGGACCCATGAGATATTGGGGACCAAACATTTGAGCTTCTGTTTTGCTAGATAAACATGGTTGTAAATAAACTGGAAGTCCAACAAATGAAGTGTGATTAGTAATTACACTAATCTAGTGATGAAAAGTCAAGTCGTGTGTCATATGCCTAGCTTTCAACAACGGTAGTCTAGTCTTCAAAGTTTTAAGGGCAACACCTCAGGCTCAGGTACGCTTTCTTAAAACACCCTTTGTTGGTAGAAATGCTAAGCATGTAGTGTCATTAGAATCTAACATAGTAGGCACTATAACAAATAAACGAAATTCATTTTTCATCATGACTCAAACATTTGTCAAAGACTATTATGACAAACTTAACTTGTCCAGAAATGTACAATGATCGCTCAAAGATCGTGCGTGACAAGTTTGAGATGAGCAATGATAAGTGAATCAAGTTTCTTCCCTAGCCCGTATATAATACTACTTGAAGAAAGTATCCTCATAAACCTAAGTATACTATATATGTATAAGATACTTAGCTTAGAAAAATCTGAATTCATTTTAACGCCCATATCCGCAAAAACGAATCTTACAAGAGACGATGAAGGTGAGTGCGCGGATAGTACTAGGTTAGGGGCATGATAGGTAATTTAATTTACCTAACGGCAAGTAGGCCCGACATCATGTCTAGTGTCTGGCTCTGTGCCCGCTTGTAAGAAGGATCTCAAAACTTCTTAACTTAAAGCGTTTGATGTATCTTCCGATGCATTAATGGCACTACACACTTGAGATTATGATATCTCGAGGAGATTGGTGTAGAAACTGTTGTCTATACCAACTCTGATAATGCGGGAGATAATGTGGATTGATAAAGAGAGAGTGATGTTTGTACCCTCATAGGTTGTTGTCAAACTTCTTGGTTCTCCAAGAAACAAACCACTCTTGCTATCTCCACGACCGAAGCCGAATACGTAAGCTCCGGAAAGGCATGACAACAAGCACTATGGATGAGACAACCTCCAATCAAATGAGACGTACATCTCAACAACACTCCTGTGAAGAGTGATAGCCGAGGTGCAACTAGACTTGACCGAGAACCCCGTGGATTGCTCATGTACGAAGCTTATCAAAGTACGTCATCTCCTCCGTCACGATGATGTCAAAAGAGAAATCCTTTCTTGGAAAAGCTTCCCTTAAAGGACAACATCATCGATATTCTAACCAATACGTTCTCCACACCCCTCTTATGACTATTTGAATATTTCTTCGGAAATATTGAAGTCATCGCTCAAATCTCATCTCATGACTCTCTAAATGTTTCATTGGAAATATTGGAGTCATTTCTCACGTCTCATCTAATGACTCTTTAAGTCATCCTTCTCATCCCACTCATGACTATTTCAATATTGCACTGCAAATATTAAGTCATTCCTTACGTCTCGTCATGTGACCTTTTAATATTTCACTGGAAATATTGAAGTCATTTCTCTCGTCTCGCATCATAACTCTATGAGTCATTCGTCTAATTCCGCTCATGACTAATTAAATATTTCATTGGAAATATTGTAGTCATTCTCTAAATCTCAACTCTTGACTTCTACTTATTTCACGGGAAATATTAAAAGTCAATTCTCATTTTCCTCCAATGACAACTTAGGCATTTCCTTGGAGATACTAAGGTCATTCCTTATCATCTCGCCTAATCATTTTCGTCAAAGAGTTTATTAGGTATAAACTTTTTCCTCGCGTCAAAAAGTCTTACTAAATAAGTAAGATCAATCAGTCAAGAGTCGAAACAGAACAAAAATGGGTTTCACAGACACACGGCTCCACTAAAGTGGCACGACACCACTAATGTTTAGCGGTACCGTGGTACCGTATATCTGAGAGAACCCGTTTTTCTTCTCTTTTTCCTCTGCATACTCATTTCAAACAAACAAAACCACTCACACCTGCTGTCAAAAACGAACCTCACAACCCATAACTAAGTTACATCTCTTCAAGATCTAATTCAGAGCATTGATTCTCAAGATTACCAACTACTTTCACCTATCCAACATGACGTGTAAGTCATTTAACTCTATTTCTCTTATTTAAGTCTAGGGTTTGTTCTTATGCATAAAATTGAATTGGGGTTTTTCAATTTTAGTTAAATTTCTATGAAATTAGGACTAGGATTAGACAATGTAGTACTTACATGATTTCCTAAACCTAGAATTTTTTTTAACCCACTCATATTGCATAATCTAGTCCGAATTTAAATCGGATTAAGACTAATTATTTTTAGTGGAATCATGTCTAGGATGGTTAAAATTGGAGTAGGAATGATTAACATTGAGGCTTTTTAATCTTAAAATTTTTGGCGCCAAGTTGAGGCGTTTACCAAACACCCCAATTCCATCGTTTTCGTAAAAGTTCACGTATCTAGGATCATGAAACCTGTTTCATGCATTGTTAATGCAAACTAAAAACGTTTTACATGCATACATGATCACACAAAAATCAATCGAATTACATAATTAATATGTACTCTTCGACGCATTTGATTGAGCAAAAGTAAAGTTAGGAGCGTTTGGGTAATTGATGCGTGGTTTTGCGACCTTACAACAGGTTTTACCTCTCGAGGGATCTCAAGAGGCTTGCAATCCCCACCAGGCAGTGTACCTGACCGATGTAGTATAGTGTAGTGGCAAGTACCGGGGGATTGATCGTTCTCTAGGGGAATAGTGTCGTTAGGATTGAAAAACTACTCTAATAGGTCTAAGGGTGAGGGAAGATTCTTTTTTGTATTTTTTTTATATTTTTATAAAAGCAAGTAAAATCTCGGGTTTGAAGGAGTGGGCGGAATTAGTTGCTAGTCAACTAACCCAAATAACTACAATTGTAAATAAAATAAAATAACTGAAAATAAAAAGGTTGTGGAACTTATATGGAGAGAAATGTGTTTACTTAGATTTCCTTACTCCCTAACTATCTTTTACCGGTTGATTAGTGTGTATTAATTGCGTGGATGACGGGTGTATTCCTTAATACCAATCATGGGGTGGCGTACGTACTTCCCCAACTCTATAAGCTCCTACTTCACTCCTATGTCGAGCCGGCTAAGAAGCTCCTAACATGGGATCATTAGAATTCGCTCATGCATTAAATACAACCATAAAAACCTTAGTACGCATTGGTTCATGTTTCTTAAGACGTTCAAGCAAGTTACCGTATAGGAGGTTAGCCAGTTTTCTTAAGCCTAACATCGATAAACAATCATCCAATACCCTTAATAACACACCAACAACCACTAATCAATAGTTAGGTTTCATTAGATCTAAGCAAACACAAGATAAATCTAGCCTAGCATGTTAAATAAAAGACAAGAACAAGATATAATCAAACAACACATAGACATATTGAATGATTAATTGATTACTTATCTTCAATTGAACATGGGAGATCCAAGGGTATAAAACCCTTAAAAGTAGCAGAAAAATTGTCTTAGGGTTTCTCCTCACAAATTTGCACACTAATGACTAAAAATTATGAGAATATATATAGAAAATCAGATCTGACGGCGTCACGTTATAGAGCTGACGCCGTCACCTCGCCGCGGTTAGGGTTTCTTGATGGCCTTCTTGACGCCGTCCCCTTTTAATCATGCAAAATCCTCTCTGGCGCGTCAGGGGTTGACAGCGTCACAATGGTGCTTGACGCCGTCACAGGTACTTTTCCAGCCGATTTTGAGACTTTGTCGTTTTCTTCACTTTTATGCTCCAAAAACGTCCAAAATGCTTCCTTTTCCAGATTTCTTCTCCAAAGTACCTAAAATGACAAAATGAACGATTTAGGGCAATATTTGATCAAATAAATACGATTTAGGGCTTAAATGACCCCCTAAAAGCGGTACACTTTTCGCTTCATCAGTAATCTCATTAGTTTTGTTTTAGAGTCGAGATTACCGCACCTCCACATAGTTTGCATATAGGCACACACTAGGCACATGCCTTTGAAATGAAATAATTTCAATTTTAATCTGTGATAATTTTTTTTTTCTTCATAGGTAACAAGAGATATCACATGTTTGATTATGATCATGAACTAACAGATGATTACATTCCCAAACCATCAACTGAACCTGACACCCCACTTTCTTATATACAAAGTTTCCAACACCTAGAGTCTCGTCTTTTTCATGAAGGGCGAATTGTCGAATCATCCTTTCTCAACCATGATCACATCCAAATCATGTTTCAAGAAATCGGATTCGATTGCTTGTTTCGGATCAATGATCAAATTTGTCCTCGATTCGTTCTCGAATTCTACCGACAAGTTAAACTCGTACATAACGAGGATCAAACTTTGTCTATCCAGTTTATGATTCAAAACCAAGATATCTCAATCACTCTTGACCAATTTTCCAATATTCTTGGACTTCCAAACCATGGACAATGCTCCTACATGGAAGGTTGGTCCCTCAAAACCCTCATGAGTCACCAAACTGAGTCCGGTCCTTACCATACCCAAATTCCCACTCCATGTGAGATAAAAGCTCATATTCGTCTTCTACAAAAAGTTCATGGTTCTCTTAAAGAGAACGGTGACATTGAGTTTCGTGAGTCTCATGAGTATGACTTAGATCCACTCAAAATCTATGTTGATGAAATTCACCCACATCTATGTAGATGGATAGAAGTCATCCGTGAAAATGTCTTTTGTCTTCCTCACAACCGTGAGCAACTCCCGGCGTGTTGTGCTCATATGTTGTATTGTCTAGTCACCGAGCAACCCTACAATCTCGCTTACTTCGTAGCAAGGAGAATTGTCGGTGTCAGGGGTCGACTAAATAAGGCGATACCCTATGGCATGATGTTGACTCGTCTATATCGTTTTGTCATAACCTCTTTCCCTCACCTCCAAAACAATCGATATCTCTTTGTCAATCCCACCATGGCCCCTTTAACCCAAAACACCTACACATCTCTATATTGGGAATGTACATCATCTCGAGAGAATCATGATGATGGTTCGGTATCGTGCTATGATGTTTCATCAAGTGATGATGAATGAAGGTGTGCGGAAGAGAAGAGATTAGAGATTACTAACTTAAGTAGTGTCACTAACTTAAGTATTATTAAGCTATTATTAATGGGGTCATGGCAATGTCCATCTAACATTAACAAGTTTAAATTGTCTTAACAATTTTTACTTGACATTGGTTACTTTAACAAGTTAATCAATCTTTATGTTTTATTACCCTTGTGAGCTTTGTCTAGTTCATAAATTTTCTTTTATTTTATCACATGCACTAGATGATAAAATTGCCTAGAATGATGCATGCTTCATAGTTGCCTAAACTTAGAAGATCACATGATAATTTTAGTTGCTAGTTTAGACTAGTGTTAGGAAATTTATGTGATTATTCCTTAGTAGATTGAGGCTTTGGGATTTGCTGCAAAATAGTCCATCCAGAATTACCCATTTTAGGCAGCCTAGAACCTGCAGAACTGGAAAAAGAGTCAACTGCAGGCCACGGCTCCACTAAATAGGGTACGGCTCCACTAAATTTAGTGGTGCCGTGGTACCTTTAGTGGTACCGTGCCCTGGGAAGACGAATTTAACTGTTCTCTTCCACTTTTTGACTCTCTTTTCCTGGAAATCTGCAAACACAACCTGATTCCCATACACCCAAATCCCCAAATCCACCATCCTATCTATCCTTGCATGCTTTGATTTGGCTATATAAGCTCATATCATGCATTGCTCTTCCACCAACATCCCACATACACCATTCACTTATCATGTCTTCCACAATGGCTACCACTTCCCACAAAACCAAGAAGCCAAGGTTGAACCTCAAACCTTCCAGTGAGATGATTCTCATTGATCTCACTTTAGATGATGATGAAGAAGTCCACACACCACAAACCTCAACCAAATCAACCTCCTCAATCTCTACACCCCTAGCTCCATCAAAGGCCAACTCAACAAGGCCAACATCATCATCTACCTTCACCACAAGAATCCCCACATCCTTACCTCCACCAAGTTCACCACAACCTTTAGCTCTCACACTAACCCTATCACCATCAACCCCCTTTGAACTTGGGAGTAACACATCATCATCTTCCCTATCACCATCACCACAACCTTTAATGGGTCATCCCATTCTTTATCCCCTACAACCACATACCCTAAGTTGTCCGTGTTGTCACCACAACCAACACCTCATCATGTGCCTTAGAGATGAATTGAGCCTTCAATTCTCCTACCTTGAGCACCTCCTCACACCACTACAAGGACCCATCATACTACCCCCTCCACCACCAAATAGCCCAACCAACTAAACATGGTTATGTTTAGTTTCTCAAATAAAAGATTAGGACCCTTTTGACATTTGAAGCAAATCTTGAAGTCTCTCATCACTAATGATGTCTATGTGTTTTCTTGTAGTTTATTTTGCTTCTATGATGTAGTCATACATATGTATGACATTTGTTTTATTTTCATGAATGAATGGGCTTTCATGTGGTTGTTTCTTGTTTAGTTTTTGGCTACTTAGCCATACTTTTGTGATTAGATATTTGTCATATATGCTACATGTTAGATCTTGTATATGTGTTATCTAACCTTGTTTTGCAGCACGAATCATTGCTCGATTCCTTGGTGGCCTCCAAACGAGGGGGAGTATAGATCTTGTATAGTGATGCTTAAGCAATCATTTATCCTGAAGGTAAACCAACTTGTGCACGAGAGTAGTGGAACGATCAAAGTGAATATCAAAAATCAACTATATTTATCAAATTAAAATCATCGTATTAACAAAAGCTAATGCGCCGTATTTTCGTTACGTTTCAAAATACAAGATTTTTGAGTCAGAAGATGCGTCGTATCGATTGAAATCGATGCGTCGTATCTGTTTAATAATTCTAAAACTGTTTTTAATTTAAATCGAAAATACGCCGTATCTGTCAAAACAGATGCGTCGTATGGCGTGAGGGTTTAGAAAAATTTCTTATTAAAAACAGAATACGCCGTATCTTGGGGAAAGATGCGTCATACTCGAATTTATTAAACGCGTTGTATTTTATAAAAATTAAACGCAATACGCCGTATCTATGAAAATAGATGCGCCGTATCGTTTGTATTAGCACAGTACAATGATAGCAGAATGCAAGAAAAAATAAAAAGAAAAACAAAAAACTAAAATAAAAATAACCAAAAAGAAACAAAAATTAAAGAAAATAAAAACACACAAAACAGAAAATATGCAAATAATACAATGAATGCAATTTATCAAATATACAACGGGGTTAGCGGTTAGAATCTAAAAATTAAAAAGAAAAGAAAAACCTAATTAAAATACTAATCAAATTAACAGATAATAACAATTCACTCCCCGGCAACGGCGCCAAAAACTTGATGTGCGTGTGTATTGCTCTAATTCTTTTATATCCACGGTAGCGGCTCCAAGAACTTGGTGCGCGCGTGATGTCGTTGTGGTTTTAGCAGTATTAATGCCTACTCAAGTTTTAAATTTATATTTAGCCGACTTATCAATAAAACACACACTTTAACGAGCAGTGTACCCGGTCAGTATGAATATAATGGTAAGTAGAGTGTCGATCACTAAGAGTGGAACGTATTATCTAGTTATTCTAATCAGTATTTTAATATCTTAAGTTAGCTGTACAATCCTAATCTAACGCAAGGGGGTTCAGCCTGAGAGACTGGCACGGTTTGGTTATGATTAAATAGAAAACTAAACTAATGAGCACGAATCAGCGATTAGCACACACGTACACAGATAGATACTCGAGACAATAAGAAGACCTGTCTTGATAATTAAGTAGCTTGTCACTTGTTTTATTGCTAGTTTTATATGAAGTGTATGTAATTAACCCTTTCTCGTTGGCTCTAATCTTATCGGCGAGTAAACCCTTAATGATCACTTATGTCTATCCTACTATCCTAGAATATTGAACATTTGTGATGCCCACGTTTCGTATAGGCTAGAATAGATAGGCGAGGAAGGGGCATGGCGACCCAAGCAATGCTCAGCTAGACACAGAGGTTATCAATGCACTAATAAAAGTCACCAAAGACATCAACATATAAACTTTAATTAATGGGAAAGCAATTTTAAGGGGTGCCCATGATTTTTCGTAGTCACATGGAATCGGCCCATCAATCCTGATGAATTAAAGTGTACTAATACAATAAAACAAAACTACTTAATGAATTGAATACATGCAGGACCTTCTTACAGCTCTTGTATCTTCGTTTAGGGTGTTTCTTGTGCTACTAACACGTATGAATTCGTCTCCTAGGGTTTCTGTCTCTTTCTTCTGAGTTTAGCTCTCTGTCTCCAAAAGATCTCGAAATTCGTCTGGCCTTGGGGTATTTATAGTTTCTGTCTGAGTGTTAGATGCGGCGCATAGGATAAGTAGATGCGGCGCATTGACTTAACTTCGCGTGGGGTCCAAGATTAATATATTCAGGAATATTCGTACACCGCCTTAAGATGCGGCGTAACTCCATTTCTCTATGCGGCGCATGTCCTTTGCTGTCTTGGATCGTAACTTGTGAAATCTTGATAGTGATGCGCCGTATGTAAGAAGTATGTTGCGGCGTATCTGGAGCAGAATGATCTTGATCTTGTACATTTCAGTAGACTCTTAACATCTTGCTTGTTTTGCTCCATAATTGGTCCAAAATCGCCAAGTTTCACATAATACTTGTTTTTACCTGAGAATTACAAAAGTAAACATTAACGTATCAATTCTCATATATAATATAATAAAACAAGTCAAATAAATAGGATAAATGATGATAATAAAATGTACTTATTTGAGTTCATCAAATATCCCCCCCACTTGAACTTTACTTGTCCCAAAGTAAACCTTAGAATGAATTTTATGAAAATGTATCCTAAAAGATATTTGGATTTATCTTTATATTTAAGCATGTATTCGTTTTGTCATAATTGCACAACCAAACACTTAACGAATTAGAAATAAAATAAAATATTTCGATAAAAGCAAATCTAATCGTTTAACTGTCCAGTCGTGTCGAATATTCTATAATAAGTTTGGCAAGTATACGCATCTCCCCCACTAAAGCTAAGGAATAACAAGTCTAAAGCGGTAAAAAGGGTTTGTTGGTTAAGGGTTAATTATTCTTTTTAATCTCTATCGATCTCAAATTCTAGAAAAGGCGACAAAATCACAAATACATGATCGAATCCACGTCCACGATACTTGCAATTGCTCAAATCCTTAACTCGAATAGGCTAAAGATAGGACCAAGTAATCTTCACCAATAATATTATATCAAAAAGGGCGACAAAATCATAAATACATAGCCGAATCCACGACTACGATACTTAAGATTGCTCAAATCCCTAATCTCAATAAATCAAAGGTTTGGATAACGAATGATATAGGGTATGTATAATATTTGGGATACAAATTGGTGTAAAATGAAAAATAAACAAAACAGATAAATTAAAATCCTAAGTGTGGTAAATTACTTTCCCCAAACCATCCCATGAATAAGACTCATATCATTGAATAACTCACGCTTTAACACTTGAAACACACGCTTTAGGTAGACACGAATTATACTCAACAAGATCTCAATCAAAGAATAACCTTAGTTGGCGTTCCCATAACGGCCAACTCCCATTCAATCCATAAATATAATATATAACAAGTAGTGGTGATATCGACCACTTAATACAAAACTTTACATAAGTTGGTTAAAATAAACATCCAACTTTTTCTTTTTCTCTTTTTCTTTTCTATTTTTTCGATTTTTTTTTTCTTTTTTTTTTGGACATCAACATATATGTGTAAAATTTCACAACTTTTCTATCACTTTCTTTCCGGATAATTTTTCCATACTTTTCATACTTTCAGAAATAACTGTAATAGCGAAAGTAGTAAACACACGAAAAATAAACTCAAAGTTATACAATATTTACTTTTATATCAATTGCATTGTGCAATTTCCTGACTCAACCAAAGATAATGAATTACGCACGCGAACACAGGTAATGTAAGGAAACACACTTTTCCTAAAGCAATTAACCAACCACGGATTTTAATCTACAAGGTAGGCTAAGGTGTAAGGGTGTAACGAAATATTATAACAAGGGTGTAAGAAACGAAAGGAATGGCTCTGAGTGTTTTTCTAGGGGTATCTTACTCTAAAAGTGAGAGTAACAAAAGGGTTTATACAGGGGTTAACTAACCAATGTAGTTAGTTAATATCACATAACATATATAGGCTATTTGGGTGTAATCCTAGAAATTTACCAATTTAGACAAGTCATTCCAATTATATAGATAATACTTATTATGGTGGTCTCGAATAGTATACAAGCCAAGTTCTAAAGTTTACAAGTCACCGGCACACTCATAGATTTGTGAATTTTGATAAGTTCACAATTTTTATAAATAATGTTATGTGTGCAGCTATGTAATTAGACTTTAAACAAAAACATGCTAAAAATTTTTAAATTTTGATATATTAAGAACATTTTAAGCATATTTTGAAAAAAATTTAGGACAATTAAGTGTTCTAATTCTCCAATCCCCCCACTTAAGTTAAACAACGTCCTCGTTGTTTGTGTCAAAGGTTAAAAACTGGAAAATAAAAGAATTAGAACAGAAAAACTCCCCTGAGATTTGCTCGGTATGATCCTCCATTATTCGTATAAGAGCAAAAATCAACTTTCTTGTGGATGAGAACGTTTAAGCTTCATAGATGATGTATCCACAAGAATGCCGGAATCTATAATACCATTAAGACTTTAACACACCTGAGTTAAGAAGGTTCAAACTTGCATAATACATTAGTAGTTAGTAAAAATAAATCATAAAAATTAAACTGAAAATCATTAGGTCAGTCGATACGCCGTATCTTATGGAAGAAGATACGCCGTATCGAGCCTGGAATAAATACGAATCAGAATAAAAGATGCGTCGCATCCTTAACCAGGGATGCGCCGCATTAAAATACTGACAGAAAGTTTTAAAGTCAAAAATAAAAATGCAGAAAATTAAATAAGATATGACCATTGCAGGCGATGCGTCACATCTCAAGATTGAGATGCGCCGTATCTTCTGCAGGTCTGACAGACTCGACACAGAACATAAAAGTAAAAATTTTCCTTCCGGGTTGTCTCCCGGTCAGCACTTGTCTTTATTCCAGAGTCTTCAAGTTAGACTCACGTTCAGCTCCTTAACACCGGTCACTGAAAGAGTCGGAAGCATCGCGCTCCCTCATCGCCAGTCCAGTAATATTGAACACTCCTTGCTTGTCCTTAATTTCCATGCCATTCTTCTTTAATATCTGTATAAACAAAGTTCTGTCCCTTTCGGGCAGAGATGACAAAATGATAGACGGGAAATTCTTATTATTATATAGGCCTAAATATGCAAGGTGGGGTGGTAGTTCAATAAACACATCATTATTCAAATTTGTATTCTCAACTATTCTCCTACGTTTGTTAATTACTTCACAATCATACCACTCATCATCAGAATCATTAACAATGTTGCGCCTAAGTTCGGTAGGTACATTAAGGTCAATAAATTCCTCGAAGTTCTCATGATTAGGATTAGTTGAGTTGTTTTGAATCAATGTTTCTCCCATAAGCCTAGCTTCTAGATCGAGGTCCATACGTTCTCTTAATCCTAGCACATAGACGCCTCTAATTATGCTTTTAGCAGGATTTTGGCACTTATAGACTAGTTTATTTTTCCCTACCCTTAATGAGATTTTTCTTTTAAACACATCAATCTTAGCATGGGCGGTAGACAAGAAAGGTCTTCCAAGGATTAAAGGAATCTTAATATCCTCGGGTATATCTAATATAACAAAGTCTACGGGGAAAACAAACTTCTCAATCTTAACTAGCACATTTTCGGCAATCCCTTCAGGTCATTTTACCGTTTTATCAGCCAATTCAATAAGCAACTTAGTTGGTGCTAATTTACCTAGTCCTAGGGTAGTGAATGTCTTAAGGGGCATAACACTAACACTAGCTCCTAAGTCAGCTAATACATTATTGAAAGATATATCATTAATTGAACAAGGTAAAGTAAAACTTCCTGGGTCCTTTTCTTTATGAGGCAAGGCACGTAAGTCGGTTGCAGAGCTCTCTTCTTTCATTGTAGCCTTGATCTCCTCTTCAATCTTCGTCTTATTACAGCCATTCAATCATCAAAGGTTTGATTACTCCAGCTAGCGTCTCTTGGTTAGGTTCAGAATGTAATCTTCCATAGTGATGCTTAAGCAATCATTTATCCTGAAAGTAAACCAACTTGTGCACGAGAGTAGTGGAACGATCAAAGTGAATATCAAAAATCAACTATATTTATCAAATTAAAATCGTCGTATTAACAAAAGCTAATGCGCCGTATTTTCGTTACGTTTCAAAATACAAGATTTTTGAGTCAGAAGATGCGTCGTATCGATTGAAATCGATGCGTCGTATCTGTTTAATAATTCGAAAACTGTTTTTAATTTAAATCGAAAATACGCCGTATCTGTTAAAACAGATGCGTCGTATGGCGTGAGGGTTTAGAAAAATTTCTTATTAAAAACAGAATACGCCGTATCTTGGGGAAAGATGTGTCGTAGTCGAATTTATTAAACGCGTTGTATTTTATAAAAATTAAACGCAATACGCCGTATCTATGAAAATAGATGCGCCGTATCGTTTGTATTAGCACAGTACAACGATAGCAGAATGCAAGAAAAAATAAAAAGAAAAACAAAAAACTAAAATAAAAATAAGCAAAAGAAACAAAAATTAAAGAAAATAAAAACACACAAAACAGAAAATATGCAAATAATACAATGAATGCAATTTATCTAATATACAACGGGGTTAGCGGTTAGAATCTAAAAATTAAAAAGAAAAGAAAAACCTAATTAAAATACTAATCAAATTAACAGATAATAACAATTCACTCCCCGGCAACGGCGCCAAAAACTTGATGTGCGTGTGTATTGCTCTAATTCTTTTATATCCACGGTAGCGGCTCCAAGAACTTGGTGCGCGCGTGATGTCGTTGTGGTTTTAGCAGTATTAATGCCTACTCAAGTTTTAAATTTATATTTAGCCGACTTATCAATAAAACACACACTTTAACGAGCAGTGTACCCGGTCAGTATGAATATAATGGTAAGTAGAGTATCGATCACTAAGAGTGGAACGTATTATCTAGTTATTCTAATCAGTATTTTAATATCTTAAGTTAGCTGTACAATCCTAATCTAACGCAAGGGGGTTCAGCCTGAGAGACTGGCACGGTTTGGTTATGATTAAATAGAAAACTAAACTAATGAGCACGAATCAGCGATTAGCACACACATACACATATAGATACTCGAGACAATAAGAAGACCTGTCCTGATAATTAAGTAGCTTGTCACTTGTTTTATTGCTAGTTTTATATGAAGTGTATGTAATTAACCCTTTCTCGTTGGCTCTAATCTTATCGGCGAGTAAACCCTTAATGATCACTTATGTCTATCCTACTATCCTAGAATATTGAGCATTTGTGATGCCCACGTTTCGTATACGCTAGAATAGATAGGCGAGGAAGGGGAATGGCGACCCAAGCAATGCTCAGCTAGACACAGAGGTTATCAATGCACTAATAAAAGTCACCAAAGACATCAACATATAAACTTTAATTAATGGGAAAGCAATTTTAAGGGGTGCCCATGATTTTCCGTAGTCACATGGAATCGGCCCATCAATCCTGATGAATTAAAGTGTACTAATACAATAAAACAAAACTACTTAATGAATTGAATACATGCAGGACCTTCTTACAGCTCTTGTATCTTCGTTTAGGGTGTGTCTTGTGCTGCTAACACGTCTGAATTCGTCTCCTAGGGTTTCTGTCTCTTTCTTCTGAGTTTAGCTCTCTGTCTCCAAAAGATCTCGAAATTCGTCTGGCCTTGGGGTATTTATAGTTTCTGTCTGAGGGTTAGATGCGGCGCATAGGATAAGTAGATGCGGCACATTGACTTAACTTCGCGTGGGGTCCAAGATTAATATATTCAGGAATATTCGTACACCGCCTTAAGATGCGGCATAACTCCATTTCTCTATGCGGCGCATGTCCTTTGCTGTCTTGGATCGTAACTTGTGAAATCTTGATAGTGATGCGCCGTATGTAAGAAGTATGTTGCGGCGTATCTGGAGCAGAATGATCTTGATCTTGTACATTTCAGTAGACTCTTAACATCTTGCTTGTTTTGCTCCATAATTGGTCCAAAATCGCCAAGTTTCACATAATACTTGTTTTTACCTGAGAATTACAAAAGTAAACATTAACGTATCAATTCTCATATATAATATAATAAAACAAGTAAAATGAATAGGATAAATGATGATAATAAAATGGACTTATTTGAGTTCATCAGACATCACATTTTTATGTGACAAAACATTTCTTTCAAAAATATACTTTACAAATTATTTTTGAATAATTAAGAAATGTTTTAATGAAAAAATAAATTTAAAATACATAATAGCTATTTTCCCCCCAAAATCAGCTCCAAACTTTCCCAAATAAGTTTTCACCAGAAAAGACAAAAAATAGAGCGTCGTTGTCTGACACGGCTCCACGGTTTCACTAAATTTAGTGGAGCCGTGGGTGATTTAGTGGAGCCGTCCCTTTATAACGGTCAGATTTTTTCTGCCTATAAATACCAGCTCTGTTCACAGTTCTTGGGCATCCTTTTTCACACAAAACTTTTTGAGTTTGATACTCTCTTCACATCTTTTCTTTTTGATCATTTAGTTAGGTTTTCTTTTGTTCAAGAGTGATCCAATCATCCTATCAAGTGATCCTCTTCATTCCTCTTCAATAGCAAGAGAAGAACACAAAGTATCCAAGTAGATACAAAGTGTTGTCATTCCTCTTCAAGTGCAAGAGAAGAACTCAAGGTATCCAAGAAGATACAAGAGTTGTGGTTTTAGTTAGGGGTCTTGTAACCTTTGTTATACACTTGTTGTATCATAGCATACATCAAGATCATTTTTCTTTTGTAAGAGAGTGAGTGAAGATCATTGTGATCTTATAGAGATATTGATTATCTCTTGAAGCCATTGGGCTAGTGTGATTGATCAAGAAGATCAAAGATAGATAGGATAGGTTGAGTGAAGTGAGAGTTGATCATTGTGATCGTGTCGAGATCTTGGAGATCTCTTGAATCCATTGGGCGTGTGTGATTGATCAAGTGGATCATAGGTAGATCGGGTAGATCGAGTCTTGTGTGAAGTAGTAAAGGATCAAGTGGATCGTGGTAGATTGGTGCTAGCTAAGATTAGCACTCGACATCTAGCTTAGTGTCGGAAATAGGATAAGCGACGTGTACGGTTTTCTCCGCCTAAAGGGAGGTTGTTGACATAGTGCTTGAAACTCTCGAGTGTGGTACTCGGGGAGTGGAGTAGGGCGAAGAAGAGCTTCGTAGCCGAACCAATATAAATCCTTTGTCCCGGTTTGATCTTTCCATCTCTACTCTTTACTTTCATTACTTATTATTAGTTAGTTTAGTGTGTAGTTCATGTTGGTGTTGATTGATTGCACATAAAAATCGAATCAAAGGTTTCCAATAGTAAAGTTTTTAACAAGTCTTAAAAGAATTAAAAGAACCTAAAAAACCGGTAAAACTATTCAACCCCCCCCCCCTTTTAGTGTTCCACAGATATGCTTATCATTGGCAGTAACGACAAGATGATCAAATCTACTAAAGACATGTTGAAATCAATTTTTGACATGAAGGATATAGGTTTGGCTAATGTGATCCTTGGAATAAAGATCATACGAACTCAAAATGGACTTGTGTTAAGTCAAGCACATTACGTGGACAAAATTCTTAATACTCACAATGCGAGGGATTTCGGCCTAGCTAGAACTCCAATTGACACCAGTAAGCATCTATCTAAAAATAGAGGCATATGTGTTGGCCAATTAGAGTATTCAAGAATTTTTGGCATGTTAATGTACTTAATGACAAGTACCCGACCTGACTTGGCATATGCAGTTAGCAGGCTAAGTAGGTATACTAGTAATCCAAGTTATGCACATTGGGGAGCTATGACTAGGGTACTTCATTATTTGAGATACAGTCGCGATTATGGACTGCATTATGAAAGATATCCAACTGTTATAGAAGGATACAGTGATGCAAATAGGATATCTGACATAAAGGATTCTAGATCGACTAGTGGATACGAGTTTACACTAGGAGGGGCAGCTATATCTTGGAAGTCTTCCAAGCAAACTGTTATAGCTAAGTCCACAATGGAATCAGAATTTATCGCATTAGATAAATGCGGGCAAGAGGCGGAATGGCTACGTCAATTCGTAGAGGACATACCAAGGTGGCCTAAACCGGTAACGGCCATTAGTATACATTGTGATAGTCAATCGGCTATTGGCAGAGCTCATAGCATAATGTATAATGGAAAGTCCAGACATATCCGTCGTCGACATAATTCGATACAACAACTACTCTCAACAGGAGTTATCTCAATTGTCTATGTGAAGTCAAAGGATAACATCGCGGATCCACTTACGAAAGGCTTAAGCAGAGAGTTAGTTAGTAAGTCGCCTAAAGGAATGAGACTAAATCCCTTGAAGGAATGAGTTTCTATGAAGGAAAACCTAACCCAGTTGACTGGAGATCCCAAGATGTGGGTTCAATAGGACAACCTAATCATAGAAATATGGGGGAAGTCACGTCAATGTAGGGGAGTTACTAAATATTGTAACTTCCTAGTCCATTCCTATAACAAATGTGACTTGTTGAGAGGTTAAACATATGGCTCTTATGATTCAGGATGAAATAATAAACCATAATGATTCAAGATGAAATCACAAAACATATGTTTTTAATGATTCAAGATGAAATCACCTATCTTAGAGAGAAGTGGGGTCGCTTCGAAAGGAATTGTGGGGGGCGCAATTCCTAAGAGCTCTTGCAAAACCAGGCTAGTGTTCATGACCATAACGAACACGACTATGAGGACTTGACAATGTCAGGGAAAGTCTTGTGTGAAGTGTAATGTCGTCTACGTAAACAAAGGTTAAGTTCAAGGACATCGCGTCTACTCAGATCTAGGAGACTAAGTGCATCTCACAAGGGAAGGTTCAAAGGGTTGCACCTACCTATCCTATGCATGACTTAACCATTGGAATTTCACTGAAACTTTCGTGTGTTTTCGACCGATCTCCATTCATGTGGGGGATTGTTGGAAAATGATTTTACAAAATGAGTTTTTGTCATTTTTGGACACTATTTAATATATATATATATATATATATATATATATATATATATATATATATATATATATATATATATATATATATATATATATATATATATATATATATTTCTTGGTAGGTTTGCGTTCTCCTTGACGAGAGCTTCACAACGAGCTAAAATGTGTCAAAAATTGAGTTAGTAAGAATGAGATATCGTGTCTCAAAGTGAAGCATGTGAAACACAAAATTTGAGAAAAAGAACACATCCCACATCGCCTAGAAAAGGAAGTGGGAAGGTGTTTATATAGAAATCATGATATTTGCTATCAAATTTTTTTTAGTTGGGTTTTACTCCCACACCTACGTGCGCGCGCGCAGGGGGGTGCAGATTTCAGGATTTCTGGGCCATAATGGGTTCGAAGCTTCTGAACTCATGCGAGCCCACGTGACCTGCGGACACGAATGCAGCTCCGAAACTTCGCCTACGTGCGTATCTTTTTGCTGCAGATTTCGTTTCCTTTCTTTTCAGATTTTGTGCAAACCTATTTTAGGAATTGATTTAAACTTTGTGTACAAGTTTAATTCAGATTCGGATATGATTTTCAAATCGTGTTATTAATATAACAAATTTGTAAATCTGTTTAATTTTATACGATATTCTGTCTTGGTGACCAAGACAAGTATTCTCTATAAATTAAACACATCTCATTCGGTTTTAACAGACAGAAAAATGACAGCTCCATAGCCACCGATTTCCAACAGTCCTTCGATCAAAAACACGCAAGATTTTTCGTGAACTTTCAGGCAAGTTTGTCACGTCTGGCTGTACATCAGCTTTGGCAGTTGTACCCTGGGAAACAGACGACGAATCTGTTTTAAGGGAATCGTGTTAAACACGAGCCTCGTGCCTTGACCGACCTTTACTGCTTTCGTTTAATTTTCGTTGAATAGTGTCTGTCTTCTGCTTCTAGTCCTTGCTGTCTGTTATTTAATTTTCTGTTATTTACATTCTGTTATTTATTGTAATCTGATTTAATTAATAAAAGTGTACACCTGATGAACTCAAATAAGTACATTTTATTACCATCATTTATCCTATTTATTTGACTTGTTTTATTATATTATCTGTGAGAATTGATACGTTAATGT
This sequence comes from Artemisia tridentata subsp. tridentata, assembly GCA_021014915.2. NCBI lineage: Eukaryota > Viridiplantae > Streptophyta > Magnoliopsida > Asterales > Asteraceae > Artemisia > Artemisia tridentata. The sequence goes on from CP139501.1 coordinate 284,642,922, forward strand.
TTACTTTTGTAATTCTCAGGTAAAAACAAGTATTGTGTGAAACTTGGCGATTTTGGACTAATTATGGAGCAAAACAAGCAAGATATTAAGAGTCTACTGAAATGTACAAGATCAAGACCATTCTGCTCCAGATACGCCGCATCCTACTTCTTACATACGGCGCATCACTATCAAGATTTCACAAGCTACGATCCAAGACGGCAAAGGACATGCGCCGCATATAGAAATGGAGTTACGCCGCATCTTCTGGCGGTGTACGAATATTTCTGAATATATTAATCTTGGACCCCACGCGAAGTTAAGTCAATGCGCCGCATCTACTTATCCTATGCGCCGCATCTAGCCCTCAGACAGAAACTATAAATACCCCAAAGTCAGACGAATTTCAAGGTTGGATTCTACACAACAAGACCGAAGACAGAAGAAACCCTAGAGCCGAATTCAGACGAAGTAGCAGCACAAGACACACCCTAAACGAAGATACAAGAGCTGTAAGAAGGTCCTGCATGTATTTAATTCATTAAGTAGTTTTGTTTTATTGTATTAGTACACTTTAATTCATCAGGATTGATGGACCGATTCCATGTGACTACGGAAAACCATGGGCACCCCTTAAAATTGCTTTCCCATTAATTAAAGTTTATATGTTGATGTCTTTGGTGACTTTTATTAGTGCATTGATAACCTCTGTGTCTAGCTGAGCATTGCTTGGGTCGCCATGCCCCTTCCCCGCCTATTTATTCTATCGTTTCTAGGATAGTAGGATAGACATAAGTGATCATTAAGGGTTTACTTGCCGATAAGATTAGAGCCAACGAGAAAGGGTTAAATCTCTGTGCGTTGCATCGAACTATACACTTCATATAAAACTAGCAATAAAACAAGTGACAAGCTACTTAATTATCAGGACAGGTCTTCTTATTGTCTCAAGTATCTATCTGTGTACGTGTGTGCTAATCGCTGATTCGTGCTCATTAGTTTAGTTTATTATTTAATCATAACCAAACCGTGCCAGTCTCTCAGGCTGAACCCCTTTGCGTTAGATTAGGTTGTACAGCTAACTTAAGATATTAAAATACTGATTAGAATAACTAGATAATACGTTCCACTCTTAGTGATCGACACTCTACTTACCATTATATTCATACTGACCGGGTACACTGCTCGTTAAAGTGTGTGTTATATTGATAAGTCGGCTAAATATAAATTTAAAACTTGAATACTGCTAAAACCACAACGACACACCGTGGATATAAAAATTAGAGCAATACAAGCACACGCATCAAGTTTTTGGCGCCGTTGCCGGGGAGTGAATTGTTATTATCTGTTAATTTGATTAGTATTTTAATTAGGTTTTAATTTATAACCGCTAACTCCGTTGTATATTAGTTAATTTGCATTCATTGTATTATTTGCATATTTTCTGTTTTGTGTGTTTTTATTTTCTTTAATTTTTGTTTCTTTTTGTTTTATTTTATTTTTGTTTTTATTTTCCGTATTTTTCTTGTATTCTACTATCGTTGTACTGAGCTAATTCAAATGATACGGCGCATCTATTTTCATAGATACGGCGTATTGCGTTTAATTTTTATAAAATACAACGCGTTTACTAAATTCGAGTACGGCGCATCTTTCCCCAAGATACGGCGTATTCTGTTTTTAATAAGAAATTTTTCTAAACGATAATGCCATACGACGCATCTGTTTTTGCAGATACGGCGTATCTATTATTTAAATTAAAAACAGTTTTCGAATTATTAAACAGATACGACGCATCGATTTTTATCGATACGGCGCATCTTCTGAATCAAAAATCTTGTATTTTGAAACGTAACAAAAATACGGCGCATTAACTCTTGTTAATACGACGAATTTAATTTAATAAATATAGTTGATTTTTGATATTCACTTTGATCGTTCCACTACTCTCGTGCACAAGTTGGTTTACTTTCAGGATAAATGATGGCTTAAGCATCACTATGGAAGATTACATTCTGAACCTAACCAAGAGACGCTAGCTGGAGTAATCAAACCGTTGATGACTGAAAGGCTGAAATAAAACGACAAGAGTGGAGGAGAATTCAGTACTGGTAACATTTGAGTATCTTAAAATTCTTGAAATAGAATTCCAGGTATCCTCTACATTAATTTACCTAGCCTTATAGAGAGTTCTCTACGAAACCTCTCCCGAATATAATCTTAATTTTGTAAGCTTGAAACTATATTTGCTCGTAACCTTGGAGTAAATCATTATCTACTAAACAAGAAGGTTATAATCATTAATAAAACGGATATGTTTATTGTTCTTATCTTGAATTTATATATATCACATGGTATACCGTTCTACCTAATTTGATGCATAAGGAAATGCGTTGCGGAGGCCAAGGTACGTTCCCTATTTAAATTTTGTTTACTGGAACAACAATACGGCGGATCTAGTACTCTAAGCGCCGTATCTCAGACTTATTAACACTTATTAACCGGTCAACGAATTTAGAAAGATACGGCGCATTACAATTATTCAATACGGCGCATCTATTTGCCCTATAAATACGAAAGGGATGCGCCGGATCTCAATTTCTTACCCAAATTTACACACAGTCAGTACGAAAACCACACACCAGAATCAAACCCTTTGATCCGAAGTGCTTTTCTCGAATCAAACCTCCTTATCCGAACTAAATCCTAATCGTAATATAAGGTGATTATTTTATTTAATTTAATAATTAGGGTTTATGCGATAATATGATTAGAACTTGGACCGAATTTCAATGGAAGATTAGGAGAATTGATTAGAATTTGCGTTAGATGATTTCCCCCGTATTTAATTTGCATAAATCATTGAATTTCTGGCCTAATTTGATTTGAATGTAAATTAGGGTTTTGAATTTGATTTTGAATTTTAGTGGGAAAATGGATTGGTGGTGGTATAATAAACTTTTAGAACTCTTTTAATGGGTAAAAGGGACTGTGATATTAAAGTGGGAGTTTACGTCACGGGTCCGGATTTCTTGGAATGCGTGCCTGACCCTTTTCTTTCATACTGATATATCGGTAGATGCGGCGCATCTAAGTTAATTGATGCGGCGTAACGACCTATTTCCAATTTAATAAAATTTCATATACTCCGTATTACTTAATTTAGATACGACGCATCTCCATACGCCGTATTCTATTGTGCTTGCTCCGCATCTCTATTTTGTGCAGATACGCCGCACTGATTTATCAGATGCGCCGTATCAACGTTATTACAGACTGTTTACTAACCTTAAAGAATTATTGCAGATGGCATTACCTGAAGTTGCACACAGACATCCGTGGCTCCGTTTCGAAACCCTGGAACAAGCCCATTTTACAACAGACTGTTAACAGTCTGTTTTGAAAATACATGCGCCGCATCTAGTAAAACAGATGCGACGCATCCTATCTTTTATTTTATTCTATTCCGTATTTATTCCAGGCTCGATACGGCGTATCTTCTTCCATAAGATACGGCGTATCGACTGACCTGATGATTTTCATTTTAATTTTTCAAGTTTTATTTTTACTAACTACTAATGTATTATGCAAGTTTGAACTTTCTTAGCTCAGGTGTGTTAAAGTCTTGATGGTATTATAGATTCCTGCATTTCTTGTGGATACATCATCTATGAAGCTTAAACGTTCTCATCCACAAGAAAGTTGATTTTTGCTCTTATACAAATAATGGAGGATCATACCGAGCAAATCTCAGGGGAGTTTTTCTGTTCCAATTCTTTTATTTTCCTGTTTTTTTTAACCTTTGACAAAAACAACGAGGACGTTGTTTAACTTAAGTGGGGGGATTGGAGAATTAGAACACTTACTTGTCCTAAACTTTTTCAAAATATGCTTAAAATGCGCTTAATATATCAAAATTTAAAATTTTTAGCATGTTTTTGTTTAAAGTCTAAATTACATAGCTGCACACATAACATTATTTCAAAAATTGTGAACTTTTCAAAATTCACAAATCTATGAGTGTGCCGGTGACTTGTAAACTTTAGAACTTGGCTTGTATACTATTCGAGACCACCATAATAAGTATTATTTACATAATTGGAATGACTTGTCTAAATTGGTAAATTTCTAGGATTATACCCAAATAGCCTTTATATGTTATGTGATATTAACTAACTACACTGGTTAGTTAACCCCCGTATAAACCCTTTTGTTACTCTCACTTTTAGAGTAAGATACCCCTAGAAAAACACTCTATTTGAATATACAAATAGCCTAGGGTGATTGGTAGTAAGTGAGTTACTGAGGGTTCAGTTGGTGGGTTCAGGAAATAAGGTTCGTAACTGAGGTTCAGGTTCTGGTTATGAGTTCAGGGTCAGGGGGTTCGATAAGTCAGGTTCAGTGACAGAGGTTCAATGGGTAGGGGTTCAGTGGGTAGGGGTTCAGTGACCAGGGGTTCAGTGATCAAATTCAGTGACCAGGTTCAGAAAGTAGGGTTCAGGAGGTTTAGTGTGGTTCAGTGAGTTCAGGAGGTTTAGTGTGGTTCAGTGACTGGGGTTTAGTGAATAGGGTTCAGAGGGTCAGTTTAATAGCTCACGTTCAAGGGTTGGCTTATGTTCATGGGTTGGGTCGTTGATCAGGTTCATTATCACCCTGTTTAACCATACCCATCCTCTAATTCTTAATACTCCCTAAGTCTCCCTTCACTCATTGAGTTTCAACTTTCAACCCAATTCATCTTCTAACTGATTCAAAGCTCACTCACTGATTCTTCTCGTCTGAATGACACTAATACTTTCTACCTCAGTTCCTGATATGCATTCACTGAAAAAATGCATTCGCTGAAATTTATCAGCTCCCCTATTACACTGAACAAACCTAACTTACGAATTCAGTTCACTGATGGTATTGCAAATTCAATGACTATCGTTTATCAGGGACTTATATGTCTATTTTTTTTTTCATCAGGGACTCGTTTTAGGCTTAGCCCGAAACAATAAACAAAATCACTGATTGAATTCCAACCTTTTCTACTCCTTGATACGCTCCGCACTCCCTGGTGATCAGTGTCAACAGCCTGATTTTATGATTCACATATTCCAACCATACTTATTATCTATCTTAGCCTAAAAGTCACCAACACCTTCACATCTTTAATCACTTTCTGATTTAAATCCCACCCTGATTCATATCATTTTCTGACTTACAATTTGTACCACCTGATACAACTCCCTGAGTCACAATCATAGTGCCTGATTCTTATCAAACCTATTATCAATGATGTTCATCACCCCTTGATTCAGGTTCAACGTAATCAGGCTCAGCCTGAATGACACCATAACACCGCCGATCCACAAACTGTGATATCCTCTGATAATCATATCATTCCCTTATTCAAAAAAACAACATCTATCCCCATCCTTACAACTCCCTGATGTTCATCAGACATCAGGTTATTGAAACTTACAACCATCTCATTCAAAGTTGTTTTCCATCTCAGACTACAAAAACTTAACACTTCACGAGTCACGACTCGTACTCTTCAGGACCCATCATCTATCTTACTACCACTATTAACTATTGGCTCATATCATCTTAAACAAACGAAACCCATCTCACAATCTTTTGTCGTTGCTGCTGTTTCTGATGTTCTTGATATTTGTTGAGATTTTGGCACAGTTTCATTGATGTTAGGTTATTAGGGTTTGTTGGGTATGAAGAACACCGCAGCTATACTTCGCCGGATCTGTACGAGGTGTCGATTTTTCTGGACCTTTTATCAGTGTGTCGATTTTTTGTTATAGATCTGTGATGTTTGTGTTGTGGGATGTGTGTTTGTTTTGGTTATGTAGATACAAATCTGGTTTTTTTTTTTTTTTTTTTTTTTTTTTTTTTTTTTTTTTTTTTTTTGGATATGTGGATTTAGTTTGGTGATTGGTTATGATTTGAGATGAGGATTTTCATTGAGGGTATTGTTGGATTTGGTTTTTTGTTTGTGTGGTTTGTGATAAATCTTAGTTCTTGAGTTTTTGTAGATCCGGATATAATTTTTGTGAAGGTGAAATGGATATGGGTTTTGGTGAGAGTTGTATGTCGGTTTTGATTAGATTTGTGTGGTGGGGAGTATGTTATTGTGGGGTTCAGGGAAGGCATTTATGTGTTATCAGTCATAATTAATGTGTCTGTCCCCCTCAAAAATTGCTACAGCAGTAGCAGTTTTTGAAGATCTCATATTTATTGTTGGACTTTGCTTAGTGTTATTAGCAGTCATGAACGAATCTGGATCATAAGATTAATCCACCCGCTCTGATACCACTTGTTGGTCCATGAAATTTGAGTAAATCTTGATTTTAATAAAGAACAAATTCATTAATAATGATGAACAATACTTATAAGATTACTCAATACACACTTGACTACATGATAACATCTTCAGCTTCTTCAAGGGGATAATTGCGGTAGACTATCCCCATTGAATGACAAATAAACTCTCATTGATCCAAGCTATGCTTAAGATTCAATGAGAGGATAATCCTATCAACTAATACTAAGTATTACTTTGTTTATTTAGAATCCATACTACCCCTATTACAAACTAAACATATATATAGTAAAAAAATACAAAGACCTTTTATGTGATGGTTGGTGAGATGTCATGCATCAAGTGGTCCCTCTTCATCTTCCTCTTTTGGAAAAGCACCAACATCCCTTTTGAAACAGTCATAACAAATATTACAACTCTTATGGCAATTTATTGTACTTTTTCTGACTTTTGGAAGTTCCCGCCCATATTTTTCAGTCTGTTTGTAGAGATAGCGTCTTCAGGGTCACTGAGAAATTTGTAAAATCTCAGTGACACTGGAGTTGTTTGTAGCTCATATACTTTACTCACTGACACCGCATCAGTAAGTAAAGTGTTTCTTCAGTACAAAGAGCTTTATACAACACTCACTGAATCTGTATCAGTGAGTGACCCACTATTTTATTTAGTGAGTTAGGCTATTTTATTTTCAAATCCTTGTCAGGGTAATTGGGTCAAATTTTTGACCCAACACTACTCTACAATGCTATGCCACTTGAGTTTGTAAAAGTTAATGTAGATCTTTAGGATATTAAACCTTATTGGTTTGTCTACTTTTGGCGTTCAGTAAGCGAGTTAAGTGGGACATTCAACATAATGCTAACATGGTGACATAAAAGAAAAATGAAATGACATTAGGAATGATAAAAGCAATAGTATATGGCAGAGTGAGAAGAATCATAAATCATGCATGTAAACAAGCTACAGATGGTAACAGAGTAAGCCACAAAGGTTAACTTTACAAGTACAGGTAGCAACAATGGTGCTCATTATCAAGGAACCAACTTAAAAGAACAACAGATTTTGTTTAGATAAAATATGCCTAGATAAAAAAGTGACCATCTTCAATGAAGGGGTAGCAGAAAACGACTAGAAGTACGAACTAGGAACTGGTTAAATGTTAAAGACATATAACACGCTATTAAGGAGTTTTGATACTTCAAAAAACAACTTGACATGGACATCTATTTGATTGGAAAGGTCCATGAAATAGTGGATGACTGGATGGTTTCAAGTTGGTTGGTAAAAAACCAGCAACAATATCATGTAAGGCTCAGAATAAAGAGAGCCTCAGATTGTAAAGATACTAAATTTTAGTAGTGTCTACAAACAATTAGGAATCGGAGTCACAGGCAACGAGTTACCTTCCAGAAAAAGAAGGCCTAAGATCATTGACTGAAAGACTGTTTCCGTAAAACCATAATGATAAGAATGTATAATCAGGTTTCTACTAAAAAAATGGATTTCTTTTATCACCACCGTAATTCACAGTGATGGAACCAAAAGGGGCTAATCAGCCCACCACCACAATAAGACACTTTGATGTGGTCTCAAGTTCAATTACTCCTAGGTGCAAACAACTCTGATGTGGCCACGCCAACCTTCCCAAAGAGGGGAGGGCTTTAACCGGTTTGAGTCATGTGGCAGTGGGCTCAAACCCATGGATTAGTCGGCCAAAAGGTCAGAAACCATGGTTATCCATACAAAAAAATAAAAAAAATAAAAAAAATAATAAAAAAAAATCACTCTCCTGCAACATTTCATACATATAATCAAATTGAGACAAGTGAGTAAATACGACCTAGTAAACCGATGAGCCACAAAATTGGGTGTAAGATTTTTTTCAGCGTTAAGAGACACAAAGAACTGATAAATGAGTTGGTTAAATTATCCTAAGGATCACAAACAGAACCACACATCTCATTTCCTAAACTAATAAACATGATGTTATAAGAAATTACCAAAGTTTCTTCCAACAACACAATGTGATGTAGGGCCATGATTCTTATCAAACTCCTCCTTTATCTGTTTAGCCATATCTTTCTCTACACTATCATTCTCAAACCCTTGTGCATGTCACAATTAATCCAATCAATAATCTTAATCACACAATATTAAATCATTGGGATAATCATTTATAAACGTATCCAACAATCCACTATATTTTTTATCTTTTGTGTGTATGTAACTTTTCTTTTCTCTATTCTAGATATGAACATTTAATAATGTCTTTGAGGGACGAAATGAGGATATAAAGTGACCACGTGTATATAGAATAAACTAAACAAGACTACAAACACAATTTTAAGAACCGTGTGCATTTTAAGAAAAAATCAAAGTTTTTTTTTAACAAAATTAACACTATGACACGAAAATCCATGGGTGTCCCGGGACCACCCTGGTTTCATCTTATGTGTATCATTACAAATATATTATGACTATTAGGGGGTGTTTGTTTCGGCTAAAGCCGGCTTATGGCTTTTTTGGTTTTGGGCTTATGTTTAATATGTTGGCTTATGGCTTATTAGTGGAACCTAAGGAAACCACTAGGACAGATGGAAAAGCTGATAACAACAGGTCTACCAATGCTGAAACTGGCAATCATGTGAGCAGAGATGCAAGACAACCTAGTGGGACTGTGAATGGAGGCAAAAAGATACAGAGGAATAAGTTTGTATACCAACCAAAGGTTACTACTAAGACTAATCAGACTGTGAATGAAAATTCTTCTAAAGAACCAGTTAGTAATGGTAGTACTAGTGCAGTCAGGAATTCTCCAAAGAAGACATGGCCAGTACAGGAACATGTTGTAATAGCTATCAAAGAAATAGCAAACAAGTATGCAGTTCTATAAGATAAGGATGAGGAGATTAGTGTGTACAGGCTGAGTGTTGATTGTTGAAGAGTATGCTATGTCTAGTGAGGATCCACCACTGAGTGTAATTGGTAAATGGACAAAGGAAATGGACATGTATTTTAAAGATAAAAGGAAGGAGATCAGAGCAACAACAACAAAAAAAAAAAAAAAAAAAAAAAAAAAAGGAAAGGAAGCTATTAACATTGAAGAAATTGAATTGGATGAGAATGATGTGTATGTTAACAGGTCTGATTGTGCCAAGTTTATGACAGATAATGAGGTGCAGGGGAGTAATTTGGGTCTGTTTTGCAAATAACTTTCATGGATTGTAAAATTGCAGCTTGGAACATTATAGGGCTTGGTATGTTGACTAAGTAGAATGAAGTAAGGAATTTAATTCGGAATGAAAGATTAAGTGTTTGTGTTGTCCTAGAAACACATATGAAAAGGATAGGATAGAGAAGATCTGTGAAAGGGTGTTTGGGAATTGGAATTGGCAACATAATCTGAGTGAAAGGACGAAAGGTTGTATAATAATTGTGGGGTGGAATAGTAACCTGGTTCAGTGCTCACTCATTCAAAGCACTAATCAAGCTATGTTCTATCTTATAGAAGTTCTGCATCTAAGTGTCAAATTCTTTTGTACATTCATCTGTGCAGCAAACCATGGAAAAGACAGGAAAGATCTGTGGAAGGATTTGTGCATTTTTAAACAGATCATACAGGATGAGCCTTGGGTAATCATGGGTGATGTTAATGTTAGTCTCAATGTTACTGATCATTCTGAATGATCATCTCACATCACTCAAGACATGATGGATTTCCAAGATTGTGTAAATACCATTGAAATGGAAGATCGGTGCAGTTCAGGATTTCAGTTTACTTGGACAAAGAGTCTCCTTAATCCTAATGCCACAATACTAAAGAAGATTGACAGAGTTATGGTAAATAGCAAATTCTTAACTAATCATAATAATGCTAATGTTGTTTTCCTTCCATATGGTATTTCAGATCTTAGCCCTGCTATTCTCATTTGTCCTGAAATCATGAAGAAGAATAAGAAGGCTTTTAGATTTGAAAATTATGTGGCTGACAAGCAAGAGTTCAAAGACTTATTGGAGAGCAAATGGCATTCAGAAATAGAAGGTCATAGTATGTATAAGCTTGTGAGAAGAATGAAGAACATGAAAATACATCTCAACAAACTTAATTGGAAGAATGGAAACCTGTTTGAAAGAGTAGAGATCTTGAAAATAAGATTGGATGACATTCAAGCTAAGATTGACAAGGACCCTACAAATTCAAGCCTAAGAGAGTGGAAGAAGTTGGCATTCAAAAGGAGTATACCACTGCAATCCAAGATGAAGAAAAGCTTCTTTTTCAGAAGGCAAAAGTGGAGTGGCTTAAGGATGGGGACAGGAATTCTACATACTTTCATAAAGTTCTTAAGGATAGGCTTAACAGAAGCAGGATCCACACTATTAATGGGGAAGATGGTACTGTGTATTCAAAAGAGCAAGTGGGTCCACAGTTTGTTAGCCACTTTGAAAACTTCCTAGGGGTCACATCTAATGTTGTGGAATGGAGTGCAGAGGATAACAGACTGTTTATCAACAAAATAAGTGATCAAGAGGCAATGTTCATGATCAGGGAAGTAACTAATATTGAAATCAAGGAAGCATTATATGACATAGATGACAACATGGCACCTGGACCTGATGGTTTCACATCTAAATTCTTTAAGAAAGAATGGAGTGTGATTCAAGATGACTTTTGCAATTCCATTAAAGAATTTTTTGTATATGGGAAACTGTTAGGAGAAGTGAATGCTACATTAATCTCTCTAGTTCCTAAGATGGAAACACCCCAAAAGGTCTCTGATTTTAGGCCCATTGCATGCTGCAATGTTGTCTACAAGTGTATAAGTAAGATACTGACCAATAGAATCACTGGTGTTCTGAATAGGATTGTGGATCAAAATCAAAGTGCATTTATACCTAGTAGGGCTATAACTGATAACATTCTACTTACTCAAGAGTTTCTAAGGGGTTATAACTGTGCTAATGGCCCAAAAAGATGCTCCTTCAAAATTGATACTCAGAAAGCCTATGATACAGTCGGTTGGAGGTTCATGATGAGCATATTGCATAACTTTGGATTTCATAATACTATGGTCAATTGGATCATGACCTGCATAAGCACTCCTAAATTTACTATATGTGTGAATGGAGACAAGCATGGTTATTTCAAGGGTGGTAGAGGCTTGAGGCAAGGAGATCCTATCTCACCATACTTATTTACCATGGTTATGGAAGTGTTGAATCTGATTCTCAGAGATGAAATCCAAAAAGAAAGGAACTTTAAGTATCACTTTAGGTGTAATAAGCTTAAAATAACCCACTTGTGTTTTGCAGATGACCTATTGATGCTATGTCATGGAGATCCTACCTTTGTTGAAACAATCAAGAAGGCCATTGAGAAATTTAGTGCTATATCAGGTTTAAACCCAAATCTTGGTAAGAGTACTCTCTTTTGTGGAAGTCTAACTGAGGAAGAGATAGCTTCTATTCAATCTATATTACCTTTCAAGATTGCGAAACTCCCAGTGAGATACCTTGGAGTACCCCTAATGGATAAGAAGATTGGAATCAAAGACTGTAAAAGCTTGGTGGACAAGGTTAGACAGAAGCTAGGGGATTGGAAAAACAAAAGTCTTTCATATGCTGGGAGAGCTCAATTAATTTCATCTGTTCTATCTTCTATGCAAGTTTATTAGGGTTCAGTTTTCAAGCTCCCAATGTCAGTAATCAAGGAAATTGAATCTCTATTCAAAGGTTTCTTATGGTGTAATGGAGAGTTAGCTAAAGGGAAAGCAAGAGTTGCTTGGAAAGATGTCTGCAAACCCAAAGATCAAGGAGGTCTTGGCCTGAAACCTCTGGATTTATGGAATAAAACATTACTAGTTAAGCACTTATGGAACATTGCATCAAAGAAAGATTCATTGTGGGTAAAGTGGATTAGTACTGTTAAACTTAAAGGGAGGAATGTTTGGGATGTTCAAGCCTCCAATAATGATAGTTGGTGTTGGAAAACAATCTTAGAGTTAAGGCAATTAACTGGAATGCATATGAGATTCAAAGTTGGAGATGGGAGGAATATTTCAATTTGGCATGATAGATGGGATGAAAACCAAGCTATTGGCAAGATTATCAGTAAAAGGGCAGTGTATGCAGCTGGTTTTAATGACAATAGCAAGCTCAGAGATTTGATTGATGAGAATGGATGAAGGTGGCCTAATGAATGGTACAGTAAATATGCTTTTCTACAAAGTCTACCTACCCCAACCCTCAGTGATAAACCTGACAGAATGATGTGGATAACCAATAAAGGGCAAGAGGTCAAGTTTACTACCAGGCAAGTTTGGGAGGATCTTAGAGGGGAAGATAATAAAGTAACATGGTCAAAACTGGAATGGCACTCTCACTGTTTTCCTAGACATGCATTCATCCTATGGCTTGCAGTTAGGAATAAGCTTATTACTCAAGATAAGTTGATAAAGTGGTATCCCCTGCTAACTATGGAGTGCTCATTATGCAAGACTGTTCGTGACTCTCATGACCACTTGTTTTTCAAATGTGAATACTCTCAGAAGATTTGGGCAGTAATTAGGGATAAGGCAAGGATACAAAACAATGATACAACATGGGATGAAACTGTTAACAATTTGTCCATATTTAAGAACCACAATCAGATATGGAGCATTATTCAAAAAATATGCATTGCAGTCACAGTGTACTTCTTATGGCAAGAAAGAAATTTTAGGATTTTCAAGAAATAAGAAAGAGATGAACAGGTCCTAACTAAGATCATTTGTGATGAAGTTAGAGCTAAACTAATGTCCTTAAAAACAAAGAAGTCTATTGCTGTGTTGAATGCACAAAGGAGTTGGGGATTCTGAAAACAGGGGAGATAAGGGAGTGTTTGGTATAAGAATGAATGTGAAGATCTCTTTTTAACTGTTACAGAGTTGTTGTTTTGAGCTGTTGAATAAAGGGGTGTTTGGAACAAGAAAATTTATGAAGAATACTACAACTTGAAAATAACAATTTGCAGACCTGGATCTTCAGTGCTGTTCTGAGTGTAAAAGGGTGTTTGAAATAGAATGTTCATGAAGAGCAGACATTGAAGGAGGAAATAACAGTGATATGCAGTGGGTCTAAAAAGTGTTTTGGATCAGTACAACAATATAACAGTTTGCTTATAAGCCCATGTCAGTTCCAAATGGAGTGTCTGGGATAAGGCATTATAAGCAAAATTTGACATATGCAGGCCACTATAGTGCAACAGGACCTTGTACCTTGGAGTCTTAATGGTGTGACTGTACCTATTTGATTCACATATGCTTTCCAAATTTGGCCTTGGGAGGGAGTTTGGTGGGGTATGCTGAATCTATAGGAGGTCTAATTCATAAAGATGCACCATAAAGTAGGACTGTGCACTATGAAGGGTAAGTAGTTTGGGCGGATGGTGTATGATGGATGGAATAGAGAGGAGTGCAAGATGATCCTTATTGGTCCATCCAATACATCATTACAGGAGGATTGGTTGGTCATCATTGAGGGTGAGTGTTCCCATACAACTGAAGCCTTTCTAGAGAAGGAAATGTAGGTTGTAATGGCAGAGCCCCCCAATGGATGGGTTATGGGTTCCTAGTGAAGCCACACATCATCTCTGTTTTAACCATTGTGGTTGCAGGTTGAATGGTTTTGATGGGAAGGTGATGTGAAAATGTAGCTAGATGGTAGGTGCATTTATTGGTGAATTCAGAAGTCAAGTTGGCATGGTTCATGTTACAGTGCAGCTTTGAGTAATTGGGTATATCTCTGTGTTGACAGAGACGTGGACTAGTTATGTACGATATCAGATGGCTTTGTGTCTGTTATTGGATATGCTAGATAGTCTGATATATTCTCTAGTAGAATGTATGCTGATGTAGTATAACTGGATGGACATCTCAGTTAAGTGAATGTGTTGTAATTTGTTGATTGATATTAATATAATTCACCAGTTTGCACAAAAAAAAAAGTTTATTTATGTCACAATAAACTAATTTAAGCCTAAAAGTTTCAAAATAAGGCACAAAACATAAGGTCAAAACCAAATAAGTTATAAGCCGGCTATATAAGCCGAAACAAACACCCCCTTAATAACAAATAAATTGTGTTACATCATAATACACACACAAAAGACATGATTAAATGTTGATATAGAAAGAAAAAAAGTTTTAGATACATTTATAAATGATTATTATCTGAATATATCATAATAAGTAAAACAAATGGTTACAGCAATAGCGATATTGACGGCTTCAGTTTGCATATCTTCCTTTATATCAGCGACTTTGATTATGACTTTACGGCTGCTGGAAGATGAGTTGCTTTTCCTGTCATCGGAGGAGCTTTCCAGCGTCGGCGATGGCATAAGTCCGATCAAGGATCTGCTGTTGTTGTCACTCATCTTGTTGTTATTGTTGGTGTGAGAAAGGGGTTAAATCATACTGTACCTACACCTTACCATACTGAGAATAAAAATAATATACCAGTGTTGATCAACTACAACAGTCTTTTTATTAGAAGAACCATTTTCAGCATTAGATGACGTCATCGACGCTAGTTCTTCTTCTTTTTTATCGGGCTTCACCTTAGAAGTAACTTTAGCTTTTTTAGCCTTTGGAACTGGCTCAACAACCACCACTGGCTTGGTAGTTTCCTGGCGCGTGGAGCTGCGCGTGACACTGGTGGTTGGAACATTCTCGGATGATGGTTTAGCTTCGGTCTTACGCTTGTTTGGCGCCATTTGATGAAACTTTTTTTTAGGGTTTGGTTTTTTGGTTTTTTAGGAAGAGAGAAATGAGACAGGAAGACAACAGTTTTACACGGTTTTTATTGAAAAGGTTTAGGGTAAGTTGCCTCATGTTTTCCCGCCCATTTTGTTGTTTTTTATGTATCGGGATTGGATCCTAAAAAGTTTTATTTTGGTAAGCTTCTAACATACGCTTCGACGAGAGGACCAGGTTTGACTATTTGAGATTTTGAGGCATTCCTTGGGACCAATTTTGGTAATGTGTTCATAATACTATGAGGCCGAATGGCAAAGGGAGGGTATTCTCACCTTACACCTTAGCGTCACCTCAGCTTTCTCTCTCTCTCACTTCCCCTCATTCACACTCACTTTTTTGTGGACAAGCTCACATGAACCTCACCTTTCATTAAAATATCCACTTTATAAAATTATACCCCACTAAATACCTCACATACACTCACAAACCAAATAAAAAATTATAAAACATTTAAGTGAGGCCCCTTTTTTTCAAACATTGCTAGGTGAACGATTCACCTTAATTTGTCTTGGGAACATCATGTCGCGCGTGACCATCAACCTCGGCCAAGGGACTCGCGAGTGAGTTTGAACTTAAGGTGAGGAGGTCACCCTCCTTGCCGACTAGCCTTAGGATTTTGCATTAACCACTTGTATCACGGAATTATGAAAATGAAAGTTATGAATGAACTTTTCTTAGAGCAAAAGTACCGTGGCTTAAGTCAACTCAAAATCTAACTTTTCACACTCACATATCAAAATTTCTTATCTTTTATTGCTTGAGCCATTTTCATTTTTTGAGAATCATCATTTTAATTTATTTTTTTATTTTTTCAAACAAACTAATTTTTCATTCATTCAAATAAAAATACAAATTATATTACGAAAATGAAAAAAACACACAAAAAATAAATTAAAAACTTTATTCATGATGTATTATTAAATCAAATGTCCACATGAGTTAAGTTTTTTTTTTTTTTTTTTTAACTTCACTTGAGCTAAATAACCCATACAAACCGTATTATAAAAACACATTATAACTACAAAAAGTGATAAAAAAATGTTACACAAACCACATTATAAAACTCACATTATCACTATAGAAAGTGATAAAAAAATCTTTTTAACACAAACCACTTTATAAAACACATGTTCTGCATATTTTGTTATTTGCTTACACCTGTTACACATATCACCATGCACACGCTGCCTTCTTCTGCCTGCACACACACACAAAAATAATCACAAAATCCACAAAAAACCAAAAAATTTGGCTTCTTCCGTTCTCATGCAAGCTAGAAGAGTGGCTCAAGAAATGGTGCAGGGGTGGGTGTTGAATTGTGGTTAACAATTAATACGTAAATGTCTAGTTTCGAACCCGAGACCTCGGGATTGCACACAATACAAACGAGAATAAAAGTATAATAATTATATATGTTAAATGTTGTGAATATATAATTATTTAAACACTTAACGGAGTCAACGGTCGTTAGTACTTAACCGTATGGACTAACTATCGTTAAAAATAAACGAGAAGGACTAATACGAAAATAGATGCCAAGAAGGATCCAGAAGATCCTCTTGGATCCCATAGGCTGGTCGACTTAGGGTTGGGGAAACCTAATTCTAGTCCAACTTGTCTTCCAAGTTTCTATTAGTATATAAACAAACTCAAGGGTTATTGTTTGGCTAATCTTTTGTGCACACACACATAACCCTAAAGCTTTTGTTTTCTTTTTCCTCTCCTTGCCGATCGTACAATCCCATCTCATTAGGGTTGTCGATTTTTGGTGATCAAAATCAAGTGTTTTCTTAGATCTTGCAATCTCTTTTATTCGTTATAGTTTGTGTGTACAAGAACGAGGTAACAACACACTATTGTTGTTATCAAGAGATCGATAAACAAAACGGTAAGGGGTTTATCATTGATCTAGTTTAAATTATAATCAAGATTTATTGAAGTGCATTGGGTACGTTTTCTATTTATGTTTAAGTTAATAATTATGTGTTATACTTATTTGTTTACACGCTTCCGCATACTTGTGTACTTTGATTATGAAGTTTTATGATTGTCATGGTCTTCTAATTCCAACAGTGGCATCAAGAGCCATGTATAACATGTAAATTGATTACTTAAACAATAAAAAACGTATCTTTTAAATTGTTTAGAATATACATGTTTTATTTTCTAGAGTTTTATTATTAAAAATTTGTCTTTTTTATAAAAGTCGAAACCCTAACCCTAATTTAGGGGGGGTGTCGATTTGATCCATAAACCCTAATTAGGGTTTGTGTTTTTCATAATTAATTGTGATTAATTAGAAACCCTAGGTCTTTAAACAATTGTTGTGTTATGTATCTTGTGACCTAATTGCTATATGATATGCATGAATCCGTGACTATACATGCATAATTAGTCACGGATAATTGCTTGAATTAAAT
Organism: Artemisia tridentata subsp. tridentata; assembly: GCA_021014915.2. NCBI lineage: Eukaryota > Viridiplantae > Streptophyta > Magnoliopsida > Asterales > Asteraceae > Artemisia > Artemisia tridentata. The sequence goes on from CP139501.1 coordinate 284,660,438, forward strand.
TGTTTAGATGTTTGCTACATGTTTAGATAAATCTATAATTAGGGAAGACCTAATATATTAAATTAATGAATCGGTTATGTGCAACATGGTATATTATTATTAAAACTTACGCGACCAATTGTTGGCGACTGTGGTCCATTGGGTACAATGAGCTCGAAAACCAATGAGAGTTTTATTGATTCTATACATAATAATTCACATATAGATTATTAATAGGATTTGTTTAAAAGGTTGCATGTGGCTAGATGTTTCACTAACAATTAATTGTTTTCTTATTAGTTGATTGTTTGTTTTTCTTTTAAATTACTTGTTTATTGTTTTTTTTATGTGATATGTTAAAGTAAGCAATAAAAAGGGTAATTTTTAAAGAAAAATTAAATTGGACTAATAACGGTGAAACATAAAGTGATAAAGTAAGGATCTTGCAGAGTCTTATGTGCCGCTAGTGGTCCGATTCGCACGGTAATCAGCTCCCAGGCGAGACTAGCAAGATCTAAACTTTGTTACTTAATTTTTAAGATTAAGATCATAAACTTTTGCTTGATTGATGTTTTTGTACAATAGTGTGTGAAAGGCAGACCAAAGTTGACAAACTGTGTGGTGGGTTTATCTGGAGAGGGGTTTTTTAAGAGATTCGCTCCTACCGGTTCTCCGGGCCCGCTTGTGCGTCAACTGCGACTTACCTATATCACTATTTACGTACACTATCATCTTAAGGGTGATTTACCTCAATTCCACATGCCACTTTTGTGGCAAATATCCGAATAACATGTAAGAGTAGGATATGTGGGCGATAATTGTTGGTACTTCTTTAATTGGTGAACCCAATACCTCAAGTACATAGTTTTTGGTTTACTCTTAACTAATTGGTAAATTAAAATTGTTTTGAAAACTAATGATACAAAGATGAGTGCATGCATCTTTGTACATGTTTTTGTCACATCAAAAACTAAATACCCTAAAATTTAAGTTACATGCCATCTAACTATAAGGAACACTTGAAGTTAATTTTGGGTATGCGTGAGACCTGGACCAAAATTAATGACAAGGTAAATTCCCGAGTGTGCGTGAGACCATACATGGATTAATTTGCAGTTTCTAAGTTAGACAACTTAATTAAGCTGATGCGTGAGACCTAGAGCTTAAGGCATGAGATGGGATAAACATGCTTACGTGACATATTGATGAATCAATATGTAGTAAATCCCATAAATTATCTAGGAATTGGAAAACTTGTTTGCCAATTATTGTACGACAGATTACCATCTTTTGTACTTCCACTACTAGCAGATCAACTGATGTAGTGGAATTATGTAAAGTTGGATCCTAGATTTTCAAGGAAATTAAGTTGGTTATATGAATATATCCATGGGTATTATATTTTCTTGAGAATAAGTATTATAGAAAATACTAATGTTTGAACTTTTCTATTTTCTGTAGAATGGCTCAACCCGATAACTCCGTGTTCGCTGCTTTCAAGAGTCATCTTGAAAGAGCCAAATTGACTGGGAAAAACTTCAATGATTGGCACAGATCGCTCAGAATTGTCTTGAGGGCGACTGGTAAGCTCAATTACTTGAATACTCCTTGCCCTGATGAGCCTGCTGCGACCGCTACTGAAGAGGTAAAAGCAGCATGGAGAGCTGAGTATGCTAAGTACAATGAGATTGGGTGCTTAATGCTTCAAAGTATGGAACCAATGATGCAAAAGAAGTTTGAGTATTACTTTCCATATAACATGCTCGAGCAGCTCAAGAAGTCTTATGAAAAGACTCCTGAAATTGAAATGTATGAGTCTCTTGACAAACTACACAGCTGCAAACATGGTGATGGTAAACCAGTTGAAGACTATGTGAATGAGATGAGAGATTTCTTTGATCAACTTCATAGAGTCGGATTTGGTTATCCCGAGAATGTTCAAGTTAACCTAATCAACAGGTCCCTTAACAAGGATTTTGCTGGTTTTGTACAGAACTTCAACATGCATTGCTCGGGGAAGACAGTTTCTGAGTTACTCGCATTGCTTGTTGACTACGAGAAACACTTACCACACAAGGGCAAGGCTCCTACTCCGCAAGTGTTGGCAATTCAAGGAGGTAGGATCCAGAAAAAATCGCATGTGAACAAGGGTAAGGGTAAAGGTGATAAAGGCAAGCAGGTCATGGCCTATCAACCAAATCCTAAGGTGAATCAACACCAGCCCAAGAAGAACAAGGTTAGTCCTCCAGGAAAGAAGGATCAGGCTTGTCACCACTGTCATGAAGTAGGGCACTAGAAGAGGAACTGTCCGCTCTACATCAATGACTTGCGACAGAAGAAGCAAAAGAGTGAAGCTGGTAAACCCAGCTCTTCAGGTGCGTTCTTTGTAATCGAATTATTTACTCTAACTCGTAAGTTAAATTCCTGGGTATATGATACGGGATGTGGTATTCATATTTGCAATACTATGCAGGGGTTTAGAGTTGAGAGAAAGCTGGCCTATGGACAACAATTCTTGCACGTGGGTAATGGAGCACATGCAGAAGTTGAAGCTATAGGCGTATTTGATTTAGTGTTGCCTTCGGGCTTAGTACTATCTTTAAATAATTGTCATTATGCACCGTCAATTGTTAGAGGTGTTATTTCATTTTCATGTTTGTTGAACCTTGGTTTTGAACATACTATTAATAGCAATGGAATTTCTGTTTCTTTAAATGGTGTATTTTATTTTAATGCTATTGTTGTGAATGGTATTTTTGAACTTGATATGAATGATAATGGTAATGCTTGTGTTAAAAATAATTCGATGTATAGCATCAACAATAAGAGAATCAAGAAAAGTCTGGATTCGTCTTATCTTTGGCATTGTAGACTTGCTCACATAAGCAAGGATCGCATGAAAAAGCTGCAACATGATGGGCTTTTAGAAAAGATCAATGATGAATCATTTGATAAATGCGAGTCTTGTATTAGTGGGAAGATGACGAAGAAACCCTTTAATAATAGGATTGAAAGGGCTACTGATCTACTTGGTCTTATTCATACAGATGTGTGTGGACCACTTAGACATGTGTCAAGGAGAGGTGCTAGCTACTTCTTAACATTTACGGATGATTTCAGCCGTTATGGTTATGTTTATTTACTTAAACATAAACATGAGATGTTTAAAACATTCAAAGTGTTTAAAGCTGAAGTAGAGTTGCAACTTGGAAAGAAGATTAAAGCTCTTCGATCCGATAGAGGTGGTGAATACCTGAGTCAAGAGTTTGTGGATTATCTAGCTAAGGAAGTAATTGTCCAGCACCTTACTTCTCCATATACACCACAACAAAACGGTGTATCTGAGAGAAGAAATCGTACATTCCAAGACATGATACGATCTATGTTTAATCTAACAACTCTTCCCTTCTCATTTTGGGATTATGCCTTGGAGTCTGCTGTTCGCATTCTTAATATGGTTCCCACAAAGAAGGTTGATAAGACACCATATGAGTTATGGACTGGAAATGCTCCTAACTTGTCTTATCTTAAGGTCTGGGGTTGCAAGGCGTACGTTAAACGTGACTCGGGCGACAAGCTCCAACAAAGATCTATAAAGTGCATCTTCGTAGGATACCCAAAGGAAACAATGGGTTACTACTTTTATTATCCTCCTGAGAACAAAGTATTCGTTGCAAGGTATGGAGATTTCTTAGAAAAGGATCCCATATCTCAAGAATTAAGTGGGAGGATATATGATCTGGAAGAAGATTAAGATGATGCATTACCTTCTGAAAACACTAGCCAACTTCCTGAAGAACCAGAAAGTCTGGGTCCTCCACCAGAAGTTGAAGTGGTTCCCATTCGCAGATCCGTAAGGACTGTAAAAGCTCCTGAACGTCTATGTCTTAACGTAGAATGTGAGGAATATATACAAGGGGATCTTGATGAACCGCCTAGTTATAAAGCTGCCATTAATAGTCCTGAAAAGGAAAAAAGGTTAGTTGCTATGAATGGGGAAATGCAATCCATGAGAGACAATGAAGTCTGGATTGAAGTAGACCTTCCTCCTAATGCCAAGGTAGTTGGGAGTAAGTGGCTCTTCAAGAAGAAAACTGACATGGATGGCAATGTACACACCTATAAAGCCCGTTTGGTAGCTAAAGGCTTTACTCAAACGTATGGTGTTGACTACGAGGAGACCTTTTCTCCTGTAGCTGACATTAGGGCTATTAGGATTCTCATAGCTATAGCTGCATACTATGACTATGAGATTTGGCAGATGGATGTCAAAACTGCCTTCTTAAATGGTCGCCTAGATGAAGACATCTATATGGCGCAGCCTGAGGGGTTTGTGAATCCAAAATTTCCAAATCGTGTATGCAAACTTCAAAGATCCATTTATGGATTGAAGCAAGCATCACGACAATGGAACAAGAGGTTTGATAGTGAAATTAAAAGGTTTGGTTTTACTCAAAATCTTGATGAGCCATGTGTATACCACAAAGCTAGTGGGAGTGGAGTAATTTTCCTTATATTATATGTCGATGACATATTGATCATGGGAAAAGACATTCCAAGTTTGCATGAAGTCAAGGCATATCTTGGAAAGTGTTTTTCTACGAAAGATTTAGGGGAAGCTGCTTTCATTCTGGGAATTAAGATATATAGAGATAGATCTCAGCGATTAATTGGATTAAGCTAAAGTGCTTACATCGATAAAATATTGAAGAGATTCAGTATGCAAAATTCCAAGAAGGGATATTTGCCGATGCAAGAACAACATGGCTTGAGCAAGAAAGTTTGTGCTTCAACACCGGAAGAGGTGAAACGCATGGCAAAAGTTCCTTATGCCTCGGATGTGGGATCTATTATGTATGCGGTTAAAAGCACAAGGCCAGATGTGGCGTTTGCTCAGAACTTAACCAGTCGATATCAGCAGAATACAGGTGAAGCTCACTGGACTGCTGTTAAGAATATTCTTAAGTACCTAAGGGCCACTAAAGATATGTTCTTAGTTTATGGGGGTGATCCACAAGCAGAACTTGATGTTACAGGTTACTGCGATGCTTCATGGAAAGGTGATAAGGATGATATGAAGTCTCAGACTGGATACGTCTTTGTCATTAATGGAGGAGCTGTGGATTGGAGGAGCAAGAAGCAGAGTACATTAGCGATGTCTGCAGCAGAAAGTGAGTACATAGCTGCATCAGATGCTGCAATGGAAGCCGTCTGGATTAGGAAGTTTGTATCAAGGCTTGGAGTTATGCCTTCGATTCAACAACCTATAAAAATGTATTGTGACAATTCAGCTGCAATTACATTTGCCAATGAACCTGGAATCATGAAAGGCACCAGACATTATCCGATCAAATATCACTATGTGCGAGAGCAAGTAGAGATTGGGCAGATCGAAGTACTCAAAGTTCACACAGATGATAACTTGGCAGATCAATTAATGAAAGCTCTTCCTGGCACTAAGCTTTATAAGTTAGCTGAAGGAATAGGTCTTCGTAAGGCTGAAAGTTTCATGCCCATTTGTGATTAGTATTTGGATAAAGGATGTAATAGACAATTATTGATTTTATGAAATAAAGTATTGTTTATGTTTATTTATATTGTCTTGTTGAAATATACATATATCCTGTTTTTGCATGTTTATATCCTTGAATAAATTTATTATTCTAAATGTGTCCATTGTCAGTTAATGATATGGGAATATCATTAAATTAAGACAAATGTGAAGATTGGTGAGAATATACTTGAAAGTATATTGATGCGTAGACATACCAATTTCACATGATATTCTATGAATAGAGTATAGGACTTATCCCAACTAAGCATGAGATTACTTATGGATCTTGTCATCAAGTAATTCATGAAATAGTTATCCTCAGACTTGAGATACCAGATAAGAGTCATGGATGTAGTGCATTTTTGTGAAGCAATCTACCGCTTACCGTAACTGGAAGTTATAAGGATTGTTTTCAGAAGTGTTGCAAAGTCCATGGGTTATTCTTGTAGTCAAGAAAGAATTTGTTCCTTCAAATTTTGTTTTGAAGTATAATACTGCTAGGCCCCTCGTAGGGTTGACAAAATGTTTGCGTGGCCACGCCCAAAGTCTATCTGGAATACGTTCAGATGTTTTGGTAATTTTGTTCAATCGTTAACAACGAGAAATAGAAACATTAATAAAGTGTGACTTAGATCCATATTTTATTAATACAGTATTAGTAACAAAAGGATAATAATAATGATAAATCATTAAAGATTTTCCAGGAAATCTAGCTCGAGTCGAACTAGGGGCATTGGAGTGTTGCAAGACGCCAACCAATGTCATTTTGCTATTAATAATTAACCAAGTGGGAGTTGTTGAATTGTGGTTAACAATTAATACGTAAATGTCTAGTTTCGAACCCGAGACCTCGGGATTGCACACAATACAAACGAGAATAAAAGTATAATAATTATTGATAACGCCTAAATCTAACATGTTTTTAGTAGCGTTATTGGTAGTTTTATATATGTTTTGTGGTTATATTTATATGCTTTTGTTACTAAATCGTACCAAAGTGTGTTTGCAAAGCATTTGTAGCCAAAGACAGGAAAATGGATGGAAAAGATGCAAAAATGAGGAAAAAGGAAATATTTATGATTGCATGTGAGTCTTGTGTCAAGTTCTGCTCCGTAAGATATTTCAATGAGTTATAGTCCAAGTAGTCGAGTTAATAAGCTTAAGGATGAAGGGAAAGATCAAAGAATCAAGAGCTACGACCGAGAAACAAGTCATACGGAAAAATCCAAGAAAAAGGTCCACCAGCAGTAGCCATCCGATCGGTTGCCGCCCGCAACCGAATCGGATGGGGAGATTTTGGATTTACCGAGAAGACCAACCGATCGGTAGACCATTCTATCCGATCGGTTGGAGGTTGCTGTTGACCCAAAACTTCTTTATTAAGGATTGTGACTTTACAAATCCGGTTCTAGGTCCTTCTTTTCAGTATTCTAACCATTCAATACTACTTGGAGAGCAAGAGAAGCATTTATGCACTTAGACCCTTGGTTAGAGCAATTTATTGAACCATTTGTTGGGTATTTATATATACCAATCAATCTAAAGAAGGAGGGAGTGCTTGCTTGCTAGAGGAGAGAACCATTCATAGAAAATACTCAGAAAATTCGTCCATAAGTCGAGGAGAAGGAAGAAAGTCGATTACACCATTACCATTGCTTGTGGAATCATTGTCTTTCACTTGTAATCTTATTTCCAATCATTGTAAGACTTTCAATCATGGTTTCTAATGTTCAAAGTATTGAGTTTGCATTTATGTTTGCTATGAGCGGCTAGTGCCTTTGTGCACTTGCTTAGATGATGTGTATTATTTATTGATTGGCATATGATTGTGATAACATGTTTTAATCCAATTTCAAGTTGATTCTAAGACCCAATTGTGATTAAGTTTCATAGTGACATTTGGGTAATCAAGTTTAACTAGTGCTAGTAATCTTAAGGGTAAAAAAACTATTGTTATTCCACTAGTTATAATCATTTGTCTATGAATGATTGTTGTCTTCCACTATTCTTGATTAAACAAAGGAACTTAATTGTGATTGTAATGAAAATGCTTTTGTCTATCAAAACGGATTGATTGTAAACCACTTTAAAGGTCGAGAGATTAATAGTTTGCTTTCAATTGTGACCTTTTGTCTATAATCGGTTACCTTTTGTATTGACCATTTCCTAAGCTTGTTTGATTAGACAAAAGATTGTTTTTGTGTTTGAGGAACACCAACTCATGAACCTTGAATTGATCTTGAATTGATTGGTTAAACGTAATGCTTGTTTTTATAAACCAAGATCTTGACGAAGGTTTAATTTGTAGAAACAATAGATTAGTATCAAAACTAATTATCACAATCAACATGTTATCCAAAGTTATCACAATCATATTAGTCAATTGTAGTACACTAGTCTAAGCAAGTGTAGTTTTTTAATCATTTGAATTTTCATAATATCATTACTACTTGTTTGAGAAAGTTGCTTTTAACTTACAATTCGATTCACTACACAAATCCCTGCGAACGATCCCGACTTACCATCAAAATCTTGCTACAACGGACGAGTATACTTGCTCGTATGTGTTGTCATTAGATTCGGTAATTCACCCCTTACAAATTTAAAACTTGCACCGAACCGGGCACATCAAGTTTTTGGCGCCGTTGCCAGGGATTTTGATCGTGTTTCTGTAAGTTTTAGTCCATTTCTCACATAGTTAGTTTTCGTAAAAAAAAATAAAAAAAAAATAAAAAAATAAAAATAAAAAATAAATTACCGAGCTGCCCATCCGATCGGTTGTTCATCCATCCGATCGGTTTTCCAAAATTTTCATTTACCGAGAGAACCATCCGATCGGCGGACACTTCCATCCGACCGGATCCTTCAAACCAAATTTACCGAGAGATCTATCCGATCGGTAGACCATTCTATCCGATCGGTTGGACGATTCTGATCTTTTCAAATTGTTTTCATTCTTTGTTCGTTTGTTTAGACATTACCTCGATTCGCTGGGGAATTGTATGAACACTCGATCAACTGGAGTAGAACCAATTCCACCACTTTTCGATCCCGAAAGTTTGATTCGAACAAGATCTAGAAGAAGAAGAAGAACACCCTTTGTTCCCTTAGCCAATCGTGTGCCAAGAGTACCAAACCCAACTTTTGATAACCTTTTTGAAGCCAAAGTCGTTTATAACCCATTCACTGATCAACCTTTTCCCATGGCTGACGATAGACCCATGTGGGAAGCAAACCGAGCCGTAGCACCCACTCCTGGAGCTGCTATTGTTGCTGTCAACTTAGGTGACAATTTCACCGTGAAAGGTCACCATCTTTCTATGATCAAAGACCGTCAATTCGATGGCCGTTCGAGGGCCGATACTCACAAACACGTTGCCGAATTCATTGAAATTTGTGGCATGTTCCGATACGGTGATACAAATGTGGATGCCATTAAACTCAAACTTTTCCCGTCATCACTTGCTGGAGATGCAAAAGTGTGGTATAACGAATTAACACCAGGAATCATCACTACTTGGGAGGAGATGAGGCAAGCTTTTGTAAGCCGATTCTTTCCACCTGCAATGTTTGATCGACTCATGGGAGAAATTCATGCTTTCACACAAAACCCTAACGAATCACTCGTCGAAGCCTGGCTTCGTATGAAGGATTTACTTCGAAGTTGTCATGGACATGGTTTAGGACGAGGAACCATTATCCAAATCTTTTACCATGGACTTGATGAAACATCTCAAGGAATTCTTGATGCTGGAGGAATTTTTCTTTATAAGACTCCTAACCAGGCATACCAATTGCTTGAAGACCGAGTTCTTCTCAAACTCGACTGGTCAAAAGATGCCAAGACAAAACCCTTAAGAAAAACAGTTGCCTTTGCCGAAAGTTCTGATTCATCTAAACTCATGGAGAAAATGGAAACCTTGGTTTCCAGAATCGATTCGCAATACAAAGATCTTAGAGGAGAGATGAAAGAAATGCGAGATGGTTGTAACAACTGTGGAGGTAACCACCCATCATCAGAATGCGATGATCAACCTATGGATCAACCAAAAGAAGGAGAAGCTAATTACATCCAAGGAGGATACCGTGGAGGCGGATATCGTGGAAATTATTACGGACGAAACTCTGCTAGTTGGCAAGATCGCCGACAAAGGGATAACAACCATGAGTCCCAACCAAAAGTAGAGAACCAAACTTCACAAAATTCCGACAAGAAACCTGAAGAAACAGATTTTGAAAAAATGATGAGAGAATTCGTCATAGCTCAAAAATCAACCAACGAGTTCGTCAAGAATCAATTCTTCAATCTCAAGACCAAAGTTGAGCAAGGTCAGAAAAATCATCAAGCGTCTATCCAAGATCTTGAAAACAAATTCGGTAGACTCTCTGATCAAATTTCTTCCCGACCATCAGGTTTGTTGCCTAGTAACACCCAAACCAACCCAAAACCATCATCATCATCGAATGATAAGACTTATCGTCCACCACCAACCAGAAATGAGCATATCAATGCTGTATTCACAAGAAGTGGCCTGTCTTATGATCCACCACCCAACCCAAACAACACCACAACTATCAATTACGATAGTGAGGATGAAGATGAAGAATCCAAGAAGGAAAATACACCAAAAACACCACCCAAACCCAAACCACCAGTTAAGGCATACACTCCAAAAATTCCATATCCTCAGAGCCTTAAGAAAGAAAGAATGGAGGAGCGTTATAAGAAGTTTGTTGAAATAATCAAAGAAGTTAGACTCAATGTACCTCTCATTGATGTTTTAGTCGGAATGCCCAATTACGGGAAATTTTTGAAAGAACTTCTTAACAACAAGAACAAGTTGGAGCAAATATCCGCTACCTTTCTCAATGAAGAGTGTTCAGCTATTGTTCAAAACAAAATTCCACAAAAACTCAGAGATCCCGGAAGTTTTCTGATTCCATGCATATTAGGAAACAACATCACATGCGATGCTTTAGCCGACTTAGGTGCGAGTATCAACTTGATGCCCTATTCGCTGTATACGAAACTTTCCATCAACACCTTGAAACCCACAAGGATGAGTATCCGACTAGCTAATCATACTTACCAATATCCTGTTGGTATTGCTGAGAATATGCTTGTCCAAGTAGGTAAATTCATTTTTCCCATGGATTTTGTGATCCTAGAAATGGAGGAAGACAGTAGAGTACCCCTTATTTTAGGAAGACCTTTTCTAAACACCGCTGATGCGATCATCAAAGTAAAAGGAAAAGAACTCAATCTTGGAGTTGGAGAAGATAGAATCACCTTTTTAATCGATAAAGCAATGCAATATCCACATTCCAGTGATGACACTTGCTTTAACATTGATGTAATCGATGAAGTCACTGAGGAAGAATTGGATGCATTACTTGAAGATTCTGATCCATTCATGACTATTTCAGAGAAGATTAGTGAAACAACTTTTGATAAAGAATTCGCTGATTTTATGGAAGTAAAGATTGATGAAGAAGAAGAAGAAGAAGAAGTTGAAGAAGGAGAGATAATAGAAGAAGATTTTTAGGAAATCAGTTTTAATGATCAAATGAGGATCAAAACATCACTTCAAGAACCACCGACTGATCTTGAGTTGAAACCACTTCCCAAAAATCTTGAGTATGCTTACTTGGAAGACAATTCATTCCTTCCAGTAGTCATATCTTCGTTGCTCAATGATTATAGAAAAGAATGTCTGATCTCAGTTCTTAAGAAACATAAAGAAGCTTTTGCGTGGAAAACTTCTGACATCCCAGGAATCAGTCCTGATTTTTGCAAACACAAAATCAATTTCGAAGAAGATGCCAAACCAGTTGTAGAAAGACAACGTCGACTCAACCCTAACATGAAAGAAGTTGTTAAAAAAGAAATCATCAAACTTCTTGATGCAGGTATCATTTACCCCATCGAGGATAGTCCTTGGGTGAGTCCTGTTCACTGTGTTCCGAAAAAAGAGGAATGACTGTTGTGACCAACGAACGAAACGAATTAGTTCCTACTAGAACTGTCACCGGATGGCGAGTATGTATTGATTACAGAAAGTTAAACAAAGCCACCAGAAAAGATCATTTTCCTTTGCCTTTCATGGATCAAATGCTTGAGAGATTAGCAGGAAACAAATACTTTTGTTTTCTTGATGGTTTTTTAGGATATTTTCAAATTCCTATTGATCCAGCTGATCAAGAAAAGACCACATTCACATGTCCCTTTGGAACTTACGCTTACCGGCGTATGCCTTTTGGATTATGTAATGCTCCCGCGACTTTTCAAAGATGTATGATTGCTATATTCCAAGATATGCTTGAAACGTCTATGGAAGTTTTCATGGATGACTTTTCAGTTTTCGGAAGCTCATTCGAAGCTTTCCTTTCTAACCTCGATAAAATGCTTGAAAGATGTAAAGCTGCACATCTTGTTCTCAACTAGGAGAAGTGTCATTTCATGGTAACTGAAGGAATTGTGTTAGGACACAAAATTTCCAGCGCAGGAATGGAGGTTGACAAAGCAAAGATCGATGTCATTACCAAATTACCACCCCCAACTAACGTTAAAGCCGTTAGAAGTTTCCTAGGACATGCAGGTTTTTACCGTCGTTTCATTAAGGATTTTTCCAAAATATCTCGTCCAATGACGAAACTTCTTGAAAAAGATTCTGTTTTTGATTTTAACGCAGACTGCATGAAAGCATTCGAAGCATTGATAACACAACTGACTAGTGCACCCATTATGGTTTCCCCTGATTGGTCACTACCATTCGAGCTTATGTGCGATGCAAGCGATTTTGCTGTTGGAGCTGTATTAGGACAACGAGAAGAGAAACATTTTCGTCCTATATATTTTGCCAGCAAAACACTCAACAATGCTCAACAGAATTACATAGTTACTGAGAAAGAATTGTTAGCCGTTGTTTTCGCTTTCGATAAATTCAGATCATACCTCGTACTTTCGAAAACAATCGTGTTCACCGATCATTCAGCGTTAAAATATCTGTTTGCGAAACAAGATGCCAAACCGCGTCTCATCCGATGGATTTTACTACTCCAAGAGTTCGATATCGAAATCAAAAATAAGAAAGGAGCAGAAAATCTAGCCGCTGATCATCTATCTCGTTTAGAAAATCCAAATCTGGAAGAGTTAAAAGAAGATGAGATTGATGATTATTTTCCGGATGAAACACTCATGATTGTTGATACAATTGATGAGAACGAAATTCCATGGTTTGCTGATTATGCAAATTATCTCGTTGGAGGAATTCTAAAGAAAGGATTAACTCATGCCCAACGAAGTAAATTCTTTTCGGATCTTAAACATTATTATTGGGAAGAACCCTACCTTTTCAAAATGTGTCCCGATGGGATGATTAGAAGATGTGTTTATGGTTCCGAAACGAGAAGAATTCTCGATGAATGTCATCATGGCCCAACTGGGGGACATTATGGTCCTTCTACCACCGCTAAAAAAGTATTTGATGCTGGATTCTATTGGCCGACTATTTTTAAAGAAGCCCATACTCTTGTTAAGAATTGCGATGCTTGCCAAAAATCCGGTAGTCTTTCTCGAAGAGATGAAATGCCACAAAAGAGCATTCAAGTCTGTGAATTATTCGATATTTGGGGAATTGATTTCATGGGACCGTTTCCTAAATCCCAAAAATACGAATACATTCTCGTTGCTATTGATTACGTTTCCAAATGGGCTGAAGCGGAAGCTCTACCCACCAATGATGCACGAGTAGTTGTTAATTTTCTCAAAAAGCTTTTCGCTCGTTATGGAATTCCTAAAGCTTTGATAAGTGATCGTGGAACCCATTTCTGTAACAAACAAATGGAGAAAATTATGAAGCGATACGGAGTTCATCATCGTTTCGCTACAGCTTATCACCCACAGACCAGTGGTCAAGTCGAAAATACCAACAGAGCCTTAAAAAGGATACTCGAAAAAACGGTTAAAGATAATCCAGCCGTTTGGTCAAGAAAACTAGATGATGCTCTGTGGGCATTTCGCACGGCTTACAAAACACCAATTGGTACAACACCATACAGATTGTTGTATGGAAAAACTTGTCATTTGCCGTTCGAAATCGAACATCGCGCTTACTGGGCATTGAGAAACTGTAACCCAGACCTCAAAGTAGCGGGAGAAAAGAGATTTTTGCAATTGCATGAACTCGATGAGCTTAGACTACAAGCTTATGAGAACTCCAAACTTTACAAAGCAAGAACAAAAGCTTATCATGACAGAAAGCTAAGAATAAGAAAAGAATTCAAAGCTGGAGACAAAGTTCTGCTTTTTAACATGAAGTATAAGTTCAAAACTCCCAAGCTGAAACCGAAATGGTTCGGACCGTATACAGTGAAACATGGATTTCCATCGGGGTATGTTGAATTGCATGACAAACATGGTGGAAGTTTCATTGTTAATGGGCACCGAATTAAGTTATACTATGACAAGGAGAAATTGAATGAAGTTTCTATTCAAGAGATTCCGCCTGAATCAGAATATGAAGCTATAACATTTATGTCACCCTTCCCGGCCGATTTCAAGAAAAACACTCCGTGGGCCAAGGATTCCGGTTATATCTATGATGTTCTTCCAAGACCGTAGGAGAAAGTTAAGTTGGAATACATAGATGAAACTGGAGAAGGAATAGTGATTGGAAATGTGCTGTACGTTCCAAAATTTCCAAAGAAGAAGTCAGCAATTGCACCAACATGAAGAGAGAGAAGTTCGAGTCCGGCTGATGACTCGTTAATAAAACAAGCGCTTCTCGGGAGGCAACCCGTGTGTTTATTTTTATTTTCATTTTTATTTTCTAGTGATTAAACCCCAAAGTTTTTCTAAATTGCTTAGTTGAACTTAAGTGTGGGGGTGTATCACTGTCCTTAGATAAAGCGAAGAAATATTTCATGTGTGTTTCTTTTGTTTTTAGATTACTGCAGGTAATGATTTCGAAGCTTGGACGCTAGGATCAAGACTCCTCTTGAGCAGAAAATACGGTTTATTCTCTTATTTCCCTATTTCATTCTTTGTCGTTTATCACATTGAGGACAATGCTTAACTTAAGTGTGGGGGGGTGAATAGGAAAATAAGAATAGATTGTAGTTTCGAGCTGAATTTTAAATTTTGTTTGCCCTTGTAATCTAGTCTTTTGTCATTTTAAAGATCATATTCTAGAATAACTGGATTTATCCACTGGTGAAATCTGTAATTTTGAAAATTCGAGATGTGTCCTGATTAATATTGCAATCCATTCTGGGATCGATAACATTAGCTAGCACAAATTATAACCCTTTCCACTAAATTGTGAGGATTTGAGCCTGTTCTGTATATAGCATACATCTTTTATGCTTAGATCTTTTGCTATGAGTATGCCGGTGATTTTATTTATTCTAGAACTTGTACTTGTAAATCATTACGAGACCGTTGTGAGATCACATTTCATTTGTGATATAAGTGTATATGCGTGATAAGAGGCAACCTTAGGATTTATCCCAAATGGCCTTCCATTTTCATATAATGCTATATTAGCTAGCTACATTGGCTAGTTAACCACTCATATGGACCCATTTGTTAGCATTTGTCTTTAATGCTAGATACCCCTAGTTACACCCGCCGAGCCTATCTTTTCTTTTGATACAATCCAGAAAAATTCAAAAAGATTTTACACCTTTTTAGCCTAGCCTTATCCATAGTCAAGTCTTGGTTGGTTGCTAGCTATTTGGCAAGATGGATGTTATGTGGAAATCATGAAAGTTCAAAGAAAGCGTAAACTCCGAAAGTTGTTATCCAAGAAAAGTCATCGCAACTATAAGATGACATAAAAAAAAAAAAAAAAAGAGTCATCGCAACTATAAGGTGACAAGAATAAGCCAATGGGCTAAGTGAATCAAGTATGAATAAAGGAAGTATGGAGTTTTTCGCAAAATGGCATGATAGTGGTTTGTAATAGCTAGTAACATTTGGTTCGTAGACTTTGACTAATTTTGTTTTTATTTTCAACCAATTTCATAAACATATCCCATGCCTTATCCTACCCTTTTTGACTTTGTGAAATTATTAAGTGTATGGACATGTAGTGACCATCCGATTTCTTGAGGAATTGACTAACGTTGTTAGCAATCTAGGGCGTATTTTGGCGACCATCCGTTATGCAAGTAACGTCGTTAGCGAACCAAGGTACAATCTAGTGACCATCCGTTATTTGGTAATGCAAGAATTCGTTGTTAGCGAGCTATTATGTTTTGCATGAGATAGTGGCGCATTATTCCATTATTACCCTTAAGCCTTAAACCCGAATAAAAGCCCTCTTTGATATGTATACTTGGCGCTCACACCATTTCGGTGTAGTTTTGTTTCTTGTACAAGCCTATGGTAATATTTAGATCATGACTGAGCAAATGAGTGTTATTCCTCTTATATACTCCACCAATCATACAAATGAGTGTTTGAGTGAATTATATTTCATTTTCCTTTCGTGAGGTGTTTAGTAATGTGTATCATGCAAGAAAATCATTTGGGTATTGTCAAACATCTCGATGATTCAACCATAAAAGCTTAAAATGATGAATCTAGCTTGTACTCGTGCTTGATAGATTTGCATCACATTTTCCTAATCATTTGTGTATACCATGTGGATAATTTTTTTTATTTCTAGATTTGCTTGAGGGCAAGCAAAGTTCAAGTGTGGGGGATTTGGTAACGCCTAAATCTAACATGTTTTTAGTAGCGTTATTGGTAGTTTTATATATGTTTTGTGGTTATATTTATATGCTTTTGTTACTAAATCGTACCAAAGTGTGTTTGCAAAGCATTTGTAGCCAAAGACAGGAAAATGGATGGAAAAGATGCAAAAATGAGGAAAAAGGAAATATTTATGATTGCATGTGAGTCTTGTGTCAAGTTCTGCTCCGTAAGGTATTTCAATGAGTTAAAGTCCAAGTAGTCGAGTTAATAAGCTTAAGGATGAAGGGAAAGATCAAAGAATCAAGAGCTACGACCGAGAAACAAGTCATACGGAAAAATCCAAGAAAAAGGTCCACCAGCAGTAGCCATCCGATCGGTCGCCGCCCGCAACCGAATTGGATGGGGAGATTTTGGATTTACCGAGAAGACCAACCGATCGGTAGACCATTCTATCCGATCGGTTGGAGGTTGCTGTTGACCCAAAACTTCTTTATTAAGGATTGTGACTTTACAAATCCGGTTCTAGGTCCTTCTTTTCAGTATTCTAACCATTCAATACTACTTGGAGAGCAAGAGAAGCATTTATGCACTTAGACCCTTGGTTAGAGCAATTTATTGAACCATTTGTTGGGTATTTATATATACCAATCAATCTAAAGAAGGAGGGAGTGCTTGCTTGCTAGAGGAGAGAACCATGCATAGAAAATACTCAGAAAATTCGTCCATAAGTCGAGGAGAAGGAAGAAAGTCGATTACACCATTACCATTGCTTGTGGAATCATTGTCTTTCACTTGTAATCTTATTTCCAATCATTGTAAGACTTTCAATCATGGTTTCTAATGTTCAAAGTATTGAGTTTGCATTTATGTTTGCTATGAGCGGCTAGTGCCTTTGTGCACTTGCTTAGATGATGTGTATTATTTATTGATTGGCATATGATTGTGATAACATGTTTTAATCCAATTTCAAGTTGATTCTAAGAACCAATTGTCATTAAGTTTCATAGTGACATTTGGGTAATCAAGTTTAACTAGTGCTAGTAATCTTAAGGGTCGAAAGAACTATTGTTATTTCACTAGTTATAATCATTTGTCTATGAATGATTGTTGTCTTCCACTATTCTTGATTAAACAAAGGAACTTAATTATGATTGTAATGAAAATGCTTTTGTCTATCAAAACGGATTGATTGTAAACCACTTTAAAGGTCGAGAGATTAATAGTTTGCTTTCAATTGTGACCTTTTGTCTATAATCGGTTACCTTTTGTATTGACCATTTCCTAAGCTTGTTTGATTAGACAAAAGATTGTTTTTGTGTTTGAGGAACACCAACTCATGAACCTTGAATTGATCTTGAATTGATTGGTTAAACGTAATGCTTGTTTTTATAAACCAAGATCTTGACGAAGGTTTAATTTGTAGAAACAATAGATTAGTATCAAAACTAATTATCACAACCAACATGTTATCCAAAGTTATCACAATCATATTAGTCAATTGTAGTACACTAGTCTAAGCAAGTGTAGTTTTTTAATCATTTGAATTTTCATAATATCATTACTACTTGTTTGAGAAAGTTGCTTTTAACTTACAATTTGATTCACTACACAAATCCCTGCGAACGATCCCGACTTACCATCAAAATCTTGCTACAACGGACGAGTATACTTGCTCGTATGTGTTGTCATTAGATTCGGTAATTCACCCCTTATAAATTTAAAACTTGCACCGAACCGGGCACATCAATTATATATGTTAAATGTTGTGAATATATAATTATTTAAACACTTAACCGAGTTAACGGTCGTTAGTACTTACCCGTATGGACTAACTATCGTTAAAAATAAACGAGAAGGACTAATACGAAAATAGATGCCAAGAAGGATCCGGAAGATCCTCTTGGATCCCATAGGCCGGTCGACTTAGGGTTGGGGAAACCCAATTCTAGTCCAACTTGTCTTCCAAGTTTCTATTAGTATATAAACAAACTCAAGGGTTATTGTTTGGCTAATCTTTTGTGCACACACACATAACCCTAAAGCTTTTGTTTTCTTTTTCCTCTCCTTGCCGATCGTACAATCCCATCTCATTAGGGTTGTCGATTTTTGGTGATCAAAATCAAGTGTTTTCTTAGATCTTGCAATCTCTTTTATTCGTTATAGTTTGTGTGTACAAGAACGAGGTAACAACACACTATTGTTGTTATCAAGAGATCGATAAACAAAACGGTAAGGGGTTTATCATTGATCTAGTTTAAATTATAATCAATATTTATTGAAGTGCATTGGGTACGTTTTCTATTTATGTTTAAGTTAATAATTATGTGTTATACTTATTTGTTTACACGCTTCCGCATACTTGTGTACTTTGATTATGAAGTTTTATGATTGTCATGGTCTTCTAATTCCAACAGTGGGTATGGTGGCGGGGTGGGTCTGGTGGCGGTGCCACTTCAACGTCCACATCAGAAAAGGCGGGGTTCAAAGCCACGGTACCTCCTGCTCTTACATAAAATTGTCACCAACAAATTTGAGCTACACTGCTAGAATCGCTTTGAGTAATTTAATTTAAGAAAATTTGTATTCTTGGAAAAGCCACAACACTATTCCTTAAGATAACTTTACCTGGTGGAGGAATAAATTGGTTCATGCCACTTTGGATGATCGGTCTAAAGTCCTAGAGGAAGATATATTTCCTCCCGTTCAACGGTTGTCAAATAATTGGATTTCAGTCCGCTGCAAGATGGCTGCTTGTAATTGGAGTTGCTGGATTTCGAATCCAAGATCTTTATTGTCTAGTATGTAGCGAGGTTCTCATTGTATAGCTTGGTTTGCCCTTTGTGGGGGTTGTTTTGTTGCTCCTCGTTTTGTTTCCCCTTTTCGTTGTTTTCTACTTTCGGCCTCAGTTTATAAATGATTATTATCTGAAAATCACAATAAGTAAAACAAATGGTTACAACAATAACGATATTGACAGCTTCAGTTTGCATATCTTCCTTCATATCAGAGGCTTTGATTATGATTTTATGGCTGCTGGAAGATGTGTTTCTTTTCCGGTCATCGGAGGAGCTTTCCGGCGTCGGCGATGGCATAAGTGTTAGAGTTTTGGAAAAATATTAAATCGTGCATGACTAGAATCGAACCCGGGACTGAGGGATTGCACACTTTACGTATGAATGATCAAAGGAATAATTAATACGTATAATTGTTATATATTTTAATTATTTGGACACAAAAGGAAAAAGAAGAGGGTTGAGTGTCAAGTTTTATGAAGCTTAAGGTGATACTAGCAATAACTTGTTGGACAAGGTTAAATGCTATCTATAAATACCCCTTGGTTTCATTCGGTTTAGAGAGACTAAAAAATACCGATCGAATATAATAACCCTTTTATATCCACTGTTCACGAATCAGTATGAATATATGATATTATATTCATGAAAGTTTATGAATGCATATACATGCATGCCACGTGTAGATGCATGTGATATGTAACTGCATAATACTATTTACTTTATCACTTTGATTTGATCATGTGATATGTAATCACTAAACAAGGAATTTGTGTTCCGTTGTCTTATTTGTGATCCATGTTATATTAAACAAAATTGTTTTGGTTTAATAATTGTGTTCATTCACTAGCATCAACCTTTGATTGGTTATAGTACGTGTGTACAAGAACTCGGATATAACTTACTTTAGTTATTCCATCTTGGATTGTGAAACAAAACGGTAAGGGGTTTCACGGTAATCCTATTATTTGATCAAGTGAAGTAAAGAGAAGTTTGATCCTTGTTCTTGCTAGGATCCAAAAGGTATGTTAACTATTTATTATTCGGTAATACTTTATATGTGTTAAATTAAGATCCTTGCTTCCGCTATTGTGTGCTTTGATGTTTTTTATTTATTTGAATGTCAAGATATTTAAATTCTAACAGTGGCATCACGAGCCAATTTAACATGTAATTGTTATTACCTAAACGCATAATAAATAATCGAATCTTGATTTGGATTTACATGTTAATCGATTTGTGTTAAGTTTAGAACATAAAAATATAAATCGTATATAATTTAGGGGGGGTCGACCCTTCTTTTATTAAAAAGCTAGTTTTGTAACCCTAAATTAGGACATGTTTTGTTTATGTGTTTATTTGAATAAAGGGTTACGTTCCTGGTTAATTCATGATGCTTCATGCAAGGTATTCATGGATTAGGGTTTGTTTTATGTGCTACATGTTTTAGATAAATCTAAAATTAGGGAAGACTTAATCTATTAAATTAATGAATCAGTTATGTGCAACGTGGTATATTATTATTAAAACTTACGCGGTCAATTGTTGGCGTCTGTGATCCATTGGGTACAATGCGCTCGAAAACCAATGGGAGTTTTATTAATTATATACATAATAATTCACATAAAGATTATTAATAGGATTTATCAAAAGGTTTGCATGTTGCTATATGATTTAATAAGTTAAGATTATATGCGTTATTGAGTGTTTATTTATTTTTTGTTAAATTACTTGTCTTTTTTTGTTTAAATTGTTCTTGAATTGTAAGCAAAAAGAGGGTAATTTTTTGTATAAAAAATAAATGGACCTAATAACTATGAAACCTTGATGTGGTAAATTATTTATTGCCAAGTCTTATGTGCCGACAGTGGTTCGCTTCGCACGGTAATTTGCTCCCAGGCGAGACTAGCAATTTAATAATTTACAACATAATTTTATAAGACTTAGAATCATAAACTTTTAATTGATTGATGCAACTGTACAAATGGTCGAAGCGGCGGACCTAATATTGACAAACTATAAAGTGGGTATAAGGTTGGTTTCGCATTAAATTGTGGCCTTAAAGAGACTCCATTCTGTCTCTCCGCTCGCCTGTGCGTCAAATTAGACTTACCAAGTACAACCATTATATGTACAAAGCATCTTAAGGCAAAGTTGTAAGTCACTCAACGCCTCAATTAAAACTTTGTTGATTTAACTCTTAGCAAATTGGTAATTAAAATAGTTTTGAAAACTTATGATACAAAGATGAGTGCATGCATCTTTGTACATATTTTGATTATAACATCAAAATAAATACCCTATAAAAATTTAAGTCCATGCTATCTAATTATAAGAGACACTTGAAGTTAATATCTAGCGTAAGTGAGACCTTGACATAGATATTAATGACAAGGTAAATTACATTTTTTCATTGCTAGCAGATCAACTGAATGCAATGAAACTATGTGAATTTACAAGTTTCTAAATTAGACGACTTAATTAAATTATAAGTGAGACCTTGAGACTTAAAGCATGAGATGGGAAGAAACATGCTTACATTGCAAATTATTTGGCAAATGTAATTCCCATAAAGATCTAGGAGTCGGAAATTGTTTTGCCGATTATTATACGACAAGTTACCATCTTTTGTACTTCCATTGCTAGCAGATCAACTGATGTGGTGGAACTATGGAAAGTTGGATCCTAGTTTTCAATAAAATTAAATGGATATATTGTATTTCCTGGGTAATTTTCTTTTCTTGAAAAATTATATTATCGAAAATACTAAAATTGAATTTTGTAAATTCTTTTAATGTATAAATGCAACGTTAAAACCGTAAACGTGGGGCATTCTTTTAGTAGTTAAATTGATCTACACCCGTAAGGGTTTTGGCTAGAGTCAACCTTACTAAAAGAATAATTCTAGTCTACTTTCTTTGAGAAGAGTGAGACTTAAACCCTATACCTTTTCATGAATGAGAAGGGTATAATGGAAAATTAGAATTGTCTAAATTCTAGGGAATAACTCATAGCAAAATTTTAATAGTTAAAAAAATTGCACATTTTATGAGTTATTAAATTAGAAGCTAGACTAGTTACCGCAAAATTGGTAAAAGGCAAACTAGCACACTTTGTCTAGTTGTTGTGCTTTGACCACTTAAAGATGCTACATACCATTGTGGGGATGATAGTCAAATTAAGGAAGAAATTGCATGCCCAATTATTTCCAAGTTAATTGCAATGATGGATAGTCCATCATTTACAAAGTAGAATACATTCTTTTAGTACCTAAGTAATTGTTACGTATGGGATTACTCAAAGGTGTAGGAAAGTAAATAGCACACTATTTGCTTTTACTGGTTATGGAACACTTATAATGTTGTCAAATTCAGTTGGAGCATAGTGTTGTAATTATTGAATAACATATATTAATGTAATGATCTGTAATTCAGTGGGAGCTACAAGCTTGTTATCTTTGTAGTAACCCGGATTATCTCTAGAATCTTTTGAGATAATTACTTTCCAATTATAGACACTTGTGGGTTTAAGGATAGTCATGTACGTTTTCTTACTAGACAAGGTGGTTCTATATCTACTAATATTTATAACACAATCATATTAATCACATAAATAAACTATTGACGTGTTGTTTATCTGATACATGATGTTGTTCCATGCACAAGTGGGAGAAATCTTAATTGTGTGCAAGCAACAACACAAAAAAATATGATTTAAAGGATTCTCTTGACTGCATGGTAAGAGATTAATGTTCTAATGTGATTTTTATTCACATCTAATAAATAGAACACTTGGAATTAATATCTAGCGAAAGTGAGACCTTGACATAGATATTAATAACAAGGTAAATTACATACTTTCATTACTAGCAGATCAACTGATGTAATGAAACTATGTTAATTTGCAAGTTTCTAAATTAGATAATTATTAGAACAAGTGTCATAATGATAATAAGACTACTTTAAACTAAATATTTATGTATTATTGTAATGACATAAATAAACGAAGTAATCTAATACTACTTCAAATTTGAATGTTTATGTATTATTGGAATGTCATAAATATATGAAGTAATAAATTAACTTGAAATACCATTGAAACCAAATTGTGGTGTTCATGATTACTTTAGTTATGCATATTTATATTTTATTGTAAAGATATAAATATGAAGTCTTTTAATTGTTACAAGATTTATAATAAAGTAAGTCGTTAACTTGTTATATTTTTATTAAAACATATACAAGAAGTCATTGAGTTGATCAATGATTTATAACGTATATTGGGAATATAACAGTTATGTCTTCTTGTTAAGACATGGACATGAAGTGACTTGGTTAAAAGTACTTATGTTATATAGCATGCAATTGGTTTGAAAAATCTATTTCACCATTAACTTGACTTAGTTGGTAAATAGGTAAGCCAAAACGAAATATATTTATCTTACATATTGTAAGATTGTCTTACAATATTATTCCTAATGAAATACATAATGTTTATGGTACATTCAGTTAGGAAAATCAAACTCTTGTTATATTGTTTGATTAAAGATAACTATATCTTCTTTTCTTCCAAAAATTATCAAGGTTAGAAAAATTGAGTATGGATTGTATATACTCAATAAGACTCCAACCTAGAATATTAATAAGACACAATTTATTATGGAATGTGATGAATCACATTAAGTCTTAAAATTGAAGTTCAGAATTTGTTAAACTGTTTTTGAGTAGGTTATTAACAAACTAATGTGAGGAACTGTCAATGTGTATTTGTAATGTCCCAAAAGAGAACAATTTTGTGTTGCTCTACCTGCTAAGTATTTATAGATAGTCTATAAATTACAAAAGGCAAGTGGGAGTTTTATCTTGAAAAGATAAAATTACAAGATACATGATCTTTTAAAATACACTAGTAAAGTCATAATGAGGATTAAACATGTTAATGTTAAATCTCAAGATGCAGGAATTCTCATTCATAGATCCGCAAAGATATCTCAAATATTCACATAATATGTTGAGGATTATGAGTTGCAGGGTTATGGTAAACCTATTAATGAATTGCAAATATTGAATTTGGCAAGTTACTCATACTATGAATGATTAGATACAGTCCATAAAGATAATTAGTTTTGGAAACTTAATTAATCTTGAACTCTATAGTTACACTATAGAATGAAGATGAGTTTCTTCAAAAGGAATGAAAATTCTAGAGATTTAAATTCCTGTGTAGAAATCATATGGACAAATTTGTATACATATTTAATGTGTGAAAAGATTATCAAACACACTTAAGCAATTAACTGTGATTGAAATTCTTTCTAGGCACATTAAATGTATAAAGATTATGATTGTCATTCTTAGTTTCATTACATGAAATTAACAATGGAATATCAAAACTCTTTCTTGAGTAATTACTTGTGCGAGGACGATAAGTAATTGAAATGAGTATTTGAATTCAAATAATCTTTGGAAGTATACAAAGTGCAATCATTTATGAATGGATTAATGCATGCATCTGGGGATATACTTATGTTTAGTTATTAAATCCATATTTAGATTTATAATTAAAATAAGGCAATTTATAAATATTCCTGAAAGCTAGTGGGAGTGTTATATTTATTTTCTTATTTCATATATGTTGTATAACATATAGGAAGTAACATTCCATAAGCATTAAATGTTAAGTCTTAGTTTGGAATGAAACTTCACGTGAAGATTTAGAAATAAACATACAGCCTTGGAATATATGTTTATTGTTATAAACATAAGCGGTAAAATTATTGATTCTAATAAACATGATTATACTATTAGAAAGTCTAGATAGATACATATCTTTGAAAAGATATGACATGAATAAATCTAAAGTTTGACACAAGGATTTTTCATGTACATCATGTTGTTTGTTGTATCATGCTTGATGAAAGATGATTTGACAACATTAATATCTAATTGAAAGTTATTAGATAACTAAGTGTAATGGATATGGTTGGATTTAGAATTAACATCCTCATCCTGGAATGCTCCTGAATTCTAAATATGAACCATATGGCAAATTGTTGCGTAATTGTCATAGCCAACAAATCTGGAAAGATTTGAAGGTATCAAAGATTACACAAATGGATATTAAAGTTTACGGGATTTTAAAGAGCATATTGTTGTTTGCATACAATGATGCTAATAAGATTGAGATGACACTCAATGCTAGTCATGGTAGGATTTCATTCGTGTTAATGGCCATGTGTACTAGTTATGCTTAACTGTAAGCATAGTTGCATTATACATTAAAGAATTAGAATACTTTAAAACTATAAAAAGTTTGATAGTTTAACTGTCATAAATTCGTGGTTGAGGATGTCACGCATTTTATGAAATATTATGTGGCATTATCAAGACATTTGAATGCACACATACAAGAACTTCATTAATTGAATTCTTGAAATAAGTATTCTCAAAATTCCAATAGATCAAGATTAGTTGATTTATGCCTTGTCAACAAGTATGTTTGACATGACTTGAGGCATAATTCATTAATAAGAACTATCATGCATTGATCTATTTTAGTGTTTGGATAATGGGATGTTATTGAACAGTTATTATTTTAATGAAATAAAATAATGGTTATGTTTGTTTATCATTTTCTTAATAATATATCTTATATTTGCATGTTTATATCCTTGAATATATTTATATATTCTAAATTGTCCGTTATCACTTAATGATATGGGAATATCACTTAATGTTAGAGTTTTGGAAAAATACTAAATCATGTATGACTAGAATCGAATCCGGGACTGAGGGATTGCACACTTTACGTATGAATGATCAAAGGAATAATTAATATGTATAATTGTTATATATTTTAATTATTTGGACACAAAAGGAAAAAGGAGGGGGTTGAGTGTCAAGTTTTATGAAGCTTAAGGAGATGCTAGCAATAACTTGTTGGACAATGTTAAATGCTATCTATAAATACCCCTTGGTTTCATTCGGTTTAGAGAGACTAAAAAATACCGATCGAATATTATAACCCTTTTATATCCACTGTTCACGAATCAGTATGAATATATGATATTATATTCATGAAAGTTTATGAATGCATATACATGCATGCCACGTGTAGATGCATGTGATATGTAACTGCATAATACTATTTACTTTATCACTTTGATTTGATCATGTGATATGTAATCACTAAACAAGGAATTTGTGTTCCGTTGTCTTATTTGTGATCCATGTTATATTAAACAAAATTGTTTTGGTTTAATAATTGTGTTCATTCACTAGCATCAACCTTTGATTGGTTATAGTACGTGTGTACAAGAACTCGGATATAACTTACTTTAGTTATTCCATCTTGGATTGTGAAACAAAACGGTAAGGGGTTTCACGGTAATCCTATTATTTGATCAAGTGAAGTAAAGAGAAGTTTGATCCTTGTTCTTGCTAGGATCCAAAAGGTATGTTAACTATTTATTACTCCCTCCGTCCCATATTGACCGTCCTGTTTGACTTTTTCAAGTCTTTATTTTATAACTTTGACCTTAAATATTTTTGTTTGTGTTATATAATAGTTGATAAAAATCATTCCAATGAAAATACATTTAAAAACTCAATCCATTCATATATTTTGCATCAAGTATTAAATAATAAAAAAAAATATTAAGGTCAAAGTTGAGAAAAAAAGACTTAAAAAAGTCAAACTGGACAATTAATATGAGACAGAGGAAGTATTTGGTAATACTTTATATGTGTTAAATTAATATCCTTGCTTTCGCTATTAGGTGTTTTGATATTTATTTATTTATTTGAATGTCAAAATATTTAAATTCTAACAATAAGTCCGATCAAGGATATGTTGTTGTCACTCATCTTGTTGTTACTATTGGTGTGAGAAAGGGGTTAAATCATACTTTACCTACACCTTACCATACTTCACAGGCCCCCGTTTAATAATGTTTGTCATTTTGTACTACAGTAACAAGTACTTATTTGGACAACAATTTTCATTTGGTCGCGTATCGCTATAGTATAAAAATATTTCAAAATATTTGTCGACTACTATGGCTATGTTTGGCGCAGAGTTTTTTGGAGCTTTTTGGAGCGATGAGCGGTGAGCAATGAGCTTTTTGATTTTTATTGTTCGTTTGTCAAAGGAGCGGTGAGCTTTGCTATTTTTAGGAAAACTCATTTTTCCACTGCTTCTTTAAGAATCTGTGAGCTGTGAGCTGTGGCTACTGCTCACTGCTACTTTTACCAAACACACCCTATGACTAGTGTTAGAGCACTCAGTATCGTTGAAAAAAACACGCCAAACACATAAATTTGGACGAACGGCGCGCCATTCGTTGTACCGAGCAACACGCCAAAGGGTTTTGAGTTGCTAGAGTGGCTCACGCTATTCGTTTTTTTTTTTTTTCTTTTTTTATTTTTTTATTGTATTTGTATTTGTATTTGTATTGAATGCATGCAACAGCTAAATTTTTGAAAATGAAAAGTTGTATCAAATTGAATGCATGCAAAGGTAACATTTTAATCCAAAACCAATTTTCACCTATTAATACCAACTTTTACTAAACATTTTTCATATCTTTAACCCACTTCAACTTTTGTGAATACTTTCACATACACATTATCCTTCAAAAAATGGCACATCAAAACACAAATGATTCGTTACTTAACAACATTTTTCAAACCGAATCCGCTAATTCAAGCTCACCTTCACCTGCAAGGCTGCAACACCATCATCCGGTTGCTCTTTTCCGGTCCAACGTACTCAAAATCCGATGTCGATGGCATCATATCCTCCATATCTGAACCAACACATGTCGGGTTGTGCATCATATTGTAACAACCCGCCAAACACGCAAAACTCGATGCCATATTATCCACAACCCAATTTCGGACCACAAATGAATCAAGATCAATATAACCAAATGGCCTTTTTTTCACAACAACAACGATACTTCAACAACATGAGTCTTGGGAATTCTCGCAACCAACACAAGACATGCTACCAAACTCACCACCACCAACCTCACCTCCATCACCAACACAAGGATCACAAATCGAGTCTTCTCCGATCGGAAAAGGAAAAGGAAAAGGGAAAAAGCCAAGACAAAAGAAGACCGATGCCGTCCATAAACGTTGGGAACCGGAGGAGGAAAAACTTTTGGCCTAAACGTACGTACAAATATCCGAGGATCCAAGACTCGGTATTGATCGAAATTCAAAGTCGTTTTGGAAAAAAGTTACAATTGAATACAACCGGTTTGCAGAATACCAACGTACCAAGGATATGATGACGTGCAAGTGGACCACGTTGCAGGGTGCTTGTTACAAGTTCGCGGGAGTTGTCGATGAATATGAACGGTTGAGTGGTGAAAACGACTCGAAGTGGCTAAATCGTTGTTACACCATATTCAAGCAATTGTGGGGTTATGCGTTTACCCACCATGAAGCATGGGAGGTCTTAAAAGACCATAGCAAATGGCGTTGTGTGAAAACCGTTAAACCCGGAAGATGCGTTCGGGGACTTGACGACATTGAAGAACCGAACGAGCTATTTCAAGACGATGCAATTCCACATCCTCCCGGCAAGCCAAGGCCTTCCAAGAGTGCAAAATCGGACTCTACACGTTCGGCAGCTTCTTCGTCTAGTATAGAAGCTTTCAAGGAGATGATCCAAGAGTAATTGCGAGTCGAACAAGAGAAAAAAAATTGATTATATCGCAACTCAAAAAAAAATTGGAAGAATTGAAGTTTCTTAGTTTTAGCACCAAGGGGATGACTCCGGAAGATGCGGCGGGTGTGGAAGCAATAAAAGCCGATATCCGACGTCGTTACTTTGGCACTGTGGCTTCTTCGGCTGGCCCGTCGACGACCTCAAATAATTAGTGTTATTGTCGTATCATCTTTTATTTTTATGTCATCGTATCATCGTTTATTTTCATGTACTCATATCATGTCTTTCTTTATTTGTAATCGTTTTTTTTAATCGTATCTTGTAGTCGTTCTTTTTTTTTTTTTTTTTTTTTTTTTTTTTTTTTTCGTATTTTCATTTTTATATAAAATGTGTTTGTATGAAATAAATAAAATGAAAAAAATAAATATGCGGGACCCAATAACATTTTAGTGGTGTGTTATGAGGGAGGGGTGTTTGAGTGATTGGTGTGTTATTGGGTAGGGGATGATGTGGCGCTGAGTTGACATACCGATAACATGTTAACGGTTCTAACCATACCTAGTGCTCTTATACTTACCACCTCTACGTCTATGATGTCATGTCATCATTCAGCACACCACCGAACTCATCCACCACCAAACTAATTAGCAATTAATATTTTTTATTTTGTATTTTAAATTAAACTAATATTAAAATAAAGCTTTATAAATAAATTTTTACAGAAACAATTTAATAATAAAGGAAATGCTTCCCCTTCTCATTCTTTTCTTTTGGGTAACTTGAGAAGGACGTGGTGACATTATTGAAGCGGATCCGGAAGTTCTCGGTTACTCAAGACATTGGGGCGCGTGCTGCTACTCATATTTTTAGTAGAATTAGCTTTGCTATAGCTAGAGGAGTGGGGGCCCAGTTAGTATATCGGCTTTCCACTAATTTCTTGTAAATCTTACGATTTTCTAATAAAGTGAAGTTTAAATAATAATAATAATAATAATAATAATAATAATAATAATAATAATAATAATAATAATAATAATAATAAGAGTAAATTACATGGATGGTCCCAGTGATTTGTAAAAAGTAACAACCTTCATCACTCGAAGTTTGAAGTTGCACTGGTAGTCCCTAAGTTGGTAAACAAATAACACGACCGGTCCTTTAGAGTACCTGGTGTTAAGTGAGTTCCGTTATAATTTGCACGTTAGCCCCTTTGGTTAAATATCGTTGCATCGTTTATCCTTAATAATAACGGCTATTTATAATTTAAAGTGTCCATATGTTTTTATCCGTTTTTACACGTTTTCATCCGTTTTTATACGTTTCCTTACATTTTTATCCGTTTTTGTCCGTTTTTATACTTTTTGACCGTTTTTATACGTTTTCGTCCGTTTTTCTTACGTTTTTATACGTTTTCATCCGTTTTTATACGTTTGCATCCGTTTTTATATGTTTTCGCCCGTTTTCTTATATTCTTGTACGTTTTATCCGTTTTCGTCCGTTTTTCTTATGTTTTCGTCCGTTTTCATACGTTTTCGTCCGTTTTCATACGTTTTTATCCGTTTTCATATGTTTTCACCCGTTTTTCTTAAGTTGTCATACGTTTTTATCTATTTTTATACGTTTTCGTACGTTTCTTCCATTTTTCTTAAGTTGTCATACGCTTTTATCCGTTTTTATACGTTTTTATCCGTTTTCGTCCGTTTTTATACATTTTTTACCATTTTTATATGTTTTCGTCCGTTTTTATACGCTTCCATACGTGTTTATACGTTTTCGCCCGTTTTCTTACATTTTCATACGTTTTATCCGTTTTCGTCTGTTTTTCTTACATTTTTATCTGTTTTCGTCCGTTTTTATATGTTTTCGTCCGTTTTCATACATTTTTATACGTGTTCGCCCGTTTTTCTTAAGTTGTCATACGTTTTTAGCCAATTTTATACGTTTTCGTACGTTTTCTACAGTTTTTCTTAAGTTGTCATTCATTTTTATCTGTTTTTATAAGTTGTCGTCCTTTTTCTAATGTTTTTATCCGTTTTGTTACATCTTCATCCGTTTTTGTCCGTTTTTATACGTTTTCGTCCATTTTTCTTACGTTTTTATACGTCTTCATACGTTTCCATACATTTTCGCCTGTTTTCTTATATCTTCATACGTTTTTGTACGTTTTCATATGTTTTATACGGGATGAAGAAGTCTAAAAATGGATAAAAATGTAAGAAAATGTATAAAAACAGATGAAAACATATAAACACGTATAAAAATGGATGAAGACGTATAAAAACGGATAAAAACGGACGAAAATGGACGAAAACCTATAAAACAGACGAAAACATATTAAAACGTATGGAAACGTATAAAAACGGATGAAAACGTGTAAAAACGTAAGAAAAAGGACGAAAATGTATAAAAATGGATGAAAACGGATAAAAACATAAGAAAAACGTATAAAACAGATAAAAATGTACGAAAACGTATAAAAATGGATAAAAACGTATGACAACTTAAGAAAAATGGGTGAACATGTATAAAAACGGATAAAAATAAACGGACGAAAACATATAAAAACAGACGAAAACAGATAAAAACGTAAAAAAAAGGGACAAAAATGGATAAACGTATAAAAATGTAAGAAAACGGGCGAAAACGTATAAAAATGTTTGAAAACGTATAAAAATGGTTGAAAACGTATAAAAACGGACGAAAACGTATAAAAACGGTCAAAAGCATATAAAAACGGATAAAAACGTAAGAAAACGTATAAAAATGGACGAAAACGTATAAAAACGGATAAAAACATATGGAAACTTTAAATTATAAACATCCGTTATTATTAAGGATAAACGATGCAACGATATATAACCAAAGGGGCTAACGTGTAAATTATAACGGAATCACTTAACACTAGTTAAACTAAAGGACCGGTGGTGTTATTTGTTTACCAACTTAGAGACTACCAGTGCAACTTCAAACTTCGAGGGACGAAGGTTGTTACTTTTGACAAACCACAAGGACCATCCATGTAATTTTCTCTTTCTCTTCTTTTGGAGAACTTGAGAAGGATGCAGTGACCTTACTGAAGCGTATTCGAAAGTTCTCGATGACTCAAGACATTGGTGCGCGTGCTGCTGCACATATTTTTAGTAGGATTAGCTTTTCTATAGCTAAAGGAGTGGGGGCCCAGTTAGTATCTCGGCTCCCTACTAACTTCTTATAAATCCTTTTTGTTTCTAATAAAGTGATGTTATTATTAAAGGACCATCCATGTAATTAATAATAATAATAATAATAATAATAATAATAATAATAATAATAATAATAATAATAATAATAATAATAAACAAATATCACATTCACACACAAAAATCACATTCACAACCTACCTCCCTTCTTCGTGGGGTACCCTAGCCAAAACAACTCAATTGCGAGCGGTGGGTGTCTTGGTGTTACGGGGACCACGCGCGGTGGTGTCGACCACTTACACCCAACCTAAAATTAAAGTTTATAAGTATTTAAGTTTATGAAAATTCTTGTAGTGGAATTAGTCTCAGGCCATAATTCAATTCTAAGCGGGCCAAATAAGCAAAATATTACAAACTGTCTAGAATTCAGAATTTTTATTTTTAGATAAAGAGTTTGATTTAATGATGATATAATGTTATAGATGTTATGGGTATGAATAGTGATGTCATAGATGATTGTGTTATGATTTCAAATATGAAAAAAAATGTTTAAAAAAAAAGAAAAAAAAAAATTAGCACAAACCATGTTAATAAGGAGCATTTGGCATAGAAATATTGATAAAGAATATGACGATAACTATAAGTTCATGTTAATAAGGAGCGTTTGGCATAAGAAATTAATATGACCAAACTTAATAGTTCATGGAAAAGCTTATTTGCTTTGAGTAATATAATAGTTTCTTGTGATATTAGAACAATTATTTTGTGTTTAGGCGATCAAGGAAGCAAGTGGAAAAAAAGAATGATGCCTAAACCGAACGCGAGGTGAGTTACAAAATTAGTAGCATCATTATGTATAGTTTGGATAGGAATATGTTTAGCTACATGTTTAGCATTAGATAAGAGTTAGTAATAATCTAGATGAAGTATAGATATTAGTAATGCCATGGGTGCTTAGAAAATGCACCACTAGTTAAGTTTCCGATGCCTAAGTGGCGCACCATTAGCTATGTAGTGTGCCTAAGAGATGCACAACGAGGAACTCCCTTTCATGACATCCTTCGTGGGGTATCGTGGTTGTATAGCACTTATGACATCCTTCGTGGAGTACTATGCTTAAATAGCATACACAACATCCTTTGCGGAGTACCGTGCTTGCATAACACTCATAACATCATTCATGGAGTATCCGTGCTTGAATAGCACTTATGTCAAGTATGCAAGTAAGACCCGGATTGCATCGCATTCGTGCAAGAGGGTAAAGAAGCCGTATATGAGTACTCTTCGGCTAGGGAATTCCTCACATGTAGCATGACGATTAGATATCGTATAGTTAATAGTAATCTGATTAGATATCACTGTATGTAGTATGACGATCATATTTTAATAGCAAGTAACAAGATAAAATTATGTAATAGAACCCAAGTAGCTCACATTTATTTTACTAGCATTAGTCATTAGTACCTGACATGCTTAGTTCATTTTCGTACACTTGCTAAGTTGTATGACTTACCGTTGCTAGTTACCTTTTGGGCTAATGATTTGGAAATGCATCTAACTTGTCAATTTTTGTTGTTCTGTGTATTCATCTTTTTCTTTTGCTATTAAAACACAAACCTTTCAAATTTCGAGTTTTGTGTGTATTTTGTGACCATTGTACCCTTACTTTTTCAAATTTAAAAGGGTACAATGGTCATTTTACATGAACAAATGGTCATAAAATTTACACAAAGGTCAAAATTTGAAAGGTTTGTGTTTTAATAGCAAAAACTAAAGATGGCTACACAGAACAACAAAAATTAACAAGTTAGATGCATTTCTAAATAATTAGCCCTTACCTTTTTGTAGGTTGAAGATAAGGAATTGGGGCTTACGGATGAAGAAAAGTATATGGAGGGAACGGTAATGCTCGTGAAAAACTAGGTGATGAGATTCTCATCGATACTCTTGTACATTTTTGTTTACGCCCCAAAACAAGTGTCACTTTTCATGTCAAGTTTATAGAGTCCAAGTCATTGTAATTTGAAGTTATTTGTAGTCAATGTCATGCTATGTTAGTAGTTGCAAGTTTGAAGGATGATGTTTCCGTAAGTATAAACTATGTTTCAATACTTGTTTTGATAAATAAAAGTTCAGTATTCCGTTTGTTAAATGACATTACTTTCCGATGCGTTAAGAATCGGATTTATAGCAAAAACGTTTCAGGATCAGCAAGGGACAAATCCAACCGGATCTATGGATCCAAGTTAGGATCCGTCGACCCCAAAAGATCCGTACATCTCGAAAGAAAAAAGTAAATTCTGAGTCGGGCGTTTCACTAGAAAAGAAATAATGTTTAGGGTTTATGAGTTTTTAATGTTTGTGATGTCATGTGCAATGCACATTGTAACAACCCGTAATTTTCATCCACATAATTTCCACTACGATATCTATATAAGGTATTTTCACGGGTAAAGTTTTTGCTTCATTTCACTCCCACTATGTAAAGTAACTTACATAGCCCTCAAGACGTGCTCATGCAAAATGCCAAATATCTCTATTTTACATCATGTAAACCTCCTAGTATGTCAAGTCTAGGTTACAAAGATCATTTTATCAAGTATACTATTAATTTAACTTACTATATCTAACATTTTACCAAAACAAGCCCTATACGTTTATGG
This sequence comes from Artemisia tridentata subsp. tridentata, assembly GCA_021014915.2. Taxonomy (NCBI): domain Eukaryota; kingdom Viridiplantae; phylum Streptophyta; class Magnoliopsida; order Asterales; family Asteraceae; genus Artemisia; species Artemisia tridentata. The sequence continues at coordinate 284,694,985 of CP139501.1, forward strand.
TTATTTTAAAAACCCTAATTTCAAGTTAAAACTAGTTTGAAAGTGTTCAAGGCTTAAGTATAAGTTATCCTAGCTACATTTTCCTTCCTAAACTCTAGTACAATTACTTAGAGCCCAAAGTACAAGCCTTTTAAGCTTATAACCCAAATTAGGTTATTTAGGTGCCTAAACCATGTTTAAACCTTACCATTTCTTTAGCACAAGTTACAACCACTTAGTATATGATTCCTAAACCTTAAACTTAGTCCCTAATAATTTCTAAACCCTAATCCTAGTACTCAACCCTAATCTAAACCCTAATCTAACCCTAATCCTAAATTAAGTCCTAAATCCTAAAAAATAGTTAAATTAGCACCCCTAGCACCACCATGACACCACCATGACCTATCCTAGCAACCTAGCACCTCCATCACCAGCTTGTCATCACCAAGCAACCTACCAACCACCTCCATCACCCCCTTATCAGCAAAACCCCACCGCGGCACCACCATAGCCACACAACCCTTTCCACAACCCTAACTACCACCCTAGCCCTTCCTAGTCATCCCCTAGCTGTCATTAGTCACCCCCTCCTACCCTTGGCCATCACTCCAAGTTTACTTGGCCACTACTCCACACTACTAAAAAAAGGTCTATCCTTGACTCGCATTTTATGACGCACACTACAAGATGACGCGCAAATAGCAAAGTCATAAAATAAGAGTCATAACGAGTAAATTTTTTATTGGGGATGACTCGTTTTCAAAAGCGTCATAACATAGGGTCATAATCAGTTAAAATTTAGCCTGCTAGATGACGCTCGTTTTGCTTCGTCCTAAATAGGGGTCATCTATGTTTTTTTTTCCCATCTGCTTCATCAAAATCCATTGTTTTTTTTTTGGCCAAAATACTTCCCGCTCAACACTTCCCTCTCAAACTCTCAAAACCTTATCAAACCCCTCTCAAAACTCTCAAAACACTCCCGCCCTAATTTCCCATCTCAAACCCCTCTCAAAACTCTCAAAACACTCGACATCAGTTTGCCCTAATTTGCCCTAATTTTGAAAGGTATGCCGTAATTTGCCCTAACTTGCCCTAATTTCCCATCTCAAACCCCTCTCAAAACTCTCAAAACACTCGACATCAGTTTGAAAGGTATGCCCTAATTTGCCCTAATTTGTTTGTTTGAGAGTTTTATGTTTTCTGTTTTAATGTAGTTGTAGAGTTTTATTTAGGTTATAAAATCAATTTATTGATTTTTAATGTAGCACACCAGGTGTTTGTGAAAATGTAACTAGGTTTTTGTATCAGTTTTTGTATCATTATTTTTTGGTTGCAAGATAACATTTATAGTTTAATAGAGTAAACTTTAACATTTGTATCAGTTTTTGTATCATCAGTTTGAAAGGTATGCCCTAATGTAGCACACCAGGTGTTTGTGAAAATGTTACTATGATGTAAGATAATATTTTTTGGTGTTTGTGAATAATATTTTATAGGCCTCATGTAAGTTAACTGTAAATAATGTAACATGTATAGTTTAATAGAGTAAACTTTAACTGTAAATGATTTGTAAGCTGGTGTTCTTGTTTAACATGTATAGTTTACTAGGTAGTTATCTTTTTCTGTTTTAGTTTAATAAGGTTGGTATCAGACTCGACACTTACACGAGATGTTTTCTGTTTTAGAGTTTTTAGGTAATGGATAAATCTTGGATTTTGTCTGATAGATTATCAATCGCATACGAGGAAGGTGTGAATGCCTTTTTAGAGTTTGCACAATGCAATAACCCAAATTCCGATGCCATTCCGTGTCCTTGTGTAAATTGTATCAATTTGTGTCACAGTTCCATCAAAAACGTGCGTTATCACCTGTTTAAACACGGTTTCAATGAGAATTATATTAATTGGACCTTCCACGGAGAAAATTCATCTAAGGATGAAGCTCAATGCCCTAATGAGTCTAGACCTCCCGAGTTCGATTACACAAAGGAGATGCTACATGACGCCTTCACATATGCAGAAAATGAACCTAATTTATTGAAGTCACTTCTCGAAGAATGCGACAAGCCACTGTATGAAGGGTCTAAGTATAATGCACTAAATGGATTGCTGAAATTCCAACATTTGAAGGGTCAATTCGGCTGGTCTGATACAAGCTTTGATGCTTTATTGGGCGAGCTAAATGATGTCTTGCCTTCAAATAATACAATCCCTAAGTCGATATACGAGGCCAAGAATTTGCTAAAAGGAATAAGCATAGAATACATTAAGTATCATGCTTGTGAGAATGATTGTGTCTTGTTCTGGGATGAGCACAAGGATGCTTCTCAATGTCCAACTTGTGGCACTTCTCGGTGGAAGGAGAATAGCAAGAAGGTGCCGAGAAAAGTTGTTTGGTATTTCCCGCCCATTCCTAGATTTAGAAGAATGTTCTTGTCACCAGAAACCGCACATGACCTAACTTGGCACGCGCAAGGTCGGGTCAGTGATGGCAAGCTAAGACATCCTTGTGATTCCCCATCTTGGAAGCTTGTTGACGACAAGTACAGGAAAGAATTTGGAAAGGAAGATAGGAATCTGAGATTAACCTTGTCCGCGGATGGTATAAACCCTCATAAGTCATTAAGTGCAAAGTATAGTTGTTGGCCGGTTACCCTAGCAACATACAATCTGCCTTCTTATTTGTGTATGTCAAGAAAGTTCATGATGTTGACTCTACTGATATCAGGTCCAAGGCAACCTGGTAACAGTATTGATGTCTACTTGGCACCACTAATAAAGGATCTAAAAGAGTTGTGGAAACCTGGCGTTAAGACGTATGATGCTTATAAGAAACAGTTCTTCAATCTAGCACCCATGCACCACCATGACACCACCATGACCTATACTAGCAACCTAGCACCTCTATCACCAGTTTGTCATCACCAAGAAAACTACCAACCACCTTCATCACCACCTTGTCTCCAAAACCCCACCGCGACACCACTATAGCCACACAACCCTTTCCACAACCCTAGCTACCACCCTAGCCTTTCCTAGTCATCCCCTAGCTGTCATTAGTCACCCCCTCCTGCCCTTGGCCATCACTCCAAGTTTACTTAGCCACTACTTCATTTTCGACCCTATAAATACCACACAAAACACCATCATTCGAAACCATCCCATACAGCCTCACCACCTCCAAACTTTGCTCTCACTCAGTCCTAGCAGTAGTATAGAAGCCCTTAGAAGCCAAATAACCAAGAGGATTAAGCTTGGAAGACCTCGTTGAATCCTTTTTAGCCGAGAAAACCCTAAACTTCTTTTCGACCCATTTCTAGTCGAGTTGTGTGAGTAGGCCGTCTAATATCTGAGTCACTTTTGACATCAATCAGTTTTTCCTAAACTAAGGTGAGTTCGTAGCCTCGCTTTTAAATGTTTTGATTGTTTTATAAAAACCCGCGAGGGGGATACATGCTATAAACCTATTTTTCTATCCTAAATCATTATTGCACGAGTACCTTTACCTGCCACTATTTCCCAAATTTCATGAACCATAATCACTTGTGTGTGAACGCGAATATTGTGGATAGATCTATCTGGAGTGTGACTACTCCCGTTGGTTTGCTCCTACCGGGTACGAATAGCACTTTATTTGATAACAATAGGTAACTTTGGCAAGTTACCTCTCCAAGAGGACTTTAGTTTCTCAAATATCACTAAGGTGATCCTCATGTTAATGTGCTGGTGTCATGAGCTTAGTTGCAATAATAACCATTTTCCGTGATAATTGCATTGGTTGCAATTATTACAAACTATGGGTGTAACAACGGAACCCATATGAACTTGTATTCAACCACTACAAACTAAAACCTACGAACTTCACTCAACCTTTGTGTTGACCCTTTAATCATGTTATCCTAGGTTATAGAGCAACATATGGCACGGAGTGGCACTAGACTTGAGGACTTTCAAACCTGTTATCATTTAAACTCTATGTTTCACATAAATTTTGGGACCTCCTTTTGTAAAACTCTGATATTTTTAATGAATGATAACTTATCTTTTCAAAACGTCTCTTTTTGAGTCGTTTTCTATTACTGTGACTATGTATCAAGAAGTAATACCCCAGATTTAGCTTCCACTGCTATCTGCGAAAATGGGGGTGTTACAGATTGGTATCAGAGCCATGGTCGTAGAGAACAAGGTTAAAACCTAAACTACAACTATTTTTCTATTTTCAAGAAAGTCCTCCGTGCCACTGCCTTTCCCCAGAACAGTATATAGGTTTGCATATCAAATAGTACATAACTATTATTCTAAATATAACTATCTTATGGTTGTTATACCATCATGTCTTCCCCCATCTATCCTATTATCGTCCCGTCCAGTTTCGATACTCTTTCCTCTCCAAATATTCTTAACTATACGTCAGTTTCACCGGACTATTTCCCCGTTACTCCGGGAAACATCTCTCCTGACTCTTCGAAAGATTATAGGAATAATATAAATTCACTAGCCTCTCTAAGCTTCTCGCCTTTTCTCGATAATCCATATCTGTGAAATATACACGAATGCTACGCTAAAGCATCATCTATTCCCCCGCCAGCTCCTATTACTTTACCCACTATTTTGCCTCCGTCTCTAGTACTACGCTCACCACTATTAAATCCCCGAGATTTCTTTGTTCCCGAGGGATTTTTGTCACCTAACAAACAAGTTCGTTCTCTATTTTCCTTCTCTCCACCTAAGAATCTTTTGGAACCCACTCTATGAGCTTGACAAAACTAGATTTTTCTCCCTTACACATCCGACAATTAGTCTAAATCTCTATCTTTTCAGCTTCTGTTTCAAATCCAACTATGAGACATATGGCATAAATAACGACGCTTGTCAAAATTTGGGTATGACAAGCTATTTATGACATAACACAGTTGTGATTTTATCCCTTGTTGTTTCATGATATCATGTTTTGGGTCAGTATTACTTAAGTAGGATGATTTATAATCATCTTATTGAAATGAATTAGGACGCTTCTTCATTTGAATAAGGAAATTATAAATCCCCGAACCATAAGTTTATAAATTCTTACTTGCAAGGATTGGAACGCCTCTGTTTGTAAGTAACAAATTATAAATAAGTGGGCCTAAGTGTATGGCATTCGTACAAACAATTCATAATTCGGTTGTACGAAACAATTCCTTTTCTTCATCATTGTTACCTTCATACAAATGAGTCTCAAGATTTCATCCATTCTATCATCTACTACCAATCACCAGTCTATCATTTCAGCTAAATCTCGGGACGAGATTTTTCTTTAAGGATTGGAGACTATAACAACCCGTAATTTTCATCAACATAATTTCCACTACGATATCTATATAAGGTATTTTCACGGGTAAACTTTTTGCTTCATTTCACTCCCACTATGTAAAGTAACTTACATAGCCCTCTAGACGTGCTCACGCAACTACCAATGCCAAATATCTCTATGTTTACATCATGTAAACCTCCTAGTATGTCAAGTCTAAGTTACAAAGATCATTTTATCAAGTATACTATTAATTTAACTTACTATATCTAACATTTTACCAAAACAAGCCCTATACGTTTATTGTTATTTTAAAAATCCTAATTTCAAGTTAAAACTAGTTTGAAAGTGTTCAAGGCTTAAGTATAAGTTATCCTAGCTACATTTTCCTTCCTAAACTCTAGTACAATTACTTAGAGCCCAAAGTACAAGCCTTTTAAGCTTAGAACCCAAATTAGGTTATTTAGGTGCCTAAACCATGTTTAAACCTTACCATTTCTTTAGCACAAGTTACAACCACTTAGTATATGATTCCTAAACCTTAAACTTAGTCCCTAATTACTTTCTAAACCCTAATCCTAGTACTAAACCCTAATCTAACCCTAATCCTAAATTAAGTCCTAAATCCTAAAAACTAGTTAAACTAGCACCCTAGCACCACCATGACACCACCATGACCTATCCTAGCAACCTAGCACCTCCATCACCAGTTTGTCATAACCAAGCAAACTACCAACCACCTTCATCACCACCTTGTCACCAAAACCCCACCGCGGCACCACTATAGCCACACAACCCTTTCCACAACCCTAGCTACCACCCTAGCCCTTCCTAGTCATCCCCTAGCTGTCATTAGTCACCCCCTCCTACCCTTGGCCATCACTCCAAGTTTACTTGGCCACTACTTCATTTTCGACCCTATAAATACCACATAAAACACCACCATTCGAAACCATCCCATACAGCCTCACCACCTCCAAACTTTGCTCTCACTCAATCCTAGCAGTAGTATAGAAGCCCTTAGAAGCCAAAGAACCAAGAGGATCAAGCCTAGAAGCCCTCGTCGAATCCTTTTTAGCCGGGAAAACCCTAAACTTCTTTTCGACCCATTTCTAGTCGAGTTATGTGAGTAGGCCGTCTAATATCTGAGTCACTTTTGACATCAATCAGTTTTTCCTAAACTAAGGTGAGTTCGTAGCCTCGCTTTTAAATGTTTTGATTGTCTTATAAAAACCCGCGAGGGGGATACATGCTATAAACCTATTTTTCTTTCCTAAATCATTATTGCACGAGTACCTTTACCGGCCACTATTTCCCAAATTTCATGAACCATAATCACTTGTGTGTGAACGCGAATATTATTGATAGATCTATCTGGAGTGTGACTACTCCTGTTGGTTTGCCCCTACCGGGTACCAATAGCACTTTATTTGATAACAATAGGTAACTTTGGCAAGTTACCTCCCCAAGAGGACTTTAGTTTCTCAAATATCACTAAGGTGATCCCCATGTTAATGTGCTGGTGTCATGAGCTTAGTTGCAATAATAACCATTTTCCGTGATAATTGCATTCGTTGCAATTATTACAAACTATGGGTGTAACAACGAAACCCATATGAACTTGTATTCAACCACTACAAACTAAAACCTACGAACTTCACTCAACCTTTGTGTTGACCCTTTAAGCATGTTATCCAAGGTTATAGAGCAACATATGACACGTAGTGGCATTGGACTTGAGGACTTTCAAACCTGTTATCATTCAAACTCTAGGTTTCACATAGATTTTGGGACCTCCTTTTGTAAAACTATGATATTTTTAATGAATGATAACTTATCTTTTCAAAACGTCTCTTTTTGAGTCGTTTTCTATTACAGTGACTATGTATCAAGAAGTAATACCCAGATTTAGCTTCCGCTGCTATCTGCGAAAATGGGGGTGTTACACACATGCATTTCCAACATGTACCTTGTTGTCCGTCTTTTATTTTGATTTCATCTTCCCTTTCTTATCAATATCTCTTGTGCCTACTAGCCTCTTTTCAGCCGTTCTTCACTTTTTCTAAAGAATGTATTTGCCGGGAAGAGAATGGAAGAAATGATTCTCCATTTCCATTCCCATCTGCGACAAACAAGAGATTTGTCTTTCATTCTCTCCTAACAAACAGGCCCTAAGTTGCACATTTCATTCACTCCTACCAAACAGCCCTAAGTTGCACATTTCATAATTACGGCAAAACTTTGATGTTTTCGTTTTATATTTGATGAGAGTTTAGTAAAATCATATATTATCTTAAAAATGTTAACTACCATTTAAGAGCATTTGCAATTTCATTTAAGAGCGTGTAAAATAGGAGGTCCGAAAACTTGCTAAAAGTTCATGCAAAAATTTAGTTTTTGTTTTGGCCACGCTGGACTTTTGTTTCGTATTTATGTTGCATGAAAAAGTCCAATATTTTAGACTTGTTAATATTTAATGCATATATTATTGTGGATAATTTATCAAATTGTAAAAGTTTCACACTTGCTAAAAACGGGTTTATAAAAACAAAAAGTTTATGATCTAAGTTCATTTGAGGACAAAATATTTCTTACATACAAAGGGACCAATCCCTACCTTACATTCATTTTGATCTAAAGGCTGATATTAAATTCATATTTTACACTGCAAGGGTATTTTTGTCCATATAAAAGCCATAATTTAATAACCGCTCTTCTAAAAAAAACACACACAGTATTCTCTCAACTAAATTGTTCTTCTTCATCCCTCACATCACCTAACCCTAACTTTTGCTCCTCAATTCAATAATCGATCACCTTCTATCCCATTCGTTCTTCTATCGTTGTTAGTGATGAATTATAAGCTAACTAATTCTTTATATCGTTCATCATCATATTGGAAGCATGTGAAAGCATTTGAGCATAAAAACACAGATAATCAGAAACTGTATCTAATAATGAGTAAGTTTATGTTTTCTACATCTAATGTTTATGTAAATTATGCTTTAGAAAAAATATTAGTTAAATGCACACCATGTGTTTGATGAAATGAATAATTGATTTTCACATGCTTTTAGGGCGTAATATTGATAGTTTTAAGGCTGCTTTAGCTCTCCCTTTAGATGAAAGACAGTTGTTTTTATTTCTTCAAGGTAATCATATTATTTATCTGAATACAATTGTTCGTATGGAAGCTGAAGGTAGTTAACTTAAATAGCTATGACCTTATCAAATCTGCATAAAAGTACGAGCCTGTTGACCTTATCATAAATAGCTTTTATGATAAGTTGCCCACTGCTTGGTAATGTGTCTGGTATTTTGTGTATCTTTCGTGCATGTGAATTTTGGTATTTTGAGTTTCTGTTGTGATATGACATCATTTTAGTTATTATGAAACGACTAACAATGAAAGATAGATGCAAGTAAGATAAATCGTGACTGGAACATATGGACTTCAGTACGAAAGGCAGCTTAGTTTTAAACAAGAATAGTTTTTAGTTTTGTTGTTTTAACTAAATTTAAAAATAGAAATTTGGGGCTGGGGACTCTTATACTATGTTTAGTTAAAAGTCTATATAATTCTGCTGATGTAGTTAACTATTTTTAGTGTTTGCCTTCACACTATTTTTAGATTGGGGATGACATTCCATGTCTATAAAACTAACCGTATGAATAAATTCGCCTAGTTTGTTATTGAAGTTAATCTTTTGCTTGTAAGTAAACATTGTTTATAGGCTATATAAACTGGAAAGGGTTGAGTTTTGGCCCATACCAACAAATGACTAATTCAACCAGAAACCATTCCAGTTTTCACCCATTGCCCGGCCTGCCTCACCCGCTCATTTTGCCACTCCTAATACGTACTGTCATACACAACAGAAACTAGTGATATTGTGAACTAGAACAAACGAAACTAACGTGTTGTCCAGTCATGTATGCATTACTTTCCTTGAACTGAGGTACCTAAATAAGAATCCAAAAAAATAAAAAAATTCGGATATCACATGTGATACTCAAAATATCACATGTGATATTCCGAATATCACATGTGATATTCCGAATATCACATGTGATATGAATCTACTGTTAAATGGCGAAAGCATACTTGTGTGTAACAACTGCTTTTGATTTTGATGTATGTCTTGCAAAAACATCTGTTCAAAGGTATCTCTAGTTTTAATCTTTTAGATGCTTGTTATGGCATGTATAAACACACTTCCAATCTAATATTGGTACCAAAACTGTGCTGGTTGGGTAAACATCTGGTATGGACTGGGTTGACCCAGAGCACGTTTTGTCCGATTTGTTAGTGCATAGTTCTACACAATTCTTTTGATTTTTTAAATTAATTTATCTATTAAATAAGCTGCTGCAGAAAAGATTGCGCTAAATATGATTACTTGAACTATATATTACAATTATAATTTGAATAAATGAATAAACAGTATAGTTAGGCGGCTTTTGACCCATATGACCTGTTTCCTTTTTAGCTACATTGGGTGGCTTTTGACCCATATGACTGGTCAGCTGGATACACATGGCAATGCACCAATGGCTGTTAAAGATTAAACATAACTTGAATTGACCCATTAATGAGTGAAGGGGGTAAATGGCCACATCTAGCCAGTGATATAACAATATAAATTCGTTTGCAACTTTGCATTGCACTTTCTGTATACTAGAACCTGTTTTGACTTGTTACCATTCCCACCCATCTTTCAGGATGCTATTCCTGATGAAGACAGCAGTGAGCAAGAAAAAGATGGAACCTGGCCTTTCCATAATATTGTCGAACAACTCATACTTGATATTTTTGATCCTGGTAAGCTGCTACCAAACTCATGTACTGTTTGTTATTTGCTATCCTGTATCCTACTAATGATAGAATTTTAAACTAATGCCTCCAGTTTGGGAGGTGCGGCATGGCAGTGTGATGGCTTTAAGGGAAATCTTGACACATCAAGGTGGCTGTGCGGGGGTACTTATGTCAGACAACAACTCTGATGCCGTAGTACAAACCGAGTCTGAAGATAAATTGGGCAGTGCTGTAAAGAGAGAACGGGAAATTGATTTGAATATGCAAATGAAAACAGAAGAAAGCGAGCCAAATCTTAAAAGGCAGAAGTCTGGAGATGCATCATTTGACCCGATGCAAGACTTGGTCTCCACCACTAATGATGCTACCTTAGATATGAATAAAATGGTTGCAGATAATGGAAACAGTATGTCTGTTGAACAGACAAATGGTGAAATAGTCGCAAGCTCTGTTAAACTTGAGCCTCAATCAAGTATGGACCCACCGACTGAAGCTGCTGATGTATTACAGGCAGCAAATCATTGTGATAATAAAGATTTGGTGGAGAAGGTAGATATATTGGATGGTCTTCCCCAAAATAGCGAGCTTGTTAACTTGATTAAAAGGGCTAGGAATTCGTCAGTCAAAAACTCAGAACTTCTCCAGGATTGTGGAATTCGTTTCTTGTGTGTGCTGTCACTAGACCGGTACGTATTTGTTGATAATCATTTATTTTGACTTAGATCTTTTATGAAACAAAAATTATACAGAAATTAATTTGCCATTATTTGCAGCTTTGGAGACTATGTGTCTGATCAGGTTGTTGCTCCAGTTCGTGAAACTTGTGCGCAGGCTTTAGGAGCTGTTCTCAAGTACATGTCTCCTTTGCAAGTTCATGAGACACTGAATGTTTTGCTGAAAATGCTGGTAAATATCACATCTGACCTTTTTTTTTTTAATATTATTGTTAAGCTTGGTGGTCCAATTGTTGAATGCTTGTGTTTGCTGTCAACTATTTAAACTGCTGCTTGTGTTTGTAACTATGTATTGTAGGGTCATCCGTTCATTAAGAAGTTTGAATACATGGACATTGATCTTGCAGTTCTGGTAGGTTGCTTGGAACCTTCGATAAATTTTACAAGATAGATTTGCCTGTAACTGTGTAACGAGCATCTGCTATGTATAATTAGCTGTTCACAATTTGCTACATAACAAACACTTATAGTATTTCATATATTAAATGTTTAACAATATTCAACTCATATCATTGCAATATATGTCTGCAGCTTGCTTTCGTATGACATCATCAAGTAATGTACTGCCTTTTCTTTGACTAGCAATTGAGCCTTTGTAATATGGTTTCTAGGAGTAAAAGTTGACAGCAGTTTTAGCAAAAAATATTTGAATTGTGTCTGAAATAGTTGTAATTGTGTATCGTATACATATAAAAAAGTATTCGGCTTATAGGACATGCGCCCAGATATGAATGGCATGTAGATATCCTGAAAATATAGATTTATATAAGTTTTATGGTATTAAATACATCAGAAAATATGAATGCAAGTCTGCATCCTCAATATTGGCACTACCTTTGTTCACTTATCTCCTGTGATACAAGATTTTTTTTTTTCGGTTTATATTTTCATAAAAGGTTAAAGGCTTGTATTTTTTTACTGATTGAAATTATGAGTTTTACTGATTGGTGTATTTTTTATTTTTTATTTTTGTAATTTTGTGGAATACTTTGACATTTATCACTTGTGATAAAGCATTAAACTGTTTTGGCAAAGTTATTAGGTATCACCTGTGATACAAAATAACATATTAGGTATCACCTGTGATACAAAATAATATATTAGTTATCATCTGTGATACAAAATAACATATTAGACGAAATATGATACTTGATATAAGATTTAGTAATCTTTAAAACTTGTTAAATTGTCGTCCGATATCACAAACTGATCAATAGTAGTACAAACTCTTTTCAACAAGCACTAACATTGAACAACATTAAAACCAACTAGCAGTACTAACCAATGTGTGATTTTGTATGTATCACATTGAACAACATTAAAACCAACTAGCAGTACTAACCAATGTGTGATTTTGTATGTATCACAGGTGATACCTAATAAGTTATTTTGTATCACAGGTGATACCTAATAAATTATTTTGTATCACAGGTGATACCTCATAATGTAAGTAGGTAACTACAGTCTACGCAAACTCAATAATAAAAACTCAGTAATAATCAATCATGTATAAGTCTGTTATTCAAATTTCATCAACACAATCTGGGAAATTTAAAATTAACAAAGATACTAGAAAAAGAAGCGGACGACTTATGTTGTAATTTCTGGTTGATCCAAGTGGTCCTCTTCTCTTGTAATTTTTGCTTGATCCAAGTCACCCTCTTCTCTTGTAATCTCTGGTTGATCCAAGTCACCCTCTTCGCTATACTTTTTTGGGTACGTCCTCTTGTTGCGACCATCTGTAGCTCCACATAGTGAATAGATCAATAGAATTACGCTATGAAATTTCATGATGGTGATACAAGATGGAACTCAAATTACATATCATTGATTCAGTAACAAACCAACTACATGTTATCAATTGCAGAAAATAAAATGCATAATCAAAGTCTTTTTTTTTTTTTTTTTTTTTTTTTTTTTTTTTTTTTAATCCAAGTGTTTTATTTCAATATCACTTGTGATTTTCTGAATATCACTCGTGATATTCTGAATATCACTTGTGATACTCTGAATATTTGTGATATTCAGAATATCATTTGTTATTTTTCTTATGCTTTCGTCCATTTTCATACGTATTCGTCCGTTTTTCTTATGTTTTCGTCCGTTTTCTAATGTTTTCGTCCGTTTTCACAACTGATATTTGGAATATCAATTGTGATTTTCTGAATATCACTGGTGATATTCTGAATATCGCTTGTTATTTTCTGAATATCTATCACGTGTGATTTTCTGAATATCACTCGTGATATTCTAAATATCACCGATCTCGAAGTTGTGTAATTGGGAATGTGTGAGAAAACCCTTGTAGTCTGCTCGAGTATAAGCAATTGATATGCTGTTACAAAGTATACATAGTCTGAAGTCTTAGATTTTACATGGTCGCTGTGACCACCCTACATGAATTGAATCAAAGATTCTGATTTCTTTTTTTAGTTTCTCAAAAGTTTTTTTTCTATCGTTATGCTTTTTATGCCTGTTTGCTTAAAGCTTGTTTATAAGCAATAGTGATGCTTACCTTGGAAGCATCTCTGTTACTTGTATGAACAGTAGCATTTTCTTTAGCAATAGTATTTTTTTACAGAAAAGATACACGGCCTTGAAAATAAAGGTGAGTGATCTGGTATTCTGGATGGTGCAGCAAGTTCATGAACACGCACCACCATCAGTTACCACCCTGCTTCAACCTTGTCGTTCGTTCTTTTTTTTTTTTTTTTTTTTTTTTGCATCACTAATAGATGCATTTAACACGCGTTGTCCCCCCAAATTCAACTGAAAAAGCTATGCCAATATCATTCTTTTGCACCGATTGCAGTAGCAGTGCCACCGTCAGTCTCAGTCATATCAGGAGTTTGTGAAAATTGGGACTCTCATAACAATCACTCCAAATGTGTAGTCAGGCACCTGGGCTTACCCGAATTGAATGTACTGATGGATTAGGCATTATTTCTGTTACATGCAATAACCAATGTAATTAAAGAAATGCTTAAGTATGTAAAATCTTTGAATCACCCTAAAGATAATGAAAATCAATGTACAAGAATTGGCATACATGGAAAAACATCATAGAAAATTGAAAACCTGATATCAGTTGCAAGCTTTATGGGAAAAAAGTAAAACAATTTAAAATCACAAGCATAAAGAATTTTATGTCTACCAGCAACCAAACACAGTTTATCGTTTAGCTTCGGACCATCAGCCTTCATCTTCTCCTCAACTGGAAACCTTCACACATATATTTCACCTTTTCTCAGTCGAAGAATATCATAGAAAAGAGTATACGCGGATCTCTTAGCGTAAATTTCACGAATGCTATGAATATCTCGATAAACATTATTTGTTTCTCTTCTAATTTTCTTCTCCCATTGCTCACGATCAAAATTAGGAGCAGCCTCGCAATATCTTTTCTCATGCTCAGAACTCATTCTATCCTGCTCTCTTTTTTCAGAATCCCTACGCTGCATCTTTTCAAATTCAGCCCTCTTTCGCTCCATCTCTTCAAATTCAGCCCTCTCTCGCTGCATCTTTTCAAATTCATCAGCCCTCTTTCACTTACGCATCTCAGCCATTTTTTCTTTTAACAAAACTATCAGCATCGGACTGATCACAACTATCTTTAACTACAGTCTCCACAAATTGTTCTCGTCGTTCTCTAAGTCTAATCATGAGCTCACGGTTGAAAACATTTCTTGCATATTCATCCTTGAGGATATCAAACGACGCTTGAAGCTTTTGAAAATCGGCAACTGCATTAGGGTTGTTAGGTTTCTTATCTGGATGCAATTCTAAAGCTTTCCGTTTGTATGCTTTTTTGATATCTTTACTCGAAACTTTGAGTCCTTTTTCACTTGTTGGCAACCCAAGAACAGTGTAATGATCAACGAATATTACAACCATTATTCAAAAAAACTATAAAAACTAAGGAACAACAGAACTTACTAATATGTCGACTTGATATGACGTAGTTTATGATCGATGCCACAAATAATGTTTACGTAAGGCTTACGACATATCACATGTGATACTTAACATATCACATGTGATACATAACATATCAAATGTGATACCACATGTGATACTTAACATATCACATGTGATATGTTAATTCTGAGCGATCTGAGAAATGCAAAAACATAGTTCGACACTAACAAAGAACTGCACAGAATGAATACTTGTGTAACAACTGGTTATGAGATAAAGGACATTGATAGAAGAAACCAATAATGACTTCGTAACAAGGCTTGGTCTCAATTTCCATTTTTCTTAATCCTGAACAGAGTATGCTTTCGCCATTTAACAAACAGGTTTTTTTTGAACAAATTTAACAAACAGGTTTACACACCAGAATTAGCGACAACCATATTGCAAGAAAAAATAGTAATAATAATAATAATAGTAATAATAATAATAATGATGATAACTTTAAAACATACACACTACAGGTGTCATTGACAAATGATTGAAGAGTCCCGCCAGCCGTCCGAGATAGGGAAATTTTAGTAACTTCCCCATATTGGCCAAAATAATCTTTTCGCGGCAATAACTGCACAAGAGAAAAATAACTTAAATAACAGCTATACTACATAAACTTTTTAGTGTCCGAAGAGAAAGAAAAAAAAAGAATAAAAAAAGGACAGGCGCGCACATCTTCATCAGCTAGACTAAGAGGCAGCCCAATAATATATGCCATCTTTCGCTGAATAACTCGAACACTGCTAAGGTCCTTCCTTCCTTCATTTGTTTTTTGCTTTGGCTTTGGCTGCTTTTATTTACGACTAGAACTATTGGCAGCCACCCTACACATAAGACAGAATTTATAAATCTCAGTGTGAACTTGGAAGAAAAAGATAACAAGATTGAAAAAGTAGTTAACCTCTGAAAATTTGATTCCAACGCTACAATTCTATCCTTATCATAAGGTGCACGACATGCTGGACACCGTCCCTCTGTTGCATCTTTCTCTGCCATGTCCATTATGTGATGCCAACACCAAACACATACCTGCAATGACATAGTAAATTTAAAACGATTGCATGATACACAATATTTTTATACTTGTAAGCTCATAAACCACAAATCACTTTGTTGATGGAAAAACCTAGCAGAGCCAGTAAAACCTCCCAGACCATCAACTAATCATTTGTCATACTCTGAATATCACTTGTGATACTCTGAATATCACTTGTGATATTCTGAATATCACAGAATATCACTTGTGATATTCAGAAAATCACTTGTGATATTCCTATATCAGTAAGTGCTTCTCGATATCTCACACTCACAAATTACCTATTCCTAGTAGCACTTGCTGCAAAACTCAACATAATCACATATTAATTTTGACAAAACGTCTACAATCAACTCAGCTACAGAATTAGTTGATGGAAAGACAATTTCTAATCACTTTAACCTAGTTCTTCCCAAAAGGCAAATTCTAATCACTTTCATCGCATAACTTTCAAAATTTTCATATTTTTAATAACGATTGCTACAAACTAACTTGATTACAAAAAGTATACAATCAATTCATCAATAACGATATCGTCTGACACTCGACATATTTTCTATTCATATTTCCTAATTACAGTACCATCTTATTTTCTTAAAACCTCAGCAATCAACTCGAAAATAACAAAACTAGTCGATCAATCAGTTAAACCTAGTTCTCACAAAAGGTAAAACTAAAAAATCAATATCATCTCACACTCAACAAATACACTATTACTAGTAGCAGTTGCTGCAAACTCCAATATAATTAGTTAACTGACATACTTAAACACTAAACCTAGTTCTTCTTTAAGGCAAACTCGAAATCGATTTCATCACACGCTCACAGTAACAATTGCTACAAAAATTCACTTTACTCAGATCTTAGTCTCTACAATCAATCAAACAATAAACTATCTACAAAACCTCTACAATCAATTCATAAGAAAAAGCAAAAATTAAAAAAATTTATAAGCATAAACAGTACCTTCAATCGGAGGTGTAATGGATTATTTTGCACCGTAGCTATTAATTAAAGCTAGTTTCATCTATTTTTGTTGTGACTTGATGTGATTTACGGTTCATTTCTGTGTGTTTTTGGATCTAGGATCGATCAGAGAGTAATGTGTGTTTGTGTGTGTTTTGTGTGCGTGTGTTTGTGGGGAACAATTTGGGGGTTTGTGTGAGTAGCACTTTTTCTTTTTTTTTTGAGTAAATTACACGGATGGTCCTTGTGGTTGGCGTTGACTTTCACATATGGTCCATTGACTTTTTTTTTTGCACTCCTGGTCCCTAACTCAGAAACTACTAACACAGATGGTCCCTTGACCAAACGTCCGTTTGGTCAAGCCGTTAAGCTGAGGGTATTTTCGTTCGAACACTGTAGCAACTCTTTCTCTCTCTCTAATATATCTCTTTCCCTCTCTCTGATATATTTCTTTCTCCATTTCACCAAACAATCTAAACATAAATAAAACCCCTTGCCTCAATTCGACACCAAATACCTCAATTGGATCATACCCACTTAATAATTTCATTTTCCAACAATATTTTACAGATCCTTCGAAGGAAACCCACAAAATTTAAGATCTCATATTGTAGGTTTGGATCTACCATGGCCCATTTTACCATCTTACCTCCCTTGGTCTTTATCTTCATCTCCAAACACCCCTGCTTTTAGATCTTGTGAGTCTTACTTTGGTAATGGCTTTACGGGCCGTGTCGATGTTCTAACACCCGAAAAGGGTATTCGAAAAATGGGTCATGGGGGATCAGGTGGTGGTGGATGGTTTAGGTGTTTTTTTAGTGAGACTTTGAGGAGTTCGATATGTGAAGGTGGGGGGATTAGGATGCATCCGGATAAGATTAAGATGTCGAATGGGGGCGAGGTTTTGGAGACTGTGATTGGGAGAGGGGAGGATGATAATGGGTCAGGAAGCAATTAATCAGTTCAAGGCCTTGATGGACCAAGGTTTGCTTAGTAAATACCTTCGAGTTTATCATCATGTATCTTTTGCTATTACTCTTACTGAATTTTAACATTTGTTGTGACAGTTGATGAGCCTCTTAGAAGAACATTCCAGGTTAGCATGGTTTTTTGTTTCACATGTAGCTAAAATTTGAGTTGGCATTCTTGTGTTACATCCATGCCAGTACATTTATTTGGTGGCATAAATGGAAATGTTACCTTTTTTGTTCATGTTTATTTGATCTATGCCCATTTTGATTATAAATATTTTCAGATACATTCAAGTCTTTTATCACAATCTGACGCGAGATCTTTGAATGAATCGATTGGGAGAGTGGAGGATGAGGAATTGCCTCGGTTTGAGTTTGGTGCTTTTGATATTCAAGTTGGGTCTGTGTCGAAAAAGAATAACAAGCTTGCGGATGAGGCGTTTTTGGATATGTATTTGCAAAATGGCGTGGTTTCTTAGGCATGCTATGAGGGATTTGGTCGGTTCTGTTAAGTTAGTTGGTGCTGATGAGTTTGAATGTTCTGAGGATAGTAATATTTGTTTGATTTGTTTCGTTGTTATTGAATGAATGGACTTGTCATTAATTACTTGTAACTGTAAACTGAAATCTATTATGATTTTGTATTTATGTAAAGTGATCTATTAAATTTGATTGTGATATGAGATGAGATTATTGTAATTGTATTTTCTTTTAGTTTATGGGTGGCCGGAATTTGAGGAAGGTGGCCGAAAATAATAGTGGGGAGGTATTGTATATGATTTAATATGAAGATGAAGATGTGGATGTTGAAGATGATGGTGATGGTGGTTGTTGTGGTGGTGGAGGGTGGGGAAAGACATATATCAGAGAAAAAATGAGAGGATTTAATATGAAGATGAAGTTGCTACAGTGTTCGGACGAAAATACCCTCAGCTTAACGGCTTGACCAAACGGACGGGACCATCTGTGTTAGTAGTTTCTGAGTTAGGGACCAGGAGTGCAAAAAAAAAAGTCAAGGGACCATATGTGAAAGTCAACGCCAACCACAAGGACCATCCGTATAATTTACTCTTTTTTTTTTGTTTTTTTTTTTAAGTTTACAAAATTGCCCCTCCGTGTATTTTTTTAGTTCATTTCAGCCATTGATCAAATTTAAATCAATGGATGGAAGCTGTCCCTTGGTATGTGAGGTTTTTATAGTTTGTAGAATAACTCACTCAAAGTTTATAAGTTGATGATATGAAAAAAATATAAAGTTGTGGAACATCATTGTGTATACTCATTAAGGGGCATGATTTAACTAAACATATCAGTCTATCACGCTATTTCGGGTTTTTGAACGCCCTGAGTGAATAATGAAAATGGGGCTTCAAAGTTGAAATATCATACCTTAAGCGTTATTGTATGAAAAATATTACTGGTAGTTAAAAAAATATTCAAATATAGTTTTTGTTTTATCTATATTTAATTATTTATAACATCTTTATAGTTTTACCATCAAAAATAAATTTTGAGGCTCTAAACAATTGAAGTTATTGGACGGACGACTACTTCACCCACCCTCAAAAATGGCTACGTAACCTACATCCATTGTTAAAGTAAAGGGATGAGATGATATTATCTTGATGGTAAATCCTCCACGTTTTACTACCGGTCATAAATAATTCAACCATCTTAATCGACAACTTTTTCCAGAACGGTTCAAACTTAATAAATCAAATCACACAAAATGAAGTAATCAAACTTGAGATGTATATCCAAAAAACAACATTACAAATGTATCACATTTACAAGAAGTAATGACACATCAAGAAACTTCACAAAGGCACTGTAATTTACTAGCCACTAGAGCCATAGTTCTAAACATGGTTATGAGGATGGTATATTGGTATCATCTTGAGGTGACCGTTTTCCTCTTTTAACTATTGTTTTATCACAACTAGGAGACCTACCCATCACAATCTATGTGTGTATTTATGTGTTGCAAGTCAATGAGTCGACTTAGTCTAAAGTTTTCTAAAGACAAAGTGCATAGGAGATAGAGAGACTTTGTTCATGTATAAAAGCGAATCACTTTGGACTTTAAACAATACCATGTTTGCAGATATATTACTATATTAGAAAATTTATAATGGTTTGACTTTTTCTTCCTAAAACTTGATATTTCCTTTTCTTTTTGAGTAGCAAAACAAATTCCCAACAGTAAACAGTCATTTATTCTATTCAGATTACTTGAATATAACGAGTATTTTACTCAAATGTATGCAGTTTAACGAAAGTATGCTCGTAAACGTTTATAACCTTTTCTCTAATCACCCAATATGTGTGTTAATACGGTTTGGACTAGTCATCTCTTATGAGAACATTATGTAGTGACTCACGAGTCACGACTAAGCCACATTGGTGATGATTAATTATCATTTTTCATTATATATATATATTAACAATTTGATGGTCATAATATTTTAATCAACGTAAGAAAGTAGTAGTGGTTATCTTGACTAATTAATCCATGGCTTAATGCGCTATAAAAAAACAGAATGAACTACTCCAGACTTTGGTAGGCATGGGATCGTTGACTGAAACACATTCACATTTCGATTCATTTCACCTACATGAAACGGCCACACCTGATTTTGAGACACGTAGTGTAATCCGTTTTCAAAAAGTGTTGTTTTTTAGTACGTGCAATCCCCGATAATATTTTTTGCTACTTTATTTCTTTATAGTGCAACTTGAGGTTAGCCCAAAAAATCTTTATGGTGCAAATTTTAGTATGTATGATGAAAAGAAATTAAAAGTTTGTGTGCAAGACCTTTTTGAAATAAATTATGCACACACACGTGAAAAATCCTAAGTCCGTCCTTACCAATACCAAACTTAGATGAAAAAACACTGAAAAGCTGATCACATGATTAACATTACAAGAGTTGATCATGTTATCATTCATTTCCAGTTAAACATAGAAAAACGACAATGTAGACAATAACATTTTTCATGTTTACGAGTCACGAAAAGATAGAAGGAAAAGACACATTTCTTAGAAATAAAATACCACGGCTAGCAATGTAACCAGATAAGCAGATAGTCTGCGAAAAATCTAAACATTACAAAATAATTTTTTGAATGGTTGATCGCTAAACCTATATAATAAGTCATGGAGCGTCATAATTGCTATAAAGAGCAAGTTGATAGAGATTATTTATAACATCAAATTCTCATAAATGTAACACTACCAACAATTAAAGTAACATTATTTAATTGTCTGTTATTAACGGGCATTATTGTTTAAGACGTGTAACTTTTTTATACACTCTGAAACAATATTAGTTTTGTACTGCTTTTGGTAAAATCTTTTGGACGACACCAACATTTTTGACTTTTTGTGCTATATAAACAGCTAAAATATAACACTCTATTTGGATGAAACATGAAGACAATTTTATCTTATACTTTTCCTTTTAATACCGGTTGTAGTGGTGATGGGATAATGTGTTACATTAGCATCATCATAGTACATGTATCACAATTAAATACAAGCATATTTTATAACAAACTAGCTTCACAACGCAACTCGTCCGATTTTTCATTTATTAATTGCCATTGTTGGAAAATTTAGTACACTTGAGGGTACTGATTCACACCTGGTAATAGGTCAGGAGGTACGGAGTGTACACCCATCACGTCCCTGAACACCCTGACTCTAATAGTGGTTTGGAGTAACTCATCAGAAGGTTTAGTCCTTTACAGAGTTACTACTGCTAGTACTGAAGTTAGTACTGTCGGCAGTGTTAATGCTGCTAGTATTAAAGTTAGTACTGCTGAGCATAAGTTAGTATTGCTGGGCATAAATTAGTATTGCTGGAAGTTAGTACTGCTGGAAGTTAGTGCTGCTCGTTTAACCACTGATCCCTGCTATTATGAAAACTATTATGATATGATTAGTGGGCCGTTAATCACTCATAATTTCATGGGCTAGGGTTTGAGTAATCTCTATTATATATAGAGATCATAACATATCTGCATGGAGATACAACATACAAACCCAAAACACTTGAAAGCGAACAGGTTCTTGATTTGTGCCTAAAACAAGAACACCACTTGGTCTTATCCCATAGAGATATTCGTGTAACCCAGGCATAGGGTCGAATAGTTTCTATTGGAAAGTGATAACACGATTTCAAGTGATATCCGGTACTCATTGATTATCTATACCCTGTTCTGGGAACACACGCAACACAAGAAACCAACAATCAATAGAAACTATTTAGTGATAATCAATGGCTGCTGCTATGAAGCATATGGCTGCTAACTTTTCCAAACTGGAAAAGTTTGAAGGTGTCGATTTCAGAAGATGCACTTCTTGTTGTCAAGCATGAGTGTGGTGTATGTTCTGAGCACTCCTATTCCAGATGATGGGGATGATACAACTGTGGAAGATATAAGGAAAAGGAGCAAGTGGGAGAATGACGATTACATCTGCAGAGGTTTAATCCTCAATGGTATGTCTGATCCTTTGTTTGATATTTATCAAAATGTTGAATCTGGTAAAGAACTATGGGAATCCTTGGAAGCTAAATATATGGCTGAGGATGCATCAAGTAAGAAGTTCCTTGTAAGTAATTTTAACAATTACAAAATGGTCGATTCTAGACCTGTCATGGAACAATACAATGAACTTCTTAGTATACTTGGTAGATTCACACAATACAAAATGAACATGGATGAGACTATTTCAGTCTCTTGTGTCATTGATAAACTCCCTCCTTCTTGGAAAGATTTCAAGCATATGCTGAAACATAAGAAGGAGGAATTGACTCTTGTTGAGTTGGGCAGTCATTTGCGCATTGAGGAATTACTCAGAGCGCAAGACAGTGACAAGCCAAAGAGTAGCAATGCTACTGGTCCATCAGTTGTCAATATGGTAGAGCATAAGAACTCCACCAGGTACAATGACAACAAGGGCAAACGTAAACATCATGATAACACCAAAGCTGATCTTAACAAGAAGCCAAAAGCTACTTGTTGGAAGTGTGGGAAAACTGGACACTTTAGAAAGGATTGCAAGGGTGTTAAAGTTGGTAACAAAGCCAATAGATCAGGCACAAGTGGATCAAGGAATGGTAATACCAATTCTCTGAAAGGTCAGAATATATTTAATAAGTTTCTCAGATTTATTATGTTACATATATATCTGAAGCATACTTTGTGCAGGATGATGATGTTGCGTAGTGGGTTGACTCTGGTGCAACAATCCATGTGTGTAAAGATAGAAGCTGGTTTAAGACCTATGAGTCACTGAATGATGATTCTATTCTTCATATGGGAAATGAGTTAACAGCCCTGGTGCATGGAAGAGGATGTGTGGATTTAAGATTTAGTTCTGGAAAGATTTTTTCTTTGTTTAATGTTTTACATGTTCCTAATATTAGAAAGAATTTGGTTTCTAGTAGTTTTTTGAATAATTGTGGTTATAAACAAGTTATTGAATCTGATAAGTTTGTTTTGTCTAAACATGGTGTGTTTATTGGTTTTGGCTATTTGTGTAATCAAATGTTCAGGCTTAATATTGTTAATGATATTGTTAATTCAGCCTTTATGTCGACCTCTAAACTAAATGATTCAACCTTATGGCATGCTAGACTTGGCCATGTACACTTTAAGAGAATGCGAGATATGTCTAAGGATGGGTTAATCCCAGCCTTTGATATGGAAACTAAAAAGCGTAAAACTTGCATGATGACCAAAATAACTAAGAAACATTTTCAAAGTGTAAAACGTGAAACTGAAGTTTTGGAGCTGATTCATAGTGACTTATGTGATTTACATGCTACTCCCTCTTTGGGGAATAAGAAATACTTTGTGACATTTATTGATGATGCTTCTAGGTTTTGTTATGTTTATTTGTTACATACTAAGGATGAAGCATTAGATAAATTTAAAGTGTTTAAGACTGAAGTTGAATTGCAACAAGGGTCTCTGATTAAAAGATTAAGGATTGATAGGGGAGGTGAGTACATGGATACTCCATTCTTTCAGTCTGTTGGTATAATCCATGAAACGACTGCTCCCTATACTCCTCAGCAAAATGGTATCTCTAAAAGGAAAAACAGGGTACTAAAGGAGATGGTTAATTCTATGTTGTCCTATTCAGGGCTGAGTCAAGGGTTTTGGGGTGAAGCTATGTTAACAGCTTGCTATTTATTAAATAGGGTTCCCAATAAAAGGAACAAGGTTACCCCTTATAAACTCTGGACTAAAAGAAAACCCAACCTGAACTTTCTCAGGGTTTGGGGTTGTAGGGCTGTTGTAAGACTCCCTGATCCAAAGCAGAAAACTTTGGGTGAAAGAGGCATTGAATGCATCTTTGTTGGATATGCTGAGCATTACAAGGCATATAGGTTCTATGCTATTGAACCTAATGAGTCTATTTCAATTAACTCAATAATTGAATCAACGGATGCAATCTTTGATGAGAATAGGTTCTCATCAGTCCCTAGACCAAGTCAAAGGATTCCAAATGGAACTAATGATATTGGTGTTTCAGAGGTCTCTGATGAGGTTTCTGATGAGGTTGTGGTACAACAACCTGAACCTAGGCTCAGAAGGAGCAATAGGGTCAGGACTCCAAAGTCATTTGGACCTGAGTTTTAATTATATTTAATTGAAGGAACAAATGATGAGGTCTATGACCAATACTCCTATTGCTTCATTGTTGAGGATGATCCCAAAATATTTGATGAAGCAATGAAGTCCCAGGATGTTGCTTTCTGGAAAGAATCAATTAATGATGAAATGGATTCCATCATGGGCAACAACACTTGGGTGTTGGCTGATCTACCACCTGGTTGCAAATGGATTTTCAAAAGGAAAATGAAGGTAGATGGAACTATTGAAAAGTTCAAGGCTAGACTAGTCATTCAGGGCTTTAAACAAAAGTCAGAGATAGACTACTTTGATATTTATGCCCTTGTGGCACGTATCAGTACCATAAGATTGCTGATTGCTTTAGCATTAATTCACAATCTGATTATTCATCAAATAGATGTGAAGATAGCTTTCTTGAATGGTGACTTAGATGAGGAGGTTTATATGAACCAACTGTTGATGCAAATAATGTTTCTAAAAACGTTATTTATATCTTTCGATTACTTCACGTTTTGAGAATGACAAAATGTGAAATCACGTTACGTTAAAATTAACGTAAACAAGTTTTTAATCGGAAGATCCCGTTTCTACGCAAATCACTCTTAAACAAATTTACAAACTTGACAAATGATCAAAGAAGTAAATTTTGGTTTTGAGAACTCACATTTTTAATGGGACAAAATATTTTTTCAAAAATACACATGACAAATTATTTTTGAATTATTAAGAAATGTTTTAATGGAAAAATTAGTTTGAAAATCACAACAGCTATTTTTCCCCCCAAAATAAGCTCCAACCTTCCCCAAATAAGTTTTCACCAGAAAAGACAAAATTTGGAGCGTCCTAGTCTAGGACGGCTCCACGGTTCCACTAAATTTAGTGGAGCCGTGGCATGTTTAGTGGAGCCGTCCACCTGTAACGGTCAGATTTTCTTTGCCTATAAATACCAACCCACTTCACAGTTTTTAGGCACCCAAAAACACACAGAAACTTCTGAGTTTAAAACTCTCTCACCTTTCTTTCTTTTTGATCATTTAGATTAGTTTTCTTTTGTTTTAAGAGTGATCCTCTTCATTCCTCTTCATTAGCAAGAGAAGAACACAAGTATCCAAGTTGATACAAGGTGTTGTCATTCCTCTTCATTAGCAAGAGAAGAACTCAAGGTATTCAAGAAGATACAAGAGTTATAGTTGTTAGGTTTTTGTAACATTTGTTACAACCTTGTTGTATCATAGTATACATCAAGTTTATTTATCTTTGGTGAGTGAGAGTGAAGATCAAGTGTGATCTTATAAGAGATAGTGAACATCTCTTGAAGCCATTGGGCTTGTGTGATTGATCAAGAAGATCAAGGGTCATTAGGATAGAGTTAGTAGAGTGTGAGTTGATCATTGTGATCGTGTTGAGATCTTGGTGATCTCTTGAAGCCATTGGGCTTGAGTGTTTGGTCACGTGGACCTTAGTAGATTGGTGCTAGTTAAGATTAGCACTCGACATCTAGCTTAGTGTCGGTAATAGGATAAGCGACGTGTACGGTTTTCTCCGCCTGAAGGGAGGTTGTTGACATAGTGCTTGAAACTCTCGAGTGTGGTACTCGGGGAGTGGAGTAGGGCGAAGAAGAGCTTCGTAGCCGAACCACTATAAATCTCTTGTCTCGGTTTGATCTTTCCAACTCTACTCTTTACTTTCATTAGTTAGTACTAGTTAGTTTAGTGTGTAGTTCATATTGGTGTTGATTGATTACGCATAGAGTTCGAATCAAAGCTTCCAATAACAAATCTTTTAAAAGGAAAATTTTTAAAAGAACTTAAAAACCGGCAAACTATTCAACCCCCCTTTTAGTTTCCCACAATTGGTATCAGGAGCCACGTCAGTCAAGATTTTAAATTATATTGTATTTTAAAACTTGAATCGATCAATGGATTCCGACAAATATCTAGAAGGGCAATCTATGCAAAGACCACCACTTTTTGAAACTGATTGTTTTATTTATTGGAAAACAAGATTCGAAACGTATGTGAAATCAAAAGACATTGATCTTTGGCATGTTATTACCGAGGGTGACTTTCAACCTATTCAAAAGAATCCGGAAACTAAAAAGGATGAAATAGTTTCTTATGATAAACAAAGTGATGAACTTAAAAGGAAATTAGCCAAAAATAATGAGGCTAAAATGATGATTTATAATGCTTTGTCTAAAAAGGAATTTGAAAGAATTTTCATGTGTAATACGGCAAAAGATATTTGGAAAACTTTGTTAGTCACTCACCAAGGTAATAACCAAGTCAAAGAGAACAAGATAGATCTTCTTGTTCAACAATATGAACAATTTTCCATTACGGAAGATGAGTCAATAGATAATGCTTTTGCTAGATTCAATACTTTTATTACTAGTCTTAAAGCTCTTGATGAAGGTTACTCTAGCAAGAATTATGTTAGGAAGTTTCTTAGGGCTCTACATCCTAAATGGAGAGCAAAGGTTACCGCCATAGAAGAGTCAAAGGACTTGGCGATGTTGTCACTCGATGAACTTATAGGAAACTTGAAAGTTCACGAAATGATAATTAAGAAAGACTCTGATATAGTCAAAGGCAAAAGCGAGAGAGTTAGATCTCTAGCATTGAAAGCCAAGAAGGAGTCTAGTGATGAGGAATGTTCGAGTTCCGACAGTGAAGATGAGGAATACGCATTAGCGGTTAGGGACTTTAAAAAGTTCTTTAGGAGAAGAGGTGGGTTCGTTAGGCAACCTCGTGATGAGAAGAAGATATCACAAAAGAACCATGTTGAAAAGAAAGGGACGAGTGATAGGAAATGCTTTAGATGCGAAGATCCTAATCACCTCATAGGAGAGTGTCCTAAACCACCGAAATTCAACAACCAACGAGCTTTCATAGGAGGCTCCTGGAGTGATAGCGGTGATGATGAAGAAAAGAAGCCCAAGGACGAAACATGTCTAATGGCTCATACTTCAAATGAGATATGCTTGGGAATCGACTTGGAGCCTGACGAATGGGTCAAAGATAGTGGATGCACTAACCATATGACGGGTAACCGAAGTCTTTTCACATCATACAAAGCATATAATGGAGGTAATGTCACTTTCGGTAGTAAACTTAAGGGTAACATCATTGGCAAAGGTACGATCACTCAAAACTCCCTCACTATTAGAAATGTTGAGCATGTAGATAACTTAGGATTTAATTTGCTTAGCATTAGTCAAATGGTAGATAATAAGTGTAGAGTTATATTCTCTGAAGAGGGTAGTGAGATCATTAAGGATGGTAAAACCATAGGCAAATGAGTTAGGAGAAATGACTTATTTGTTATGAAAATAGGAAATAAGCCTCAGGATAGGATGTGCTTAGCAACCATAGATGATAATTTAACTCTATGGCATAGGAGGTTAGGTCACGCCAATATGCGTTTGATACAATCATTGGCATCTAAGGAATTAGTTAGAAACCTACCTAAGATTAAGTTCGACAAACACTTTTGTAACGCTTGTAAAGTTGGAAAACAAGCTCATTCAAGTCACAAAGCTAAGAATATGGTCTCGACCTCTAGATGCCTAGAACTCCTTCACATGGACTTATTCGGTCCATCCGCCGTACGGAGCTACGGAGGAAATTACTAAACCTTAGTAATAGTTGATGACTATTCTCGGTATACTTGGACTAGATTTCTTAAGAATAAGACTCAAGCTTTTGAGGAATTTGAAATCTTTAGTAGGAAAGTCCAAAACCAACTAGGATGTACAATAATCTCTATTAGGACGGATCATGGTCGGGAATTTGATAATGAAGTGCAATTTGGAGTATATTGTGATGCTAATGGTATTACTCACAATTTCTCGGCTCCACGCACTCCACAATCAAATGGGGTAGTAGAGCGGAAAAATCGTACTCTACAAGAGATGAGTAGAACGATGTTGAATGAACAATCAATTCTGCAAAAGTTTTGGTGTAATGCGGTGGACACCTCAACTTATATTCTTAATAGGATTCTAATTAGACCTATCCTAGGAAAAACCCCATATGAAATCATGAAAGGTAGAAAAGCTACTCTTGATTACTTTAGAGTGTTTGGAAGCAAGTGCTTCATACTAAACACTAAAGAATACCTCACCAAGTTTGACCCAAAGTCTTACGAAGGTGTCTTCCTAGGTTACTCCCAAAATAGCAAAGCCTATGTTGTCCTAAATAGAGAAACCATGAAAGTCGAAGAATCACTCAACGTGACATTCGATGAAAGTCCTCCACAAACTAAGACATCACCCTTGGTGGATGATGACTTAGATGAGGATGAAGCCATTAAGGTCAATGGCAAGAAAACCTTAGAAGATGACATTGAGGATGAAATAGTTGAAGTTGACGAAATTGTCAACATTAAGGAATCCAAAAACCATCCTATTGAAAATGTCATAGGTAATTTAAACCAAAGAACCCTTAGGTCACAAGCACAAAACAAAAGTAATTTCTTTTGTTTCATATCAACCGTAGAACCTAAGAATGTAGGTGAAGCAATTAAGGATGAAAGTTGGACAGTTGCTATGCAAGAAGAACTTAATCAATTCACTGCAAACCAAGTTTGGGATTTAGTACCTCTTTCTAAGAATCAAACAATCATAGGAACTAAGTGGGTGTTTAGGAATAAACTCGAAGAAAATGGCGTCGTAGTTAGGAATAAGGCAAGGTTGGTAGCACAAGGCTATAACCAACAAGAGGGAATAGATTATGATGAAACCTACGCACCCGTAGCTAGATTAGAATCAATTAGAATTATCCTTGCCTATGCTTGTGCCTTAGACTTTAAACTATACCAAATGGACGTGAAGAGTGCGTTCCTGAATGGTTATATCAACGAGGAGGTGTATGTTGCACAACCTCCGGGATTCGTTGATTTCGAATATCCGAATCATGTTTATAAACTCAAGAAAGCACTCTATGGTCTTAAGCAAACTCCTAAAGCTTGGTATGATAGACTGAAAGCTTTCCTGATTGAACATGAATACACCATGGGAAAGGTTGATAACACACTATTCACAAAGAAAAGAGATTCACATCTCATCATTGTTCAAATATATGTCGACGACATTATATTCGGATCAACTTGTCCAGAAATGTGCGATGATTTCTCTAAGATCATGCATGACGAGTTTGAGATGAGCATGATGGGTGAATTAAATTTCTTCCTTGGTCTACAAATTAAACAAATGGAAGATGTTATCTTCTTTAATCAAGCTAAGTATAGTAAAGAGATGCTTAAGAAGTTTAGTTTAGAAGAGTCTAAGCCTATGAAAACTCCCATGTCCACGGAAATAAAAATCACGAAAGATGAAGAAGGTGAGTCTGTGGATAGCACTAAGTATAGAGGTATGATAGGAAGTTTACTATACCTCACGGCATGTAGGCCCGACATCATGTTTAGTGTCTGCCTTTGTGCTCGCGTCCAAGAGGATCCCAAAACCTCTCACCTCGAAGCGGTTAAGCGTATCTTCCGATACATTAAAGGCACTATACACTTGGGATTATTCTATCCCAAGAGGACCGGTGTAGAAACTGTTGTCTATGCCGACTCTGATCATGCGGGAGATTATGTGGATCGAAAGAGTACGAGTGGCGTTTGTACCATCATGGGTTGTTGCTTAACTTCTTGGTTTTCCAAGAAACAAACGGCTCTTGCTATCTCCACAACCGAAGCCGAGTACGTAAGCGCCGGAAAGGCATGTCAACAAGCACTATGGATGAAACAAGCTCTTATAGACTATGACATCCATTTAGATGACGTCCCCATTATGTGTGATAATAAAGGTGCTATTGACTTGAGCAAAAACCTCGTTCAACACTCCCGTACTAAACATATCGAAATTCGCCACCACTTCCTTCGTGATAATGTTCAGAAAGGAAATATTTCTATTGAGAAAGTTCCTTCTCAGGACAATATCGCAGACATCTTTACCAAACCTCTCAAACGAGAATCCTTCAACTACCTTCGTCTAGGTCTAGGAATGATGGAACATGTTCCATAAACCTCATGACTCTTGAAGTCATCTCGTGTGTCTCATTAAGTCTAGTTTAGGTTCCCTAGTCAAAGGAATTTATTAGGTATAAATTATTTCCTCGTGTCATAGAGTCTCACTAAAACAGCGAAACTTATTCGTCAAACATCAAAATGGGACAGAAAACCATCCCTGCAGATACACGGCTCCACTAAATGTGGCACGACACCGTTAAATTTAACGGTACCGTGGAACCGTGCATCTGGAACATTCCGAATTTCAGTTCCCTTTTTCCACACCACTCATTCCAAACCCTCATAACCTCAGCAACTGCTGTCATAACTTAACCTCACACCCAAAACTTAATTACACCCCTTCAAGATCATATTCAAGACATTGAGTTTCAAGATCCTCAATCATTCTCACCCTTTTCAACAAAAATTGTAAGTCATCTTACTCCAATTTTTCTTAATTTTGGGTCTAGGGTTTATGCATTGATGAAAATTGAATTGGGGTTTTTCAATTTTTTCTAGAAAATTTTCAATTAGAAGTCATCAACACCAAAATATTTCAAAATCTTTGGTACCAAAACATTGAGGTTACCAAAACACCCCAATTCCATCATTTTCAAAATCTCACGAAACTAGGACCATGAAATTGTTCTTTTCATGCATTGTTGATGCAAACTAAAAACACTTTCTCATGCATACAAGATCTCACAAATCATGATCGAACTACATAATCAATATGTATTCTTCGACTTATTTGCTTGAGCAAAAGTAAAATTAGGAGTGTTTGGGTAATCTCATTATTTTCTTTTGAGTCGAGATTGCCGCACCTCCACATAGTTTGCATATAGGCACACACTAGGCATGTGCATATAATGCAACTATTCTTCATACTAATTTTTCCTAAAAACACTTTTATAGGAAACAAAAATGTCTCATGAATATGATTTTGATCATCTCCTAACCGACACCTACACACCCCAAATATCACAAGAACCCACAACTCCCGGTAACCACATTCGTGCCTATGTTAATCTTGAAACCCGTCGGTTTCATGAAGGCCGTGTCGTTGATCCATCCCTTGTTTACCATCGGGACATCAACACTTCTTTTAGAGCTATAGGATTCGATTGCTTACTCCACATAAACGAGCACATTTGTCCTCACTTTATGTTGGAATTCTTCTGACAAGTTGAACTCGTACGTAACGAGGATCAATCCTTGTCTCTTTGGTTTTGGGTCAGAAATTTCAAATTTGTCCTAACCCTTGAGCAATTTGCTCAAATCCTTCAAATCCCCAATCATGGGCAATGTGCCTATACTGAGGATTGGTGTCTTGAGTCCCTCTTCAACTATCGTGAAGAGGATAGTCCATATTGTTCCTACATACCCTCTCCCACCGAACTAACCAAAATCATTCGTACTCATAAGTACCCCTCTTATCCTAATCCAACAAAAATTCGTTTGGAAGAGGTGCGTCATGAACTACTTTCTTGGGCAGTCATCCTGCGAGAAAATGTTCTAAGTCTAACAGGAAACCGTGAGCAACTCCCGGCGTGTTGTGCTTATATGATCTACTGTCTCCTTACCCAACAACCATACAATCTCGCTTACTTCTTCGCTAAGCGAATTGTACATCTCAAGGGTAACAAGAATAAATTGATACCCTATGGGATGTTCCTAACCCGCCTCTATCACCACTTCATGAACCTACACCCTTACCTTCATGGTCCTCAATACTCACTTTTCACACCAGTCATGAAACCCATAACCGAGTCATACGTGTCAACCATTCTCATTTCTGAATCCTCCACCCACTATGCACCCTTTGATGATCCAAATCATGAGAATGAGATGAATGCTCAAGACGGGAGTATAAAAAGAATGGGAGAAGGCTCAAGTCATAAGTAGTTATTAAGAGATTTATATCTCCTACTAGGGCTTATTCTTAATAGACTATATTAGGAATTAATACTCTAATTATCTTGCATGCTTAGTACTAAATCTATCACCATGCATGAATGATCTATGTGATATTTGGATGTTAGTTTATCTTGTTCTTTATGCTTGCTTGCTTATGATTATTTTGGAAAACTGCTTGATAATCTTTATGTGCTAGATGTAGCATTGTAGGGGACATATTAGGAAAACAAATACTTAGTGAGTTGAGGCACTATCATTTCCAGGAACTAGTTCCCCTAGAAAACATCCCCCTAGCTGCCCAGAACTAGCCTCAACAGAAATTTTTGTGACAATAGTGTCACGGTACCACTAAATAGGGACGGTACCGTTAAATTTAACGGTACCGTGGGTCATTTAGAGGAACCGTGTCCCTGTTTGACGGATTTTTACTGTTCCTCCTAGAATCCCTGCAACCCTAACCTCAAACCTGCAAATTTTGCAACCTCACACACACCCTAAGATTCCCTTGCTACACCATAGGACACTCCCATCAACTTTAATTCAAATTTCACCCAACTTGCCTATTTAAGGCCTCACCCTTGCAAGCTTATCTTGCACTTCACCTTCAACCTCCCATCACACAAACACCATGTCTTCCACACAAGGATCCACCTCTCACATCTCCAAGAAACCTAGGATAACCGTGAAACTACCCTCAAAACCACTCTTTGTGGATCTCACAAAAGATGATGAAGCTATGACACCACCTTCCCAAGCCACTCCTTACTCACCATCACCACCTAATGCACCCTCTAAAACATCCTCTTCCTACACAACATCTTCATCATCCTTCAACACAACATCATCCATGGAGTACACACTATCCCCCATAACTCCATTGGACTATGCCATGCCAACTCCTTCCCCAACAAACTCACCACCACCACCTTCTCCTATCATGGCACAACCCATCCAACCCCATCCCTTTTATCTACATAGTGCTAATTGCCTATGTTGCCTCCACAACCGTAATCTTATCTTTTGCTTAAGAGATGAGATTCACTTCATGTTCTCCTTTGTGGAGCACCTCTTGACACAACCACCACCACCCCAAATGATGTCACCATCTCCACCACCTCCTAACCAAAACAACTAAACATTTTCTTGTTTAGTTTCTCACCAATAAACCTTTAGGACCCTTCTTGGAAATGAAGCTTGCCTTTAGTCATTAGGAATTTAGGTTTCCTATTGTCTCTTTTATGCTTCTTATGTAGTCATACCTATGTATGACATTTGCTTTTATGAATGAATGCTTTCATTTTATGTGGATGCTTAGCTACTTAGTCATTCATTTTGTGGTTGGATATTTGTCTTAGGTGCTACATGTTAGATATTGTATATATGTCATCTAACCTTGTTTTGTAGCACGAATCCTTGCTCGATTCCTTGGTATTCTCCAAATGAGGGGGAGTATACGTCAAGAGGGAGCCTTAGCGACCTTTTTGATTCGACAAAAAGGGGAGAAATGGGAGTAAACTCATTAAAAACTTGTTAAAACTAATTTTAACTTAAAATGAGTTTATATTTTGTCATCATCAAAAAGGGGGAGATTGTTGATGCAAATAATGTTTCTAAAAACGTTATTTATATCTTTCGATTACTTCACGTTTTGAGGATGACAAAATGTGAAATCACGTTACGTTAAAATTAACGTAAACAAGTTTTTAATCGGAAGATCCCGTTTCTATGCAAATCACTCTTAAACAAATTTACAAACTTGACAAATGATCAAAGAAGTAAATTTTGGTTTTGAGAACTCACATTTTTAATGGGACAAAACATTTTTTCAAAAATACACATGACAAATTATTTTTGAATTATTAAGAAATGTTTTAATGGAAAAATTAGTTTGAAAATCACAACAGCTATTTTTCCCCCCAAAATAAGCTCCAACCTTCCCCAAATAAGTTTTCACCAGAAAAGACAAAATTTGGAGCGTCCTAGTCTAGGACGGCTCCACGGTTCCACTAAATTTAGTGGAGCCGTGGCATGTTTAGTGGAGCCGTCCACCTGTAACGGTCAGATTTTCTTTGCCTATAAATACCAACCCACTTCACAGTTTTTAGGCACCCAAAAACACACAGAAACTTCTGAGTTTAAAACTCTCTCACCTTTCTTTCTTTTTGATCATTTAGATTAGTTTTCTTTTGTTTTAAGAGTGATCCAATCATCCAACCAAGTGATCCTCTTCATTCCTCTTCATTAGCAAGAGAAGAACACAAGTATCCAAGTTGATACAAGGTGTTGTCATTCCTCTTCATTTGCAAGAGAAGAACTCAAGGTATTCAAGAAGATACAAGAGTTATAGTTGTTAGGTCTTTGTAACATTTGTTACAACCTTGTTGTATCATAGTATACATCAAGTTTATTTATCTTTGGTGAGTGAGAGTGAAGATCAAGTGTGATCTTATAAGAGATAGTGAACATCTCTTGAAGCCATTGGGCTTGTGTGATTGATCAAGAAGATCAAGGGTCATTAGGATAGAGTTAGTAGAGTGTGAGTTGATCATTGTGATCGTGTTGAGATCTTGGTGATCTCTTGAAGCCATTGGGCTTGAGTGTTTGGTCACGTGGACCTTGGTAGATTGGTGCTAGCTAAGATTAGCACTCGACATCTAGCTTAGTGTCGGTAATAGGATAAGCGACGTGTACGGTTTTCTCCGCCTGAAGGGAGGTTGTTGACATAGTGCTTGAAACTCTCGAGTGTGGTACTCGGGGAGTGGAGTAGGGCGAAGAAGAGCTTCGTAGCCGAACCACTATAAATCTCTTGTCTCGGTTTGATCTTTCCAACTCTACTTTTTACTTTCATTAGTTAGTACTAGTTAGTTTAGTGTGTAGTTCATATTGGTGTTGATTGATTACGCATAGAGTTCGAATCAAAGCTTCCAATAACAAATCTTTTAAAAGGAACATTTTTAAAAGAACTTAAAAACCGGCAAACTATTCAACCCCCCTTCTAGTTTCCCACACCAACCTCAAGGCTTCATCATGCCTGGCAATGAAAATAAGGTGTCTAAACTGATTAACTCTTTGTATGGACTAAAATAGGCACCTAAGCAATGGCATCAAAAATTTGATGAAGTGGTTTTGTCAAATGGTTATCTTCTTAATCAAGCTGACAAATGTGTATATAGCAAATTTGATGAATCTGGTAAAGGAGTCATCATTTGCCTATATGTTGATGACATGCTGATCTTTGGCATTGACCAAAATCAGGTTGACCTGACAAAGGAATTTTTGTCATCAAGGTTTTCCATGAAGGACATGGGGGAGGCTGATGTTATCCTTGGTATAAGGATTAAACATGAAAGTAAAAAAATTTCTATCTCTCAGTCTTATTACATTGAGAAGGTGTTGAGGAAATTTAATTACTTTGATTGTACTCCAATGAGTACTCCTATGGATACAAGTGAGAAGTTGATGCCTAATACTGGCAAGGCTGTATCTCAACTTGAGTATTCTAGGGTGATTGGCTGCCTGATGTATGCCATGACTTGTACAAGACCTGATATTGCTTTTGCAGTGGGTAAACTGAGCAGGTATACTAGTAACCCTAGTGCTCATCACTGGCAAGCGGTTCAGAGGGTACTGAAGTATTCGAAGAAGACTATGGATTATAGTCTCTCATATACTGGTTATCCTTCAATATTAGAAGGATTCACTGATGCAAGTTGGATTAGTAACACTGAAGACAATTCGTCTACCAGTGGCTGGGTATTCCTACTTGGTGGAGGTGCAATTTCTTGGGCATCCAAGAAGCAAACTTGCATCACCAGTTCAACAATGGAATATGAATTTGTGGATTTAGCAGCTGCTGGTAAAGAAGCTAAATGGTTGAGAAACTTGCTTCTTGAGATTCCATTGTGGCCTAAACCTATAGCACCTATTTCTATCCGTTGTGATAGTGCTGCTACATTGGCCAAGGCTTATAGTCAGATGTACAATAGGAATTCTAGACACTTAGGTGTCAAGCATAGCATGATTCATGAGCTTATCATGAATGGGGTGGTATCTATAGAGTTTGTTAGATCTCAACAAAACTTAGCTGATCACTTGACGAAGGGATTGGCTAGAGACTTGGTTTTAAAGTCTGCTAAAGGGATGGGTTTAAAGTCCAACTTAGTCACTGAATGCTAAGACACCCAACTCCCTCATGAGGAAACTTGGGAGCTGAGTTCAATGTGAAAAGCTGAACATTTAGTGGACTGGAGCACATGTTTTACAAACATCCCAAGGTTGTGCTCGGAACCTGTTAAAAATGAGGATGAAGTCTTTACTTCTCAATGGTTAATTTCTTTGAAAAAGTGCTAAACAGGAGCATGAATAAAGAGGAACCACCTATGTGAATGTTGAAGTTTTGCCGCTTCAGGGAGCTATGGACTTTT
Source organism: Artemisia tridentata subsp. tridentata (assembly GCA_021014915.2). NCBI lineage: Eukaryota > Viridiplantae > Streptophyta > Magnoliopsida > Asterales > Asteraceae > Artemisia > Artemisia tridentata. The sequence continues at coordinate 284,731,749 of CP139501.1, forward strand.
AGCTTTTACAACATTTATGAATTGGATATGGACACATGGCTTATTTAGTGTCAGGAGCATTTAAGTGTTTGAAAACTTGTGTGTATTTTATCTTCAGGTATTCATATGGGTTGAAGGGTTCAATTTTTAGAACACCCTGATTCTCGAATATTTGAACGTGTAATGTACTAAGATGGGAATTCAATCTTCAAGATATTTTCATTTATGCACATGTTTTGTTTTATGTTTAATTTTCATGCAAAGGAAGTGAACTAAATTTGGGGAGGATTGTTGGAAAATTTAGTGCACTTGAGGGTACTGATTCACACCTGGTAATGGGTCAGGAGGTACGAAGTGTACACCCATCAGGTCCCTGAACACCCTGACTCTAATAGTGGTTTGGAGTAACTCATCAGAAGGTTTAGTCCTTTACAGAGTTACTACTGCTAGTACTGAAGTTAGTACTGTCGGCAGTGTTAATGCTGCTAGTATTAAAGTTAGTACTGCTGAGCATAAGTTAGTATTGCTGGGCATAAGTTAGTACTGCTGGAAGTTAGTGCTGCTCGTTTAACCACTGATCCCTGCTATTATGGAAACTATTATGGTATGATTAATGGGCCGTTAATCACTCATAATTCCATGGGCTAGGGTTTGAGTAATCTCTATTATAAATAGAGATCATAACATAACTGCATGGAGATACAACATACAAACCCAAAACACTTGAAAGCGAACAGGTTCTTGATTTGTGTCTAAAACAAGAACACCACTTGGTCTTATCCCATAGAGATATTCGTGTAACCCAGGCACAGGGTCGAATAGTTTCTATTGGAAAGTGATAACACGATTTCAAATGATATCCGGTACTCATTGATTATCTATACCCTGTTCTGGGAACACACGCAACACAAGAAACCAACAGCCATCATTCCTCATGCGTAATCATAGTACCGTCGTAACAAGAAACATACATGAAAGATTAGAAAGACCGCATTCAAGCGTCAAACTTTGTTATAATATGGGTGTGTGAGAATGGTAATAATTCTGATATATTCTCTGAATCGTGTTAAGATCATTTTCAGATTAAAGTATTTCGACCCTATATGCCTCGGGTATCACGAAATCCTCAATTGGATAATTCAAAGAATTACACTTTGTTTCTAAGGCACGAGAAATCAAAGCAATACACAGAAAGTTGTTATTTCTGTTCTGTTATGGAAGAGATCAATATATAATAGAAAAACATAACCGAAGTTAGTTAAGATCGGTTAGCGGGAAGGGTCACGACTGTTAGGGAAAAGGGGTATCTTTTGATGGGAAAAACCGTTTGTAAAGAAAAACGGGTAATACCCGACTCCCAAAATTCGTTTAGGTTTTGGGGCGCTGCCCAAAACCCCGCAAGGGGCGTCCCCCCCCCGGACCCCCGCCCGCTGACCCCAGCAAGGGGCTCTGCCCTTTGACGCTTGCTTTTTGTTCGTGACGACATCAAGCTAGCTAGAACGAGTGTGGACTCCACACCTCTTAACTCGATTGTAAGCTAAACCTGATTATGCCCTTGATCTCAAGTAAATCACAATTACGTAAAATATAAGTGATGACATTAAAATCACCAACAAAATTTGCATCAACACTAGTGTTTTGGAAATTGAACAGAACCGGTCTGTTCAACAATGAACTGAACCACCTCGACCGGGAAAACTCAAGAAAAATCAATTCATCCGAAAAACCGAAAACCGAGAGAAAGGAACCGGTTTGATTTACGATTCGGGTTTTAAAAAATCATAATTAAGACTGCCGATAATAAGAGACGCAATACGTGTCTCTTGCTTAGGTGGCACCCCATCAAGACTCGTGATCCTTACTACACTTACATCTCAAGAGAAGACGCGTGCTAGATAGGAAAAGGAGAATGCGGTCGTTTAGACGACCGGGGTGTGGGTTGTTGTAGTGCGCGATATTTTGGTTTTTGTAAGCTATATTTTTGTTTATGTGAAGTATGCTTTGATGGTGATGTTGGTTGTATTATTATACTATATTATTGATGTTAATGCTAGTTGGCTAATACGGCCAGTTATGAAGTCGTATAATTTCCTTACGCAACACCAAAGAAGTCATACTTATCTTGACTACTACACTATCCAAATCACATCCCGCCAAATACGCCAATTGTCAAAAACAGCTGAACCAAGTTCATAAAAAAAAAGTTTGGTAAGCCAGCATCCGTTGACTCATTTCTTCATTTCATACCAATTTATTAAATTAAACTTCAACTATATATAATTCACTCCATTCATCCAACTAACCACCTCTCAACTAATCTATAACCCCGGGTCGGGTCGGGTCATACATAAGATGTTGTCTCGCCGGATTATCCGTGGGCGGAGCTTTTTACGTTACCTCACAGCAGCACCGACGGTTGTGACGACTGATATAAAATCTAGTTCAATTAACCGATTTTCAACTTCTGTAAAGTCAAAGTTTGACTACTCTTATAAGGTTGATATTTTATCATCTATTTAGTATCTGCATGCATTGTTTATATTTTAATATAGTAGACGAATACCCGCGCATAGCGACGGTGGTGTATAATAGCGTTAATTTGTGTGTGCAGTTTTTATTTTTTTTTTGTATGTTTGGGTGGATTATAATTAAGTACTCCTAATTTACATATTAAAAAATTTGCATTTTCTTTTATGAAGAGGGGTATTTTAGTCTAACATTACTCTTTTTTTAAGTTTTTAAGTTTTAAGAAAATGCGTTCTCAATCGATATATGTAGTATAGATTCTTATCTAACAAAAGTATTTTAAGTTAGGTGAGATGTAAATTTTGGAAAAACTTAGTTATTATCAATGTTGGATATGTTATAATGCAATATGGATTATGCGGTAATTAATTATGTGTTTGTGATTTTTGGTGTGTAGTTGAACAATTTGTACAATGTGAATGGGCGTTATTTTTCGACTAGTGCAGTGGATAGTCAACCGATTGATGGGATTGTGGACATACCATTAGCGCAAACTGGTGAAGGTATTGCGGAATGTGAACTGCTCAAGTGGTTTGTCAATGAGGTGAGTCATCTCGGTTTACCAAGATACATTTTCAAAATCTAGTGATACACTGATATGATGAATCTGAAATTACTATATGAATTTTTTTATGAAGACCGTGTTAAATACGCAGTTAAGCACAAATTTCCCCCCCAAATGATTGTGTTTCAAATTGGTTCTATATTTGAGATTGGACTTTTTTCGGGAGAATTTTGTCAGAAAAAGCGAGTCCTGATGCTAGATGTGCTTAGTTAGAAATAGTAATATGATAAACATCCATGGGCATTTGTTAAAGCTATGCAATGTTTAGTTTGTGACTCTCATCAGTCCACACCGTGGGCGTGATTTGGAAATGATCTGAATATCATATTGAATTGCATAAGTGGAACTCATACCAAATAATTGTGTTTTGTCAGGGAGACGAAGTTGAGGAATATCAACCTCTTTGTGAAGTTCAAAGTGATAAAGCAACTATTGAAATAACAAGTCGCTACAAAGGGACTGTTGCTAAGGTTTTGCATACTCCTGGTGACATAATAAAGGTAACACATATGGTACCCTTTATAAACATCTTTTCTGGTTTCTTCTTTGTTGGCTTCCTTAATGATTAGTGAATGTCATAACTGCTGTATCATTTCGTATTGTATTCAGATATAAGATTGTCCTTTGTCTTTATTTCAGGTTGGAGAAACTCTATTACAATTAACGGTTGATGACACTTCAATTTCATCTGATGCGTCAGAGACGTCATTAGGTTCTGAGACATCTGATGCTGATGACGAGAAGTCAGAGTTCAAAAAGACTAAAAAGGGTGGAGGTTTATCCACTCCTGCTGTTCGAAATCTTGCAAAACAGCATAATATTGATTTAGACGATGTCATTGGAACGGGTAAAGATGGAAGAATATTAAAGGAAGATGTTCTCAAGTATGCTGTAGAAAAAGGAATTATTGAAGATAAACTTGCAATTTTCAATCCTGGTTCTATCGAACCGATGGAGGGACCAGAAGAAAAACTCCATGAGATAGCCGATTCTATCTATCACGATAAAACATTAACTTTAAGGTATATCTAGATGATCTCATGTATTTGAATAAACTTTAAATCCGAGATATTAAAGTAGGAGAATAGTTAACGATTATGAGTAATTTGTGTCTTTGCAGGGCTTATCAGCGAGCTATGGTCAAGTCAATGACTGCAGCTGCAAGTGTACCTCACTTCCATTACGTGGAAGAACTAAACTGTGATGGGCTTGTACAGCTTAAATCAGCTTTCCAAAAAGCGAACACTGATCCAGATCTCAAGTTCACGTTCCTCCCTATATTGATAAAGTCCCTTTCTCTGGCTTTGACTACACATCCATTAGTCAATAGTACCTTCAATTTGGAAAATTATGAAGTCACCTTAAAAGGTCCAGATATGTTCAAATTTCACAAGATTTTCTCCACAATTCGGAGTTTTGATCTTTCAAACGCTTTTTATTTATGTTTTTATTGGTCATTGTAGGTCATCACAACATTGGAATTGCCATGGCTACACCATCTGGACTAGTAGTACCAAACATCAAGAATGTTCAATCTCTTTCCATATTGGAGGTTAGTATCTTATCTCGTCATTCCTTTTTATCGCTGCAATAAGAAACATGTAACTTGAGGTGGAAAACCACGAAAATCTATTCAAAGTTGGCTACATATATATTTGATATGATATCTGTGAATGGTTGTGTAGATAACTAAGGAACTATCACGCCTACAAAAGTTGGCCATGGCAAACAAGCTCCCCCCTGCAGATATATCTGGTGGAACCATAACTCTGAGCAATATCGGATCCATTGGTGGGAAGTATGGTTCACCTCTCATTAACGTTCCTGAAGTTGCCATTATAGCCCTTGGCCGAATTCAAAAAGTTGCTCAATTTAAGGATGATGGAACCGCTTACCCAGTCTCTATTATGACAGTAAGTCTTCTTAACATGTACTCCGTATTATTTTCTCGTAATGTGCTGCAACTTAGCAAAATCTTTGAATTAGTCATCTGCATAGTACTTGGTCATGGCACATGTATGTTGTTTAATGTTTTGGAAATGATAGCAGAATATCATTAGAAGTTGAATAGTTTTCATTCTTTATATCGTAGATTAACTTGTTTTCAATTGATTAACTTCAGGTGAACATAGCAGCCGACCATAGAATTCTTGATGGAGCAAATGTGGCACTGTTCTGCAAAGACTGGAAGCTGTACATTGAAAGGCCGGAGTTGCTCTTGCTGCATATGCGATAATCTTGCACTAACTTCTTAGTCAAGAGATCTAATATTTCTCGCAAGCCATTTGGGATCATGCTTGTGACGAGTTTCTAGCCAAATTAAGAGCTGTGGTCGATTGGGTACATCTTTGCAAGTTAATATTGATGGACTAATGATAAATGTTCTTCTGATTGGGAAACTAATTTACTTCAAAATAAGCACAATGTTAACCCTTTTTTTACTTATAAACAAGCACAATGGTTGTTAACATCGTCTCATCTTATTAGGGGTTAATTGGTGGTGCTTTTGTAAAGTCCTTTATTAGCATGTACTTTACAATAACTAAATGAAGATGCAACATATACCGGCCATTTAAGTATGACCTAACTTTAGATAACTAGACTAAGTTTAGGTCCCTTGATTCCGTGTGCGGGTTAGTTGGATGTGGAGACTTAAAGGGTTCTTCATAGTACATTGATCGTGGATAATCTTTTTAAAATATATGCTGTACAATTTTGCTCTTGGCTTTTGTTATGCGAAGAAGTAAATTGACTAAAAACAGATGTTGACGACTTGAAAGTAGAGGTGGTAAAACTAGTGGCAAAGGGAAGTATGAAAATTGAAAAATGACCAGGTTGGGTTTAAACAAACAATATACATCTATGTGCTTATCAAACTATTTTTTTATTTTATATATGTTTTTAGACCGTCATCCATACTTTTTCGACAAAAATACGGCACACGTATCTTTTAAATAAAGAAAACCACGACTACCCGTTGTTGGAACCACGCCCTTCGAGTCTTTGACAAGTTACCACGACTGCCTAGTTGGTGTGTCAAATGCCCAGCAACAACTGCCCACAAACTAAGGACAACTGCCAAAATACTTGACGCTTTAAGAGCCTCAACAATGCATGAAGTTTTTAAATATTTGATCCATTTAATACAATCAATTTTTTAATTAATTTTATATGTCAACAAGTCATCTTCACAAATCTTCTTCAATGCACAAAAGCTTTACAAACCTTCTCAACTAGTCTTCATTTAATGAGAATGACTTGTGTAATTTGTTATCAAATGCTTGATATTTACCAAGCTATTGTACTAAAAGTCATTGGCAAGCTTTTGTCACAATGGCTCAAGTCGTTCCTAATGACCTTTTTAAATAATAAAAAGTCCTTTTTAAACCTTGTATTACGGTTGCTCTTTACATATATTAAAAAAAATTACAATTCATTCTATTAATTTAAAATTTTGAAATTTGAGTTATTGTTTAGAAAAATGCTTTGGAAAGGTTTCGTTCGAGGCTCAAAATACATATTGTAATCTTATTTTGTTGGCGGAATATATCTAGAATGAGTTACAATTGTTAAGTCGATATTATATTCCTTTGCAGGTGACACAAAGCAGGTAAGGTATGAACAAGCGCATGAAGCAGCAATGAAAGACGTGAAACGAGTGTTTGATGTGCTAAAAAATAAATGAGGTATGATAGTCAATCATGCATGACCGACATCTCATTCGAAAATAAGAAATATGATGTACACATGCGTCAAATTACATAGTGTGATTCGAAAATATTTTAAAAAGGCAATATCTTATGAGTTCTATTCAAAGGAACAACATCGTGAAGATGACTCATCATGTTACGAATTCACTAATAAACGTTACAAGTTATTAGAGAGTTAGTCTCATCACAAACTCATTAACATCTTTATGCCGATTGGTGGAACATATTTGACTTTTCGGAGCCCTTCCTAGAAGCATTCTCCTTACCTCAAGTTTTTCTCTGCGATGAATGTATGATTTGTCCACATTGAACCTATCTCATGCTTTGTTTTGGCGAGATTATTGCTCAACTCTCAAGTTTTTTGAGTAACAAAATGTAAAGAAATCAGAGGTAAATATTTTCAGCCCAATTTTTGAAGGAAACAATTTACTTCAAATTCAACCAAATCACACTTGTTTTTCAGTCATTTTTATTTTCTTTCTCCCCTTAAGTGATACTCGAGAATATATATATATATATTTTTTTCTCCAGAAATATATATATATATATATATATATATATATATATATATATATATATATATATATATATATATTCTCTTCAGAAATGCGCAATGAATTGTAATTTTATTTTAGGGTAAATTGCAAAAATGGTCCCTAAAGTATCCCAAATGCGCAAGGATCACACCGAGAGGATTTTTGTTGCAAAAACGACATTAATGTTTTCTTTTTTTTGCAAAACAGCCACCGAGAGCTAACTTTCGTTATTTTCCTCGTTAAGTGCCTCGTCACTGAGGGTATTATTGTCATTTCATTGTTCATATTTAATTCACCTGTCTATTTTGCGGTCCCAATGCACAACTTTATTTCAATGGCTTAACTTGCAAAAGCACACCTCTTGTTTATCACTACACACAGTCACACACTCCACCTATCCACCATACACACACTCTTAAGGTAAGCTCAAATTCCCCATTTCTTTAACCATGAACATGTCTCATTATGATATTGACCTCACGCTTCCCTGTAACTCGTTTGTGCTAACAGAAATTATGCTTGGTGTAACGCCCCGTACCCGTTTTGACTAAAATTTAAAACTTTTGACGCGGAAACGTTTGACTAAAGCATACATACGTTCACTCTTCGTTCAAAGACAAGAATCTATAACATTTAACCCCTTTTTAAAATTACTTACAAGAACATATACTCGAAAACCTTTCAAAACATTTCACACAATTTATAACACAACCGAACAACCCTTCTGTGACCACCGATACGCCGTATCCTTTTGAGGGATACGCCGTATCACAACTGAGAGACCATGCGCCGTATCCATCTAAAGTGATACGCCGCATCACCTTAAACTTCTGATACGCCGTATCTAATATACTAGATACGCCGCATCACCTTAAACTTCTGATACGCCGTATCTAATATACTAGATACGCCGCATCGACCAATTGAGACAGAACATCAGCAGGAAGACCTGCATAAACCCAATACTCATCCACAACTCAATACAACACTATAACTTGTATCAAAATACTCACTTTACATCCAAAACCATAACAAACTGTAATACGCGGCAAATGACCCGTTTACAACCCAAAATGGGTAATTCCCTACATAAACCAAACACCCCTTTAACTTTACTTAAAACACATAAAACATGCTTTGACTCACCGTTAGACCACCAAATCGTTACCCGACCTTGACACGCTTTATACGACTCATAAAATAGACTCTCGGGGTACAACTTTGACTCGAGCTCGGTATTCTACCTAGCTCCTAATGCTTGTTATCTTCCAAATCCATTCCAACTCCTTATGCTACAATCCAAGCCTTCCATTCCGCCGCGCTTAAGCCTACAAAAACATTAACAACTAAAAGAATAAGCTTACACTTAGTAAGTAACCCGTCATAAAACATATATCATACACATATTCTCACATAAGCGTCATAATCGCACAAAAGCCTCTAAACTACCACATGCCACTCATGACGTACACAACTTCTTGACATAACCACATTCATTCATCACAACCATAACCAACAACATACCTTAACTAGTCCAAAGCCGATAACTAACATACTCCTATCCAAGTCACTAGCCATCCATCCTTAGCTCACAACCATACTAATCCAACTCTTGTACACTTATACCACCACAATCATACATGATAAATACATACATAACACATGTTTTAGGGAGAGTTACTTACCTTAGCTCCACGCTAAGCACATAATTAATATCATCAACATCTATATCATCAACATCATCATTATCCTCATAAGCATCCTATAACACATAATCATACATAACATATAATACATAATCATTAACTATAACCATGATTAATACAACCATAACTAACCTCTAAACACTTCTAATCATCATATAATCGTATATTGATTATATGATAATCAATCCCACCATTTACTAACTTAAACCCATTATAAACTCATCACATAATTATCATTACCTCTTAATTATCTTAAAACACCATTTACCCTTTAATCCCAAGTTAGGGTTTACAAACCCTAATTTCATAATTCATCAATTAAACACTAATTAAGCATCATGAACATCATACCTTATGTAAGAAACAAGCTATAGGCTTAACCCTTGAATTATTACCAATATACCATCATCATCTCATCACCAAATGCTCCATCATCTTCCCTCTCTTCTCTCTATCTCGACATCACAGGAACACCCAAGAATTGTGTGGAGATATCTAGAACCTAACACATATAAACTAGCTGAGAGGGCATTTCTGTCATTTTTGCTTATTTAAGGTCGATGCGCCGCATCTATATTTTAGATGCGCCGCATCTTATATACGCCGTATCTCCTTCTCCAATACGGCGCATGGACTATAACAAGCCGGTTCTACTTTCCATTCTACCATACGCCGCATGTAACTTCCTGGATGCGCCGCATCTAGGCCTCATCAGACCTCCACTTAAAAGACTCAGCCACATATCCTTGGTCAAACATACTTAGGTTCGGGTCAACTTCATCTGGGGTGGGGCCTATTTGTATTCCGGGAAACGGGTCTAACAGAAATTATGCTTGGCCATTACCAGACAGAGATTCTTCAAGACATGCAACAGGCACATGATTTGGAGAACTATTCAAAAAAGATTATTGATAGGGTTGGTCGTAGGGGGGAGATGATTGTTGAACTTCGAAACTTTTCACGTTCGAGAAATGCAAGGGACAATACGAAGAAGCTTAGGAGACTCCAGACTATTGATTTGCGTAGGGCGAGGGCGTTGATGAGGATGGCCAGGCAAATTCACGACAAGATTCTTAAGAAGATTGAGTTTGCTGTGAGGCAGAGGTTTACATGTGGGGGGTAGGTTGATGGAGGTTGGGATGAGTTTCTTTTGTTGTTTAATGAATGTAGGTACTAAGTAGGGGTTGGGGACTTGGTTAATGAATGAAATGGGTTGTTTGATCCTTGATTGTAGAATGTGTTTCAATAGTTGTCTTTTACTGTTTTAGTGTCTTTGATTAGTATCACAAACATAAACATGAAGATCACATTAATCAAACCATAAAAAAAATGGAAATATGCAAAAACAGAGTAGTGATGGTAGTGAACCATTGCTTAATGTAAATAGGAAACATAGTACATTAATCAACCAATAGTTACATCAATAAAAATCGAACTGGCTTGGACAAGCCCAAGACCATGATACAAGTATGCTAATACAACTCTCAACATGAGACATATCTAATAGAGCATACTCATCCACTGGTGTTCTTGTTTTTAATACATTCTTATTCCCGATCTTTAGGTGGTGATCTTGTCCCACCTTCATCTCCACTACCCACTGCACCACTCCTTATAGCTACTGCACCTAAGCCTAAGCCTAAACCTATAACACCACCACTTATAGCTACTGCACCACCAACTGCAACAACACCTCTGCCTCTGTAAGCATGCCTCCAACAGGAATACCACATATTTTCTCCTCTAGATAGCCTTGCTTCAAAAGTTAAACCAGCCATATTTTTAACTTCCATATAACAGCCAATGTATCTCATTTTAGTTGATTCGTTGCTGTCATCCAATACCCCTACATGTGTATCATTACCAGCCATATTGTTTCGCTTTAATTTTTTAGTTGAAGGGTGTGCCATATCTATGTTGGGATACAAGTTGGAAGGAGTGTTTACTTCACTATACTAGTTGGTAGAAGAATATCCCATGGCACCTTTTGTGTAGGCAAATATAGTGCCAGTCTAATAACCCATTAAACCTGCCACCAAACCTACCCATGGCACTTTTATTGTGTGAGGTAGGTAAAGGAGTATTACCTTCTCACAAGTTCACACAGCTGCTATGCCAAACACTCTTACGAAAGAGCTACTACAGCTGCTATGCTAAACACTCCAACAGTCTCAACAGAACCAACACAGCTGCTATGCCAAACACTCCTACATTTGCCATTGTCACTACAACTCTATTCAATTGACTACATTTCCTATTCTAACAGCCTACTTAGAACCATAATATATAGTCTGTTTATCCTAAACCTACCAATATAAGCTAATGGTGTACTAATGGTATACATGGCAAACACTCTACAGTTATGAGCAGAGCATCAAGAACAGAGGAGCAAGAACAGAGGAGCAAAGGAATTCTCATAATGCCAAGCCTCATATCTCAGCTCATTGTAATCACTTCATTTGATTTAGTTGCAATATGTACACAACAAGATCAATGCAGCAGTCAAGCTTTCAAGTATAATGTCAAACAGCAGCAATGAAGGAATGCAGGATAAAGCTATTGGATCATATATTTGCAAATGAAGTTAAGTTATATTTGCAAATATTGTCCTTGAAGTATAATTGGCGTGAGAGACTGAGATATCAGTGAATTGACAATAATACCTTCAGTGATGAGTCACTTAATGAGGAAAATAACGAAAGTTAGCTCTCGGTGACTGTTTTGCAAAAAAAAAAAAAAAAAAAAAAAAAAAAAAAAAAAAAAAACATTAATGTCGTTTTTACAACAAAAATCCTCTCGGTGTAATCCTTGCGCATTTGGGATACTTTAGCGACAATTTTTGCAATTTACCCTTTATTTTATTTCTATTACAAATTTTATTGAATAAAGTATTACGGAGTACTGTATAACTTATTTACTAAATCTAAAATATTTAATTTATTGCAAAAGTAAAAATCGAATTTGATAATTTATTTGGTGAAAAAAGTATTGAGTTGAAAACCATTCAAGAGTCGCCTTCAAAATTAACTCAAAGTCCAAACAGAAGCAATACTCACTAACCATTGACCAACACACCTTGTAAACACATCGACCACCATCACAAACAAGAGCCCACCATGGACAAACTCCTAACAATCGGAACAAAGATCGTGGCAGTGGGACGCAACTACGCAGCACACGCCAAAGAGCTCGGTAACGCCGTCCCCAAGGTCCGTTCATTTCATTTCATTTGATCCATCAAATTATTAAGTGTTTTCTGACTCTGTGTGTGTGTGATTGAATAAAAAAAAGGAGCCGGTTTTGTTTATGAAACCTACGTCGTCTTATTTGGCAAATGGAGGTACGATTGAAGTGCCTCACCCGTGGGATTCGCTTGATCATGAGGTGGAATTGGCTGTTGTTATTAGTAAAAAGGCGCGCGATGTAACCGAATCATCTGCTATGGATTACATCGGAGGTAATATCATTTTTTTCTCAATTTCAATACAATATATATGGCTATGTTTGGGTGGTACGAGCTTCTTGGCGTGCGTTTAGAATATAATGCGTTTGACAATGAGCGTTTACTTATTACGCGAGTATATCATACAACAGCATTAAATACAAATACTATGTTCCTGCAACATGTGGTTTTGTTACTGCTTCTTGTTATTTATAACGCATCCCCTAAATATACTTTAGTTGGTTTTTAGGTTTAAAATTGTTACTGCTTTTGGATATAACTGCAACTGCTTGCAACTTCTGCTACTTTTTGTTCAAGTTACTTATTATGCCAGTAAAACTGAGCCAAACACTTAAATAACCGATTATTGTATATCATACAACAGAATTTCATACCAACACTATGTTACTGCATCATGTGGTTTTGTTACTGCTAATTGTTGTATCGTTGGGTAGTTCAATGTATCTTATGTCTGTATCATTGAGCAACGAAACTTATGGAAGTTTAATGAGTTCATCATCTAAGTTGTTACAGCAATTCTCATATAAGTATGGAAGTAGAGTAAGTTACACGCGTGGCCTATTGTAAATTGTAAGTACAAGTTGGTAAATTTTAGGTATAATGAAAATTTTGAACTTAGGGTTCAATATATTTGTAATTTTGTATAATCAGTTAGGTTTTAATGACACTTTCTCCACCAATCAAGCACTAGTTATTTCCAATTTCATTTTGTTCAGCTTCGAGTTTGATAGTAACGAACATGGAAATTGCTCCGTTGTTTGGAGCTGAGTATGAAAAGAAAGGCATGGAAAAAGCTGTTGGTTTTTTAAACCTGTGTTTTATTATAGACTAGCTGGGAATGGGTGTGTATTGATGCTTGTTTATACCTCTTGTAAATACTTGAGATTGATTGTTGGGAGTTCACTGAGTTCGTCCTCAAAAATGATTTGTCACATAAAAAAAAGAACAAACAAAAAGGATGATTTTTATAAGAACATAGATTTGACCTCAAAGCTGGAAACTTGTTTCATTTCAGGCTATGCACTTGCGCTGGATATGACTGCAAGGGAAATCCAGGCTTCTGCAAAGGTATGCAGTTATTTTTAAGCTTTATTGAATTGTAACACATCCCCAATTTACAGATATAGGCTAGTCCGATAACTTTGGATTTTGACTTGAAACCATGGTGGAAAATTGGAAGGTATTCATAGCCCACAAGTTGGGATTTAGAAGAGGTTCACAATTCTCACTTTCTACTAATGTGGGACCGGTTGCTGTAGATATCTAGATTCTTATGTAAAACCATGTCTTGTGTTTTTTAAAAATTGTCATAAGCATGTCAAACATAATAGTTTTAGGCTAGAATGATTGTGTATATATATTCAATAAGGGTGAAAGGCAAAAATTTATCAAGCATACAATTTAACGGTGAAGATTTCAAAACTCTCATGATATGGTTAGTTAAATATAACAGATGGATCCATTTTATTTGATCTAAGAATCTGTAATTGCAGTGGCATTGTTCCTTAGTTTGGCAATGACAATGTTTAAAGTATGATTTTGTTGTTGTTTATGAATAATGAATATGTAGAGTTGGTATTGAGTATTGACCTTTTATTGGTTTATTTAACTTACAGTCTGCAGGTCTCCCATGGACTGTTGCTAAAGGACAGGACACTTTCACACCGATCAGCTCCATTGTAAGATTTGGAACCTATTATGTTATCATTTGTTGTTGTTGGAAGCTCCGTGCTAAATCTTTATAACAGCTGATGAAATCAAGAAACATTAGATGGAATCCTTGAAAATAAATGATATATTTCGTTGACCATCATTTTTGGTTCGTCAATTATTTGTTGATTTGGATTCTTAATGTTTTAGTTAATGGACAGAAATAAATCTTTTGCAGCTGTCCTTGTCAAAGGTTCCAGATCCTCATAGCTTGGAATTGTGGTTAAAGGTACAATACTCCAAGCATCTACTCTTGGCTAATTCCTAACCAGAAATATTCTTGTGCTGCAGGCTTTAATTTTAAATAGTCATATCATCTGCATTATGGTTTTACTTCTTAGGTAGATGGAGAAATACGACAAAAAGGCTCAACAGAGGATATGATATTTAAGATCCCATATTTGATTAGTCACATTAGTTCTATGATGACGCTTCTAGAAGGCGATGTCATACTAACAGGTACCTTTACAAACTTCTATCCGTCTAATAATTTTACTTGCTTCATGTTTGGCTATTTCTGTTAATTTTAACCTTGTAACCCGTGATAAACATGACCCGATTCAACCCATTTACAAATCAAATGGATTTAGCACAAAGATGCAGCTGTGATGCAGAATGTCTATTCTAATGAGTTATTTTCCCGAATATTGAGCAGGAACCCCGAAGGGCGTGGGCCCAGTTAAAGTTGGCCAAAAGATCGAAGCTGGCATAACAGGCCTCTTGGATATCCACTTTGATGTTGGAAGACGTCAAAAGTCCCTATAAATTTGAAACAAGTATCCAGTACATCCGGTTGACTGGATTGGCTGAATTGTGTAACCCTGTAACCCCCAGGAACACTTGAGAATAAGCATTTAGTCGTTTTAAGCTAGCACCTCAGCCACTTTTTGTTGTTATTTTATGTTTTGTGGTCGCAGACAGAATTTTCGTGCTTTTGATGTGGTGTTTTGTGGATACATTTTGTTATGTATATGAGTTATATACTTGTATAAGCTAATAAAATGAAACTAATCAGTTTACAGATTTCAAACTCAGTGTTAACAAGTTGGACCTACAGGTGGGGTTTGTAAAACTCAGTGGTTGATTAACGACACGGAACCAGGCCTAGAGGGACAACCCATGTTTAGTTTTATGTTTGTGTGTGTTTATTGAACTTAACAAGTGAATAAGATTCAAGAATCGTTATAAGACAATAAAAATTCGATATATAAATAATGGTTAGCTAAAACTGACAAGTGTATATGTACTAAAAATAAGAACAAATAAATATGCATAGCTGTCATTCTTAAAATCAAAGCTAAATATATGAAGTTGACCCGTTACTTTTTTCTTTTAACAAAGTTGACCCGTTGCTAAGTCGGCAAATAATTGATAATCTATTGTCATCAGTGTGTCAGAGATGTTGACTTTTGGTACATATATTAACTTTCTTACACAAGAACACAATATAAACCACAAAACCTAATAACCTCGGTTTACAGTGAACCAAAGATGAAAGACATAGACCACAAGACACTAAAAGTCAACGGCATAAACATGCACATAGCACAAATGGGTCAAGGCCCAGTTGTCCTCTTACTCCATGGTTTCCCTGACCTCTGGTACTCGTGGCGCCACCAGATCCCTTACCTTGCATCACACGGCTACCATGCCATAGCACCTGACCTACGTGGATATGGAGATACTACTGGTGTTGCCACGTCAGATCATACTAAGTTCACTACATTTCATGTTGTGGGTGATCTTGTGGCACTTATTGATGCTCTAGGTGAAGATAAGGTTTTTGTTGTTGGCCATGATTGGGGTGCTATTATTGCTTGGAAGTTGTGTTTGTTTAGGCCTGATAAAGTCAAAGGTTTGGTTAACTTGAGTGTAAGGTTTTCTCCTAGGAATCCTGGTAAAAAAGTTGTTGAAAGTTTTCGTCAGGCCTATGGTGATGATCACTATATTTGCAGATTTCAGGTTATCTTAATTAATTTATTTTCATTTTTCTTATTTGATTTTTGTCACATTTTAGGCATAAGACAGATTTGTTATAAGGGATTTGCTAACAGTCTCTCCTCAAATTTAGCCTTGATTTTACCATGTATCTAAGGGGGGTTTGGTTTGTGAAATGAAATTACTATGGATGTGAGATTGGGTATGGGTTTAGTACCCATTTCCAAAACCCGCTAATCGAACAAGTATTACGGGAATGAAAGTCATTCCTTCATTACCATACCCTCAAACCAAACACGCTAAGATCTTTTTGCGCTAGGCATGTTTATTTGAACCCAAAATATTAAAAATTTGAGGTAACCAGTGGAGCCCGAGATGAAGGAATTTGAATTTGGGCAGATTTGACACAACATCAGACTTTGTTGCGAGTTTTTGTCCATCTGTGGTAGCTCCGGATCTCTACTGTTTGGGAGTTATGACCTTTTGAGGTTGGGCATCCATTTCCTTATAGTGTGTGAAAAGAGTCAGCCAACTCTTGGGCATTTTTTGTCCATTTCCTTTGAAGTTGGGCATTTTTTGTGTCCATTTCCTCATAAATTCCTAAAAAAAATAAAAATAAATAAAATATATATGATGATCAAGTACCATAACAATGTATAATCTAAGAATTAAGAACCTGTTTACAGACAATGAATCTTATTTGAAAAAAGTTTTGTTCTGATATTTCTCTGGCTGTGCTTAAATTTGTGTTGGTGAATCTCTTCTGACCGTTTTAACTGCAAAAAGCAATTCATTTGACACAAATAAGTAAACGAACCTGTTTAAATGCAATGACATTGTTAATAAATAGACTTCTGCAGAGTATGCATGTTGTTTTGATGATAAACAAGAGAATGCCCACATTTCAGCTCTTAATTTGTCAAACTTTATACAGGAACCAGGAGATGTGGAAGCTGTTTTTGCAAGTTTTGGAACTAAGAACGTGCTAAAGAAATTTTTAACATACCATGATGCTGCTCCTATTTATATCCCTAAAGATAAGCCCTTCGGAGATGCAAATGACACTCAGGTCACCTTGCCATCTTGGTTGTCTGAAGAAGATCTTGATTATTACACCAAAAAATACGAACAAACTGGCTTCACTGGTCCAATAAACTACTACCGTTGTTTTGACCTGTAAGTTCTCTTGCAATTCTATCAAAGTCCTTTTAAATAGAATGCAACTATCAGAATCTTGCTTTTGATTAGTGAACGAGTTTTATGACCATATTTTGAAAAATCTTACACCTTTTGCTAGGAACACTTTTACCTAAACTTTATTTAGTACAAATGTGTATGTCAAATTCAACATCTTTTCGTTTACTTGTAGGAGCTGGGAACTGGAAGCACCTTGGACGGAAGCTAAAATAAGTGTACCAACAAAGTTCATTGTTGGGGACTTAGATTTGGTGTATTGTATCCCAGGGGTTAAGGAATTCATACACAATGGTGGATTCAAAAAATATGTACCACTATTGGAGGAAGTTGTTGTGGTTGAAGGTGCAGCTCACTTTATCAATCAAGAAGTCCCCGATAAGGTCAATAAACACATTCACGACTTCCTTAACAAGTTCTAAATTTAATCCGTGCAATACGCTTTCTAATGGTCATGACTTATGTGAGTATCAAATTGCTAATTTATATTATACTTTGGTATTGTTATTTATGATGCCTACTGAAAGTTGTTCTTAGAGTTGCCATTGTTTGCAATAATAGTACACAATTTTATTTTATTGCCAATCAAAAACAGGAAGCATAATACACTTTTATTTAATCTCATCTGAGACTCTGAGAGCCTACAAACTTGAATCAAGTTTACTTGATACAAGTAAAAGATAATATTCATTAGAATTTTAATATGCTCAGTTTCTGTATGATAGACTCATAGAAGTGAACAAAAGAATTGAAGTTAAGTTAATCGGGTATGGGTTCAGGGTTGGATTCGGGGACTGATCGAGGGGTATTCCCATCCCTGGGTTTAAGTATCGGAGATTATGATCAAATTATAGAGTACCTCTGATACATCTGGAAGAATTGTGAAAGCAAAAGGCGGGGACACAATATTACCATAAATAAAGAGAAATTTGAGTTTCCACATAGGATACATAGCGAAATGCATTATATAAACGCAAATTTAGAACTTTTGTAGAAACTCGAATATGTACTTGCTGATCTCATGGGGCTTCTCTTGGTTTATCCAATGAGCCACATCTTTCATCACAATGACATCCTCCAAAAAGGGAACATCCTGTTTAAACCCATCACCTAATATGTATTCTTTGATGCCCGGAATATGATAGACCAAGTCCATATCCCCAATGATGAATTTTGATGGCACTGTCACTTTTGCACCACGCCATGCCGCTGTTAGTTCCCAGTTCCTATACAAAGACCAGCAAAAAGGAAAATGAATCCATTCGGTTAGTTAAATATTGACCGTATATGCAAACATCATGGACGATTTCTATGAATATTTTGATTTCTGTATATTTCTTATTAAATTGCAAAGTAAACCATACAAGTGCAAAGCTCGGTAGTAGTTGATGCCACCAGACCAACCGGTCTTTTCTAGATGGGTTGCAAAGTAGTCGATATCTTCTTCCGCTAACCAAGGTGGTAGGGTAACCGGAGTGTCACCTGGTGAATGTTTAAAACCTATACCTTTAGGAAAATAAAATGGTTCGGGTTCTCGAAATGTCAAGAACTTTGTAATAGCTGTTCGAGTACCAAGTTTTGTTAACTCAGCTTCGATGTCTCCTGGTTTCTACACCGATAAGAAGAATGATTAGCAACGGATGGTTTAACTAGGATTTGGGTTTAACTGCAGATTATTTAGCTAGCTCAACAGTTAGAAGTAGGTTCCATATATACTTATCAGATTCAAATATGATCAAAATCTATAAGTATTTTTCATGATCAAAACTCATACCGTTATTCTGATAAGCATATAAGACGGGATATTCTTTGAAAAAGCATCAAACTTGTCGCAAATATGTGTTTCGCGTCGCGAACAAAAATCTTGCAGAAAATGAGTATCCAAGTTATATAAATGGACTTTTGTAGGCATTATGACCATTTTACCCTTCCAAGTTACATAAATTGTCCATGTGGGTTTGCGAAAATTGCATCAACCGTCCTTACGCTAAATTACATAAATGGTCCCTGTCCCTACGCTAAATTACGTCCAACGTCCATATTTTTTTTCAAATTATTTTTTTACAACCTTTTTTTTTCGAAAATACTTTTTTTTAGAATTTTTTTTAGAATTTTTTTTTCAAAAAAAATTTCTAAAATTTTTTTTTTCAGAAAAATAAAATGGAAAAAACATTAATTTCTAAATTTTTTTTTTTCAGAAAATATTTTTCTAAAAAAATTATTTCAGATTTTTTTTGGAAAAAAGTTTCTAAAAAAATTATTTCAGAAAAAATAAATAAAAAAAAATAATTTCGAAAAAAAATATTTTTCTAAAAAAATTATTTCAGGAAAAAAATTTCTAAAAAAAATTTTTTTTTGGAAAAAAGTTTCTAAAAAAATTATTTAAGAAAAAATAAATGTAAAAAAAATAATTTCGGAAAAAAATAATTTTTCAAAAAAATTATTTCAGAAAAAGAATTAAAAATATTATTTCACGAAAAAAAAATTCTAAAAAAAATAATTTCAGAAAAAAATAATTTCGAAAAAACATTTAGGAAAAAAATAATATTTTCCAAAAAAAATTGGAAAAAAATTTTTGAAAAGAAATAAGGACGTTTGACGCAATTTAGCATAGGGACATGGATCATTTATGTAATTTAACTTAAGGAAGATGGATGCAATTTTCAAATAATCTAAGGTAAAATAGTCATTCCAGATTTTTTTTTGTCTTTAGTACATTTATCTGCAAGATTTTTGTTCGCGACGCGAAACACATATTTGCTACAAGCATGATGTTTTTTCAAAGAATATCATCTATCATATCATGTACAAGGTAATTAATACACTAGAACTCGACAATAAATAACTCATAAACTTCCTTTTTTTTTTTTTTTTTAAATGCAAATAAAGATTACCTGAAATCTGATGATATAGTGATCCTCCCCATAGGCAGCTCTCATCATCTCAACAAAATCCACATTTGGGTTACGACGCGAAGTCGGGACACTTAGATTTACCAACCCTTTAACTCGATCAGGCCTAAACATGCACAAGTGCCAAGCAATGAGTGCACCCCAGTCATGACCCACAACAAACACTTTCTCACCTTCACTAGTGATAGCATCAAGAACTCCAATCACATCACCCACCAAATGATGGATGGTAAACTTGGTATGATCATTAACTGGTGCACCTGTGGTCTCACCGAAACCACGAAGGTCTGGTGCCACGGCTCGGTAACCATGATCTGCTAAATAAAGAATCTGGTGTCGCCATGAGTACCAAAGCTCAGGGAAGCCATGAAGGAGCAAAACTAATGTACCTTGACCCTTTTGTGCTATGTGGATGTTGAGACTATTTGCACTTACTGTCTTGTGCTCTATCCCCTCCATTATATTGTTTTGCTTATTTGATATAAGTTTGAAGATTGATATAATAACATGTGGCTATGGTTTTATATGGGAGATGATTCTACAAGAATCTGCTGGAATAGCTGGCGACGGGGCGACATTTTAACATGCGAAAATTACGTTGTTACCCTTTTACACGAGGGTTTGTCTTGCAGAGCCCAAGATTTTTGCACTTTACATATTTACCAAAACATCTCATGTATGCTTTTACCCGTGCGTTCCCGAAATGACGTGGCATCATATCATTGGTCGAAGAAAAAAAAAATATCTCGCATATTCCTATACCCGTGCCTACCCGACATGCAGAAAAAAAAAAAAAAAAAAAAAAAAAAAAAAAAAAAAAAACTATTTCGTGTAAAAATATACCCAGGATGTACACGTGAGACTTTTTAAAATAAAAAAACTTACAAAAACCACCCTTTAACTTTTTAATAATTACAACTTTTTTATATAACAAACTTTATTCGTAAAATATTTAGTAAATATCTATCGAATTATTTAATGAAAAAAATATCGTTGCGAAGAGCTCTAAATTACGAACAAAATAAGCCCAATATTAACATGCTTTTGACGTACGTACGATTTTATAAAAAATGTCGAAGTTTGATATAAATATATATATTAAAAAAAAAAAAAAAAAAAAAAAAAAAAAAAAAAAACAAAACAACAAACTACTTTCAAAACACACTCTTAAGCCACAGGGGCCAAAGACGTACAAAATTTTATAAAATAGGAATATCTTTTAGAAATAAAAACGTAAAATTTAAAACTAAAAACAGTATCCTTTTACTCATAAAACAAAAATTAACAACTTTTTTTATATAAACCAAAAATTTTTATTCATTAATTAACAACATTACATATGAAATATAAAACGTAAACGTTTTATATTTCGTACGTAATGTTTTAATTTATGAATAAAAATTTTAATTTTATATAAAAAAAAGTTAGCGTTTTTTGTTTTATGAATAAAATGATACTGTTTTTAGTTTTAAATTTTACGTTTTTATTTCTAAAAGATATTCCTATTTTATAGAATTTTGTACGTCTTTGGCCCCTGTGGTTTAAGAGTGTGTTTTGAAAGTTAAAAAAAAAAAAAAAAAAAAAAAAATTATATATATATATTTATATCATACTTCAACATTTTTTATAAAATCGTACGTACGTCAAAAGCATGTTAATATTGGGCTTGTTTTGTTCGTAATTTAGAGCTCTTCGCAACGATATTTTTTTCATTAAAGAATTCGATAGATATTTACTAAATATTTGACGAATAAAGTTTGTTATATAAAAAAGTTGTAATTATTAAAAAGTTAAAGGGTGGTTTTTGTAAGTTTTTTTATTTTAAAAAGTCTCACGTGTACATCCGGGTATATTTTTACACGAAATAGTTTTTTTTTTTTTTTTTTCGACCAATGATATGGTGCCACGTCATCTCGGGAACGCACGGGTAAAAGCATAAGCGAGATGCTTGGGTAAATATGTAAAGTGAAAAAATCTTGGGCTCTGCCAGACAAACCCTCGTGTAAAAGGGTAACACTGTAATTTTATCTTTTAACATTGCGGGTAATTTTACCCACGTCATTATGGGTGGGTGATTGTGTTGTATTCATGGGTAAGCTTTTTGCGGGATTTTCTCACTTACCACAAAATACTCATATATATGTTCGTGGGTATTGTACGGGTAACATTGCCAACAAAACTATTCGTGTCTAAAAGTCAACTCCCACAATAATCCTAGAATAGAATTAATTACGCATATAGTCGTGTGTAAAAAAAGTGAGCGAACTTGCCCATAATAATCCGTGGGTAAAATTATCCACACACATGGCCATGTGTAAATGCCATGGGCAAACATGACATATTCACCATAAATATTTGAGTAAACTGCAAAAAATGTCTCTAAACTTTGCGAAAAATGTCCTCGAAAAAAATATTGCAAAAATTGTCCCTAACGTTTCAATTTTCTGCAAGAATGGCCCAACTGTTTATCAGAGTCGTCTATGACCATGCCATTGCCAAGCACCTCCAAGGGTAAACTATCATCTTAAAACCTGAAAATACATGCTAAAGTGTCAACATAAAGTTGGTGAGTTCATAGGTTTAAGTATTCGTAAATGTGGAACACAAGTTTATAATGTTTGGTTAATCGGTACACTCGTAATGACCATTACACCTGGTAGTATGTCCGTTACACTCGGTAATGTGACCGTTACACCCGGTCCTGTTATATATGTTCGTCCAGTACACCTGGTCAATGTATGTGTTATGTATGTTTCAAGCAGTTGTGTCCATGAGAAAATAATCAAGTATATAGCAGGTAAACACATATTGCATTCAGGTAGCCAAATCAAGTATTTCAGCCAAACAACAAAATTTGCATAAACAATTCACGTATCCAAATAGACAAGCATTGAGTTTAGTTAGAAACGAGCATGTATTCTCCCCCAAAACAGTTATATAAAACAAGTAAAGGTAGGGGCCATGAACTCACCTCAGTATGCAGCAATGCAAAATATCACAACGGTCACAACTGGCATCAATAGTAAACACAACTGTAGCGAGAGTACAGGCACAACGGTACCGGATCGGCACAACCCATAAGAAGAGATTGAGTGACGAGGTGAGATAAAGGAGATGAACCAAGAACCAAACCCACGGTCAAAACACCCAAAACCTTCGACCTTTAATCTTCTTTGTGTCTTCGAAGCGGCGGTTGTGGCGGCGAATAGTGATGGAGCGGTGGCGGCATGGAAAACGGGTGGCCGGAATCTGGCCGGAGTTTTGGCCGGAAAAATAGCGGCGGTTGGAAACCCTAGAGGGGGATGTGAGTGTGTGATGAGATTTGAGTGTGTGTGTCTCATTTTGTTGCTTCGACTGGATTAAAAAGAGAGAAAAGAAGTAGTTTTTGACCAAATTTTCTTTGATGGAGGTCTTTTGATGAGGCTATTCTGAGTAAAAATCACTATCCCTCTTCATCTTCAAGTAAGTCTCGTGATTTTGACCATGGGAGAATCGAGGCTTCATGGAGAGAGGAGAAAGTCTGCTTTTGATGGTGACAGGAGAGGAGGGAGAACCGGTGTATAGGAGAAAGAAAAAGATAAGTATGTATATGTTTTGGACTTGTGTAGTAGTGGGTACATATATACTCAGTAATAGTTAGAAAATGAATTATTCACATACTTCTGATAAAACAGTCAATGGAATGAGTTACTGTAAGCTACAGTGTGCGGGTTCGCTTCCCGATTTAGTTATGCAAGCTCACGAATGCTTAATTTAACAGCTAGGTAATAATAAATTAATATTTATTATTAAAATATTGGTTGAAAAATTACGGGTGGTTACATTATAGCTACTGCTCCACCAGCTGCAACAACACCTCTGCCTCTGTAGCCTCTGTAAGCATGCCTCCAACAGGAATACCACATACTTTCTCCTCTAGGTAGCCTTGCTTTAAAAGTTAAACCAACCATATTTTTAACTTCCATATAACAGCCAATGTATCTCATTTTAGTTGATTCGTTGCTGTCATCCAATACCCCTACATGTGTATCATTACCAGCCATATTGTTTCGCTTTAATTTTTTAGTTGAAGGGTGTGCCATATCTATGTTGGGATACAAGTTGGAAGGAGTGTTTACTTCACTATATTAGTTGGTAGGAGAAATAACTCATGGCACCTTTTATGTAGGCAAATATAGTGTCAGTCTAATAACCCATTAAACCTGCCACCAAACCTACCCATGGCACTTTTATTGTGTGAGGTAGGTAAAGGAGTATTACCTTCTCACAAGTTCACACAGCTGCTATGCCAAACACTCTTTCTCAACAGAACCAACACAGCTGCTATGCCAAACACTCCTACATTTGCCATTGTCACTACAACTCTATTCAGTTGACTACATTTCCTATTCTAACAGCCTACTTAGAACCATAATATATAGTCTGTTTATCCTAAACCTACCAATATAAGCTAATGGTGTACTAATGGTATACATGGCAAACACTCTATAGTTATGCTAAACACTCTACAGTTATGAGCAGAGCATCAAGAACAGAGGAGCAAAGGAATTCTCATAATGCCAAGCCTCATATCTCAGCTCATTGTAATCACTTCATTTGATTTAGTTGCAATATGTACACAACACGATCAATGCAGCGGTCAAGCTTTCAAAGGAATGCATGATAAAGCTATTGGATCATATATTTGCAAATGAAGTTAAGTTATATTTGCAAATATTGTCCTTGAAGTATAATTGGCGTGAGAGACTAAGACATTAGTGAAATGACAATAATACCCTCGATGACGAGGCACTTAATGAGGAAAATAACGAAAGTTAGCTCTCGTTGACTGCTTTGCAATATATATATATATATATATATATATATATATATATATATATAAATGTCGTTTTTGCAACAAAAATCCTCTCGGTGTGATCCTTGCACATTTGGGATACTTTAGCGACAGTTTTTGCAATTTACCCTTTATTTTATTTCTATTACAAATTTTATTGAATAAAGTATTACTTTATAACTTATTTACTAAATCTAAAATATTTAATTTATTGCAAAAGTAAAAATCGAATTTGATAATTTATTTGGTGAAAAAAGTATTGAGATGAAAACCATTTAAAAAAGAGTAAATCGCAGAAATGGTCCCTGTGATTTGCCCAAATTGCAGATTTCATCCCTGAGTTTTTGAAAGTGCAGACGGCCTCCCTGTAGGGAAACTTTGGTTCCGTTTTGGTCCCTGGTTTTAACTAGTGTTAAGTGGATTCCGTTAACATTTACACATTAGCCCTTTTAGCCAACGACCGTTGCAGTATCCATCCTTTATACTAACGATCGTTTATAATTTTGAAATTTTCGGTTTATTTAAAGCTTGTCGATTTTTATACACATTATTATATACGTTTTTATATACGTATTTGTATACGCTTTTATACGTTTTTATATATGGTTTTATATACGCTTTTATAAATGTTCTTATATACATTTTTGTATACACTCTTATATACTTTTTTATTTTTATTATTATTTTTTTATATATGGTCTTATATACGCTTTTATAAACGTATATATACATATACAAAAACATATATAAAAGCGTATACAAAAACGTATATAAACACGTATAAAAAATATATAAGAACGTGTGTAAAAACGTATAGAATAACGTATATGTTTTTATATATACGTATATAAAAACGTATAAAAATGCGTATAAAAACTAACATAAAAAGTTAAAAAAACGTATATAAAAACGTATATAAAAACATATGAAAAGCATATAAGAATATATACAAAAACATATATAAGAACGTGAATAAAAACGTATACAGAAATGTATATAAAGCGTATAAAAACTTATATAAAAATGTATATAGAAATGTATATAAAAACGTTTATAAAGCGTATAAAAACTTATATAAAAACATATATAAAATATCAAAAAACTTTAAATAAACAAAAAATTGTAAATTATAAACGGCCGTTAGTTTAAAGGATGAACGCTACAACGGTCCTTGGCCAAAAGGGCTAACGTGTAACTGTTAACGGAATTTACTTAACGCCGGTTAAAACCAGGGACCAAAACGGAACCAAAGTTTCCCCACAGGGAGGCCGCCTGCACTTTCGAAAACTCAGGGACGAAATCTGCAATTTGAGCAAACCATAGGGACGATTTCTGCAATTTACTCTTTAAAAAATTAACCCAAAGCCGAAACAAAAGCAAAGTTTGACCACCTTACTCACTAACCATCACAAACAACCACCATGGATAAACTCCTAACAATCGGAACAAAGATCGTGGCAGTGGGACGCAACTACGCAGCACACGCCAAAGAACTCGGTAACGCCATCCCTAAGGTCCGTTCATTTCATTTCATTCCGAAACCACTTATGATATTATAAATCATCTCTGATTCCGGTATATTTAAACGAAAGGGTTTTACACTGAAACGACAGGCAAGCGGGCAACAAGCTGCGCCGCTAGCCCTTTTTGAATAGCAAAACTTAGTCTTTTAAAAACTACATTCAAAGACCTTGGGGTCGTAACATTGCCATGCATAACCCGTTGGACTCTTTTGAGCAGCTCCACAGCCTCAGGTGCAAGGAACCCAAAAGTATCAAATGCAAAAGGTATAAACGCGTGTTGGTTATCAAGGCACGCTTTCTCGTGTTTGGTTACTTTGCATGAAGCGGCTTTCAAAGCAGCCTGACCCGCCGTAAAAGCATGATTCCCCAATCCCACAAGTGGAGAAACCCCCGTTAGATCTACACAAGCATGTTTCCCTCCTATCCATCCAAAGACCAAAATGTCAGCTGGTCTAAGTGTCGATCTTCCTTCCATCGGGTCAGTCAAGAAATTCACAGGTGCTTCTTTCTTAACTGAAATCCCAGCACGCCTGAATATGTCAAAAAGAACATCCCTAACCAAATCATGTCGGTATTTGAACCCCGGAAGCTCTCTACAATGAACTGCATGCTCTCCGAATGAGTCCAAACAAGCTTTGTGACAAACCGGGCAAATTTCATCAACCGAAAAAATAGGGATCATGAGGCGATATTTAAGGATAGTGCGATACTCAATCGGCGACATATGTTGACCGAGACCGTCTATAGGGATGGCAAGAAGAAATTCTTGAGCATGTGGTGCACGCAGACACTCAAAAACAGCTTTTTGTCTAACGGTCATCTCAAAGTGAACTTCCATGTCCTGGACAATCTTGCTAAAAAGAGCACTCGCCAATGTGTGTTGGGCTTTAGTGGGGGCGGTGTCCTTTTTAGTGAAACCGCCAAAGTCAAAGCTTGGAATCATATCACGAAGACAAGTCAAAGCACAATCATAATCATAATCCATATCACATACGCCACTGCTGCGTAAGATGTGGTCCTGAAGCACCCAAGATTGGGCCCTCGAGGCCACAAAGGCATAAGATGAAGCCTCTACCGCCGAATATAGCCCCAAACCACCAAACCTAATAGGTAAAGAAGCAAGTCGCCACTGGAGATCCCCAAAGAAGGGACCTCCACAAACCACCATATCCTCAATCGCCTCGCGCAATCCTTTGTCATAAAGCAGAGCAGCCTCCTCCACATATACGGGTTGACACGTCCTCAAGCCAAAAAAAAGTTTAGCAATACCTATGCAAGATCGAAGCAAGAGAAGCTCACTCTGCCGGCAGGGGCGCAGCTACATAGGGGCGGGGGGGCCCGACCCCCGAAATTTTTTTTGCGATGTAGGGGGTATATATTTTTCGTGTAGAAAAATTTCGGTATATTAAATTTCGACCCCCTGAAATAGCGTTAGGAAAAAAAAATTTAGATCCCGACCCCCCACTGAAAATGTTCTAGCTTCGCCACTGTCTGCGGGTCTCCTAGCTGGGGAAGAAGACGCATCATATCAACAGCACTAGTAGCTCTCTTCTTTGCCAACCCACTAATAAAACCAGCATCTCTACTAACTGCTTCCCCCAAGAAGCTTCACCCCCAACGATGGCCTACCGATGTCGTTTGGGAATAAACCCTCACGAAGCTTCCTACCTTCACAAGAAGGCCAAAAAAGCTCGGTTTTCTTGATATTCAATTCAAGACCCAAAGCTGGACCCGTCGCCCTAATGATGTCCAGAACCCTAGCCACCTCCTCAGTGTCACCAATGACAGTCCCATCATCAAGATACCACGCATGAAGAAGAAGCTTGCAATTGTTTCTGATTTGGTGCACGAGGGGATGCAACAAGAGCGAAAAGAAGTGGTCCTAACGGGTCACCTTGCTGAATGCCAGTGGTGGACCATATATGATTATCTCCAAGATACAATCTGGCTGGCTGCCTATATAGAAATTCTACCCATAAAGAAATAGAAGGACACATCATCCTGACTTCATGAAGTAAAGCTGATCTATCCACCAAGTTAAAGGCGTTAGATCCATCAAAAATTATTAAGTGTTTTCTGACTCTGTGTGTGTGTGATTAAATAAAAAAAAGGAGCCGGTTTTGTTTATGAAACCTACGTCGTCTTATTTGGCAAATGGAGGTACGATTGAAGTGCCTCACCCGTGGGATTCGCTTGATCATGAGGTGGAATTGGCTGTTGTTATTAGTAAAAAGGCGCGCGATGTAACCGAATCATCTGCTATGGATTACATCGGAGGTAATATCATTTTTTTCTCAATTTCAATACAATATATATGGCTATGTTTGGGTCTTGGCGTGTTCAAGTGCGTTTAGAATATAATGCGTTTGACAATGAGCGTTTACTTATTACGCGAGTATATCACACAGCAGCATTAAATACAAATACTATGTTCCTGCAACATGTGGTTTTGTTACTGCTTCTTGTTATTTATAACGCATCCCCTAAATATACTTTAGTTGGTTTTTAGGTTTAAAATTGTTACTGCTTTTGGATATAACTGCAACTGCTTGCGACTACTGCTACTTTTTGTTCAAGTTACTTATTATGCCAGTAAAACTGAGCCAAACACTTAAATAACCGATTATTGTATATCATACAACAGAATTTCATACCAACACTATGTTACTGCATCATGTGGTTTTGTTACTGCTAATTGTTGTATCGTTGGGTAGTTCAATGTATCTTATGTCTGTATCATTGAGCAAGGAAACTTATGGAAGTTTAATGAGTTCATCATCTAAGTTGTTACAGCAATTCTCATAGAAGTATGGAAATAGAGTAAGTTACACGCGTGGCCTATTGTAAATTGTAAGTACAAGTTGGTAAATTTTAGGTATAATGAAAATTTTGAACTTAGGGTTCAATATATTTGTAATTTTGTATAATCAGTTAGGTTTTAATGACACTTTCTCCACCAATCAAGCACTAGTTATTTCCAGTTTCATTTTGTTCAGCTTCGAGTTTGATAGTAACGAACATGGAAATTGCTCCGTTGTTTGGAGCTGAGCATGAAATAAAGGCATGGAAAAAGCTGTTGGTTTTTTAAACCTGTGTTTTATTATAGACTAGCTGGGAATGGGTGTGTATTGATGCTTGTTTATACCTTGCATCACACGGCTACCATGCCATAGCACCTGACCTACGTGGATATGGAGATACTACTGGTGTTGCCACGTCAGATCATACTAAGTTCACTACATTTCATGTTGTGGGTGATCTTGTGGCACTTATTGATGCTCTAGGTGAAGATAAGGTTTTTGTTGTTGGCCATGATTGGGGTGCTATTATTGCTTGGAAGTTGTGTTTGTTTAGGCCTGATAAAGTCAAAGGTTTGGTTAACTTGAGTGTAAGGTTTTCTCCTAGGAATCCTGGTAAAAAAGTTGTTGAAAGTTTTCGTCAGGCCTATGGTGATGATCACTACATTTGTAGATTTCAGGTCATCCTAATTAATTTATTTTCATTTTTCTTATTTGATTTTTGTCACATTTTAGGCATAAGACAGATTTGTTATAAGGGATTTGCTAACAATCTCTCCTCAAATTTAGCCTTGATTTTTACCATGTATCTAAGGGGGGTTTGGTTTGTGAAATGGAATTACTATGGATGTGAGATAGGGTATGGGTTTAGTACCCATTTCCAAAACCTGCTAATCGAACAAGTATTACGGGAATGAAAGTCATTCCTTCATTCCCATACCCTCAAACCAAACACACTAAGATCTTTTTGCGCTAGGCACGTTTATTTGAACCCAAAAAATTAAAAATTTGAGGTAACCAGTGGATCCCGAGATGAAGGAATTTGAATTTGGGCAGATTTGACACAACATCAGACTTTGTTGCGAGTTTTTGTCCATCTGTGGTAGCTCCGGATCTCTACTGTTTGGGAGTTATGACCTTTTGAAGTTGGGCATCCATTTCCTTATAGTGTGTGAAAAGAGTCGGCTAACTCTTGGGCATTTTTTGTCCATTTCCTTTGAAGTTGGGCATTTTTTGTGTCCATTTCCTCATAAATTCCTAAAAAAAAAAAAAAAAAAAAAAAAAAAAGGATATGATGATCAAGTACCATAACAATGTATAATCTAAGAATTAAGAACCCGTTTACAGACAATGAATCTTATTTGACAAAAGTTTTGTTCTGATATTTCTCTGGCTGTGCTTAAATTTGTGTTGGTGAATCTCTTCTGACCGTTTTAACTGGAAAAAGCAATTCATTTGACACAAATAAGTAAACGAACCTGTTTAAATGCAATGACATTGTTAATAAATAGACTTCTGCAGAGTATGCATGTTGTTTTGATGATAAACAAGAGAATGCCCACATTTCAGCTCTTAATTTGTCAAACTTTATATAGGAACCAGGAGATGTGGAAGCTGTTTTTGCAACTTTTGGAACTAAGAACGTGCTAAAGAAATTTTTAACATACCATGATGCTGCTCCTATTTATATCCCTAAAGATAAGCCCTTCGGAGATGCAAATGACACTCAGGTCACCTTGCCATCTTGGTTATCCGAAGAAGATCTTGATTATTACACCAAAAAATACGAACAAACTGGCTTCACTGGTCCAATAAACTACTACCGTTGTTTTGACCTGTAAGTTCTCTTGCAATTCTATCAAAGTCCTTTTTTTAAATAGAATGCAACTATCAGAATCTTACTTTTGATTAGTGAATGAGTTTTATGACCATATTTTGAAAAATCTTACACCTTTTGCTAGGAACACTTGTACCTAAACTTTATTGAGTACAAATGTGTATGTCAAATTCAACATCTTTTCGTTTACTTGTAGGAGCTGGGAACTGGAAGCACCTTGGACGGAAGCTAAAATAAGTGTACCAACAAAGTTCATTGTTGGGGACTTAGATTTGGTGTATTGTATCCCAGGGGTTAAGGAATTCATACACAATGGTGGATTCAAAAAATATGTACCACTATTGGAGGAAGTTGTTGTGGTTGAAGGTGCAGCTCATTTTATCAATCAAGAAGTCCCCGATAAGGTCAATAAACACATTCACGACTTCCTTAACAAGTTCTAAATTTAATCCGTGCAATATGCTTTCTAATGGTCATGACTTATGTGAGTATCAAATTGCTAATTTATATTATACTTTGGTATTGTTATTTATGATGCCTACTGAAAGTTGTTCTTAGAGTTGCCATCGTTTGCAATAATAGTACACAATTTTATTTTATTGCCAATCAAAAACAGGAAGCATAATACACTTTTATTTAATCTCATCTGAGACTCTGAGAGCCTACAAACTTGAATCAAGTTTACTTGATACAAGTAAAAGATAATATTCATTAGAATTTTAATATGCTCAGTTTCTGTATGATAGACTCATAGAAGTGAACAAAAGAATTGAAGTTAAGTTAATCGGGTATGGGTTCAGGGTCGGATTCAGGGACTCAAGGGGTATTCCCGTCCCTAGTTTTAAGTATCGGAGATTATGATCAAATTATAGAGTACCTCTGACACATCTAGAAGAATTGTGAAAGCAAAAGGCTGGGATACGTCCACACAATATTACAATAAATAACGAGAAATTTGAGTTTCCACATATAGGATACATAGCGAAATGCATTATCTAAAACGCAAATTTAGAACTTTTGTAGAAACTCGACTATGTACTTGCTGATCTCATGGGGCTTCTCTTGGTTTATCCAATGAGCCACATCTTTCATCACAATGACATCCTCCAAAAATGGAACATCCTGTTTAAACCCATCACCTAGTATGTAGTCTTTGATGCCTGGAATATGATAGATCAAGTCCATATCCCCAATGATGAATTTTGATGGCACTGTCACTTTTGCACCGTGCCATGCCGCTGTCAGTTCCCAGTTCCTATACAAAGACCAGCAAAAAGGAAAATGAATCCATTCGGTTAGTTAAATATTGACCGTATATGCAACATTATGGACGATTTCTATGAATATTTTGTTTTCTGTATATTTCTTATTAAATTGCAAAGTAAACCATACAAGTGCAAAGCTCGGTAGTAGTTGATGCCACCAGACCAACCGGTCTTTTCTAGATGGGTTGCAAAGTAGTCGATATCTTCTTCCGCTAACCAAGGTGGTAGGGTAACCAGAGTGTCACCTGGTGAATATTTAAAACCTATACCTTTAGGAAAATAAAATGGTTCGGGTTCTCGAAATGTCAAGAACTTTGTAATAGCTGTTCGAGTACCAAGTTTTGTTAACTCAGCTTCGATGTCTCCTGGTTTCTACATCGATAAGAAGAATGATTAGAAACGTATGGTTTAACTAGGATTTGGGTTTAACTGCAGATTATTTAGCTAGCTCAACAGTTAGAAGTAGGTTCCATATATACTTATCAGATTCAAATATGATCAAAATCTATAAGTATTTTTCATGATCAAAACTCATACCATTATTCTGATAAGCATATAAGGTATCATGTACAAGGTAATTAATACACTAGAACTCGACAATCAATAACTCATAAACTTCCCTTTTTTTTTTAAATGCAAATAAAGATTACCTGAAATCTGATGATATAGTGATCCTCCCCATAGGCAGCTCTCATCATCTCAACCAAATCCACATTTGGGTTACGACGCGAAGTCGGGACACTTAGATTTACCAACCCTTTAACTCGATCAGGCCTAAACATGCACAAGTGCCAAGCAATGAGTGCACCCCAGTCATGACCCACAACAAACACTTTTTCACCTTCACTGGTGATAGCATCAAGAAGTCCAATCACATCACCCACCAAATGATGGATGGTAAACTTGGTATGATCATTAACTGGTGCACCTGTGGTCTCACCGAAACCACGAAGGTCTGGTGCCACGGCTCGGTAACCATGATCTGCTAAATAAAGAATCTGGTGTCGCCATGAGTACCAAAGCTCAGGGAAGCCATGAAGGAGCAAAACTAATGGACCTTGACCCTTTTGTGCTATGTGGATGTTGAGACCATTTGCACTTACTGTCTTGTGCTCTATCCCCTCCATTATATTGTTTTGCTTATTTGATATAAGTTTGAAGATTGATATAATAACATTTGGCTATGGTTTTATATGAGAGGTGTATATGTCTTGCAGTGCGATTTTTCAGCTTTACATTTCTACCCATACAACTCGCGTATATTTGTTCCCGGGTATACCCGAGATTACGTGGCACCATTTTATTGGTCGAAGAAAAAAAAAAAAAAAAAAAAAAAAAAAGCGTCTCGTGTAATTTTGTTCCCGGGCCTACCCGAAATGCAAAAAAAAAAAAACTATTTCGTGTATATATATATATACACGGATGTACACGTGATTTTTTTTAAAATTAAAAAACTTACGAAAACCACCCTTTAACTTTTTAATAATTACAACTTTTTTATATAACAAACTTTATTCGTCAAATATTTAGTAAATATCTATCGAATTCTTTAATGAAAAAAATATCGTTGCGAAGAGCTCTAAATTATGAACAAAACAAGCCCAATATTAACATGCTTTTGACGTACGTACGATTTTATAAAAAATGTTGAAGTTTGATATATATATATATATATATATATATATATATATATATATATATATATATATATATATATATATATATATATATATATAGATTTGTGTTCAAGTGGTAAACACTTTAGAATGCATTACAATAGGCACCAATAACAACATGACAAGTGTCATTTTTTTAAAAAGAAAATACTAATTAATTTTTATTTAAATGAGGGCATTATGGTAATTCTATTTTTTTTGCATAATCTGTATTAACAACACATCCCACGATATTAGCTATCTAGAATTCATACGTTACAATAATGTTTCTCCTTCTATTTTTTGGTTTTTGTGACAGCCGTAAATGTAAGTCTTTTGTTATATTAAAATAAAGTCTTTGTCTTCTATATATCTCTAAACATGTTTGTATCAGTTGGTGGTTTATTTTTTAATCACCATTTTTTATAGATTGTGTAAAATTTATTGGTAAGTGTCAATTGATTTTTATTTCATGTTTACATATTTCTAATTTCTTACGTACGAATATTGTACATCAATGTTGTTGTGTCCCTTATATATAGAAAAAAAAAAAAAATAGAAACGAAATGTGTCACTGATATATAAAAGCAATTAAAACAAGAATGTGTCACTAGTAATATGCCACAATTATATATAGAGAAAACAAATAAAAACAATAATGTGTCACCAATATATAAAAAAAAATGTTGTTAATAATGTGTCACTAATATATAGAAAAAAAATGTGTCACCAATACATATAAAATAATATGTTATTAATAATGTGCCACTATTACATCAAAAAAACAAATAAATATATAACGTGTCACTAATAATGTGCCACTAATATATAAAAAAAATAAATATTGCAAGAATGTGTCATTAGTAATGTGCCACTATTATACAGAGAAAACAAATAAAAAACAATAATGTGTCACCAATATATAAAAAAAATATGTTATTAATAATTTTGTCACTAATATATAGAAAAACAAATAAAAAACAATAATGTGTCACCAATATATAAAAATATATGTTACTAATAATGTGCCACTATTACATAGAAAAACAAATAAAATATAACGTGTCACTAATAATGTGCCACCAATATATAAATAAAATAAAATAAAATAAAGAAATAAAAAATGTGTCCCTAAAAATACATCACGTATATATGAAGTATAATAAGAGAAATCTTGCCTGAATAGAAAAATTCGGCTTGGAACGATTTTTGTATCAAGTTAATTGTTTATCATTTTTGCAAAAACATGCATTTAAGATAATATTAAAAAAGGGGTCATATGTGCGTTAATGGAGCAAATTGAGTTTTTAAAAGTTGCCACTGAATTGAAGTTATTTACCAGAGTGCCATTCCATTCATTTTGAACTAGTAGCATCATCACTAATAGATCTAACGGTCTAGATCTGTACCTATTGTATTGTATTATAAGGTGTACACCACAATAACGCAACCCTATATATATATATATATATATATATATATATATATATATACTTTTTTTTTAAAAAACTTTCAAAACACACTCTTAAACCACAGGGGCTAAAGACGTACAAAATTCTATAAAATATGAATATCTTTTAGAAATAAAAACGTAAAATTTAAAACTAAAAACAGTATCCTTTTATTCATAAAACAAAAATTGACAAATTTTTTTATATAAACCAAAAAAATTTATTCATAAATTAACAATATTACATATGAAATATAAAACTTTTGGTTTATATACTTCAAACAATCCGTATAACAAAGGTACGCCTCCCCCCTTATGAATAAATTTTTTTGATTTATATAAAAAAAAAAAAAAGTTGCCAATTTTTGTTTTATGAATAAAAGGATACTGTTTTTAGTTTTAAATTTTACGTTTTTATTTCTAAAAGATATTCCTATTTTATAGAATTTCGTACGTCTTTGGCCCCTGTGGTTTAAGAGTGTGTTTTGAAATTTAAAATATATATATATATATATATATATATATATATATATATATATATATATATATATATATATATATATATATATATAAAATCATACGTACGTCAAAAGCATGTTAATATTGGGCTTGTTTTGTTCGTAATTTAGAGCTCTTCGCAACAATATTTTTTTCATTAAAGAATTATAAATATTTGACGAATAAAGTTTGTTATATAAAAAAGTTGTAATTATTAAAAAGTTAAAGGATGGTTTTCGTAAGTTTTTTAATTTTAAAAAAACATCACGTGTACATCCGTGTATATATATACATGTAACACCCCCATTTTCGAGATACGCAGCGGAATATAAGCTTGGGGTGCTACTTCATGGTTCACAGTCATGGGAATAGAAAACGACTCGAAAAGAGACGTTTTTAAATAAAAATTGTTATCATTCATTTATTTAATATCAGAGTACATAAAGTAGGTCCCAGAGGAAAGTTCAGAAATACATGATAAAAGTTACATTATTCATTGAATGATAACAAAGTGGACACTCTTGTAAAAAGAAAGTCCACAGCCACTTCGTGCCATCGCCATACTCCTAGTTACCTGAGATAAACATGCTTAAAAAGTCAACACAAGGGTTGAGTGAATCTATAGTGTTTAAAATTATAATCAGTTTGAACACAAGCCAAAATATGAGAAATCAGTTATATCGTAGCTCAGGAATATTGCACTAAACCTCATGACACGCAATGCGTTAACAGTTTCCAGGTTCCACAATCATGATTGAAATGAGAGTGGTCTTGCCCCCGAGTTAAAGATATCAAATATAATGCATCTGCCTAACCGGCTACCACGTAGATATCCATCCGGTTAGAACAAATGGGTCGTCAGGCCAATAGATCTATTCACATATTCGCGCTCACCCAGCAGGTGACTAATGGTGCATGATATGAGGGTCTTTTAAATAAATAATTCAATCTCAATAATAACGTAAGTTAGCCTAGTGCAATAACAATCAGGAAAATACTTGTGTTCGGTTTAATAGCATGTATCTCCCCACATATTTGGAAAACACGTAAGTAAGAAAGGTGGGACTATAAACTCACCTGAATAGTCTGGATGGAAAACAAAGTTACAAAAAGTTGATAAACGTCTCCGGCTTGCAACCTGGGTTGGTTATGTCAAGTTCTCAGTAACTGTGTTCTGAACATATAAGTTTTATCATTTGTTTCGTTTCCTTTGTTATCGTATTTCTAATTTTTATTAAGATTAATTCTAATAAGAAATAATAATACTAATAATAATAATGATAATAATAATAATAATTAAATTAGAGTTTTTAAGTATATTTACCTTTTAGACCCTAAAGTATCTAGGTTTGGCAATTTTTACCCTTAGACTTTATGAAAATGACAATTTATACCCTTGATCTTTTGTCTACTTGACACTTTATACCTTTCAGTTTTAAAATGGACAACTTATACCCCTTAGGGACTTCTCGATCTCACAACAAGTCCAAACCGAAAACTTTATTAAATTTTGACAGGTTTAGCCCTTGAGACTTCTATTTAACTTTACTCGACATCCTTGTCTCAAAATATTTTATTTCGAGCGTTTTAAGCCAAGACTTTTTACGTAACCTTTTCCTAAGTATTCTTAACTGTTTTAAAAGTATTCTTGCCAAAGGTTGGGGCTCGATTCGAACCCACGAATAAGAAAATTAAAACAGAAAACTTGCAAAACTAGTTTTACTCGACAGAAAAACACGCCAACTTAACATGGCTCGTTCTCCTTCATTTCTTAACGAAAATCCTTGATTCTTTTTCCTACTTTTAGACCTTCTTGTGTACTTTAAGCATGTCGAATCTTAGAATTTTTAGATCACGTTTGATAGGGTAAAACGAGGTTTAAAGCAGCAGACCTGCTGTGGTTCGACTGAAGTGAAAAGAAAAAGAAAACCTTGCGTTTTCAAAATCCGATTTTTATACACTAGGTTTTTAAGATATAATATGTTATTATAACATGTTTTAAGCATCTCTAAACCACTTTTAACATCTTTGATCTATTAGAACACTTATTCGAATTTTATGTGTATATATGAACTCGATAGAAATAAAAATTAAACAAATTGTGTTTTAGTTATTTCTGGGTTATGACACATGTTTTAAACTTTATTTAGACACAAAATAGCTAGGTGAAAGCAAAAGAAAAGGGCTGGAACATACCTTACTTGAAATGGTCGACTAGGGTTAATTTGGATGAAATGGAATTCGAACTTGATCTCTACTGATCCTGACTTGTTTCTACTGCCTCTCTAAACTTATTTGAGCTTATGTGGGACTAAGGGATCATTGATGTGAAAGGGTAGTGGCTGTTTAGGGTAAGTCGTATGGTTGGTGATGGTTCTAGGGTTTGCATGTGTTAGTTCTATTTATAGAGGACAATTAGGGTTTCTAGGGAGTGTATGGGAGAGTGTGGGGTGAGGTGTATGGCTGTGGTTGGCGCCATGTGGAGAGGAGGGGGAAAAAGTGAGGTGTAAGGTCCTCCTTCACACAAGTGGTTCTTAATCTAGAAGAAAGGTGATGTGTCTAATTAGGGTTTACACATGTGGAAGATTAGGGCTTGGAAAAATCTAGGGTTTAGTTTCTTTATAGTTGTAGTCGAACTAGGTTAGGGCAACTAGCTAGTTAGGGTTCGATGTCATGCTTAGAGGGGTTGTACTATGGCTTTGTGATCTTGTAAATTAGGGTTTTGGGTAAAGTTAGGGTTTCCTAGGTTTAGGGTAAGTTAGAAATAAAATTTGAATCTAATTAACCTAATTTTGTTGTAATCAAATTGTATTATTTAGGTGAAAAATAGTTTTTGTGCTTTGGGTAGTTGTACTTTAGGCTAAGAAGACTTGTACTTATGTAAGAAAAATAAGAAAAATGTATTTTTAATTATTTCTTAATTTTCTATAATTTTTATGTAATTTTTATTACACTTTATATGCCATTAAATGAGTTTTTATATTTTTGTGCATAAAAGAGTTGTACATTATGTTTATGAAGTTGTACATATATAAAATAAATAAATAAATTATTTTTATAATTTATTATATGAAACTATTACATAAAATGTTATTTAAATAATTATTTCTAATGTTTTTATAAGGTTTTTATGTTTATTCAGATTTCATGCTTAAAGGACTTGTACCTTGACTTAAGATACTTGTACATAATATTTTTATAAAAATATTAACTAGGGTTTACAAATAAAATAATAGTTTCTGAGAAATTAGGGTTTTATCAGAAGTTATAGTGGAATTAGGGTTTTTGTGCTTTAGTGACTTGTACATTATTTAAATAATCTATATGTTGCTATTTTTATAGTTTCGTTATCTTCACATGTTGCTATGGTAGTTTAGAATTTCATAAAACTCTTATTAGTTAAGAAACATTCAGTTTTAAACGTACGTTAGCGAAATAACGTAAAGTGGTAAGTGGGACCTCATAACGTTTTAGGTCAATGATGTTTACATAGGTAAATGCTAAATCAGTTAAGGTTGGGTTGCAAGCAGGGTTATCAGTGATGTGATCTTCGTCACATAAGATAATAGTTATAATCAAGAAAGAAAAAAAAATTCTACGTGGAAAAAGTTAAGTACTAGAAAATTATATAGGGAAATCTTACAGTGGTTACATTATCCCCCCGTTGAAGGGAATCTCGTCCCGAGATTCAGTCAGTGTTGGTTGAAGAATTTGGGAAAAGATGTGGGTACTTAGCCCGGATTTGGTCTTCTTGTTCCCAGGTAAATTCTGGTCCTCTCTTGGAGTTCCATCTAACCTTTACGATAGGAACGCGACTTCGTTTTAGTTGTTTGATCTCTCTATCCATAATCTCCACAGGTTCTTCCACAAAATTGAGCTTGTCATTGAGACGAAGCTCTTTCATGGGAATCACGAGTGTTTCATCTGATAGACACTTCTTTAAGTTCGAGACGTGGAATATAGGATGTATTTTACTAAGTTCTATGGGAAGTTCAAGTCGGTAAGCTACTGGACCGATTTTCTCCAAAATCTTAAATGGCCCAATATATCGGGGATTCAACTTTCCTCGTTTTCCGAATCTAACTATTCCCTTCCAGGGTGACACCTTTAACATAACTCTGTCTCCTACTTCAAACTCCA
Source organism: Artemisia tridentata subsp. tridentata (assembly GCA_021014915.2). Taxonomy (NCBI): domain Eukaryota; kingdom Viridiplantae; phylum Streptophyta; class Magnoliopsida; order Asterales; family Asteraceae; genus Artemisia; species Artemisia tridentata. The sequence continues at coordinate 284,771,988 of CP139501.1, forward strand.
TAGGCTTTCGCCTGGTATCTGCGTAACTTTTCTGCCTATCTTGGGCTGCTTGCAAATGCTGTCGGATTTGCACAATTTTATCGGTGGTTTCCTGTATTAACTCGGGCCCAGTAAGTTGGAATTCTCCGACTTCTGCCCAGCATACAGGTGACCGGCACTTTCTTTCATAAAGTGCTTCAAATGGTGCTGCTTTGATGCTTGCATGGTAACTATTGTTGTATGAGAATTCTGCCAAAGGCAAATGTCTATCCCATCCTTTTCCAAAATCTATTACACATGCTCTAAGCATATCCTCCAGCGTTTGAATAGTTCTCTCGCTCTGTCCGTCGGTTTGTGGATGATAAGCCGTACTCATATCTAATTTTGTCCCTAAAGCTTTCTGAAGCTTTTCCCAAAATCGAGACGTGAAACGAGAATCACGATCCGAAATAATAGAGATTGGTACCCCATGTCGTGAGATTATCTCCTTTAGATATAATTTGGCTAAATCTTCTACTTCATCAGTTTCTTTGATTGGCAAAAAGTGAGCGGATTTCGTAAGGCGATCAACTATTACCCAAATAGTGTCATATCCACTTGACGTTCTAGGCAACTTGGTGATAAAATCCATTGTTATTCGCTCCCATTTCCATTCAGGAATCTCAGGTTGAGTCAATAGACCGGATGGCCTTTGATGCTCTGCTTTAACTCGTGCACAAGTCAAACATTTGCTGACATACTCAGCTATATCAGCTTTCATGTTTGGCCACCAGTAAAGTTTCTTGAGATCCTGGTACATCTTTTCAGATCCCGGATGGATATAATATTTGGACTTATGTGATTCGTGCATAATCACATTTCTTAAATCACCAAAGAGCGGTAACCAACTCCGGTTCTTTATACAACGAGTCCCGTTAGGGCGGATTTCAAATACTTTGTCCATACCTCTCAAATTCTCAGCCTGCACATTTTCTTCTTTTATTGCTTCGGCTTGCGCATTGAGGATTTGGGATGGTAAATCCAAATTAATGGTCATTACTAAAGCTCTAACTCGAAGAGGCTTATTTCGTTCCTTCCTGCTTAGCGCATCTGCTACAACGTTTGCTTTTCCAGGATGATAATGAATTTCACAGTCGTAGTCGCTTAATAACTCCAACCATCGGCGTTGTCTCATATTCAATTCCTTCTGGTCGAGAATATGTTGAAGGCTCTTATGATCTGTATACACAACGCATTTTGTGCCATACATATAATGTCTCCAGATTTTGAGAGCAAATACAACTGCTCCTAGTTCAAGATCATGAGTAGTATAATTTTCCTCATGAGGCTTGAGTTGTCTAGAGGCATAAGCAATCACTTTATTCCTCTGCATCAACACCACTCCTAAACCTTGGTGTGACGCGTCGCAATACACAACAAAATCATCACTTCCTTCTGGTAAAGCTAAAATTGGAGCTTCACAAAGCTTTTGCTTTAACAGCTGGAAAGCTTTCTCTTGATTTTCTCCCCATACATACTTCTTACCTTTCTGAGTTAATTCCGTTAAAGATTTGGCAATCTTTGAGAATCCCTCTATAAATCTTCGATAATAACCAGCGAGTCATAAAAATTGTCGTACTTTAGTAGGAGTCGTTGGTATTGGCCAATTCTTAACTGCTTCTATTTTGGATGGATCCACGTGGATTCCATGGCGGTTAACCACATGTCCAAGAAACTGCACGGTATGAATCCAAAAATCACATTTGGAAAATTTAGCGTACAGATGTTCTCTCTTGAGTAGTTCCAAAATTGTCTTCAAATGCTCTGTATGTTCTTCTTCACTCCGAGAATAGATAAGAATATCATCAATGAACACAATCACAAACTTATCCAAATAGGGTCTGCATACACGATTCATGAGATCCATGAATATAGCGGGTGCATTGGTTAACCCAAATGGCATTACTTGAAACTCATAATGACCGTATCTTGTTCTAAAAGCTGTTTTAGGAATGTCCTCTTCCTTAACACGCAGTTGATGATATCCGGATCTTAGATCGATTTTTGAGTAAACGCTAGATCCTTGTAGTTGATCGAACAAATCATCGATCCTTGGTAATGGATATCGATTCTTTACCGTAAGTTTATTCAACTCTCGGTAATCAATACACATTCTAAGAGTTCCGTCCTTCTTTTTAACAAATAAGACAGGTGCTCCCCAAGGCGATGAGCTTGGTCGAATAAAACCTTTATCCAATAACTCCTGCAGTTGATTGGATAGTTCTTGCATTTCTGATGGCGCTAAACGGTATGGAGCTCGTGCTACTGGTGCTGCTCCTGGTACTAAGTCAATCTGGAATTCTACCTGACGAACAGGTGGTAATCCAGGTAACTCTTCAGGAAATACTTCCGGAAAATTTCGTACTACAGGTACATCTTCCAATCGTCTTTCATCCGTTTTCTTCTCAGTTACATGGGCTAAAAATGCTGGACATCCTCGGTTGATATATTTCATGGTTTTAATACAAGATATTATGCTTAACTTGGTTTTGCTTTGATTACCCCGAATAATCAAAGTCTCATTCTTAAAAGGAATGTGAACCACTTTCTCGTTACATAATATCTTGGCATGATATTTGGATAACCAATCCATGCCAACGATTACGTCAAAGCTTCCTAATTCAATAGGCATAAGATCGATGTCGAAAGGTTGATTTAATAGGGTTAAGGTACAACCTTGGATTACAGAATTAGTGCCTACTAATTTTCCATTAGCTAGCTCAATTTCATATGTTTGGGTTAAGGCAGTAGGATTGAGTTTAAGTAATGAAGCGAAAGTAAGAGATATAAAACTTTTATCAGCTCCGGTATCAAACAATACTCTAGCTAAATGCTGATTGAGAGGAAACGTACCCGTGACTATGTCCGGGTTCTGCTGCTCGTTACCATCACCCAACACGTACACTCGTCCACGGGCACCATTGTTTGGATTAGCATTCATCTTCGGGCACTGATTTTTGTAATGTCCTTTTTCACCACATCCGTGGCATGTCACGATCACTGGCTGCAGATTTGCTCCTGTCGCCCTACAGTCTTTGGTCTGATGTCCTATCTTTTGGCACTTTAAGCACTTAACGGTACATGGACCAAAGTGATGTAACAAGCATCGACTGCATTGTGGCTTTGAGCCGATATAACCACTCTTCTCAGCAGAAGGGGCAGTATAGGCTCTGGCTGCTTCTTGTCGTCGATTTTGCTGATGATGGTATTGGTTACGGTTTTGGTGGTAATGGTTTTGGTTGTTGCGGTTGTTGTTGTTGTTGGAACGATAGTCGTAATGATGGGAATTCCTTTTATCATCAAACTTTCGTTTGTGATCATTGTTTCCCTGAACTGAATTTCGCTTAATTTCTCTATCCATCAGTTTCTGAGCCGTAGTCATTGCTTCTTCCAATGATTGAGGCTTTGAAACAGTAACATCCCCCTCGATGCTCCGAGGCAATCCTTCCACATATTTCTCCAGCAACTTCTCAAGATCAGGCACCATATTAGGACATAGGAGAGCAAGCTCCTGAAACCTTCTATTGTATGCCTTGACATCTGTTCCTTTCACTACTAGCTGGTGAAATTCATCCTCCAATTTCTTGATTTCAGCACGAGGGCAATATTTGTTTAACATTCTCTTCTTGAGATCATCCCAAGTGAGTTGATGAGCTGCTTCTACTCCCTTTGTCCGGGAAGTAGCAGACCACCAAGACAAAGCATCATCTAACAAAGTTCCTGTTGCGAAGGCAACTTTGCAATCATCAGAACACCCGCTCCTTACAAAGACCACTTCCATACGTTCAAACCAACGAGCTAATGCTGTAGCTCCTTCAGTTCCTTTGAAGAAAGTCGGTTGGCAGTTTATGAAGTCTTTGTAAGTACACTTGCGTGCATTGGCTGACTCATTATCTCCATTGGGTCGGCTTGAGCTTCCAGTACGAGCCATTTCCGCTGCTTGAGTCTCAAGAGCTGCAGCGACACTGTCTGCAACAAGCTTTCGAATAGCAGCTTGCGACATGGTTGGTTCTGGGGATTTGCGAGACATATTTCTATCACCACATGAAAATATATATATTTAGATTTATATCATTCACAGCAAAAATATCTAAACCATATATAACCATAAATAACTTGTTATCTTGTTATACATAACAAAATTGATACAAGTGTCACATTTAGGCTACATACCTTATGGTTGATATAAAGTACAAAAGCTGTTTTGATACAAACTACATATTAGTGCCATGTCTATACTATATTTTCCAAAATTTAGACGTAGCACTCAAAAGATAATATATATATATATATATATATATATATATAGTGGTTAGATCTACTGTCCTCCAGGAGTTCCCTTAAGCTGACTGCTGAGTTCGGCTATCATACTAATGAGAACCTGCATATTCTCCTGGTACAACATCTGCATCTTTGCAACCGTCATTTCTAAGGTTGCGATCCGATTTTGTGCTGTTGCTAACTCCTCATTCTTTTTGATCATCTCTTCTATTATCTTCAGTTCATTTTCATAGACAATGGGTATCTCATGTCTAACCTCCTTGTAATGCTTCTCAGATTCTTCGCGATTCTCATTCACCTTTTGCTTTATCACCTCCTGATCTGTCATCATATCTTCTATTCTGCATTCAATACCTTCAATGCGCTCCAATGGAAGTTCGTCGAGATGTCCCAATGCAGTCTCAATCTGCTCCTCTTGGCACTCTAGCCGTGACAGAAGAGTAGAGACGGACGGTTGACGTTCCTGTGCCGCCTGGGAACTTTCTCCTATTTCGAAAACTCGCGGAGGGGTAGAGATATCAGGAGTAGGAGATCGAGGCATGGCATTATATCGTGCAATAATAGCTTGGACCTCATCACTCAATTCAAATGGTACGGATGGAGGTGTGAAGTCGGTAGATGATGGTGGTGGCGGAGGTAAAGACGTTGGGACTATGAGTTCAAAATTAGGTAGCATATATGGATATGGACGGGGTAAAGGTGAGGAAAATACTGGGAGAGTTCTTATTCGTGCGGTTCTCCGAGTTCTCTCTGGAGGTCTCTCCAAAACTGAAGTAGGATCTGGTTCAGAGGATTCTCCTTCTGCAATCATATGAGCTCTTTCTCTGACTTGCACATAAGGATCCTCAGAATTTGGCACAACATCTGTCATCAAGGTATCTTCTGATGATTCTTCTATAGGGTCTGATTCCGAATCATGCCCAAAAGCTGAGGGAATTTCGGGTACCACCATAACATTCTCTGCCGAATCCAACTCTGTTACTTGTCTGGGTTGTGGTATGACGTCTGGTACGATTGCGATATTTTCGATTTTCGCATTCGACATAGAGATAATAGAATGAAGAGGGAATTTTATAGCTCTGTAACCACCCAAAAGTTATGAATATTCCACTATATAATTAAATAATGAATAATAATTCATATATAAATAATGTTTCAATATCGTCGTGGCACGAAGGACTCTGGCTGAGTTTTTGTGAAAAGTGGTTATAGTTCAATGTTTAAAAACATTTGGTTCTCTATAACCATGAGCTCTGATACCACTCTGTAACACCCCCATTTTCGAGATACGCAGCGGAATATAAGCTTGGGGTGCTACTTCATGGTTCACAGTCATGGGAATAGAAAACGACTCGAAAAGAGACGTTTTTAAATAAAAATTGTTATCATTCATTTATTTAATATCAGAGTACATAAAGTAGGTCCCAGAGGGAAGTTCAAAAATACATGATAAAAGTTACATTATTCATTGAATGATAACAAAGTGGACACTCTTGTAAAAAGAAAGTCCACAGCCACTTCGTGCCATCGCCATACTCCTAGTTACCTGAGATAAACATGCTTAAAAAGTCAACACAAAGGTTGAGTGAATCTATAGTGTTTAAAATTATAATCAGTTTGAACACAAGCCAAAATAAGAGAAATCAGTTATATCGTAGCTCAGGAATATTGCACTAAACCTCATGACACGCAATGCGTTAACAGTTTCCAGGTTCCACAATCATGATTGAAATGAGAGTGGTCTTGCCCCCGAGTTAAAGATATCAAATATAATGCATCTGCCTAACCGGCTACCACGTAGATATCCATCCGGTTAGAACAAATGGGTCGTCAGGCCAATAGATCTATTCACATATTCGCGCTCACCCAGCAGGTGACTAATGGTGCATGATATGAGGGTCTTTTAAATAAATAATTCAATCTCAATAATATCGTAAGTTAGCCTAGTGCAATAACAATCAGGAAAATACTTCTGTTCGGTTTAATAGCATGTATCTCCCCACATATTTGGAAAACACGTAAGTAAGAAAGGTGGGACTATAAACTCACCTGAATAGTCTGGATGGAAAACAAAGTTACACAAAGTTGATAAACGTCTCCGGCTTGCAACCTGGGTTGGTTATGTCAAGTTCTCAGTAACTGTGTTCTGAACATATAAGTTTTATCATTTGTTTCGTTTCCTTTGTTATCGTATTTCTAATTTTTATTAAGATTAATTCTAATAAGAAATAATAATACTAATAATAATAATGATAATAATAATAATAATAATAATAATTAAATTAGAGTTTTTAAGTATATTTACCTTTTAGACCCTAAAGTATCTAGGTTTGGCAATTTTTACCCTTAGACTTTATGAAAATGACAATTTATACCCTTGATCTTTTGTCTACTTGACACTTTATACCTTTCAGTTTTAGAATGGACAACTTATACCCCTTAGGGACTTCTCGATCTCACAACAAGTCCAAATCGAAAACTTTATTAAATTTTGACAAGTTTAGCCCTTGAGACTTCTATTTAACTTTACTCGACGTCCTTGTCTCAAAATATTTTATTTCGAGCGTTTTAAGCCAAGACTTTTTACGTAACCTTTTCCTAAGTATTCTTAACTGTTTTAAAAGTATTCTTGCCAAAGGTTGGGGCTCGATTCGAACCCACGAATAAGAAAATTAAAACAGAAAACTTGCAAAACTAGTTTTACTCGACAGAAAAAAAACACGCCAACTTAACATGGCTCGTTCTCCTTCATTTCTTAAGGAAAATCCTTGATTCTTTTTCCTACTTTTAGACCTTCTTGTGTACTTTAAGCATGTCGAATCTTAGAATTTTTAGATCACGTTTAATAGGGTAAAACGAGGTTTAAAGCAGCAGACCTGTTGTGGTTCGACTGAAGTGAAAAGAAAAAGAAAACCTTGCGTTTTCAAAATCCGATTTTTATACACTAGGTTTTTATAATCTGTTATTATAACATGTTTTAAGCATCTCTAAACCACTTTTAACATCTTTGATCTATTAGAACACTTATTCGAATTTTATGTGTATATATGAACTCGATAGAAATAAAATTAAACAAATTGTGTTTTAGTTATTTCTGGGTTATGACACATGTTTTAAACTTTATTTAGACACAAAATAGCTAGGTGAAAGCAAAAGAAAAGGGCTGGAACATACCTTACTTGAAATGGTCGACTAGGGTTAATTTGGATGAAATGGAATTCGAACTTGATCTCTACTGATCCTGACTTGTTTCTACTGCCTCTCTAAACTTATTTGAGCTTATGTGGGACTAAGGGATCATTGGTGTGAAAGGGTAGTGGCTGTTTAGGGTAAGTCGTATGGTTGGTGATGGTTCTAGGGTTTGCATGTGTTAGTTCTATTTATAGAGGACAATTAGGGTTTCTAGGGAGTGTATGGGAGAGTGTGGGGTGAGGTGTATGGCTGTGGTTGGCGCCATGTGGAGAGGAGGGGGAAAAAGTGAGGTGTAAGGTCCTCCTTCACACAAGTGGTTCTTAATCTAGAAGAAAGGTGATGTGTCTAATTAGGGTTTACACATGTGGAAGATTAGGGCTTGGAAAAATCTAGGGTTTAGTTTCTTTATAGTTGTAGTCGAACTAGGTTAGGGTAACTAGCTAGTTAGGGTTCGATGTCATGCTTAGAGGGGTTGTACTATGGCTTTGTGATCTTGTAAACTAGGGTTTTGGGTAAAGTTAGGGTTTCCTAGGTTTAGGGTAAGTTAGAAATAAAATTTGAATCTAATTAACCTAATTTTGTTGTAATCGAATTGTATTATTTAGGTGGAAAATAGTTTTTGTGCTTTGGGTAGTTGTACTTTAGGCTAAGAAGACTTGTACTTATGTAAGAAAAATAAGAAAAATGTATTTTTAATTATTTCTTAATTTTCTATAATTTTTATGTAATTTTTATTACACTTTATATGCCATTAAATGAGTTTTTATATTTTTGTGCATAAAAGAGTTGTACATTATGTTTATGAAGTTGTACATATATAAAATAAATAAATAAATTATTTTTATAATTTATTATATGAAACTATTACATAAAATGTTATTTAAATAATTATTTCTAATGTTTTTATAAGGTTTTTATGTTTATTCAGATTTCATGCTTAAAGGACTTGTACCTTGACTTAAGATACTTGTACATAATATTTTATAAAAATATTAACTAGGGTTTACAAATAAAATAATAGTTTCTGAGAAATTAGGGTTTTATCAGAAGTTATAGTGGAATTAGGGTTTTTTGTGCTTTAGTGACTTGTACATTATTTGAATAATCTATATGTTGCTATTTTTATAATTTCGTTATCTTCACATGTTGCTATGGTAGTTTAGAATTTCATAAAACTCTTATTAGTTAAGAAACATTCAGTTTTAAACGTACGTTAGCGAAATAACGTAAAGTGGTAAGTGGGACCTCATAACGTTTTAGGTCAATGATGTTTACATAGGTAAATGCTAAATCAGTTAAGGTTGGGTTGCAAGCAGGGTTATCAGTGATGTGATCTTCGTCACATAAGATAATAGTTATAATCAAGAAAGAAAAAAAAATTCTACGTGGAAAAAGTTAAGTACTAGAAAATTATATAGGGAAATCTTACAGTGGTTACAATACACGAAATAGGTTTTTTTTTTTTTTTTTTTTTTTTTTTTTTTTTTTTTTTTTGAATTTCGGGTAGGCCCGGGAACAAAATTACGCGAGATGCTTTTTTTTTTTAACTTTGACCAATAAAATAGTGCCACATAATCTCGGGTATACCCGGGAACAAATATACGCGAGATGTATCGATAGAAATGTAAAGCGGGAAAATCTTGGGCACTGCAAGACATATACACTCGTAAATGGGTAGCACAGTAAATTTCGCTTTTAACATTGTGGATAATTTTACCCACGTCATTATGGGTGGGTGATTGTGTTGTATTCATGGGTAAAGTTTTTGTGGGATTTTCTCACTTACCACAAAACACTCGTAGATATGTTCGTGGGTATTGTATGGGTAACATTGCCAACAAAACTATTCGTGTCTAAAAGTCAACTCCCACAATAATCCTAGAATAGAATTAATTACGTATATAGTCGTGTGTAAAAAAAGTGAGCGAACTTACCCATAATAATTCGTGGGTAAAATTATCCACACACATGATCATGTGTAAATGCCATGGGCAAACATGACATATTCACCATAAATATTTGAGTAAACTGACAAAAAATGTCTCTGAACTTTGCGAAAAATGCAAAAAATGTCCTCGAAAAAAAAATTGCAAAAATTGTCTCTAACGTTTCAATTCTCTGCAAGAATGGCCCGTGAAGAGTTACTGTAGTTGCAAATTCAGTTTTTTGGCTAACGCTCGTTAGGAAATCCTGTTAGTTAGTCCTCACGTGCGTTGCACGTGAGGGTAATTTTGACAATCCACTTTTCCCGCCTTTATCACCCTTCAGCTACCTCCCAGGCACGAATATCGACGAGGACATTTTTTTGCAAATAACCTAAGTCGTGTATAACACATTAACAGTATCAAATCACACACACAAACACATTCTATCTTCTTTCAACCGATCAAATCACACACCCACAAACACATACCATCGGAACTTAGCAGGCGTGCAAAATCAAACAACACACATACCAGGTAACAATATTTATTGATTTTTCTTCATTCAAACGTTATTTGTCTTAATCTTAATCGTTAATGCAGTAAAAATGTATAGGAATCAATTTGTTTGCGCTGTGGACAATCCTGAACATGTTTTGGATGAGTTTGTAAGTTAACACCATATATGTATTAACTGTTATTTCTATAAGAAACTAGGTTTTAAGAAATTGACAATGCTTAAAAATTAATTTTGATATACAGGAACTGCATAATGATTACGTGTTAGGAGGTTCCTATCATGGGAATCGTTATATTTACTTAGTTAACTCTATGGGGATTGGATGGAGAGTTAGTGTAAGGAGAGTCTCAGAATTAGTGTGTGTTGTTGAGGAAGCAAGGTGGAATGATTTTGTCATGCACAACATCACCTGTTCGGATGTTGCTTACATACATTTTATAGAAGAGGGTGAGGATGTGTTTTATGTAACTTGCCACAGTGAGGATGGGGAGATATTTCATAATTATGAACCCGAAAGTGCTCAGTTTTGGAGATGTTTAGTGCCAGTGACAGACACATCTCTGCTTATGCAGTTGTTGCCGGAAGATTTTCTGAAATATCTGAATGGTCCAACCCCTACTGAGTCGTTCGTGGTTACCACTAACACCACTGAGTACGATGTTAGGGTGGAAAGTGAAAATGTCTATGATCGATACGTCCACTCCTTCCTGTTTGGGTATGGTTGGTTGAGACTGGTTCAAGACTTGAAAATGGAACCTGGTCAGTAGATGGTGTTTACTCAGGTTGTCCCGGGGGAGGAGTGTAATGTCATGTTGTTTGAACTTTATGGAGGGGCCATCACAACAGTGGATACATACAGCACCAACATAGCCATGAATGCCCTCTGTCACGAAGCACATGACTATGGTATGTTTTTCTTTATTAACTTAAACTACATCAAGTATATGATATCAGTGTAACATTTTGGATTATCTGTAACTAATTTTGTATTATTAAATTCAGATTTTGAAGCCCGTCGGATGAACTGGATGTGTAACTGGACGTTTCACACTGTGTCTACCGAATAGCACTTGCGTCTACCCAATAGATGCACAACCCGTGTTTTCCCGCTCTAATCCTCACACACTCCTCTACTAGAGACCAAAAGTCAATCATTTTTCACACGATTACGTACAATGGCGGAAAATGACTGGAGCAATTTTGAGTTAACCGATGATATGGTAGCGTTTATTCAGGCTAAATATGGGGACACTTGGAAGAAAACGGATGAAATGTCTGATGAGATTCTTGATGACTTATGGGAATATACGCACAAAGAACCTGAAGTCTTGAAAGGTCAGTGTATTATTTTTCATTGTTCTGATTTGTGTGTATTACACATTTAGTCTAGAAATGGTCATTGTTATGTATTTAGCCCATTTGTCAATGATACCAATCTGCATATGATAAGGGAAAGGGGAAACTTGATGAGGGTTGTGAAGATACTCAAAACATGAATAAGAGGGAGGGGAAACTTGATGAGGGTTGTGAAGATACTCAAAACAGCAATAAGGGAGATGAGAAACTTGATGAGGGCTGTGAAGATACTGAAAACGTGAGTAAGGTGAATGCAAAACTGGAAGATCATGAAAAAAGGATAGGCTATCTTGAAAACGGGACTAGGGTCGATGCAAAACTGGAAGCTCTTGAAAAAACTATACAGTTTCTTGAAAATGGGTGTGTTAGGGCAAACCAACAAAAGATAGGGATGGGGAATAAAGGTATGCAGACAATTGTAGAAGTGATTGACATATCATCCAGTGATGAGGATGACGAAATGTACATATCATCTAGTGATAAGGATGAAGAAATGGACATATCATCCAGTGATGAAGAAATGGACATACCACCAAAGGCTACCACTTCCAAGCCTTGCACTAGGGGGATGAGGATGAAGGGAAAGGCTTCCACATCTAAAACAAAGGGGGGGGGGGGGAAGGGAAAGCCTACCACTTCCAAGGCTTGCACTACAAGGGGGAGGAAGAGGAAGGGAAAGGCTTCCACATCTGGGGCAAGGGGGGAAGGGAAAGCCTGCCAATTACATATCTTCCACTTCCAAAACTGTTGGCCCCCTTGTTCTTAGAGCTCCTGCAAGTGAGCTAACACAGGTGAAAGAATAAAAAATGTTGTACTGGGACTTGGAGCAAAGGTGGGTTGCTCAAGCAAGAAAATGATGGAGTGGTATGTGCCTGCCCCCAAGAAGCTCTAGGCTTAAGAAGCTCAAGTCTTATTTAGGGTTAACTGTTATGTATCTTTTGGTTACCAGTGAAACTTATTTTGGTGAGGTCTTTTGGGGTCTGTCCAAAGCCTCATTGTGTTATTGTATACTTTTGTAGGATCTGAATTTGGTGTTATTGTCCAATGTGTTTCTAAATCTTACCCATGCAATGGCAAAGTAAAACAAGTTCTAACCCATTTGTCAACTGCAACGTGTTTCCAAAATCTTACCCATTTGTTCAAACTTAAAAAAGGAGTACCAACTCATTTTTCCATTGCAATGTGTCTCCAAATGTTACACATGTTTATCTAAAACTAACCATCCCATATCATTTGTTGACTTTAGTAGTCAACCAATTGAGTTTCAACATAAACATAACCATTTGTGTACCTGCATACCATTCATTGACTTTAGTAGTCAACCAATAAGTAAAACACCAAATTAACATGTCAAATGTGCTAAACATATGTAACAACACATGAGTAACACCAAATACTGTGTGCCAAACACATGTGATGCATACATAACCCAACATGTTCATAAACATACACATGTGGCACAAACTACCACTAGACACAACACTAAAATGTTATTCGACCTACATAAACTAAATTGTTCCAAAACATGCCATCCCAAGCCATAGGATAAACAAAATAAACAGAACAACCTTTACCATTGCCTTGTCATGACCTTGAGCATTCCCTCCTCACTTGGAATCAACCTCCTCATCTGTTTCTATTGCCTTCTCATCCTTGTCAGCTGGATCCAACTTTCTTCTCTTCTTTTCTATACCAGAGGTCACACTGGCAGATGAATCAACTGTAGCTGGAGCTTCCATGTCTACCCTTTCCAAACTATCTTCAACATTTGCTGTTGGAGCTTCATCAACAACTACTACAGCTTCATCTCTGAGTTCATTGTGTAGAAAAGCCACATTCTGAATAACAAATTCTAACTCAGCATACAACATATCAATCTCTGCATCTTGATCAGGTCCATAGGCTGCTTGATCATCCAGCCAATCAACTTCAATTTCTTTGTGGACGAAATCATCCTCTTTGCCTGTCTCCAACTCACCTTCCTCAGCATACAACAAATCAATCTCTGCCTCTTCAATAGGTCCATAGTATGCTTGCTCATCCAGACAATCCTCTTCAATTTCTATGTGGAAGAAATCAGCCTCTTTCCCTGTTTCCAATTCACCTTCTTGACTAACTTTCTCTTTTTCGTTGTCAACAGTTTGATTCATATCTGCCACACCCTCTTTTTGACTGTCCTCAGTTTCTTTGCTTAGCTTCTCCTTCATTTGCTCATACCCATCGTTTAAGATGAATTCCATTTCAAACAAGATCTTTTTGAACTCGTACTCACCACTCAACCTTTTTGCCCTTATTTTGTTCTTCCCTTCATCAGACCATGGTGTTGGAATAACAAGCTCATCATCATCCAGATCTACGGAAAAAAAAATTCTCATCATCCCTGCATCCAGCCTTACTAGATGAAGCATGAGTTGAAGTATTACCCTATTTTCCCTCCTTTCCTATTTCAGTAGCACCATGCCACTCTAGCAAACACAACTCACCAGCTTTCTCAGATTCCTTAACGACATCACCATCCTCTATATCTTCAACCAGAACACCCTTACCATGACTATTCCACATGTACAAATGCTCCTCGACTGATAAAATATCTTCTTCAATATAAACCTCTATTTCCTTAAACCGAGGCACGTATTTAAACATTTGCACGACATATTTGTCACACCCCAAAAATGGCGCAGCGGAATGGCATTCACGGGGTATGACCTCATAGTCAAGAACACAAGGTGTCACAATAGAGAAATACTAAATGTATAACATAAGACAGATAATAGTCGCAAACTCCCACAACCGGGATAAGTACAAAGATCCAAGATAAACATAAGTCTCAAAGTTAAACAACATCACTAGAAAATAACAAAATGCAACTTCACGAGATATAACTCGGAAGGGCCTTGTCTTAAGTCTTGCTAAGCCAGGCCAGTACTCAACCTTCTAGTGTAACTTCAGTCTTAGCACCTGAAAATGGATACTCGAAAATGTCAACATAAAGTTGGTGAGCTCGTAGGCTTAGGGTTTAAACCATGAAGCTGTGAATAAAACGTAGGACATAGTGAAATGAATACCAATTACAAGCACATTATCAAGTAGCAATAGTGTCACGCCAACTGAACCTATAGTGTTCCTCATACGCATAGCCAATATCACGTGGGGAGCTACCCCGATAGATCTATCAACATGTGGGCTCTCAAGGAGAGTTAACAGTTGCATCAACTGAACCTTTAACTTGTGGGTTCTCAGCAGAGAGTTAACAGTGGCACAATTATGTACTCACAAAACATACATGTCACAGCATATAATCGCATCATCACACGTATATGTCCAAAATCATGTAAAACAGTAATTCACAGCATGAAAACATTTGTAAAGCATTGAGTACTATTTTCCCCCAAGGAAAACATAATGAAAATGGGGCTACGATAACTCACCTCAATGAAGCAAAGTACAAACACAAATCTACAGAAGCAAGGTACTCAGCAGTTCTCAAGTATCGGCACTCACGGACTCGGCACAACCTAATAATATAAACTCGCCTTAACATATATCTCCAAATGTAAAAGTTTCCAAAAGCTAATTATCCCCAAGTATATTCCATTTCAATTCCAAAATCTCTTTCTTATATTAGTTACTAGCGTTTGGTATCAACGGGTGTGCAGTGGAGACACAACATGACTCAAGGGTACTCACGCCAAACAAATGACCAAAACGAACATGACTCACGAAACAATATCCCAATAACGAACACCAAGATCCAGTAATTTATTTAAAGTTCTAATAAGTTATACGGGCAAATTGACGGATGCTTATCGAATTCGACATTGATTCCACATAATCCTTAATCCCAATATTATAATAATAAAGTAATGTGTCTCGGTAAACGTGCCCTCAAAACATTTAATAACTCTTATTTACTTCAAACTTTCCATTTATAACATATCGTTTTTAAATAAAAACTTCCGTTAAATATTAAGTAACAAATGAGTTTTTGTTAATTAATATTTCCCGTTTTTAGCCGTTATTATTTATTTTCCATTTCTAGTTATATATACATTTCCAAACAAATATTTTTCGAGTTATTATCCGTTTCAAGTCACGAGTCCGAGTTTTCATTATTCTCGGGTCAAATAACCAACCATAATAGTCCAATATCAATCATAAGTTTCAAATATCTCTTTTGGCTTGTCGAGGCCACAACGAGACTAAGAAGTCTCGGCGACACTCGACTTGGCTCAAATCAACATAGTTCAATATTTAATTATAATAACCAAGCCGCAATTCCAATCAATCACCAACAATGTTTTAACGGCCAAAACAACCTATGGCTCGTTATCTACCAACTCCTCCCATATTCAACGCAACAACAATCAACCACAAGTAATGTTTCCAGGCCGAGACCCTATTGGTCTCGGCTCCAACTCTCGACACCACATCAAACCAAATCGAACCTAAGGTCTTTCTCGGCATCAACTCTCAACAGCCACAATATATCCAATATATAACAACAACACTTAACCAAGTTAAAACATAGTCACCAATCTAGTATCCACTCCAAAAATCCAAACCATAACTCAGATGTACTCGAGGGTTTTACCAGGCCCTAATTCCGAATAAACAACCACAACACAAAATAATAAAGACATAATCGACTCACAAGACTCGACTTGACTACAAATGCATTCAATAGACCACGGTCGTGAGCCAAAGCTCACGGCATAACCTTGACCTGACCTCATTCGACTCAACCACACGAAAAGAATGTGATACCAAACGTCCTTAGTTATTTTTAGTTAGTAAAAACATGAAACCCGTTTGTTTTTATCACCCATTCGAATCAAAATAGTAAAAATCAACTCGACATGCTCGAGTTGTTTCACACTGAGTCACAACCACGGGTGACACGGTGTTACCCACCTTTTAAACTCTCGGATAAATATAGATCTTGGTCGAAAAAATACGGGGTGGCGCGTAGTGATGGTGGTGGAGGGTTTTTGAGCGCGTACAGTGGAGGAATAGAATAAGGTATGCAAGAGATGAAGTTTGGTGGTGGCGGTGTGAGAAGAGGAGGGGCGGTGGTGGTGTGTGGTGGTGGCCGGATTGTTTGGCCGGAGAAGAAGAAGGGGTGAGGGAGAGAATAGGTCGGCTGTGTTGTGAATTGGGAGTGAAATAACCCTAAATGGGTTTTAGGACTAGGGGTGAACGTATGGTGTCCCTCAGGGACTGAAATTGTAATTTGGGAGCGGGGTGGGAAGTGGCATTCGGCCAAACTTTCTATAAAACGTATCCGGGATAGATTTGAGTACCGAGAAATCTTCTCGAATGATTTTAATGTTTTCCACTGATTTTAGAATAATTTTTCGTCAAATCGACTATAAATACGTCTATGTTCATTTAGCGCATCAAAATAATCAATATTTCTCGTATTTATTAGGTCTAACTGTGCCGACTCACGGAGTGCCTAACTAGGTACACAGGGCATTACTCATCACATCATAAAAGTTCACAATATATTACCAAAAATCGGGATAAAATACCCAACACATTCCAACAGTGATTACAAATGATAAAATGCTCATGTTAAAACGTAATGCGCTAATTGAAAATGCTCCCGAAATTTACCGGTTGTCACAATATTCCACACTCATCAATGGGACCAACCCATCATCTAAAGATTTCCTAAGGATCCTAAAATGTGAGAACAGAGTACTATCCCGTAATCCTAGTGCGTCTAACATCCCAACATACTCCTGAATGTAGAAATAGTCAACATCAATCAGATCAACATAGGCTATATGTCCAAACCGATGTTTTCGGTTTGGTGGATTTGTGAATAGCCCATTGTGGTGGATTTTCATAGTGAACAGTGTACCATTTGAATCTGGTTAGAAAAACAAATAACAAAATAAAAGTATGAAAATCACATATCCTACAATGTACACATGCATGTTCGAATAAGAAAAACAAATGACAACTTGAAACATTTAAGCTTACCGTAAATAGCATCAAGCTCATGTGTTGGAAACTCAGGAGTTCGAATCTGCCAAAGTGGAGAAACCACTACCATGGTATTGTTTTGTGGGTGAGTGATTTGATCGGTTGAAAGAAGATAGAATGTGTTTGTGTGTGTGGTTTGATCGTGTTAAAGTGTTATACACGACTAAGTTGATGTGCAAAAAATGTCCTCGTCGATTATCGTGCCTGGGGTGGTAGCAGGTGTGTGTTAAAGGCGGGAACAGTGGGTTGACGAAATTACCCTCACGTGCAACGCACGTGACGAGAAACTAACGGGATTTCCTAACGAGCGTTAGCCAAAAAACTGAATTTGCAACTGCAGTAACTCTTCACGGGCCATTCTTATAGAAAATTGAAACGTTAGGGACAATTTTTGCAGTTTTTTTTCGAGGACATTTTTTGCAAAGTTCAGAGACATTTTTTGCAGTTTACTCTAATAAAAAAACAAAGAAAGTAAATTTAAATTGACATTATAAATCGTGTTTTCAAATAGTTCATAGATGGAGAAAAAACAGGTTGTAAACATTTATTTAAAATTTACAATCCAAATTTAAATCCCCGCCTAGAAAAATACTACCTCATTTTCATAAAAACTCTCCACTTTGACCTTTTTTAAGTCTCTTTTTTTCAATTTTGACCTTAAATATTTATGTTTGTGTTATATAACACTTGATGAAAAATATATGAATGGATTAGGATTTAAATGTATTTTCGTTGGTATAATTTTCATCAAGTATTATATAACGCAAACAAAAATATTTAAGGTCAAAGTTGAAAAAGAAATACTTAAAAAAGTTAAAGTGGACGGTTTTTATGGGACGAAAGAATTATTAACTAGATATTCAACCAAAATTCATTTTAAAACCATTTCTTATTTTGACTTAAAATCTAAACACACACTTCATATAAGTCTTCCATTGAAAAGACACGGGACAATTAGTGTAGGTGACGACACCATGCGAAGCATACAACGAGAATCCGTTATCATATCTTGTGTCCATCGATGGATTTGATCTTTTTATCGATTATGGTTGGAACGATCACTTTGATCCTCAACTCCTTAAACCTCATTCCAGGTCTCTTTTTTTTTTTTTTTTTTTCTTTCTTTAATTCACAAAGGTCTTTTGCGACAGCAACGACATCTTCAACCGCCATTAAAATTTTATTTTACTTTTCATGTAAGACAATTTTTATTATTATTATTATTTTTTAAAACAAGATCCTAAACAAAAATTAAAGAAAAAAAATTGCGAGTAAGAAAACAATATGGGAAGCGTTAGATTAAATAAGTTGCAATATAAGAAAACGATGATAGAAAGATAGATTGTATCAAAACAAATATTAAAGCATAAATAAACAAACCTTCATGTTAGACATCACCTTGAATGGTTAAATAAAATAAAATAAAATAAAAAATTAAGTAAAGATTAGTGAACAAAGCGTAGCAAAAAGAAAAAGATAAAACATAATAACCGGTATTTTTTCTTTAATGGCGATAATGATTGTGTTTATAGTTTGAATAATGATAAGAAAAACTTACTGGTGTATGGTTAGGGTTTGACGGGTGACATAGAGGCGGCGACTCATGGAAGCCGACGTCTAGGTCTCGGGATCAGACCTGTTCATGATACCATGTTAGACAATGAAAACCCCGTAGGTTAAACTTTATTAACATCAACCATTTATAAAGCATACATGACAAACGATAATAAAACCCTAATGAACAGGGGCGAAGCTAGGAATTGAAGTTAAAGGGGGCCGGATTTTTAAATTTTTTTTTGCCACATCATAACACCAACTTTTGCATTTGAACGCTGTAGAATGTCTTAAATAGAAGAATATTATCAACTTTGCAAAATCAATTTTTCAGAACGTGATTCTGGTTGTTTTTATTGTTCATTAACTTTTTTTTTGTTTAGAAAAATAGATAGGAAGCTAGGCTTCAATTCCATAAGAACTCAATTATTATTGGTCGCATACTTGTTAAACATAAAAACGATAAATCATAAGCCAACTACAAACCGTATTAAACTGTAATTGGCTAACTTAGTTAAAATCATATGCTAATTACAAGACATGAGTATCAATATTTCATTTCTTGTTTCAAGAGTAAACATATGCCAACTTAATAATTGACGTTTTGCCATATGGGCCATCGACAAAAAGGAAACAACTTAATAAAATTTTGGGATAATATGAAAGAACTAAGAAAACAACTACGGAGTAATACAAACCAAAAAGTCAAAAAGTGATGACATAACAAGAAACATCTAATGAGATAAATGTAAATTACTAGTAACAGATTTCTCATTTTTCTATGCTTAAAGTTTCACATTCTACTTTATTTAACCCCACGTGACCATTCAACCAATTAGAAAAGAGGAGTCTTCGTCTTCATCTTCATTTTAACGTTTCCCTCTCATTTTTTTTTCCCTTTTCAATCCACCGTAATTTTTTCAGACAAAATCTTTTTATCACATGTACTATCTCCCTTTATTTGCTATGGTCTTGAGCAAAAGTATTTTATACAGACAAGTATTTTAAAAGAGAGACGATTTGAACATTTTTTATTTTGATTTGCAAACTCAACTGTACAAGCAGATATAACAGGCTGTAGACAATGTACAATTATGTAATGAGTGAAAGTTGATATCGTTTTTACATAGTGATCAGATTAAATTGTAACAAAAAAGTATGTTTGTTATCTTTGATCTTTAATCTGTTAAATTAAGAAAAATGTTATTATGTAATGTCTTTCATCAAAAATGTTAGGCATATACAAGAATATTACTATTTGTATGCAAATCAAAGAAAGAAAGGACTTCCAAGAACGTGCCCATTAAGCCTAAGATGTATGTCATTAAGGAAAATGTTATTTTGTAGGTATATAATCAATAATGCATGGGTAAATATATAATCTGTAGCATTTTATAAAAGCCACACATTAAATACAAATGTTCTCATAATATAAAGCCCGCGATAGTAAAGAGATCATTCTTACATATATATTAAGTCTCCTAATTAAAACAAAACATCATTCTAAAGATGTATCAAACAAATAAAATAAGCTGAATAGAACAAACCACATCATAAAGATGTCTCTAAACAATAACATAAAGAAAAATACGACTTACCTATCATGGTCATCTTCCTCTCTTCTACATGCTCTCGAGTGACTTGTATTAGGACCTTGATGAGCATCTCCTCCATCACTATTTTCACTATCAGAATCACAATCCAGAAGTGTTACATTGAAACGACTGCACTCAATCTCAAGAGTTTTATTTAATTTGTTGATCTTTCTCTCAATTTTCATAAATATTTTCTCTCACCCGTCGTCTACCTCGGAAATTGCGGTGTTTTATTCCGAAATCTATAATATAATCAACTCTTTTTAACCCAACACCATACATATTTCTTTTCTTTGCACCACTTGATGCCGCAATGTAAAAATTAAGCTACACTGATAGAACTAAGAACTATCTTACATCTTAGGGGACTCGGAGTGAATTGCGGTTTGGTAATCGGTGGGGCTGAAACCGGCGGTAACACCGCCGCCGGTTCCAGCGGTTTGAAAAAAAAGTATCAACAGCGGCTTGTGAACCCGCTTCCCATAAATTCGATTTGAACAAAAAAGTGAACGTTGGAGAGTTAAATTCAAAAGAATATGAACGTTGGAAGGCAATAAATTCCAAAAAAATGCGTTGATCTGTAAAAAAATAAATAAATAAATAAATAAAATAAAATAAAAAATTCCCTATATATATTTTCAACCCCATTTCAACCCCAAAACTTAACTATCTTCAACCTAAAACACACACAAAAATTTAAAAACTCTTCCATGGATTCAAGAAAACAAAAAAATGTTTCATCCGGGTCTAAAAGTCGAGGCCGAGGTGTTCGTAGTCCCCATGCTTACTACCCGCAACCACCGACTCCCCAAGCTTACTACCCGCAACCACCGACTCCCCATGGTTACTACCCTCAACCATCGACTCCCCATGTAATGGACTTTTATTTTTGTATTAATAAAATGGTATGTTTTTATTATAAATTGTTTAGTTTAAATATTAAAAAGAAAAAAATAAATAAATTTGGGAGGTATGAGAATTTATGGCCGCCAGTGAATTAGGTTGGGAGGTATGAGAATTTATGGGAATGAGTTGGCTGAAGCTGATTGGTTGAATTTGAGAGGTATGGATAATTCGGAGTGTTGACTCCTACTCCCCTTATCTTATCCTACGTTACTATAAAGCATTTTAGACATTCTTTTTATAGTAGTGTTATAAAAATTAAGCTACACGGATACTATTTATGTTATGATTTTAATATTGTTGAAAAAACCACAAATGTCTAACATCCATCTTAATATTGATGGAGTATTCAATTTTATAACTATCAAATTAATCATGAGTCAAATTCATAATCAAGTTGATTGAAGAACTCATAAGCTCACTATCTTATAATTTATAAATGAGCAAATTACCAAAGTAAGCCAAAAAACCATGTGTGGTCCATGAATTGGTTATCTTTTGCACCCATTTATCATTTTGGTCATGCTCGACTGCTCAACTGATCGCCTCCACCCATTTATTGACATGTGTCGTTACAAGTACAAAAGTTAGGTGCAGATATTTTTTTCATTTTATTGTAAAATTATAAATACACCCTTCTATATTATATTTTTATTTTTTTATTAATTACTCCACCTAACCTCACTCACCCCACCTAACTCAACCCTAGGATGCTCAAGGCGCGTGCTCCGTCTCCGCCGCCCATGACCGGACCTCTGTCAATGGTTTTACCGGTTGTCCGACTGTTAGATCTCGCCGTCACTTGTTGCTATAAAATTCATGTAAATACAGAGCATCGGAAAAATTGGATGTACTGTGAATTTATTAATTTATATATGTATGGTGAAAAAAAGGATCTATGATTTGCATACATATTTTGGATGTATGAGAAAAAATGGTACTTGTATATGATTTGAGTACTTGGTTTCCTCTTTTTCTTGGACTCACTGTATAAAATATTTGGTCAATGTATCTAACGAGGTTATAAGCCCGCGCGTTGCCATGGGTTGTTTGTATACGTAAGTTAGCAAAAAAAAAAAAAAAAGGTCCGAAGTCACAATATTGCGCCAGAGTGTTAAGGTTGAGTCAGGGTAACATAAAATACCAAGTTACCATGTTTTAGTAATTTTTTTTTTTCTAGAAAAGAGAGAAAGAAAGCTGTGGCAATTTGTGGAGGGTTTTGGAATTTGTGAGAGAGTAAGAGGAATTTTATGTTTGCGTTATTGTAAATAAAACTGTTGATACACTCAAAGAAAACACTATAGATGAATTTCGGATCAGGTGATGGTTGATTGTGCGGATTTATTTCGGTGTCTGTTTGTAGCCGGAGTATATGAAGATGAAAGAGAGACGTGAGAGATTAGACGTCGTTTTTTCGGGTCGGGTTATTTTAAACACTACATGATACTAACACGACACGATACTAACAGATTTATTACAAAGGCATGTCATTACATTACTGCGAATATTTTGTGGCAGAACACATTTAGAGCTGCGTATATCTAATAATGTTTAAAGACTTCATAAAGATTAGAAATTGTTTTTCATAAAGATGAATCTTTTTCGATGTTTCAAGAGTAAATCTTAATCTGGTTGCCCGATTGAGCAATCTTCCTAAACCTGTACATGTATCATAGATGGGAATGACATTAGATTTTTCGTTAGGCTTATGCTTAAAAGTTTTGTGTTCATTTCACAAAGGGCCAATCTAAGTGTTTATATTTTTTTAGGTTATTTAGTTCTTAAAAAGGCATTAGCCTTTTGAAATAAGGTAACACCTTCAAAGTACATAATGGTTTATTAAGGAAAACAATAAGCAATTAAACATTAGAAAATTAGCTTTAGCCAAACACATGTTAAATAACGATATAAAGTTGATGGAGCGGCATGAGTTACACCACAGCCTCCACACCAACTATACATGGTTTTATGAGTTAAAGCTTAAAAGATTTAAGATTCCACATCAAACACTAAACTAACAATTTTATCTAAAAGTTGTTCTAATGCACAGGTATGTGAATTTATGTTATTTTCAAACTATACATGGTTTTCTTAGTATTGAAATGTTTTTTAAACTAACTAACATGTTTAGTTTATTAGCTTCACCACTTGTTTTGAACCCTTCTTATGACCATGTCCTGAAAAGTCTTCCTTTCCACTGACAATCAATATGCCTTCCCAAACAACTATAGTTAAGCTTTTTGCATTGTAACTCGATATAATTACATCATACATTCATTTCATCATTTTTCAGCACCACCTACCTTGGCTATCCCATCAAAACTAGACATCTGCCTTACAAAATCAAACATCCTTTCATCATATTTTCTTCATCTTAATCCTGGAAGTAGAAAATAGTATAATGCATTGTCACCGTAGTTCGACTTGTATAACTAAAAAAGAACACTACAAACATCAGAAAATTATGGTCCAAACAGCCTCAGATACTTCACCAAATGAGCACTGATTAGTGCATGAAGTGGCTACAAAAGTCTGCATAAAACAACTCAATATAGCTGATCCAAACATCCTAGAACTGAGCGTAAAGTGGCAACAAAATTCTGCATAATATGACTCATAGTAGCTGATCCAAACAGTTCCAAATAAGCATAAAGTGGCAGCACATTTCTGTTTAAAATGGCTTCTAATAGTTGATTCAAACATCCTAAAATTCATCGTAGAGTGGCAACAAAAATGTGCACATAATATTTTGCACAATATAAGAGAATAAATTCTGGACAAAATCATGTATTCCTAAAACTGTATCAATTCACTTAAATTAACACTCATGATACCTTTGATTTCGAGGCTAACATACATGATTGCCTATCTTTTATCGAGTATATATAAGGCTTAGATCTTCCAACTTCGGAAAAAAATAACAGGCAGACCTTGGTGTGCAATCCTGTAAATGGAGAGAATACTGTATTATTAAGTATGATATAAAACTGCTAAACGAAAGGCAGACATAGAAAGTATATATATGGAAACTCACCAACAGTCGACCTCGATCTCACTTGAAGCATAATGTTATCCTCTAGTTCATAATGTCAACATAGCTGGAAACTCTGACTTCCCCCTCAAATCCCTTTTGCTATTTAAGCGGTCTTTAAACAATGGTCTGCAACAGACGTATTGCTAGCCCGTTGAAATACTAAAAGGAATTCGAGGGGAAGATAAGTATAAGCAGCTATGTTGTACATCGTGTGTCAATATTAGTAAATGAAGAGTACATGGTATTCTTTATCTGCCGATATTAACACTTGATGTTCCATGTCTTTGATAGTAAATTTGTTCTTACATACTTCTAGTTCCACAGAAGGCCCTGATCAACAATAGGGTGAAATTCTCAAAGATAGATGGGAAACAAATGAGGATGGTGCGAAGAAGTAATTTGCACCAAATCACTTGTCACACCGTTCTCTTCAGTTTCACATCTATCTTTGGTGAAATGCGCGCGGCCGATGATCAGACCCTTTTGTAGGAGTGAACCTAAGTATGATATAAAACTGCTAAACGCAAGGCAGACATACAGAGTATATATATGGAAACTCACCAACAATCGACCTTGATCTGACTTAAAGCATAATGTTATTCTCTAGTTCATAATAGTCGAGATCACCACCTAGACACTCATTATCAGCTTCCTCTTCAGATACTCCTCTAACCAAGTGTCGTCTAATTTCTTTGAGCCCCATCCAGCAGCAGCTGAATGATCATACTTTTTCCCCTATGGTTCGGACGGCTCAACATCCTTTTGAGACTTGTTTGCCCCCCCAACCACCCCAAGATCCAGTTTCCTGTTGATATTTGTCAGATTTAGCTGCCTCACCCCAACCACCTTCATTTGTAGTAGTTTTCTCTACAGGTCCTCCCCAGCCGCCACCATCTTCCGGAGCAGGGCCCGATTCCCAATTTGACTTGCCACCAGTCCAATGAACACCCATTCGATCAATATTCAGATCTAAACCGTCTTCAAATACAGGTTTAGAACCAGATTCCAGATCTCCTGAGCTAGACTTCGGTTGTAAACCTGTATTTGAAGACGTTTTTTGTGATATTCATCATGCATTACATAGATATGTGGCCAAAAAAAGGATTGATTTGCTCAGAACAACAGCAGAAGCAACAATCATAACTAAACCAAAGAACCACCATTCACCAAATCCAAACACTCTCATCTCTAAGAGGTTAAAAGTTCGAATTCATAAGCACCTAATACCGAAGCAAAGATGGATGCACTTTCATATCTAGGGTACCATATCTGTCATAGTAAATGTGTGCTTTCATATTTCCAGTTCCAGTTCCACAAAAGGCCCTGATCAACAATAGGGTGCAATTCTCAAAGATAGATAGGAAACAAAAGAGGATGGTGCGAAGAAGTAATTTGCACCAAATCATTTGTCACAGCATTCTCTTCAGTTTCACATCTATCTTTGGTGAAATGCGCATGACCGATGATTAGACCCTTTTGTAGGACTGAAGCTGGCAACATGCATAAAACAATTTGAGTTTCTATAAAAATGTACACCAATTAGATAAGCAGATAAGCATTTTAAGAAACGCATAAAGTAAATGAAACTGTCTCTTGGCAGTAATATAATGAGTGTTGATCAGTGTTCGACGACAAAAAGAAAGCGGATGTACAGTTTTAGCATATGCACTGGTTATTTTTTTCCGTTGCCGAACACTGACCACCACACACTTCATTTCCAGGCTAACATACATGACTGTTTTTCTTTTATCGAGTATATATAACGGTTAGATCTTCCAATTGCGGGAAAAAATCACAGGCAGAGCTTGGTGTGCAATACTATAAATGGAGAGAATACTGTATTATTAAGTATGATATAAAACTGGTAAACGAAAGGCAAACATACAAAGTATATATATGGTAACTCACCAACAGTCGACCTTGATCTGACTTGAAGCATAATGTGCTCAGGTAGATGAACGTGAAAACTCGGGTGCGACAAAAATATTGACAAAATATCAAAGATGGATGCACAGACCATGCGAATTTAGTAATAGTTGGCCTTGGTCTCCGTACATCCATCATTGATAGTCCGTCTATTTTTGATATTTAACTTGTGTCAGTAGTATGCAATCAGGTTGTTTAATGTAAAAACCCTGATGCGTTTCATAATAGAGGATCTTATTTAGTTTATTATCTCCAAATTTCACTTCAAATTTTAAATTTTTTTTATTCTTATTACCATTATCATTTCAAAGAAACATACACGAGCAAGTATACTCGTTCAATTGTAGTATTGTTGATGGTAAATAAGGTTCGTCCCAAGGAACTAGTTAATTGTGATTTTAGTAACATTAATGGTATAACACTTAAGATTGTCACGATCAAAAGTACTAGAAACGATTTAAACGAACAATGGTTTCAATGTAACTCGAGCAAACAAACAATTAAAATAAAGCATACTTATTTAGGAATCATGACTAATCGTGATATGATGTAGAACATGTTTGGGTGAAACTTAGAAGGCACATATCAATATTCACAAGGACTTCTAATCAAATGGTAATATAAAGGAAATCCATGTTTCTACTAGTTTCACGGGTGAGTCCTTTCGGCCAAATCTCATCCCACTACGCTAGCTCTTTCGTAATAAAATGTATGAAAAAGTTGATTAGTTAAATTGGTTCTTACGAGTCTTTTCAACCCATTCTCGTGATTAAATATTTTCGAATCCGTTTAAAACTTGTATATTCGATATTCGTCACTTGTCGAATACCAATTTGTTTGTCACTAACTCTTGGAATCAAATAATTATTAGAAGTCTTTTCATCCTTTAAATCCAACATTACTCAACCAACAAGTTTTAGGACACAAATTTATTTAAACAAACCCATAGAATTAATCACTTTTTACAACCTACTAAACGTCCAACATTCATACAATTAGTCACATCATTCCCAAACAAGTATCACGAATCATTCCATAACAAGTATCATAATAAAACATAAAATTGCATTCAACTTAAACCAATTCAACATGATTAATAATAAAGAAAATTACCCAATAGTAAAATTACAATGAGTAATGAAAGAGTTGTAGCACTCTTTGAGGCCTCCAATCGAACAAGGGAATCTTCCACCTCTTCTACTAGTTATCTTCCTTGAGAATGGCAGAGATTTTTAAGCTCTTTTGGGTTAGAAAGTAGTATAATCAAATCCTTATGGTGTAAGGTTTGATTGTGAGTGTTGTTCCTAAAACAAGTGATTAGGGGTCTTATTTAAGCTTGTAAGACACCCCTAAAACTGATATTCTTCATCAATAATCATAATTAAGAAGCAAATGATCAGACTCAATACTTAATGGTGCTTAGAGTGGAGAGTTAATGCAACTCTTCATGTCAGTTTTTCTGCATACCTCGGTATGAAAATGTAAACCCTGGGTATGGGCTAAACCTCAGGTATGAATTCCCATACCTCAGGTATGAGCTCCCCCTTCTCAAACCTAGGGTCTTGAAACTTAAACCTTGGGTCTGGAACCAATTTTCTTCACATATTTTGGCTTCAAGCTAGCATAGAGCTCAAACTTTTAACACACTTTTTGGCTCCTAATCTTGACTTAATCCTTTCATCCTCTAACGTACAACCGGAAATGATCATATCATGCATCCATGTATTTGTTGACGAACTTTTCTTCGATATTTTCTTGAATTTCATAGCTTTTCTTCGTCTTTCTTGATATTTCCTTGTACCTAGACTTAAACACATCTTCAACAACTTTTCAGTAGAGAATAATTTAATTCACTCAAAATCAAAACGATTAACTCGATCAAGCTAGATAACACAACTAAGCTCCTCACGAAAAGAAGAGAATAATTTAATTCACTCACACTCATTTCTTTTGTTTGGGAAGATATTTCACTCAATTGCTCAGTCGTGATTCATGTCATACCATAAGCTTGTACAAGTATCAAAACTAATCCAAATCATGTAAGAAATAAATTAATTTATCAAAGAGGACTTTCATTTGGGTTCAAGGCTTCAAGGGTTGATATCAACTTATGCTCAAATAACTATTGTACAAAATATAATAGATCGCTAACAACGAATTCTTGAATAGTCAAATAACGGATGGTCACTAAAACACGTTCTAGTTCGCTAGCAACGTTGTTCAACTATTCAAAAACCGGATGGTCACTACAATATTCATACATTCGCTATTTTCACAAAAGCAAAAAGGGTAGGATAAGACATGGGATTATTTGGTTAATATAATTTTCAAGAATCAAGTTAAATACCAGAATTACTTGATGCAAAAACAATCGAACCATGTATCCTCAAATGATTATAGCCTTTCATCACAATTCTTCCTTCCTCCTTTATTCATCCATCGATCAACATTCATATCATATCATTTAGCGCATTGGCTAATTCTTACGATCATAGCTCATTGGCTTTCTCTTTTTTTTTCTCTTTTTTTTTTTGTTTTTTTTTTTGTTTTTTTTTTTTTTTTTTTTTTTTTTTTTTTTTTTTTTTTTTTTTTTTTTTTTTTACTTGCTTCCCCCACACTTTGGATGAGCATATACCTCAAAAAGATACAAATAAGAAGTAGCTACCTTCGTCTTCATCAGAAAGGTATATTCGAAATACAAAGTGTAGACTCATAATCATCAAAAATTCTTTTGATCAACAACAAGTAATTCATCGATTCAACTTGACTAAAAAAAAAGGTAGGCTAAGGTTTAAAGGTGCAAAATTTCTCTTTTCTGGGTTGAATCAAGAAATGAAAAGATAGGCTCAAAAGGGTTGAACTATGGGTATCTAGCACTAAAAATGAGTGCTAACAAATGGGTCCATATGGAAGGTTAACTAGCCGATGTGGCTAGCTAATATATCATTAGATGCAAAATAGAAGGCCATTTGGTTTAACCCTAAGTCGCCTCTTATCATTTAAATTCATTTATATCACAAAAATGTGACCTCACTTTGGAATTCGTAATGCATGACAAGTACAAGTTCTAGAATCAATTCAATCACCGGCACACTCTTAGCAAGAAAATAGAATTTAAGCATAAAATATATGCTTCAAATAATAGGCTCAAATCCTCACATATTTGGTAGAATCGGCTAAAAATGCTCAAGCAATGTTATCAATCCTAAGAACATATTTATTCACTTAACCAAGATTCGTTAAAATTTTCAAAATTGCCATTTTATGCTATTGTAAAAACAACTACTTCCTTAAGGGAAATAAAAACAAACTCCAAAATAATCACAAAAAATTAAAAATCGAATCATTTTCACTATTTACTTCCCCCCCCCCCCCCCCACACTTAAGTTTTGCATTGTCCTCAATGTGAAAAATTAACTTCAAAGTAAAGGAAATAGGGAAAAATAAAATAGTAAATGACATCACCGAGAAATCAAGCGCATTCCATATTTGGTGTTAAAACGCATGAGTTGGAAACTCCAAGCTCCAAAATATACCAACCATATGAACTAGCCATGATCTCATGGTATCGCAAACCTGAAAAGTAAGCAAAACAAAACACAAAACACAAAATGCAATAATACCAATAACCAAAGTAAAAATCCTAACCACACATAATAATAATAAGAGGTCTAAGACATAATATTACTAAACAAACATAATAAAGTACGAATAAAAACATAAATATTGTTCAAAACTCGCCATAGCCATGAATGAAATTCATTCATCATCTGTCTCATCTCCTGCATATGTAACCAAAGGACCATATCCTCCTCCTGATGACGTTCCTGCTTCATAACTTTGCGTCCCAACATTAGAATAATATCCCGCAAAAGCTTCTTCGCTAACATTGCACCCTTCATTACTTGGACCTGTGCTATATGTTGGGTAGGGTACATGTCCCGAAGGATAAGGCGTGTAAGGGTAAGGGTAGGGTGGAACTTCAATTGGTTCATACGCCATAGGAAAAGTATAAGGTGGTACACAATTTTGTCCAACGTGGGTGAGAATTGGTGCGCAATAATCCATTTGATGTCCAATTCTCATCAATCTCATGTCCCTCCACACTTCTCTTCTTTCCACTTGTGGTAAATTCACGTGCCAATCACCCCAACTAGCATTCAATCCCGAAGACTCTCCAACATTTTGTTGATCTTGTCGTGGTGGTGGTGGTCCGCGATTCTCATTTCTAAGTCTATCAACCAAACACATCCTTTCATCATCAAGTAAATCTTTTAACACCTTCTTGTCAAGCTTCTCGCATTCTTTTATCACTGTTATCTTACTCAACTCTTCCTCCATATCATATCCTAAAGTTTTTCCAATCCTAGTCACATAGTGTCCACTATTTATATAACCATGTTCAGACATGATAGTCGCTCTTTTTGACAAATATACCGCCAAAGTCCACAGAACATTCATATTTTTATCTGGATCCATAAGCATTTCTATTATCCACAAATCTATCGCATGAACTTTATGATTATTATACCCCCTATGCACAAACGAATTCACAATGATTTTGTGTAGAAGTAGGGCTAGTGGTGATTGAATGTCCCTTTCTTTATAAGGTGCAACACTATTCGGATCTCCTATTTCATTCCATATTTTCCTTCCAACATACTTGTCCGGTTCTCTCTCTAATTGAGTCATATGTGCTTCAAAATCTGCATGCTCAAAGTCATCATCGTCATATAACCCAAGTAATTGCCCGAACTCCGGAAAAGTACACACATGATCATGTCCACATAACCTAAACCAAATACATTTCTCATCCATGATATCTTTCACCTTTTGGTTGAAATAAATGGTGGAAAAGAACTCTAGACACCATTCTTTATAGATTACCTTTTCTGCTCCTACAACGACATATTCAAAACTACGATCTTCATATGCTTGATCTCCATGCTCCGTACTCATCCTCCATAGGTCTTTAAGAGTGCCAATGAGATTATATTGTCGCAACAAATTTCCACTCAATAACCTAGGTACCGCAATCTCTTTCTTTTGTAACTTTGCCAATCTCCTATTGTAACATGCTTTCGCTTCTTTACTCAACTTAGTCCATCTCAGATGTTCACTTGTCACGGGCATAAGATTAACAACTTCGTCGTCACCGAGTTTCTCATTCAAAGCAATGAGTGGATTGACATTTATGTCTCTTCCAACTCGCTTCTACAAAACAACCAATCAAAACACAAGAGGAATATTGATATTAAAGGTTAGAACATAAAATCGTTAACAAGAAGAAGAAAGAGAATTTTTTTTTTTTATTTTTTTTTTCAACACAGTAGCCCCATGCCGCCCGGTTTGCGATTATACCGGCGGTATGGGTTGAATATGATCCCAGGCCGGCGGCATGGTTTTTCTGGCCGTCGGTCTGCAGCTTCTCTTTTCAAATTTTTTTTTCTATCTTCACTTGAAACAACTAATTCATCGGAATCCTTCTTGATTCTACCTTTCAATCCATAATCTCCTAATTCCTTCCATGTCTCATCTTAAAAATCAAGATTAATCACAACTAAATAGTGGTCCATATAACTAATCATCTAGCATTCAAACACTAATTCTTAACCATATACCACATCAAACTCATTTAATCTTGATGAATTATCCCAAAATTTTCGACCCTAAATCTTATAACATCAAATTCTCTCTCAATTCTTAATCATTTCATTCAATTCGACTTCCAAACAATCCTTATAACCCATCTCTAGTAAACCCATCAACTAATTGCACTAAATTCAAACTATGTAAAAATCGCCCAATTTAGAACACTAAAAATCAAATTCGAATTAGAACAATGTAGTTTAGTTAGGATGGATGTTACTTACTCTTTTTGATGCCATAGGTTATCTATCAACTCAATTGATCTCTATCTCCAAACTTTTGAAATGATGATGATGATGAACTTGTGGGGTTTTTTTTCTTCTTCTTTCTTTCTTTCCTTTCTCAAAGTTTTTGAACATTCATACTAAACCGAAGGTTTAGTACTTGGACCGTAGGTTTGGTTCTAAAAACCGAGAGTCTTGACACAAAATTCATTTTTGTCTTCTCAAAAACATTCATTCATTGAATAAACATTTCCACAACTTCAAAACACTTTCATCATTTCATTCAATCTTATCATTGATCAATTCAAACAAACTAACAACCCAAACTTTTCATTGCTTATTCTCATAAATACTCAAGAGCTAAAACACACTTCAACTTAACAAAGAAATACAAAACATCATAATAATAAGCAAACAAGATAAAAACTCATAAGAACAAAATGAGCACAAGCTTAATCATAAGCTTCTTTATTCTTCCTCATCCTTGCTTCGTTTAGTCAAAATAACTCCCAAACCTAAGAATATCCTCCGAATGAAACTTCCCCGAAAGAACTCTATCGGTTTCCTTTGTTTTAAAAGCACGAGTGAATCGGCGTCCACCCGGCCTAGTGATCTCTATCTTAGTGTGCCAATCATTATCTCCTTCAATCTTTTGATATTTGCTATACCCATCCGATATCCATTCAATATTTTTAAGCTTAATTGGCATGGAACCAAGGAAATCAACCATTTTCTTGAATACTATAATGTTCTTGAATGGATTGAAGTAATTCTCCATAGCCAATGCTCTTTCCATATCATCTTCAATGTGATCAAATGATGGGGCTGTTTTCCCATATTTTGGATTGCCTTCATTATCATGGCTTATATCAAATACATCCAACCAATCTTCATCATCCGACTCTTCATCGGCTAAAACTTTTTCTCTCTTCTTTGCATGGTAGATCCTTCTTGCTACTCCATCATCTATTTCCATAGTTCCTTTCCCATTATCAATAATCGCTCCTATTGTGCTCAAGAACGGGCGTCCCACCAACATAGGTGTCTCTTTATCAACAGGTACATGCATAACCAAAAAGTCACACAAATAGGTTTGAAATCCAATTTGTAACCTCACATTCTTAACTTTACCATAAGCTTTTGCCACTGAATTATCAGCCATCAATAAAACATCATTGGAAGGAATAGCTCTTCCCAATTCCATAATTTTGTAAAGCTTATAAGGCATTATGCTAACACTTGCCCCCGTATCTGCCAATGCATTGATTGCAACAGTTCCATTCACTTTTAGTGGAATGAGATAATTACCCGGATCTTCTTTCTTTTTAGGTAACCCTTTCTCCATCACTTTCTCCTCTTCTTTTTCCTCAATTTCCTTCTTCGTATCAAGCTTCAATTTCTTCTTCACAACCGAAATTTCATCCAATAACTTCCTATAGTGAGCGTAATGTTCCAACACATGAAGTATTGGCTTTTCATTCAATAATTCTTTAAACTTCATAGTAATCTCTTCAACACATTTTGCTTCATCAATGGGTTCTTTGGTTGGTTTTTCATTTAGTGAGGATGTTTTGTTGGAAGAACCTTCTCCTTTAATGAGGGTGGTAGGGTGTGGCAATGATGATGGTAAAGGTATGAGACCTTTAAAGGGTAGGTGTTTTTGTTTCAAACGGGTGGCCTTTCCCATTTTAACCATTTCAATACTTCCATTGAAACCATCTTCATTTTCACAAACTTCCTCCATTTGTTCAATCAACCAACTAACATCTTTATCATCTTGCAATTCTCCAACTCTAACTTGTATTTCACCCAAATCAAAATCAATAACACATTTGGTTGCCAACAAGAAATTTTGCCCAAATACCATGGAAGGATCCGTCGTATCTTCATATTCATCAATAACCAAATCCATGGCAAAAGTAAGACCATGAATATCAATCTTCACATCTCTTGCAATTTTCCTATTATACTTGTCAACTTCAAATTTTCCATTCCCAAATTTTTCATAGAAAGCAAAAGTCACATAACTATCATTTTGTCCAAGATTACATTCCGCATCCCAAGCTCCTAATCCTTCCACTCCACACGGTGTGGAATACCTCATAAATGGCTCGTCATATTCTCTCAACTTAGCACGAGTAAAAGTAACTACCCGAGGTTTTTCATGCTCAAATTCCATACTTTCAACTTCCTTCCCTTTCTCTTGCAACTTCACCTTTTCAAAATCAATCATTTTTTCCATTCTAGACATAGCATCTCCTTCGTCCATCAATTCCTTTTCCAAATTTTCCAAGTAAGCCGAAACTTCGCTAAGTGTATCCATAACTAAGAATAAACTAAACATACATAACAACATAACCAAACCAAACGTTAGGGGTTAGTAAAAATAAAACTAATTAACTACGAGGAAAAGAAAATCATACAAAAAGTTAGAACAACTAAATACAACCAATATACAAGAACAAATACAACTAATTACCAACAAAGAAAAGAAAAGAAAAGAAAAAGAAAAATAATTTTTTTAAGCCATACCGGCGGTATCTTTTTTTTCGGCCGGAGGTTTTTTTCGAACAGAAACATTATACCGCCCGGTATGCATTTATACCGGCGGTATGAGTGAAGACATTTTTTTTTTTTTCGAGAACCGGAGGTATTGAAATTGCTGGCCGGCGGTATCCGTAGACAGTGAGTTTATACCGCCCGGTATAGGATTATACCGGCGGTTTCAGAAAATCTTTATTTTTTTTTTCGACTGCTGCCATACCGGCGGTATGGAAAATCCAGCCCAAGGTTTGCAGCAAAATTTTTTCTAAAATCATCTTAAAACTTGTTTTTCTTTTATAGATTTCGACATCCTTATGCATAGTACTCATTATATTAAACTTAATAAGAAGAAGATCAAGGAAACTCAAAATAAAACAAACAATCAAACACTCAACAATCATCAACCAAACACACCAAATATGCAAATAAGCAAAAATTGAAACTAAAATGACGCAAACAAATACTAAAACAACTTATACCATTATATATACCAAAAATAATTAAAAATAATCATAGTCCCCGGCAGCGGCGCCAAAAACTTGATGCGTTTCATAATAGAGGATCTTATTTAGTTTATTATCTCCAAATTTCACTTCAAATTATTTTTTTTTTAATTCTTATTACCATTATCATTTCAAAGAAACACACACGAGCAAGTATACTCGTTCAATTGTAGTATTGTTGATGGTAAATAAGGTTCGTCCCAAGGAACTAGTTAATTGTGATTTTAGTAACATTAATGGTATAGCACTTAAGATTGTCACGATCAAAAGTACTAGAAACGATTTAAACGAACAATGGTTTCAATGTAACTCGAGCAAACAAACAATTAAAATAAAGCATACTTATTTAGGAATCATGACTAATCGTGATATGATGTAGAACATGTTTGGGTGAAACTTAGAAGGCACATATCAATATTCACAAGGACTTCTAATCAAATGGTAATATCAAGGAAATCCATGTTTCTACTAGTTTCACGGGTGAGTCCTTTCGGCCAAATCTCATCCCACTATGCTAGCTCTTTCGTAATAAAATGTATGAAAAAGTTGATTAGTTAAATTGGTTCTTACGAGTCTTTTCAACCCATTCTCGTGATTAAATATTTTCGAATCCGTTTAAAACTTGTATATTCGATATTCGTCACTTATCGAATACCAATTTGTTTGTCACTAACTCTTGGAATCAAATAATTATTAGAAGTCTTTTCATCCTTTAAATCCAACATTACTCAACCAAAAGGTTTTAGGACACAAATTTATTTAAACAAACCCATAGAATTAATCACTTTTTACCACCTACTAAACGTCCAACATTCATACAATTAGTCACATCATTCCCAAACAAGTATCACGAATCATTCCATAACAAGTATCATAATAAAACATAAAATTGCATTCAACTTAAACCAATTCAACATGATTAATAATAAAGAAAATTACCCAATAGTAAAATTACAATGAGTAATGAAAGAGTTGTAGCACTCTTTGAGGCCTCCAATCGAACAAGGGAATCTTCCACCTCTTCTACTAGTTATCTTCCTTGAGAATGGCAGAGATTTTTAAGCTCTTTTGGGTTAGAAAGTAGTATAATCAAATCCTTATGGTGTAAGGTTTGATTGTGAGTGTTGTTCCTAAAACAAGTGATTAGGGGTCTTATTTAAGCTTGTAAGACACCCCTAAAACTGATATTCTTCATCAATAATCATAATTAAGAAGCAAATGATCAGACTCAATACTTAATGGTGCTTAGAGTGGAGAGTTAATGCAACTCTTCATGTCAGTTTTTCTGCATACCTCGGGTATGAAAATGTAAACCCTGGGTATGGGCTAAACCTCAGGTATGAATTCCCAGACCTCAGGTATGAGCTCCCCCTTCTCAAACCTAGGGTCTTGAAACTTAAACCTTGGGTCTGAAACCAATTTTCTTCACATATTTTGGCTTCAAGCTAGCATAGAGCTCAAACTTTTAACACACTTTTTGGCTCCTAATCTTGACTTAATCTTTTCATCCTCTAACGTACAACCGGAAATGATCATATCATGCATCCATGTATTTGTTGACGAACTTTTCTTCGATATTTTCTTGAATTTCATAGCTTTTCTTCGTCTTTCTTAATATTTCCTTGTACCTAGACTTAAACACATCTTCAACAACTTTTAAGCATAAAACCATCATAATCATGACTATATTTCGCATAAAAACACACAAATAATGCTATAAAAACATGTACAAAATGAGCGTTATCAAACCCCGTTGGCAAAAAAAAAATATATAAGCAGAGTCGTCTACCACAGTGGATAAAGCCTGTAAATTTAAGATATCATAAGCATACATATACAAATATAGCAGTTTGATGTTCAAATATGGGATAAAAAATTTGAAGCAATACTTATCTTTTCTTTGTTCCAGCTATGCAGCAACATGTCAAATGAATTGAAACAGGAACAAAACAACACTGTTTAAATGGTGCCATAGTGGTTGCAAGACTAACACGCACTTAGTTTAAGCGGCTGTCTTTTTACAACTAAAGTATAAAACGGGAAAACTGTTTACCATAGACTTTAGGCCCCATTTTGTTTAGGCCGTCCCAAACCCAGAAGGAAATAACGTCAAATATACCCGGATCCAACGCAACCTCTCTCACCCGGTTGAAAAACTGACTTCATCGTTGTAGGAAATGTTTTATCAAATCTGTAAAAGGCTCAGATATGCACTGTAAAACCCGTCATAAAATACCGGCCATGGCTGCAATCCTAATTCAATTCATATTGCCATGCCAAGTTACTGGTAGAAGCAGATTACGCAACTGAAACATTGAAGGTGCAAATATTTATCGTCATTTCCTTAGGGTAAAGAACAGGTTAGAGAGAGACGTGCGCGAGAGTAGGTTAGATCCGAATGAAGTTCGAGGCATTTTTACCCGGGTTGGGCCTATGGTCCCCTAAAGGGGCTATATTGAAGCTATGGTGAATAGTTCGCAGGTATTAGTATAGAGATATAATAAACATGTCAATAATAACGACTGCTGATAATTAAGGACTATCACACAATCTGCATATGGCAATAACAAATATGTAGCAGAACAAAGAGAATCACACAAAGCAAATACGCAGGCCGTTTACCATTAGAATCATTCTGAGATTCTCTTTCGCTATTCTTAAAACACATACATACATACGATGACATCTGTACTGACATAGTATGATCATCACGTTACGGCTCAGAAAGGCGAGCCCTGGCCATGGCTGCAACCACCATTCGGGTAAGGCTGCCCTGCCAAGATACCATCGGTGCTAAATTACCATGGTGAAATGGCCAAGGTCTGCAAGTATAGCAGCAAAAGTGAATACCAGGCATGGCTGCAACAACAACTCGGATAAAGTTACCTCGCCAAGACACTGGGCTCGCTAAATGACAATCATAAAATTATATCTCTATACTAATATCCACGAATTTATAAACACGGATAGTTATCATCTTTGCCTGTATGTATATGTTGGCCGTTAAACTGGCGAAACACCAGCAGGAGAATATCAGTTCAAAATAATAGCAGGAACAAAACAACACTTTTTCAATGGTGCGATAGTGGCTGCAAGACTAACACGCCACTTAGTTTAAGCGGCCGCCTTTTTACAACTAAAGTATAGAAAGGGAAGACTGTTTACCATAGACTTTAGGGCCCATTTTGTTTAGGCCGTCCCAAACCCGGAAGGAAATAACGTCAAATATACTCGGATCCAACGCAGCCTCTCTCACCCGGCTGAAAAACTAACTTCAACGTTGTAGGAAATATGTTTTCAAATCTGTAAAAGGCTCATATATGCACTCTAAAACCCGGCATAAAATACCGGCCATGGCTGCAATCCTAATTCAAGCCATATTGCCGTGCCAAGATACCGGTAGAAGCAAATTATGCAATTGAAACATTGAAGGTGCAAATATTTATCGTCATTGCCTTAGGGTAAAGAGTAAAGGCAACTTTATACGCAACGAAACTAAACAGAAGGGTCTAACCGGCATGGCTGCAAATACAACAATTTGCCTCGCCAAGACGTGAGTTACCTCAACTGTAAGTTTGCCTAGCAGCACATCCACCATGGTTGCAAAGACAGATTGAGAATGTGTTGCCCACCGATTATGCGGGGCGATGCTTACAATGCAAATTCAAACACGCAACGTTGTAGGAAATGTTATTTCAAATGTGTAAAAGGCTCAGATATGCACTGTAAAATCCAACATAAAATACCGACCATGGCTACAATCCTAATTCAAGTCATATTGTCGTGCCAAGATACCGGTATAAACAGATTATGTAATTGAAACATTGAAGGTGCAAATATTTATCGTCATTGCCTTAGGGTAAAGAGTAAAGGCAACTTTATACGCAACGAAACTAAACAGAAGGGTCTACCCGGCATGGCTGCAAATCCAATAATTTGCCTCGCCAAGCCGCGGGTTACCTCAACTGTAAGTTTTCCTAGCATAACATCCACGATGGCTGCAAACACAAATTGAGAATGTGTTGCCCACCCATTATGCGAAGCGATGCCTACAAGACAAATTCAAACACGCGACTTAGAAACGAAAGGATCCAAAATTATCATAGAGAATACTAACATAAGAAAGGCAACATCAATGACCCAAAAAATACATCCTTTAATGCAATTACACACAACCATCAAAATCATGAACTCAAGCAGGAAAGCATATATCTTCTTTATTTCAAACTTATTTAGGGCAAAAAAATACTCAACAAAAGTAGCGGCAACAAAATACCCAACAATATCTTATAAGCAGCCCAAAATAAAAGAAACCTAAAGTAAAATAAAAATAATAATAACGAAACGAACATAAAACCTGTCATATGTGATGTTCTTTTTTAAATGTTCATCTTTTTTTTTCTCCATATTTTTTTTCCAAACAACACGTACTATAGCATCCTAACATGAAAACCATTACCATCAAACAACCCGGCTACCAGCGACATTTCCGAAACTTTTAAATCAAATGGTTAAATATGTCACGTTAACCAATACTCATAATTTAAAGTAAATATAAATGGCCACCCTCCGAAGTTTGCATACTATTTTATATAGATGCATTTCACACCATTCTTAAACATCCAACTGTAAAGAATACTCATAATCTTAGTTCAAAAGCAAAAAAAAAAAAAAAAAAAAAAAAAAAAAAAAAAAAAAAAAAAAAAAAGGTATGTCTGCTAACCCTAACACTATAGGCACCAAACATGTAATCGAAAATTCAGAGAAGTTAACGACAGGGAAAACCAACAATGTCAGACCTATTAATAGCAATGATCTGATGAAACACAGCAAATCCAAATGATCCAAAAAAATGGCTTATATAGCTTCACTTAGGGCCTTTAGGGGCCATAGGCCCAACCCGGGGAAAAAACCCCGAACTTCATTCGGATCTACTCTATTCTCTCTCACGTCTCTATGTGACCTCTTCTGTAACTCCAAAGGTCCGTCACCGGGAAAAAAAAAAGACGTAGCAACTGGATTTACCAATTTACCCCGTCATGGCAGCAAATTCTATCAGCACAGCCTATCAGACAGGCGAATACTAACTATATACACATTTATCATAGTTAGTTGAAGGCTCAGATTAAAAAACAAATGAAAAAGTGGATTAACCCGCCATGGCTGCAAAGTTGGTAACTTGCCACGCCAAGATGTGGATAATGTCAACTTTGTACATTTGTCATGAATCCACCATCAGAGGCCCGTTCGGGTCAGATTAAACCTTGATAATTTCAGTTGTTTATATTCATCATAGCCTAAAATAAATGCATCTATGAGGCTGAGACAGGTTGACAAACGAAGAAAGCGGATACATCCGCCATGGCTGCAAATCTAATAATTTGCCCTGCCAAGACACGGGCGATCACAACTTTAATCGATAGACACTCTGGTTAGAGCGACAACCCTTCACACACGGCTGACAATTATATGTCTATACTAATACTCGCGAACTATTAACCATAGTTTCACTAACATAGCCTATAACCAAACAGTATCGCCATGGCTGCGTTAATAGGAACGCCCTGCCAAGACACGGCAATAAGTCCTTACTCATATAATCCATGAATATCTATTTCAAAAATGCGCGTGCTTACAGCGACAACCCTCTACACACTTCTGCCAATTTCAGTAACATAGCTTACAACGAAACAGTACCGCCATGGCTGCGTTAATATAAACGGCCTGCCAAGACATGGCAATATGACCTTACTCATATAATCCATCAACAACCGATTTCACAAACGCGCAACAACATCTGTGGATGCGTTACTGTAAACAGTTCTCACAAAGCCATCTCCTTACATATATAATACATCAACAACCGATGTTGCAAAGCTGAAACAACCACTATGATTGCGTACAGGCGTTCCAACACATAAAACATAACCTAAAACCAAACGGCATCATCAGCTCTATGAAGGGAAAAAGTTTAAAAGTAAATCGCATCTAGACATTCAAATGCATTAGCTTAGACAGCGAAACTCAAACATCAACCCTAGTTTATTCTAACATAGATCTAATATACCCTAAACCCTAGTTTATTCTAACATACAACTAATATACCCTAGCATACGAAGATGAAACAACATAAGCACCCAAATTATGAACCCTAAATAAACCCAAATCATAAAGGGTAAACCAACTGAAATAAAAAAAATCCTAACTCAAACACCCTAATTTAGCCAGTATAAAAACAATTACACTTACTAAACACTTGAATGTACCAGCAAGAAAATCCAAATGATCCCCCAAAAATGGCCTAACTCGATCGTCCAAAAAAGGCTTTAAAGATAAGAAAGAAGTAAGATGTGGCTGAAATAAGGGGTATCGTACCTAAAAAAAAATGGGCAAAACACAACCACACATCAACAAAAAGAAACCGGATCCTCTCACCAAGCCACTGTTCCGCAATTTTAAAATCAATTTCGTGTACATAATACTGTAGCCACACACACATAAATCACTATAGATCTTTCGGAGGCGGATTGGAGGCAGTTGGTCATTCGGTTTTTTTTCGGTGCCGGACCTTGGAGCTAAAGAAGAGGGTAGAGAGAAACGTGAGAGAGAGTAGGTTAGATCCGAATGAAGTTCGGGGTATTTTTACCCGGGTTAAGCCTATGGTCCCCTAAAGGGGCTATAACCAAGCTATGGTGAATAGTACGCGGGTATTAGTATAGAGATATAATATATTACCTTGGCTTATATTGCTGTAGTGGTACTACCTTGACTTATATTATGTATATGAAATTTTATTGCGTTCATGATCTGTGTGTCCATTGTTGCTATAAAAGTATATTTTGAATATATTTATTTATTTCGGTGGGGAATCTCACACCAAGAAAAGGAAAAATGAGATACAAATTATAATAGAAAAAGATGGTGAATTCTTGATGATAGCAAATATGTGGTCCAACAGTGGTGGTGTGGATCCCTTTCATCCCTTTTTTACTCCAATTTTTTTTCTCTCTCTTTGTACCGTTAAAGATGGAAAATGTTTTTATAAATAAATGGTCGAGCAGATTTTTTTATAAATAAATGGTCGAGCAATTGTGTGGGTTTGGAAATGTTTGGTTGAGTATTTTGGGGTGGTCTAGAGGTTGAGTAGTGGTGGTTAAGCGGTTGAGCAGTGGAGGTCGAGCGGTTGAGTAATTGATTAGTGGTGGTGGTGGTGGTTGTTGGGTCTAAAGATACTGCTGTTTGGGAAATACACTAAGTGACTCTGCTGATCAGTTAAAGAACTCTGCTGATTAGAGTTTAATTCTATTGTTTTGATAACTCTGCTGGTTTGGGATAATAGGCATAGTGTAACTCTGATGCTAGCTCACGAAGACTCTGCTGCTAGAAGATTTACTCTGCTGCTTATTAGATATGTATAGTATGTTAAGGATAATTATAGAAAAGATACGTATGAATATTTTTCTTGTATAGAAAGTCTTGTAAACCGACTAGGACTCCTTACGCTATAAAAGGAGATTCTAGGGTTAGGGTTAGATATCGATTATCTTAGCATACGTATCATTATTGTTTACACTTCAAGGTTTCTTGTAACCCTATTGCTATCGAGCAATCGTATTAATATATTGAAGTGTTGTTTGAGAATTCGTTCGTGTTTTAATTCTTCTTAAGATCAAATATTAAGTTCCGCATAATATTTGATATACAACTCAAGATCAGTTTCTATACCAATTGTCTTAGATTTATCTAAAGCAATTAATAAGATCGTGAAGCTCAACTGGGATCAACAAGTGGTATCAGAGCTTGTGATCTAGAAACTGGTACCAAGAAGAATTTCTGAATACAAGATTTGCTAATCATCAAAGTAAGCAATGGATTCCGACTCTACACACATGGTTACTGCATCAAGGGTCCCCATGCTCAAGACTGGAGAATATGAGATCTGGAAGATGAGGATTCAACAATACATGAGAATGGTTGATTACTCACTTTGGGA
Organism: Artemisia tridentata subsp. tridentata; assembly: GCA_021014915.2. NCBI lineage: Eukaryota > Viridiplantae > Streptophyta > Magnoliopsida > Asterales > Asteraceae > Artemisia > Artemisia tridentata. The sequence goes on from CP139501.1 coordinate 284,815,193, forward strand.
AGTTGTTCTACATGGTGACAGTGTGCAAACCAAGACTGCTACTGGATCAGTCTTGACTCTCAAGACAAGTGAGGAGAAAGCGCAGAGAAGATTGGAGGTCAAGGCACACAGTATTCTCATGATGGGAATACCTAATGATTATCAATTGAGTTTTACTCATATTGAGTCTGCTAAGGAGTTATGGGAAGTAGTCGAACTTCGATTTGGTGGGAATGAAGCTACCAAGAAATCAAGAAAGAATCTACTGAAGCATCAGTTTGAAACTTTCACTGCTTTAAGTTCTGAGAACATTGAGGGAACTTATGATCGACTTCATAAGCTATCCAGTCAGATGGCTCTTTTGAAGATTGAGCCATCTCAAGAAGATGTCAATCTAAAGTTTCTGAGAAGTCTATCTTCTGAATGGAACACTCATACAGTGGTTTGGAGACACAAGGAAGATTTTGATACTATGACATTGGATGATCTGTATAACAACTTGAAGGTGTATGAATCTGAAGTTAAAGGATTGTCAAGCTCATCTTCTACCACAAATAATCTTGCTTTTGTTTCCTCAAACAGCAAGAATTCTGGTAGTCATCAAGAACAGCACTCTGCTGCTGGTACTTTTTCTCCTGCTGCTGGTTCACATGTCTCTGCTGCTGACTCCACCAACACCAACACCATCAGTGATGCAGCTATTTGTGCTTATTTGGCTGAACTTACTACAAGTACTTCAGTCATGCCTCAAGATCTGGATGAACTTGATCCTGATGATTTTGAAGAGATTGATATGCAATGGCAGTTTGCAATGCTTACTATGAGGGCAAGAAGGTTTCTTAAACGAACTGGAAAAGAGATGAAGTTCAGAAGAAACAAGAATGTGGGATTTTACAAATCAAAGGCTGAATGTTTTAACTGTAGAAAGAAGGGACACTTTGCAAGAGAATGCAGAGCACCAAAAAGAAGCAATGAGAATTTCAAGAAGTCTGCTGATGAAGAGCCAAATCCTACTACTGCTATGGTATCATGTGATGGGTTAGGTGATTATGACTGGAGTGATCATGCTGAGGATGGTCCAAATTGTGCATTGATAGCTAAAGAGGAATCTCAAGTACAACATTTTGCTCTCATGGCCTACTCTTCCTCAGGATCAGACTCTGAGGTATCCAATGAATCATCTTGTTCTTTTAAATCATGTTCTGATACAATTGAGATACTTAAGTCTAGCAATGGAAACCTTAAAAAGGAAAATGAAACACTTAAGTTAGATAATCTTAGTTATGAATATGGTTTAAAGAATTTAGAAGAGAAGCTTGAATTTTATAAAAAGACTGAAATTGAATATCTTGATAAGATCACTATTCTAGAAAATGAACTTATTAAGAAAGATTGTGAGATTCAGGTTCTTATGGGAAAAGTAGAAGAGGCTGAAAAGGCTAAAGATTCAGCTATTAGTGAGACAGAAAAACATATCGTTAGGGTGGAAAAACAACAATTTGCCACTGATATTCTCAGTAAACCATTAGGAAGACACTTTAATGGTATAGGATATAATGCTGTTGCTCACCCTAAGAAACTTAGTGCCAATGCCCCTCCTACTAGGACATTGACTTTCATATCTGAGTCTGGGGCCAAACCTGTAGGTGAAACTAGTAAACCTGTAGTTGAAAGTAGTGAAAAAGAAATAGAGTCACCTAAGGTTGAGGTAAAGAAGTATGAACAAGCACCCCTAATTAAAGATTAGGAGTCTGACAGTGATGATGATGTAGTGGAATCTGATTCAATCCCTAAGAACAAAAAGGAAGAAATTCCTACTGTTGTTGAATCAAAAGTACCTAAGGCTAAAAAGGTTGAGTTTGTTAAGCCTAGGTTTGGTAAAGGTATCTCTAGGAAGATGGCTGAGTATGAATACACACCTAGAGTATATCCTAAGAAAACCAATAACTTGCCTAGAGGAAACCAGAGAAATTGGAACAACCTAGTTTCACAAAGATTAGGTACTGATTTTCAATTACTTAAGAAGGCATGCTATAGTTGTGGTAGTTTTGAACATCTGCAAGATGAGTGCTATAAGAAACCAGTTTGGAACCAGTACACAAGGGTGAACCATAGAAACTTTGCTAGAAAGACTCACCCTCACCCCAAAAGAAACATGGTTCCCAAGGAAGTTTTGATGAGAGATGGTACTTCTAGAGTTATCTCTCCTATTGCACCAACTGGGCCCATAAAGAAGGACATAGTTGATTCTGCTGTTAAGGCAAACTCTGCTGTTAAGGCAGACTCTGCTGTCTTGCCTAAGGTTGTTACTGATACTGTTGTGGGCAATCATTTTTATGCTGTTAAGGCCTCAGCTTGCTGGGTCTGGAAACCTAAGGTTAAAGTTATAGATCATGTTCTCAGACACAGCAGTGCACCAATGCAGTTGAAGAAATTTGACTACTTTGATGCACAAGGCAGATCCAAGTCAGTAATGGCTTGGGTCCCAAAGAGAAACTAATTCTCTTACTTTTTGTGCAGGGCAATCTACAAAAGGAGCTAAAGGATAAATGTATTTTTGATAGTGGATGCTCTTCACACATGACTGGAGACCAAAGCAATTTGGAGAACTTTGAAGCTTTGGATGGTGGATATGTTGCTTTTGGGAATGACCCTAAAGGAGGAAAAATTGTTGGAAAAGGCATGATAAGAACTGAAAAAATTGGATTTTGAGAAAGTGTATTTGGTGAATGGTTTAAAGTTCAATCTTTTTAGTGTCTCACAAATGTGTGACAGAAAGAATTTTGTTCTTTTTACAGACACTGAATGTCTTGTCTTATCTCCCGACTATAAGATACCTGATGATAAATTAGTACTTCTTAAAGTCCCTAGAAATGACAACATATACAGTGTGGACATAAAGAAAATTATTCCCAAAAGAGATTTAACTTGTCTGTTTGCCAAAGCCACTATTGATGAATCCAAACTATGGCACAGAAGGCTTGGACATCTGAACTACAAGGCTATCAACAAGTTGGTGAAAGGGAACTTGGTCAGAGGATTACCTTCAAAGGTTTTTGAGAATCCTGAAGTATGTGTTGCTTGCCAGATGGGAAAGCAACATAGAGCATCTTGTAAGTCCAAATTGGTGAATTCTATAACTGAACCTTGTTTATGTTACACATGGACCTATTTGGACCCACTTATGTGAATAGTTTGAACAAAAAGATGTATGGTTTAGTGGTCACTGATGATTTTAGTAGATTTACTTGGGTATTCTTTTTAGCTACTAAGAATGAGACACCTGGCATTCTTAAGGCTTTTATTACTAGGATAGAAAACCTATTTAATCACAAGGTTAAGATCATCAGATGTGACAATGGAAATGAATTTAAGAATCAAGTGATGAATCAGTTCTGTGAGGAAAAAGGGATAACTAGACAATTTAGTGTGGCTAGAACTCCTCAGCAAAATGGTGTGGCTGAGAGGAGAAATAGAACATTAATTGAGGCTGCTAGAACTATGTTGTCAGAGTCTAAGTTACCCACTATCTTTTGGGCTGAAGCAGTCAACACTGCTTGTTATGTGCAAAATAGAACTAAGATAGTTAAATCTCACAATAAGACCCCTTATGAGTTATTGCATGGTAGGAAACCATTTATAGATTTCTTTAGACCATTTGGGTGTCCTGTTACTATCTTAAATACCATTGACAACTTAGGCAAGTTTAGTGAGAAAGCAGACATAGGTTACTTTGTTGGATACTCTACTGAAAGTAAGGCTTTTAGGGTTTTCAATCAAAGGACTGGGCATGTGGTGGAAAATTTGCATGTTAGAATTAGAGAAACCACACCTAATGTTGATGGAAAGGGTCCTGAGTGGATGTTTGATATTGATTCTTTAACCAAGAGTATGAATTATCAACCAGTCATTGCAGGTACTACTAACATGTCTGCAGGTAACACAAACTAACCCTAATGCAGGTAACAAGCAAAGAAGGATGGATCTGCAGAGGAGTTTGTTTTGATTGAAAGTGGAAGTTTGATCAGTACTTCCTCCAACAGATAAAGAGGAAAAAGTTCAGATGACTGATGCTGTTCATAAGGAAGTACCAAAGGTTAATGTAGAAGGTGATGATGAACCTTCTCATAATGTCAAGAATGATGAAAGGAAAGGAATAAAGAGTCAGAAGTTGATGGCAATCAAGGGAATAAACATAGCAGCAGTTCTCTTAACTCTGCTGCCAGGCCAAAGACACTCTGCTGTTAAGCCAAAACACTCTGCTGTTGGGGTAAAAACACTCTGCTGTTAAGCTTGGTAACTCTGTTGCTCTGCCCAAGGACTCTACTGCTGATAAAGATGGTGATTCTAATGATGATTCTTCTGATGAGATGCCTGAATTAGAAGAAGTGTATGTGGATACTGATGATGAAATTGTTGATGTTTTTGGATGCTGAAGCTGATTTATCAAATTTGGAGACTGATATACCTGTTAGTCCCACACCAACAACAGAATCCACAGATTCATCCCAAAGGAGCAGAATAATTGGTGATGTTCACTCTGCTGTTCAGACTAGAAGTAAATCAAAAGGGTTGAGTGATTTGCTTGATCAGGGATTGTTTGCTCAAACACTTAAAGAAGAGAAATAGCAACAAGGATTTACAAATTGCATGTTTGCCTGTTTCTATCTCAAGAAGAACCCAAGCCATTCACAAGGCTATAAAGATGAAAGTTGGGTTGAAGCTATGCAAGAGGAGTTGCTGCAGTTCAAGCTTCAAGAGGTCTGGACATTAGTTGATTTGCCTAATGGAAAAAGGGCAATTGGTACAAAATGGGTGTTCAGATGTAAAAGAGATGAAAGAGGTATTGTTATCAGAAACAAGGCTAGATTGGTGGCTCAGGGATACACTCAGGAAGAAGGAATAGACTATGATGAGGTATTTGCCCCAGTTGCAAGACTGGAGGCTATCAGACTTTTCTTGGCATATGCCTCATACAAGAATTTTCCTGTGTATCAAATGGATGTGAAAAGTGCTTTCTTGTATGGAAAGATACCTGAAGAGGTTTATGTGATGCAACCACCTGGGTTTGAAGATCCTAAGTATCCTGATAGGGTCTACAAGGTGAAGAAAGCACTGTATGGACTACATCAAGCTCCTAGAGCTTGGTATGACACCTTATCCCAGTATTTGTTGAACAATGGTTTTTGCAGAGGAACCATTGATAAAACATTGTTCATTAAGAAAGACAAAAAGGATATCCTACTTGTTCAGGTTTATGTAGATGATATCATTTTTGGGTCTACAAATAAGGTGTTATGTGAAGGATTTGAGAAGCTTATGCACAGCAGGTTTGAGATGAGTTCTATGGGAGAACTGACTTTCTTTTTAGGGCTTCAAGTTAAGCAGAAGTCAGATGGGATTTTTATTAGCCAAGACAAGTATGTGGCTGATATGTTAAAGAAATTTGGTTTCAAAGATGTGAAGGCAGCTAAGACACCAATGGATAAAAATAAACCTTTGCTCAAGGATGAAGATGGGGTAGAGGTTGATGTACATCTTTATAGATCAATGATTGGTTCATTGATGTATCTGACTGCTTCAAGGCCAGATATCATGTTTTCTGTGTGTGCTTGTGCTAGATTTCAAGTGTCCCCAAAAGTTTCACACTTGGAAGTAGTCAAAAGAATTTTTAGGTACCTAAAGGGTCAACCAAAATTGGGTCTTTGGTATCCTAATAATTCACCATTTGACTTGATAGCATACTCAGATAGTGACTATGCTGGAGCTACTATGGATAGAAAGTCAACCACTGGAGGCTGTCAGTACCTTGGACATAGGCTGATCTCTTGGCAATGTAAGAAACAAACAGTGGTGGCTAATTCGACAACTGAAGCAGAATATGTTGCTGCTTCTAGCTGCTGTGGACAAGTGCTCTGGATTCAGAACCAATTGCTGGATTATGGGTAAAATTTCATGAACACAAAATTTTCATTGACAACAACAGCACAATGTGTATTATCAAAAATCCTGTTTTTCATTCTAAAACAAAACACATAGAGATAAGACATCATTTTATTAGAGATTGTTATGAGAAAAAGCTAATTCAAGTGGTTAAAATACATACTGACAACAATGTTGCTGATTTACTTACAAAAAGTTTTGATATAAGTAGATTTCAATTTTTAGTTGCTAGTATTGGCATGATAAATCTTTAATCTTTAACCATCTTATCTCTGTATGTTTTTGTAAACTTTTGTAAGGATTTGTGCTGTTTGTTAAGTCAAAATTTGCTGTTTGTTAAGTTGTTTGTTGTTTAGTTGTCTGCTGCTATGCTACGCTGCTGTTATTTTTGGATATTCTTGCTTGTGTTTGTGGTTTTCTACTAACCTTTTGCAGATTTACATGAACACACAATCAAGTAAAGCAAGGAAATTTAAACGTTCATTGATAACTAAATCAAAGTACAAGATGAAGTTTTCTTACAACCATTGATCAAAAGAGTTCAAAAGACAACAAGAACCATGGATTCACAACCTAAAACACCTATTCCACATCAAGCTTTATCCTTCCCTTTCCCAACAAAGTCTGGCATCACTTTGCTGCGTGGTCCCCTAGTACCCATTGCTGCTGACACTCTTGGACAAGGAAGAGCAAGTATGACTGGTCGTGGTGGTGGACTCTGATGATGGCTTGTAGAAGGAGCTTGTTTCTTCATCGGCTTTTTCTTAGGAACAGGGACTTTCCTCTCCTCTGTTTGTGGTTGTGGTTGCGGCGGATTGAAACTCTTTGCAAAAGCGGCCGCAGCGTTCTCCATTTGCTTTTGAAGCTCAGCGGTCAAAGGATGTTGCGGAGGAATGATTTCCCAGGCACCTTGGTAGTATGTCATTGATCTTGGCCATTTTGCTGTTTCATCATCATCAGAATCTTCAAAGGAGGATGGTGTTGATGGAAGTGGGTCAGAATATTCGTCTTCTACAATCGACTTACCTTTGTGTGCTGAGGATGAAGTTGGTGGAAAATAGTTTGACCATCCTTGTGAGCTATCTGACGAGGAATCTGAGGATATGTCGATGATTGGTGCTTTGGAAGAGCTCATGGTTGGTTATTATTGGAGTTAGGGTTTGTGAATTGGGGATTTGCTAAAGAGATTAAGGGATTTATGGACTTCAATGCGGGGTTGGTATTGTATTTAAGGGAGTGATTTTGAAGATATTGGGAAAGTTGACTTTTGGTCAACAATTTCATAACTCTGCTGATGAGTTTGAAAGTAGAAGGGTCAAATTGAAACTTTTGGCGCGTTCTTAAACCTAATTAGATCAAAACGGTCTCATACACCAATTCGATCTCATTACCTTTTAATTGCTCAAAACTACATTTGATTCTCACCCAAGAACACTAATTTATTTCATTACACCCAAAACCCCCAAATCATAATGGCTCGACGAAAGTTTCCTGGAAGAACATAATCAAATTGCATTTCTTAGTAAGGTTTCTGCAGCTGCTGGATTTCATGAGTTATGGATTTTCTGAGTGCGTCTCAGACTAAGGTATGCTTTAACAATTGATCCACCATTTATAAATCTCATATGCACCAATTTTGGTCAACTGTTAAGCTGATACACTCGACGGGAGGAAAGGTTAATAGGTAGTGTAGATGGGAGAACTATTGTAGTTAGTGAAGACAACATTAAGCGAAGTCTTCGTCTATCAGGAGTTCCTACACCACCTAACTTTACTACCGAGGTTATTTTGTCTGAGCTTGAGGAATTGGGTATGAGAGAGCCTGAAAATACTGGTACTTTTTATAAAGGTCATGCTTGTCCCATTGGAAGTTTTTTGTCATACTCTTCAACACTGCTTGTTTCCCAAAGTAGGAGGATGGAATGAGTTTAGTGCTCTCAAGCTATTTCCTTAGTTTGTTTGGCTACTGGGCAACCATTTGATTTTTCTTCGATGATTTTTGATGGTCTGAAGAAGTTTGTTAAAAAGAAGTTTATTTGTATCCAAGGTTTTTGCAGCTATTATCAATATCAACTAAGAGAACCTTGGACATACTCATATTGAGCCTAGTAGCAGGATGGCTAATCAAGATGTTTGCTTTTCTGAAGAAACCTGGGAAAGGTTTTTCTGGTGCAATAACTCCCTAACAGAAAACATTTGAATATTGTGGCTGCAGTGCATGAGGATGAAGAAGCTGGAACTCCCACAGCTTCCCATCACACATCCTCATCTACAAGTTTGAATGTAATCATATCACATGAACCCCAACAATACTCTATCACCTAGGACTTCACAACAAGAGGACATTGTGCAACCTCAGGCCAATGTCAGTATGGATGCAGATGAGGCTGGTACAGGTGATGAGGTACCATGATGGAAGAAGGCTGGCACTACTGTTTCCAACTTAGTAATTGAGCAGACAGTGCTAACATACCTAAGACCTCAACCATGGCAACATCTTTGTTGAAGGTTCTCAAGGGAACCTAATACAACTGATGGTAACCCCAACCAAATGGCTACCTTGGGGGGCTCAGCTGTTCAATCTAGGATTGAGACTGAGTTTATGTCCCAAAGATTCATCTCTCGGAGAAAAGGGAACACATCTCGAAATGATGAGGACAGAGACGACACACATGAATTGATGGATACTGATGTACATATTGACATTGCCAATGATACACCTCTCGGACCAGGTAACACAGGTCGAAGTGTTGAGGCTAGCATTGAACTTGAAACAGATGATTTGACGGTTAAAACACCAGTACAAAATGCCAATTCCAGTGATCAACCTCTCGGGTCAGGTAACACAGACCGAAGTTGTGAGGATATCATGAAACAATTAAAAGAATTGACGGATACCTGTACAAAACTGTCAAAGGAAGTTCTTGGTCTTCGAAAGGAGCTAAAAACAGTCAAAGCTTCTCAAGGTGCTGAAATAAGAAGGCTTAAGCTAAGGATTACACATCTTGAGGGATGCTAAAGAAGAGTTCCAAACCAAGTTTGGAAGAGGATGCTTCCAAACAGGGGAGGAATGATCAGGAGGCTGTAGTGAATGCTCAGGATCAGGAAGTTGTGATAGGTTCAGGGGAGGTTGTCAAGAAATCAGGTGAAAATGTTGGTGATAAGAGTGAAAAAGTTGTTGACTCTGCTGGAGCAGAAACACTCTGCTGATGGGCTAAAGGTTTCTGCTGTTGATACTGAGAAGAGTGCAGGAGAAAAGGACTCTGCTGAATCAGATGATGAAAAGATGACTTTAGCTCAAGTACTTTTGAACATGAACAAAGGAACTAAAACACCCACACCATCACAACAACAACCTGTGCTAAATCTACACCACATCATGATAAAGAACTGCTGAAGAACTTGAAAGGCAACTTCAAGAAAAGGCCTTAGCTGATGAAAAAGCTCAGATTGCTCAGGATGAGGAATATGCAAGAAGTATTGCAGCTGATGAGGAAAGAAATATGTTTGAATTTAAGGAAAGCTCCACATCTAAAGAAGTTAATCAAGAAGAGTTCAATGAACAATTACAGTATTTCTTAGACTCTGATATGATTGTAAGAGGTGAAGCTTTCTTGATAACAAATGATGAGCAGTTGGAAGGAAGTGAAAAGACAGAAGAGCTTGTTGAGTTTATACTCAGAAAGAATGGATTAGCTAAGTGGGAAGAGTTGATTATGAGGATTAAAGAAGCACAGAAGCATGGTTACAAACCAAAGTCATCTTCAAGGAAAGCATTGGTTAATGATATGAAGTATTATTTGAAGAATGCAAGAAATTATCAGATGAAGGATTTCAAGAGAAAGTCAGATGCTATAATTGAAAAGGAATTTTATGAAACCTATGCTAAGCTAAATCCAAGAAAAGTTTCTGAAAAGAAGAGAAAGCCAGAGGTTATGGAATCTGACCATATGAAAGCATCTGGAAGTGTTTCAAAGAAGCAAGATGACAAGGAAACCATGGAGGTTGAGAAGGAAGTTATTGTTGAAGCTGAAGTAATGACTGAATCCTCTATTGGTATAAAAAGATATAGGAGGAAAGTAAAGCAGGTGGGTAGGAAGAAGAGAAGAATTCAGTCAGTATTGATGAGTGATTCAGAGAAAGAGGATAGTGATTCAGAGAAAGAAGAAGTGACTGATGAGCATAATTTTGAAGAAGTGACTGCAGATGATATGAAAGGGATTATGGATCTCACAGTTCATAAACCTCAAGAAGAACCTGAGTTACTTAATGAAGTTCCTTTGTCAACAAAATACCCAATCATTTCATACTCACATGATGTTCTAGATGGTAGTCAAGTATGCTGGGTGATTAAGAGATCAAATGGTTCAAGTGTGGGATATATTAGTTTTTCTCAGATGTTACACTACATGGATAGGGATGATATTGTACAACTCTGGAATCTTTACAAGATGAATTATGGTGATACTAGACCAGAGGTGGTGCATGAAAGACTCAACTATTACTATTTGAAGAATATGTTTGAACCTGATGAAAGAAGTCTTGATTGGAAGAATGTGATTAGTTCAAGCAGATTTATCAGATGGTATCTATATCAATCATGTGGAGTACATGCATTGACTGGAAGTGATGGTTTGTGTTTGTACATGTTAACAGAGAAAGATTATCATGTGTTCAAGAATACTGCTCTTCTGACTAACATGTTACAACCTGGAAAGCTGAGTTTGCAAAGACCATTCTTATCAGATCATCAAGCTTTTGAGTTAGTGGAGAGGTATAGAAAAGTGCTGGAATCAAAGACCTCAAAACAGTAAAGTGTTTGGAAGCATCCTCCTGGTGATTGGCTGGATTTAAGGAAACTTGATGATTTTTGAAGAAAAATATCAAGTTTAGGGGAGGATTGTTGGGTCTAAAGATACTGCTGTTTGGGAAATACACTAAGTGACTCTGCTGATCAGTTAAAGAACTCTGCTGATTAGAGTTTAACTCTGCTGTTTTGATAACTCTGCTGGTTTGGGATAATAGGCATAGTGTAACTCTGCTGCTAGCTCACGAAGACTCTGCTGCTAGAAGATTTACTCTGTTGCTTATTAGATATGTATAGTATGTTAAGGATAATTATAGAAAAGATACGTATGAATATTTTTCTTGTATAGGAAGTCTTGTAAACCGACTAGGACTCCTTACGCTATAAAAGGAGATTCTAGGGTTAGGGTTAGATATCGATTATCTTAGCATACGTATCATTATTGTTTACACTTCAAGGTTTCTTGTAACCCTATTGCTATCGAGCAATCGTATTAATATATTGAAGTGTTGTTTGAGAATTCGTTTGTGTTTTAATTCTTCTTAAGATCAAATATTAAGTTCCGCATAATATTTGGTATACAACTCAAGATCAGTTTCTATACCAATTGTCTTAGATTTATCTAAAGCAATTAATAAGATCGTGAAGCTCAACTGGGATCAACAGTGGTGGTGATGTACTGGTAAGTATGTGGATGGTGAAGTGGTGAGGTAGGTGGGTTGAGTTAGATGGGGTGACTGGGGTTAGGTAGAGTTATTAATAAAAAAATAATAATATAATATAGAAGGGTTATTTGTAATTTCATAATAAAACAATAAAATATCTCACATAACTTTTGTACTTGCAAGGGACATGTGTCAAAAAATTGGTGAAATCGATCAGTTGAGCAGTCGAGCATAACAAAAATGAGAAATGAGTGCAAAAGGTGACCAAGTCATAAACCACACATGTTTTTTTGCCTTACTTTGGTAATTTGCTCTTTATAAATTTGTAAATTTATACTCTTACTTTATAAATTTGGGCATTGAATTACTTATAATTAAGGTCATACAACTTTTCATATTTATAAATTTGTACTAATGTAATTTTACATTAACTTAACTATGATATTCCATATAGTATTTTAAGAAAAATACATATATCAAAAGCAGCGACAAAATAAAAACTACACAACTTTTCTCTCAAAATATGTCGAAATCACAATTCACCTCCGTTACATATCCAATCCTCATAATCTTTTACACCACCACCAAAAATAGTAGACAATCACCGAAAACCGTCATCCATCAATACCAAATCTCAAGAAAATCAAAAACCGTTTTAAACTATCTGGATCCCGCCGCTTTGCGCACATACTATGCCATATACTTTTAAGTCTAAAGATGATTATTTAAAGGTGATCGAATTGTTTGGTGCTTGAACACATATGTTTTAGTCGCCGAAAAATTTAATTACACGAGTACCCGCCTCCGCAACGTGCGGGTACCAATCTATATTGTATAATGAAGAACTCAGAACTTACATTAATTGTTTTTTACTTCTAATTAATAAATGTTTTTCTTGTCATGGTCGCTGCTATGAGTATGCAAAAAATGCTCAAATCCAGTTAGTGAATGCTTGTATATAGAGTCTTACATTATAAATTTGTAAATTTTTACTCCTACGTTATAAATTTGGTCATTGAATTACTTTTAATCAAGGTCATACAACTTTTCATATTTATAAATTTGTACTAACGTAATTTTACATTAACTTAATTATGATACTCCATATAATACTTTAAGAAAATTACATATATCAAAAGCAGTGGTAAAATGAAAAGCTACAATTTCTCTCAAAATATGTAAAAATCACAATTTCCACATCTATTACATATCCAGTTCTCACAGTATTTTACACCACCACAAAAAATAGCTAACAATCATCGAAAACCGTCATCGATTAGTAGCAAATCTTAAGAAAATCAAAAACTATTTAAAACTATATGGTTCCCGCTGCTTTGCACACATGCTATGCTATATTCTCTTAAGTCTATAGACGATCATTTTGTTGGTGCAACATTGACTAAGTCTCCTTTATGTTTTAATGATGACAAATAAACCTTTGCAACACATAAAATCGCAAACATTAGCAAAAAATTGAGTCGGGCCTTAACTGATCATGCCGCGCTGTTGAAGCGACAAAGCGCCAGCGACGCGCCAGCCGTCTATTAAGATCGGCTCGATCTTTGAAAGTTGGCTTTCCCCTTACCCGGCAAATGTGGTTCTTTCTTTACGGGTATGAATTTGACAAGTGATTTATTAGGTAAACTCGCAACAAGGTTTAGACTTAGAGAGATGCCTAATCAAGACCTCACGTTTTTGACAAAACGTCAACTCAATTTATTTTACCAAATTCCTGTAGCCAAGGTCAAAACTCTTTTCCCAAACCTAGGACATTCATACTTTCAATATAACATTAAACGAAAGTATTCATATGACCATAATCCATGCGTACGTCTTCCATAATCACGTAACATGTTTATTCCCTTATTGGTCAAACTAAGTCAAAGGTCACTTTGTGCAAACGCATCCTTTCCCGCTACGGGATATGCATTACTTGAGATGCAAATCACTTAGCTTGTTTGCATCAAGGTGATTAAGGATTATGTTTAATTGTTGCTTAATCAGGGATTATGCCATTTGATTATTTGAGTTTGAATTATTTTGAAAGTTTGACTTTCCTTTGTATCTTTTATATCACCAACAAATAAATGCTTTACACACTCCCACACTCAAACATTCTATGTCTCCTACATTCCCACACAACCTCATTTATTCCAAATTATTTTTTTGCACTTCCTATTAAACATTCTCTTAATCATATTTTTATTCTCATCTTTCTAAACAAATGATTGATTACACACTCTAACACATTATCACTTTCTTCTCCACTTTGATAATATCTCACTTCATCATTCTTCCACAACACACTTCCTTCCCATAAGCATGGATTCAAATTTGAATTTGCCAACTCACACTTCTTATCCACAAACATTCTGTTACACACTTTTGTACTTCTTTTCCCCTTTATTTCAACACAATCTTTTACACATTCCTTTCGCCACATTCTTATCCAACAATCAAAATTCAACCATATCACCATCTTCCTCACTCATTTTCAACATTCAAATTTGAATTTGAAACATAGGCTCCCTTCCATCACATCATACAACTCATTTCCAACTCAACACAATTTGAATTTGAAATTCAAAACTCCCTTTATCAACATTTACACTTCTCCAAGAAGTTTAAAATATTCTTTGGCATATTCTTTCTATCCCAACCCATGCCAATCCATTTTACTCAACCATGGTTAGTTCCTAACCCTCATCCAACATCTACACTTTCTCCCCAAGTTTAGCATATTCCAAAGTATATTCCATCATATGCTAACTCATGCCAACTCACCTTACTCAACAATGGTTAGTTTGTAACCTTGCTCAATATTTGAATTTGAATTTCAAATGTCTAAGCTTTCCCTCTTATCACTTTAGGATATTCTTGGAATATTCCATGTGCCAACTATCTTATCCAACTCCACACGCAACCTCTAACAAATAGTTTTTTAATTTGAATTTCAAATATGGGAGGCAAACTTTTATCCAATATATATTGTCCAATAGTTTTTCTCTGCCTCTTTAATATTGGACAAATATCCCCAACTGTCTTTTAAAACATTTCACAAAATATTTTTGACAAATGGCAATTTGAGTTGGTTGACCTTATCACACTTTGAGTGTTGGAATGATATTGGAAAGGTCAAAAGTGAAGTGCACTTGAAGGTTTAACAAGACGAGGTGAATGTAAAACAAGGCCGGACCAAACAGTGGTATGACGCGTCGCTGACGCTCCAGCGCGCCAGGACACTGAGGTCCAAGACTTGGTCTATAAATACCCCCTCTTGTCTTGGGCATTCTTCATCCCTTGTCATTATTTCTTTTCCTCTTACTTCCTTTCTCTCAATCCTCTAAGTATACTATCTTCTTGTGTTCTAACTTCTCCTCTTATCATTCTTGAAAGAACACATCTCCGCAAGGGAAGATTCACAAGAACTTAATCCACTTTTGTGAATTGTCTCGATGGTCTCCTTCTCTATACCCTTTATATTAGAATCGATTCTATAGGTTTGGTTAGGCTTGGTTCGAACTAATAACAATCATTCATTTGTTTACGGGTGTGTAAAGTCTTGTTTCTTGGTGATCAAGCCTAGATCGGGGAAGATCTAGTTAGGGTTTGATACTTCCAGTGGGGAAGTATTTCTGGTCTTAGTGGTCTTAGTGGTTAAATCGAATCGCAAGATTCTTGTGGGTGGTTTCAGAGGGCAGAATACCTTTAGGAGTAGCTCTTCTTAGTGAGTGCCGATCTTAGTGCATATCGGTGGAGTGAATTTGTAATGGTTTGTAATCCACCATAAGGATTATATTTAGTAAATAGTATCGGTGTCGTGGATTCGCAACTGGACGTACGGATGGTCTAAACCCCCCATCCTGAACCATTATATATCGTGGTGTCTATCTCGATCTCTACTCTACATATTGTGTTGTTTGGTTGTTTTAGTTGCACACACATATACACACTTAGAGACTTGAAGTTTCTAAACTTTAAGTTAGTCGAAAAGACCGTATTCACCCCCTCTACGGTTCTACACATTTAAAGGTGATCAAATTGTTTGGTGCTTGAAAACAAATATATTTACTCACCTGAAAATTTAATTACACGAGTACCCGCCGCCGCAACGTGCGGGTACCAGTCAATATTGTGTTGTTTGGTTGTTTTAGTTGCACACACATATACGCACTTGGAGACTTGAAGTTTCTAAACTTCAAGTTAGTTGAAAAGACCGTATTCACCCCCCTCTACGGTTCTACACATTTAAAGGTGATCAAATTATTTGGTTCTTGAAATCATATATATTAGGAACCGACATCGGCTTGGTACCGTGATCGGTGTGTAGTAGAAAGTTGCGAAAATCTTGGGCACCGAGCAAGATTAGGAACCGAAATCGGCTTGGTACCGTTATTCAAATAGGAATCGAGGTAGGGTAAGGAACCAAGGTAGGCTATTAGGAACCGAGGTAGAGTTTGGAACCGATATCTGTATGGGCTGATTTGGAACTGATATCGGTGTGGGCTGGTTTGGAACTGTTATCAGTTGGGTTGGTTTGGAACCCTGATGAACTCAAATAAGTACATTTTATTATCATCATTTATCCTATTTATTTGACTTGTTTTATTATATTATCTATGAGAATCGATACATTAATGTTTACTTTAGTGATTCTCAGGTAAAAACAAGCATTATGTGAAACTTGGCGATTTTGGACTAATTATGGAGCAAAACAAGCAAGATGTCAAAAGTCTACTAGATCAAGCTCGTTCTACTCCAGATACGCCGCAACATACTTCTAACATACGGCGTATCACTATCAAGATTTCACAAGTTACAATCCAAGTACATGCGCCGCATACAAAGATCAAGATACGCCGCATCTGAAGACGGTGTACGAATATTCCTGAATATATTAATCTTGGACCCCACGCGAAGTTAAGTCAATGCGCCGCATCTATCTACTCGATGCGCCGCATCGATCCCTCAGGCAGAAACTATAAATACCCCAAGGCCAGACGAATTTCGAGAGCTTAACTCAGAGATACGAAGAAGATTATACAGAAACCCTAGAGCCGAATTCAGACGACCAAGCAGCACAAGACACACCTAAACGAAGATACAAGAGCTGTAAGAAGGTCCTGCATGTATTCAATTCATTAAGTAGTTTTGTTTTATTGTATTAGTACACTTTAATTCATCAGGATTGATGGGCTTGTGTCATGTGACTACGGAAGATCATGCACTCCCCTTAATATTGCTTTCCCATTAATTAAAGTTTATATGTTGATGTCTTTGGTGACTTTTATTAGTGCATTGATAACCTCTGTGTCTAGCTGAGTCTTGCTTGGGTCGCCATGCCCCTTCCTCGCCTATCTATTCTAGCGTATACGAGACGTGGGCATCACAAATGCCCAATACTCTAGAAAAGTAGGATAGACATAAGTAATCATTAAGGGTTTACTCGCCGATAAGATTAGAGCCAACGAGAAAGGTTTAATTATATACACTTCATATAAAACTAGCAATAAAACAAGTGACAAGCTATTTAATTATCAGGACAGGTCTTCTTATTGTCTCGAGTATCTATCTGTGTACGTGTGTGCTAATCGCTGATTCGTGCTCATTAGTTTAGTTTTCAATTTAATTATAACCAAACCGTGCCAGTCTCTCAGGCTGAACCCCCTTGCGTTAGATTAGGTTGTATAGCTAACTTAGGATATTAAAATACTGATTAGAATAACTAGATAATACGTTCCACTCTTAGTGATCGACACTCTACTTACCATTATATTCATACTGACCGGGTACACTGCTCGTTAAGTGTGTGTGTTATTGATAAGTCGGCTAAATATAAATTTAAAACTTGAGTAGGCATTAATACTGCTAAACCGCAACGATACGCACGCGCATCAAGTTTTTGGCGCCGTTGCCGGGGAGTGAATTGTTATTATCTGTTAATTTGATTAGTATTTTAATTAGGTTTTTCTTTTTAGTTTTTTTTAGATTCTAACCACTAACCCTGTTATATATTAGATAGATTGCATTCATTGTATAATTTGCATATTTTCTTTTTTTTTTTTTTTTTTTTTTTTTTTTTTTTTTTTTTTTTTCTGTAATTTTTGTTTCTTTTTGTTTGTTTTTTTTTTTTTTTTTTATTTTTCTGTATTTTTCCGCATTCTGCCGTCGTTGTATTGTGCTGATACAAACGATACGGCACATCTGTTTTAACAGATACGGCGTATTGCGTTTAATTTTTATAAAATACAACGCGTTTAATAAATTCGAGTACGACGCATCTTTCCCCAAGATACGGCGTATTCTGTTTTTAATAAGAAATTTTTCTAAAACCTAACGCCATACGACGCATCTGTTTTAACAGATACGGCGTATTTTCTATTTAAATTAAAAACAGTTTTTCGAATTATTAAACAGAAGCGACGCATCGATTTTTATCGATACGGCGCATCTACTAAATCAAAAATCTTGTATTTTGAAACGTAACGAAAATACGGCGCATTAGCTTTTGTTAATACGACGCATTTAATTTTAATAAATAAAATCGATTTTTGATAATTTAAACTGGATACGGCGCATTCTAAAATTCATAAGCGGCGTATCTGTTTTCTGAATAAAGGTCTGATTAAATTTTAACGTAATAAGATACGGCGTAACCAACTTTTTGGATACGGCGCATTGTTTGCAGATATCAGCAACTTTTATTTTTCGTATTCCGTTTTCGTTGTTAATTTTCTGATTTCATACTTTCTTGAACATACCCTACTGATGCTTTTGTGATGATTTCAGGAAGTGCATGACCGGGAGTTCAACTAAGAACTTGATTAAACCTTTCGAAGATCCTGAACGAGCCTTACATTCGCTTAAAAGGCTTTTCAACACAAAAAGCTTTGAAATTTCAAGTTCGTTCGAGCTTGATTACTTTTCTGAAGAGAAGGAGGAAAAAGAAATAGAAACAATGACAGAAAACACTACTATGGAGGAATACATGAACAAAACCCGTGCTGATTACAGTTCAGGAGTTGCTAGACCAAAGTTTGATGAAAAGTCAAAGTTTGAGTTGAATGGCCAGTTTCTCAAGGAGCTAAGAGAAAATGCTTTCAGTGGAACAGAACATGAAGATGCTAATGAACATGTTGAAAAAGTCCTCGAGATTGCAGATTTGTTTACTATAGAAGGAGTCTCTGACGATCAACTTATGCTAAGAATCTTTCCAATTTCGCTTAAAGGAGCTGCTAATAAGTGGCTAAGGAATGAACCTGCTAGTTCAATCACAACATGGGAAGATTTGAAGAGCAAATTCCTGAAAAGATATTGTCCACCTGCTAAAACTGCTAAAAAGATGGAGGCTATCAACAGTTTCAAGCAAGAACCTGATGAAACTCTTTATCAAGCTTGGGAACGATTTAAAGACTTATTGATGAAATGTCCTCAACATTATCTAAGTCCAATGCAGGAGATAATATTGTTCTATCAAGGATTGGACGTGCCTACTAGACAAATCTTAGATGCTAAGGGAGCTGTGCCTCAAATGAGTGCAGCCGATGCTAGAAAAGCTATCCAAGAAGCTGTTGATCACTCTCAAAAATGGCACGACGGAACCTCTACTAGATCTAAGAGCAGCACTAATTTTGACGGGTTTGCTGCAATTCAAGCTCAATTGGATAAAATTAGTAGAGAGATGAAGAAGTGTGATGAGAAAGTTTATGCTGCCCAAGTTGGATGTGAAAAATGCGAAGGACCTCACTACACTAAAGATTGCCCTAATAAGAATGAAAGTGAGACTTTTGAAGAAGCATACTACACACAATTTGGACAACCATTCCGACCTTCAGGAAGATTTAGGGAAGCTGCTCCGGGATACTATCAAAAGAACAACTATAATCCCACTTATCAAGAAAGGAGGCAGACTTTGGATGACACTTTAAAGCAAATTATGGCCGATGCTGCTAAAAGACATGAAGAGAACACCGCTATGATCAAAGAAATCCAAGCCTCAACGGATACTATAACAAGAAATCAAGGAGCTTCGATCAAAGCATTGGAACAACAAATCGGACAAATGAGCAAAGTTCTTCAAGAAAGAGGATACGGAAGTTTACCTAGCTCAACTGAAACTAACCCAAGAGATCATGTCAAGGGCATATGCACTACTGAAGAAGTCACTCCTAACATACCTTTTCCTCGAAGATTGATGAATGGTAATGATGCTGCAAAGCCCGAATTTTTCTTTAATTCTTCAATCAGTTTAAGGAGGTTACTCAAAGAGAAGGCAAAGATTGAAGAGGAGATCAAGGCTACAATGAAAGAAGAGAGCTCTGCAACCGACTTACGTGCCTTGCCTCATAAAGAAAAGGACCCAGGAAGTTTTACTTTACCTTGTTCAATTAATGACATATCTTTCAATAATGCATTAGCTGACTTAGGAGCTAGCGTTAGTGTTATGCCCCTTAAGACATTCACTACCCTAGGACTAGGAAAATTAGCACCAACTAAGCTGCTTATTGAATTGGCTGATAAAACGGTAAAACGACCTGAAGGGGTTGCTGAAAATGTGCTAGTTAAGATTGAGAAGTTTGTTTTCCCCGTAGACTTTGTTATATTAGATATGCCCGAGGATGTTAAGATTCCTTTAATCCTTGGAAGACCTTTCTTGTCTACCGCCCATGCTAAGATTAATGTGTTTAAAAGAAAAATCTCATTAAAGGTAGGGAATAATAAACTAGTCTATAAGTGCCAAAATCCTGCTAAAAGCATAATTAGAGGCGTCTATGTGCTAGGATTAAGAGAACGTATGGACCTCGATCTAGAAGCTAGGTTTATGGGAGAAACCTTGGTAAATAATGAATCACTTGAGACCTATAGTGGAGACTACATTGAATTAAATGATCTTAATTTACCAATAGGAATCAATGATCAATTTATGGAGGATTTTGAACCCGAAATTGAAGAAGGAGAAATTATGGATGTACCTAGAATCAATATGATCAACACTAAGAATTATGATGAATTTGAAGGATATCCTAGTTTTTGTGATTATGGTAGAAAGATCCATGTAGATTGTGCTTATAATTTACAATTTCCTTGCATGATAGGATTTAAACAGGTTAGTGCCAACTTTTTCCCTATTTTACCAATTAATGTAATGTCAAAAGATTTCTATAATTCTATAATGAAAAACAAAATTGAGTATAGAGGGAAAAACGTAGTTGGAATATTCATGAATGTACCTATTTTTGTCGAGAATTTAACTATTGTTACAGATTTCACCGTGGTGGAAAACATGGATGCTTATTGTGATGTTGAGATGGGTGACGTGATCGTTGGGAAACCATTTTGTAAGGAGGTCGAAATTAACGCTAAAAGATTTGAAGGAAAGATCACCTTTAAAAGTGGAAGCAACGTTATCACTTACATGATGCCTCGTGCTCACCCAAGGTTTAAACATGCCCCTAACAAATTTTGTTACAAATTTACACCATTTCTTTTTGTAGATGAAAATGACGCTGAGAAAGGGATCGAGTATCCGTACCAAAAGATGAAAGGATTCTACAAAGGTGTACTTGAATTGGGGCCGAAATATGTTCGTGACGAAGTAATTCGCAACTACATCGTGCACGGACATGTGGGGATCAATAGAACAAAATAAGGAGCTGAACGTGAGTCTAACTTGAAGACTCTGGAATAAAGACAAGTGCTGACCGGGAGACAACCTGGAAGAAAAATTTTTACTTTTCTGTTCTGTGTCGAGTCTGTCAGACCTGCATAAGATGCGGCGCATCTCCATCATAAGATGCGACGCATCACTTGCACTGGTCATATCTTATTTCATTTTCTGCATTTTTACTTTTGACTTTAAAACTTTCTGTCAGTTTATTTAATGCGGCGCATCCCTGGTTAAGGATGCGACGCATCTTTTATTCTGATTCGTATTTATTCCAGGCTCGATACGGCGTATCTTCTTCCATAAGATACGGCGTATCGAATGACCTGATGATTTACAATTTAATTTTTTTTAGGTTTTTATTTTTACTAACTACTAATGTATTATGCAAGTTTGAACCTTCTTAATTCAGGTGTGTTAAAGTCTAAATGGTATTATAGATTCCTGCAATTTTTGTGGATACATCAAATATGAAGCTTAAACGTTCTAATCCACAAGAAAGTTGATTTTTGCTCTTATACGAATAATGGAGGATCATACCGAGCAAATCTCAGGGGAGTTTTTCTGTTCTAATTCTTTTATTTTTCCAGTTTTTAACCTTTGACACAAACAACGAGGACGTTGTTTATCTTAAGTGGGGGGATGGAGAATTAGAACACTTACTTGTCCTAAACTTTTTCAAAATATGCTTAAAATGCGCTTAATATATCAAAATTTAAAATTTTTTAGCATGTTTTTGTTTAAAGTCTAAATTACATAACCGCACACATAACTCTATTCTTTCATAAATATTAAAACTTTAGTGTGCTGGTGACTTGTAAACTTTAGAACTTGGCTTGTATACTATTCGAGACCACCATAATAAGTATTATCTATATAATTGGAGTGACTTGTCTAAATTGGTAAATTTCTAGGATTACACCCAAATAGCCTTTATATGTTATGTGATATTAACTAACTACACTGGTTAGTTAACCCCCGTATAAACCCTTTGTTACTCTCACTTTTAGAGTAAGATACCCCTAGAAAAACCCTCAGAGCCATTTCTTTCGTTTCTTACACCTTTGTTATAATGTTTCGATACACCCTTACACTTTAGCCTACCCTGTAGATTAAAATCCGTGGTTAATTGCTTTAGGCAAAGTGTGTTTCCTTACATTACCTGTGTTCGCATTCCTAGTGTTAGTCAATCAGATTCCTGTTTTTGTACATTCCATATCATTTCAACACATACATTCGTTGTATTACAGTTTACACACCTCGTTGGGACATAACGACCCGGGGATATATTCCTATACTCCCATGGATTTAAATTGCATTTGGTCCTAGATTAGTTTGACTTTTATGGTTGACCATTCACAAGTGGTTGACTAATTTAAAGATGACTGTTTGGGACCAATCAAATTTTGGCGCCGTTGCCGGGGAGGTGTGGTGCGTATAATGAATTTGTGTTTTGTTGAAATATCTATCCCTTGTATATATATTATATATAATATCATATTTCAATTCCAAAAACAATATAAAACACAAAAATATTTTCTTTTCCTTTGTATATATATAAAAGATAAAAATACAAAAAACATTTTCCATTTTCTATTTATATTATAAAATCAAAAACCAAAAACATTCTCCTTACCTTATTATTCATAATTCTGTGAGTGGACCCCACTCCAATTTCTCATCCAATCATTTCCTCATGAACAATTTTAATTCGGGGCCGAGTCAAGCTAGCGACTCGGTTATCAAAAACAGTAGCATTCACTAAGGAAAGGGGTAAGAAGACAGAAATACGGGGGAAATCCCATGTGGAATGTTACCCCTTTCTACCACCTAAGTGTGGGGGAGATGCCCCACATGTTGTATATAGATCTAAAAAAAAAAAAAAAAAAAAAAAAAAAAAAAAAAAAAAAGAGAGAATAATTGTTGTGTTACCACACTTGGCTAGTAATGTTATCTTTTTACGTTCAAGGATTCGGCATAATAGCCGGGACTTTGAATATTGAGGACAATATTCAGTTCTAAGTGTGGGGGGGAAATTCTGGCGAATTTGATCATATATGTACCCCTTTTAGTCCCTTTTTCCCCAAAAATGGCCAAAATTTAAATTTTTTTTAGTGGAAGTACTATGTACTAAACACAACAAATGGTAATCAGTCCACCATGTCTAACCCACATAAGGATTGGCTAATCCAGGAGCAAACGGCTCTTGGTAAAGATATCTCAAATCCGTTTATGGCTTGCAATTTGCCAAAAATTGTATGGTATTCAACTCACCATATCCTAAAAAGTGAAGAGTTGGCTAGCCCGCAAGGTTATGGCTTGTGGTAAAGGCAGTAGAAAAACCATAATTGGTAATCAGCTCACCAAAGATAATAGTAATAATTTATCTAAGAGTTGGCTAGTCCAGAAGCAAACGGCTTTTGGTAAAGACAAATCAAATCCGTTTACAGCTGATGATTTGCTCAAAATCATTTGGTTATCATTGTACCAAAGTTCTTACTTGTACTGAAACAATTGGCTACTCCAGAAGTAATGGCTTTTGGTAAAGAGATTGAAATCCATTAAGTTTTTCATAAAAGATTGCTAGGGACTAGCAATAGTTTAGTGTGGGGGATTTGATATGTGTCTAAATACACATATATTTTATATTATTTAAACCCACAAAAACGACCAAAAACACACAAATGACCATATAAATGTTACAAATATCATTGAAATGTGTTTTTATGTGATTCAGGTACAAAAAGATTAAAAACAAGTGAAAAATGATCAAAGTTCACACAATTGTCAATTTCAGTCCCTGAAGTTTCACAAAATGGCAAAACTAGTCCCTGAAGGTTTAAAAAGGAAGAAAAGTCAACTTTAGTCCTTGGATAATCAAACTTGTTCACAAATAATCCCTGGATAAAAGTTTTCACAAAATGGCAACTTTTACCCCTCAAGTATCAAAATTGGCAAAATTAGTCCCTGGGTGTTAAAAAAATGGAAATTTAACAAAATATACCCTTGTACTATTCATAACTTACAATTTGGAACCTTTTGATAACTTTTGGAAAATTACAATTTCACCCCCCAACTTTGGAAAAATGACATAAAAGGTTCCCGAGTGTTTTAAATTGTAATAAATGCAATAAAGGTCCTTTGGTTTATCTAACTTGGCATAACTGGTCCTTGTCATAACTCTGGAATTGTAACAGGTTTAGTCCCTTGATGGGCGTGCGTTGGAGTAAAGTTTTGGCAGTTTTAATGCCTACTCAAGTTTTAAATTTATATTTAGCCGACTTATCAATAACACACACACTTAACGAGCAGTGTACCCGGTCAGTATGAAGATAATGGTAAGTAGAGTGTCGATCACTAAGAGTGGAACGTATTATCTAGTTATTCTAATCAGTATTTTAATATCCTAACGCAAGGGGGTTTCAGCCTGAGAGACTGGCACGGTTTTGTTTGCAAGTAAATAATAAAATAAACTAGTAGGCACGAATCAGCAAGTAGCACACACGTACACAGATAGATACTCGAGACAATAAGAGGGCTGTCCTTATAATTAAGTAGATTGTCACTTGTTTTATTGATAGCTTTATATGAAGTGTATATAGTTAACCCTTTCTCGTTGGTCCTATTCTTATCGGCGAGTAAACCCTTAATGATTACTTATGTCTAAAAGTTATTCCTAAGTGATCAATTTAGAAACAACCGTGGGAGCCACACCTTGTCCCGCAGTCAAGTGCCCGCAAGCCACTAATAAACACAGAGGTTATCAATGCACTAATAAGTAGTAACCAAAGACATCAACATATAAACTTTAATTGATGGGAAAGCAAGTATTAAAGGGAGTGCAATCTTTCCGTTGTCACATTACACAAGCCACCAATCCTGATGAATTAAAGTTTGCTAACACAATAAAACAAAACTACTTAATGAATTAAATACATGCAGCACCTTCTTACAGCTCTTGTATCTTCGATTTGGGTGTGTCTTGTGCTGCCTCTTGACTGAATTCGTCCTTTTGCTCTGCTGTCCGAACTTCGGTTTTAGGGTTTTTCGAACTCGAACTCTTCTGGTCTACGGGGTATTTATAGTTTCTGTCTGAGGGAAGATGCGGCGCATCTACTTAAGTAGATGCGGCGCATGTACTTAACTTCGCGTGGGGTCCAAGATTATAATATTCAGGAATATTCGTACACCGCCAGAAGATGCGGCGTAACCCTTTATTAGATGCGGCGCATGTCCTCTTGTATCTTGGATCGTATCTGGTGATATCTTGATAGAGATGCGGCGCATTTCGAGAGTGAGATGCGGCGCATCTGGAGCAGAATTGACTTGATCTTGTCCATGTCAGTAGACTTCCACTTTATGCACGTTTTGCTCCATTATTAGTCCATAATCGCTAAGTTTCACCAAATGCTTGTTTTTACCTGAGAATTACAAAAGTAAACAATTAAGTATCAATCCTCATACATAATATAGTAAAACAAGTCAAATTAATAGGATAAATGATAGTAATAAAATGTACTTATTTGAGTTCATCATCCCTCAAGAATTCAGAAGTTGCAACATTGGTCCTTGGGCTTATTATCACTACAAACCAAACCGGACCCTCTTTAATATATATAACCCAAAATCCAAATTCCCTAAATCCAAACCCAACCCTTTTATAAACCCGAGCCCAACAAACAGCCCACCCACTTAAATATAAAACTGAGGTTTGACCTCAGTCAAACCTTCACCCCTCGTCTTCTTCCTTCCACCTCACAGGCAAACCCAACTTCTCCACTATCACCACCTGGCCTTCCACCTCACCACCCCAGCTCACTACCTACTCCACCACCTCATCCCTACCACCTATACCAGCCCACAATTGCAATAAATGCATTCCCACCATAAACCTTCCCCTGTACCATCCCATACCCTGCTTTTTGCTACTAACTCTACCACTTGGCCTCTAAACCTACCAAACATGTCCCCTCCACCTCTACATGTGAACAAGAAGCATTAATTGCAGCAGAACTGCCTCAATCAACTGGTATCACTTTTGGCGCCAAAAGTGAATTCAAAGGCTAGGATGATTTCTGCTCATCCAATGGACACAATTAAAGGTGGGATTCGACCAGAAGACCAAGTGGAACTCAAATGACTATAAAGAAGAGAAGAGAGGCAAGAGAAGAACTACCTTGGGCTAGCCTCGGTCACATAGTTAACTAGTTTTACTACTTTCTTTAAATTACTTGTCATTTAATGTTTCAATGTTGTAGTAATCCTTAAATTAGTGTAATGAAACTTTATTTCCAGTTTAATTTCAAGTTATATTTAAGTTTCAAGTTTTGCTTAAATTTCCTTTAATTTTCATGTTCTTTAAATTCGTGTTATCTTTAGTAGTTTAGTGGACTCTATAGGTCACTTAGGCTCCTGACCAAGCCTTAAGGCTTTTAGATACATTAAAAGTAGTCTTAGTCTTTAAAATTCAAAATACCAAAAAGAATCAAGAGAAACAAAGAAAAGTCAAAAAGTTAACATAAGCTCCAAATAAGCTGTTCAGGTGTGATCAGCTGTTCTGGAAAGGATAAGCTGAGAAGTGTTCAAGTTTGGTGGTGACAAACCAAGCCTAGTTCTTATCAGTTTCAGTTGTTCCATAGCCAACACAGTTGTAAGCTTCATGTTTACCATTTTGCATTTCACTGTTCTAGTCTGTTATTTGCTTTGATTCTTATGTTTTCATGTTTATTTGACGTTGTTTAGTATTGTTTAAGTTTAATATAAGTAGTTTGTCCATTAGATTAGTTGATGCTAAGATTTGAGATCACACAGTTAGAATTGCAAAATTTGACACCTTTGTGTTTCATGCTTGTGTGCTTGAATTTTATGTTTAATTGATCTTTTTATGTTTCTTTGCTGTTAGGTAGTGATATTAGAGTTTAATATTAGGTTGTTATGTTTTGGATTGAGTTGTGGTTTGAAAATGTGTCTTGACTGCCAATAGGCTTGTTTTTTTATCATCCTAGGTTTGACCTGTGTGACTACTGGTTTAAGCTTAAAAAGGTCCAATTTGACACCTTGGTTCCTCTGGATTTGATGGAATAGGCTTACACAATCATTTGCTTTGAAAAACCTCAGTTCAGTCCCATTTAAGGATTGTTTGGATTTAATGGTGATTCTGTGTTTAGGGTTGTTTGAATGGTTGTTCTTGTCTGACGTACTCTTCATATGGCCTAAGGAACTCAGTTGAACCTTAATCTAATAGTGCTACATGTGAAAAAGTCAAATTGACACTTGATCCTCTTTATGTGTTAACTGTGATGATGTTAGATCCTATAATTCTACATACTTGTTCAAATGTTGTTTATCTTTGTTTATATCATGTTCTTATAGCTTAATATGACTTATTTAATCAGTAGTTTAAGTTCTAAATTCATTTTAGTCAACTTTTTAGTTTTTAGTAAAAAGTCAAATTTTCATTTTTTTCAGTTTTAGAATAAACTAAATAATTTCATTGTGGTTTTGTTTTTAAGTTTCATGTTTAATGATTTTAGGATTTTAAAGTTCTGTTGCTCATCTTGCTTAGAATATTTTTGCTTATTTTCATTCTCCATGTTTAATAGCTTATTTTAGTGCTTCTTTGTGATCATTTTTGCCCTGCACATAGGTTTAGGCAGTCAAATTGCATAAGCTTCATTAGTTGGCCCTAGCTTGTGGACTGGGCATCTTTGTGTTGCCTTTGTGGCTTGTTTGTTATATTTATGCTTGTTTTTCATTTGTAGCTTAATCTGAATAGCTTAACCACTTCAACTTATTTTGTCCCACCAAACTCCCTCCACTGAAGCAAACAGTGGAGGTTGAGTGATCTTCATAAGCTCATATAAAGCCCTCATTGAGCCTGAGCTTGTGATCTTATCCATCATACTCAGTGTTGCAATGCCTGTGTAGCTTATTTGAGCTTATTTGATAAGTCCCATAGGAGCTTGTGTTTGCCCATTCATAACAGTTCAATTCTTTGAACTTACACCATTACCACAGCTCCTAATAAGCTCATTAGTGATCTAGAGCTTGTGTGGTTTAGTTTCTTATGAAGCTTATCCACCCATCCATAAGATCCATCACTTTAATCCCATGTTGCAGCTCATTCACTAGGGCTGCAACTAGCTTCTTGACTTGTCCACTTTTCTGAGCCAATTAGACTCAGAAACCCTAGTATTTTCATAAGCTCTCAAAAAGCTAATTACTGGGACATAGCTGGTGAATTTTGTTTCTTTTTGAAGCTTATCAACCAGATAATAAGTCCCAGTGTTTTAATTTCATGCCCTAGCTTATTTGCTAGGGCTGCTATAAGCTTTTTGATTGTCCCATATTGTCAGTATACACTGATGATCAGGGGAATTATAGCTTTTTCATAAGCCCCTCACAAGCTCATCTGTGGACCAAAATGGTTGAGCTTGGGCTTTTTGGAAAGCCAACCAGGCCACCTTGCTACTTCAATTCATATTTTGGCATTTCAAGCTTATCCCGTCAGCTTAAATTGCCCTTCAAAAAAGTTGCAGGCTGTTTGGTTTAACTGTGGGGATTGGAATTGCTTATTAGCTTATTGCTAGCTTTTGAGTGATTGCCAATGAACCAGCTTGTTCATACTTGTTCATATACATTGTACACATCTTATTTTTGCTTTAGTTTCATGTGTGGAGCTTATACCAAGCTTATTCAAGCTTTCACTCCTTCCAAGTTTAGCCAAAAAGCTAAACTGTCTAAAACTTAAGCTCCCACATTTTGCACCATTACAGTCCATATTCTTGTTCATACTTATCCATTGGACTTGTATAGATCTTATTTTGCCCTTGGTTTCCTGTACAGAGCTGTTTTCAAGCTTATTCTAAGCTTTAGCCTCAACAGTTAAGCATAAGCTTGACTGTCTTGAGTCATAAGCTCATGGACTGCTTATTTCTAGGTTTGTAAGTTTTTGTTTTCATTAAACATGTATAATATCAGTATTTAGTTAGTCCAGAAAAAAGAAAATACCAAAAAGCTCCCCCATAAAGCTAAGTGATAGCTTCTATTTAGAAGCTTAATTGCTTATTAGCTTATTTTTGTTAAGCACTTATAGTTTTTATATTTTTCTCAGCTTCTTATATTTATTTAATAATTATGTAAAAAGTTTCAGATTTTTCTTTATTCATTTAATACTTTTAATAAATCAAATATAGTTTTTAGTAATTAATAATAGTAAATAATTAATAATAAATAGAATAATTATATAATAAATATATTTTTACTTTCAGAAATTCTTTTATATTATTTTAGACTTTTCTAAGCTTTTATTTTATTTTCTTAAGCTTTATTTTCCATTTTCTTATTTTTAGGTTATTATATAAAAATAAAATAATTAATAATAAATACAATACTTGTAAAATATTTACATTTTCAGTTTTAAAATTCATTTTATAATATTTAAGATTTTTCCAATTCATTATTTCATTTATTTAAGTTAATTTTAGATTTTCTTATTATTTAATTCATTTTTAAATACATTTAATTCATTTTTAAGTAATAATAATTAATATAATAGTATAATAAATAATTTTAATTTTCTAATAATTTTCTTATCTTTTTAGGATTTCAAAAATATAATTTTCACATTTGTGGGAGTTATATTGGACTGAATTCACTTTTTATTTTGGTACGTTTACGTAATTGTTACGTAAACGTATGCGTTTTAGGTTTTTAAGTTTTTCTTAACATTTTAATAAGTTTGTAAATATAGTTAAATATTTTATTTTTATTTAATTTGCATTTAAGCCCCTAAGGCATGCAAATCCCTACTATAGTTATAAATCGTTTTGTTTTTGTACGTTTACGTTTAATTTAAGTTAAACGTACGTTTGTATATCTTTCACGTTTTTAGGTTTCTGATTGTACGTTTTTTGACGATACAGCTGTGACAGAGCTATAACTATTCACATTCCTAGTGTTAGTCAATCAGATTCCTGTTTTTGTACATTCCATATCATTTCAACACATACATTCGTTGTATTACAGTTTACACACCTCGTTGGGACATAACGACCCGGGGATATATTCCTATACTCCCATGGATTTAAATTGCATTTGGTCCTAGATTAGTTTTACTTTTATGGTTGACCATTCACAAGTGGTTGACTAATTTAAAGATGACTGTTTGGGACCAATCACTTCCTCTTAATTTCATTCGAGCATTTATTATGGCACGATTCATCATCTTTGGTAGATGATAATATCATAACCTTAACCGTCTTCAATACTCTTATAGCATTTGCTATACATTAGAGTTTCTGAACTCATTGCATTGATTATAACCACCACCTTCCATCACCTCTTTCACTAATCATCAACCCCATGGATTAACGAAAAACCTACTTGCATCAATCTTTAGTTATCAATTGAATTATCACCTGTAACCACCCGTAATTTTCTGAATATATTTTTATACGAGACTTTCCCCTGTTTCTCATAAACGGATCCTTTCTGAACTTATCAGGTTTGAAAACGTGAATTTATCTCGAGAAACGTAAAATTCGTACACAACGCGTACTGGCACAATCGACGATTTGTTTTGATTATTATTTTTTTTATTCGTGAGAAACGAGGCGTACGAATGGTCGTTTTTTTTTTATGAAAAAAAAATTATTCTAAACGCGAATATTAATTTATTCGGGCAACGAGAAATAAAGGTACACGTATTTATAATCAAAATTAATGGAAAAACACTTTAAAGATTTTTGGAATAACTTTCGGGTGCTCGGGAAATATTTATAACACGATTATTTAGTCTCGTTTACGTTTCGTTAGAGATATGAAGAAATATACATTTTCAGTCCCTGAGGGCGCGCTAGGGTTTGCCACAAGTCCCAACCTACCCCTATATAAACAACTTTATAAGATTTTTAGGGTTATTATACCCATTTCATCTTCTCTGCCTCCCCTCCTAGGGTTCTCAGCCGCCATTTTTCCGGCCATCTCCGGCTGACTGCCGCCGCCTCTTCTCTTCTCTTCATATCCACCAACAACTCCACATCCACCATCACCTCTTCTTTCTTTCTTAAAGATACCGATCACCACCACCCATTCACTGCCACATTTCTCTATTTTTATTGAAGATAAGTGTAGATCGAAGGTCGTTCAAGAAGCTTGTTTGGTTCGAGGTCAACACTCCACCACCACAGCCGCTGTTTTTCCGTCTCTTCTCTTTCTCTTTCTCGTCATGGTAAAAATCGAGAAAACCCCGTTTCTTATTTATTATTTTTGGATGAACTGATTTTACTCATGTTTGTTACTGTTTTCGTGGATGAACATAAAACGGATTTATTTTGGAATTTAAAATGGATTAATATGGATTTTCGAGTGGTAAGAAAAATTGTTGTAATAGTGTCTTTTTGTTTCGGGTTGAAAACGGGTCGGGTTGACCCATACTTGCTTTGGCTCGGTTTGACTTAAGCGATATACACTTTAATGTTGTGTTGTAGATGCTAGTTTTAATCCTATACTTGAGTTATAATTAGTTTTGGTCGCGTATTGTTTGGCTGTCACGGTAAGCAGTTTCAAGCCGAGACCTCTTGGTCTCGGCATAACAAGTAAATGCATTCTTCGTTACAGTTTTGGTGTCGTGATGTTAGGACTTGGTGGGAGTCGTGACTTTTGGTCGCTACTGGTTCGAACAAGGTAAATCCTAACCGAGACCAAGTGGTCTCGGTGAGTCTTGTAAATTCCATTTTGGTCCGATTGGAGTCTATCGTTGTCAACAGATTTGAAGCCGAGACCTCCCATGGTCTCGGCGTAAGAAGTGTTGCTATATGTCTTTGGTTATAAGTTGTTATGTTTTTATGCTTCTGGTTCGAAACCCACATAGGTGCCGAGAGCCTAGCTCTAATTCTTGGTCAATCGAAAGGTCATAGAGTGCTATAAACTGGTGTGTAAAATGTGAGTCAAAGAGGTTCACTGCTTTTAGCAGTTTTTGAGTAAGATGGACTTGGATTGTGGATTAAATGGGCTAAAGCCCAACATATTTTATAAGAGTATGTTTGTTATAAACTTGTGGTGTTAAAATATTATTGACAAGCGAGTTCTTTATTGGCTTCGACATTGATATTATTGATACGTTTCGGACTATACAAA
This sequence comes from Artemisia tridentata subsp. tridentata, assembly GCA_021014915.2. NCBI lineage: Eukaryota > Viridiplantae > Streptophyta > Magnoliopsida > Asterales > Asteraceae > Artemisia > Artemisia tridentata. The sequence goes on from CP139501.1 coordinate 284,847,390, forward strand.
AACTTTGAATTGGATTTGAATAATGGGTTACGACTCGACTTTGGACATATAATGGATTTGTATTGTTTGGAAAATTATGGATCGTTATCGGATGTACAATATTAGATATTGGATTCATTGGACATTTTGAGACTTGGGACGGTATAATATATTAAACTCGAAAAGACTTTAATATATTAGACTCGGACCGGACACAAAATCTTCAATAAAACCAAAACTAATATTTACGAGAATAATAGCGAGACATAAACTTATTAAATATTGAAATTTCTTATTTGATTAACCCAAGTTTCGACGACTTGAGAAAAACTAATTTTATTAGTTAAACTTATTTTTATAAAACGGTTATGTTTTATACAAGTTATTTGGGACAACGGGGTAAATACCGAAACGTACGAACTAAATTTTTTTTATTGAGGTGTTTGTTTGTCGTAAACTTCTAGGGTTGTCTTCCTTGGTTTGAGTTCTCGTCAGTATTCTCTCGGCTATGTCGATGTCTATTCCTCTTTGGCGTGAGTTGTATGTCAAGTCTATGTCTTCTTACCACACCACACGAAATGTTGAAACTAAGCTTTTGATAAGTTTTGAAACTAAGTAATCCACGAAAACTACGACACATTGTCTTTTATAGACTTTACTATTTTGCGAGACGTGTTTTGAGATAATCGTATACGTTTTAGGTTGTGCCGATCCTAGACCGTTGTGTACCACTGTGCTTGTACCTTCGTGTACCCTCGTGCCGAATGTTTTGAGAACGTTGTGATATGCTCTAGATGCCAGTCGTGTTAGTTGTGATCTTGCATTTCTGTGGCTAAGGTGAGTTCATGGCCCCTACTTTTACTTGTTTTATAACTGTTTTGGGGGAGAATACATGCTCGTTGTTTTTCACTAAACTTAATGATTTACAAACTTTTTTTATACTGTGAACTACTGTGTTACATGATTTTGGACATATACGTGCGATGATGTGATTATATGCTGTGACATGTTTGTTTTGTGAGTACATGACGGCGCCACTGTTAACTCTCTGTTGAGAGCCTACGTGTATAGGTTCAGTTTGTGTAACTGTTAACTCTCTATTGAGGGCCTACGTGATATAGGTTCAGTTGATGTAACTGTTAACTCTCTGTTGAGAGCCTACGTGTTGATAGATCTATCGGGGTAGCTCCCCACGTGATTTTGGTTATGAGTATGAGAAACATTTTGGGCTCAGTTGGCGCATCACTATATGTGTGTAGTATCTGTATGACTGATTATGGTTCGAGATGCTTTGACTATGTCATTACTTGTGGATTTGGTGTTAGAACTGTGATTTAGGCAGTGTGGACCTATGCTAGACTTGACTTGCTTGCGAACGATGATTTGAACTTGAAAACCTTTTGGTTCAGCCATGCTTTTTAAACTGAAACCTATGAACTCACCAGCGTAAGCTGACCTTTTTAGCATGTATTTTCAGGTTTTAGATGATAGCATAAATCTGGAGGCGCTTGGCAAGGGGCATGGTCATAGACGACTCTGATATTTACATTTTGGACCGCTTTACTTATTTATGGGCCTATTTCCGCACTACTCTTGAATTATGTAAATTTAACATTTTTGTAAATGAATTTCATTTTAAACGGTTAAGGTAAAGCCGTTCTTTGTACCTTGTGTTGTGATACCAATTGAGTAGCACCCCAGTGACATGAATGCTTCCGCTGGACCCGATTTTCGGGGTGTGACATCACCAGTAAACTAACACCAACACTAGATTCACTCAATTTAACTCCACTTCATATCCTCCTCATAGGCATTGTTTTGTAGGACTTTATCATATTCTTGTAAATGTAATTCTTATTAGAAGATTACACACTTTATAACATGATTTACTAGATAATCACGATTGATATCACAATTGATATGCTGCATTATATTTTTCTTTAATTAGACAATCACAATTGGTACGTTGCTTGTGATTAGATTATTGATATGTTGCATAATATTTTTCTTTAAGATAAAATAGATTGCACTAACCATTTCATTGTAGGTTCATCATCATATACGCTCGATCGTATATAGCATACTCATCATAGGATGAAGTTTGCATCGATTATTTTTCTTCTTTTATAGGTGCTGCTTAACGCTCTCAAACCAGGAGGATTATCAGTCTAGCACTCATATTGCATCGTCTATACACTTTGGTCGTATATGACTTAAGACATAGCTTCTAGTGCACTAAACTTTTGTTTTGTAGGTTCATCTTGACGCCCAAGAGCAAAGGGGAGCTTTCGTCAAGCATTTTTAGAATGCATCATATACACGCATTGTTGTATATCACATACTAACCTTTATTTTGTAGCATTTCTCATCCTTGGATCATATACGTTGGTATCCTAGCAATGGGGAGTATTGATCAAGGGGGAGTATATCATGTACTAATCCTTGTTTTGTAGCAATCATAATCCTTACATCATATACGTTGGTACCCTAGCAACGGGGAATATTGATTAAGGGGGAGCTACAGCCAAGGGGGAGCATGTACACATTCTTAAGAATTCTCATTTTTCGACACACTTTTTTGTTTCGACAAAAGGGCGAGAAAGGTGTAAACGGAGAAAGTAAATAATTACAAAGTTGTAAGTAATTACGGACACAAGAAGAAAGGGGAGAAATGTGTAAACTGTTAGGAATATAAATATTCAGATGAAGGCTCGGTCACCCCGAGCATCTATTTAGCATTCACATAGCTCGTAGGCTTATTTATATTAGCTTAGCAATATTAGTATTAGTATTAATAGTATTAGTCGTATTTATATTTGTGGAGTGGGTCGGGGCTTTCCCCACTGTCAGCTCACTCCACAGCCCACTAGGGGCACAATATTAGTAACTATATAAAGCCCTTCCCACACTTGGGAAGGGTTGGAACTCTTGCATATTTTCACACATTGAATCTAATAGATCAAGTTTTCCCTTTCAACTCTCTCTCTCTCTAGTTCTTGCATCTAACTCAAACATGGGTTTCTTGATCTTTCAAGATCCAAGACCACCTGAATAGATCCACACAATCATTAAGGTTAGATCTTATAATTGGTATCAAGAGCCATGGTTAGGTTCAGTTTGATTGTGTGTTGATTTCAGTTTCTTTTGGTTCGAATCATTTTGTATAAACTGTGTTAATCACTTTTTGGTTCTCATTTTGTGCATACTGCTTTAATCATTTCTTTGTTCAAATCGTTACTCTCACAAACTGCTAGAATCCATGTTTTTGAAATCCAGTTTGGTCTTAATGTTCAAGTGGGCCAACAATGGTTGCTACTAGCGTGTAGTGAATGAGTAGTTTCTATTTCTTGGGCTTCAAGTGTTTAAATGTTTAAGGCCTTAATTTTTATTCTATTTTCTGGTTCGAAATACCATTTCTCAGATCTGGTATCTTCTCGTTTTTATTCTTTTGGGATTTACATGGTTTCTACGTTTGTGTTTGCGGCCTATTTGTGGACTGAATGTTTGTCAAAAGTTTGTGGTGTTTGTGTCAAAAGTTTGTGGACTGAATGGTTCGAAATACCAACTATAAAAGTTTGGTCCTTGGTTTTTGGTTGTTCTTGGTGATGATTTATTCTTGGTTCATGATATGTTCATAGTAGCATTTTGTGGTTGATTTGGATCGATTATGTAGCGTTTTGTCTACCTATCTAACAAGCAGTTTGGTTTTTAGCCAAAATAGGGCATAGTACCAAATCTGTGAAAGGGACAGTTGTACTATCTTGATAGTGACAGACTGGCGATTTGTCTATGTGGCAATTTGTCTAAGTGGCGATTTGTCTATGTGGCAATTTTTCTATGTGGCGATTTGTCTATGTGGCGATTTGTGTCCTCATGAATGTAGCCTTTTTACTACTCATAACATATTATCAAACAAATTGAAACGTCATGCTGCCAAAATTTCTAAGAAAGTAGCGATTTGTCTATGTCTCAAGAGATAAAGCATTAAGATGAAGATGAGACTATTTGACCACGATGACTACAACCAAATACCTATCAAACGACTTCTGCTTAAACATCATCAGTCAACAATTACAACAAACAGATGATTAAGATGAAGATAGAAGACCAGTAGACCACTAAACCAAAATTAACCATACTCATTGACCTCCGCCTCTAAAACATCATCAGCCATTAACGAAATGAATGACCAGTAACACACCACAATTGCAATACATAATCCAACTCTATCCTAACTCCTTACCCTTAATTCCATCACAAAACAACCTCAAATCACAGACAAGACTCGACTCATCAAGATAATTACCAGATCTCAGATCAGTTCACTTTCAATCTTTCAAAAGATTTGTTTCATTGAACCTATCTCTTCATCGATCTTGTTGAAGCCTAGCTTCATTTAATATACAAACCATAAAAAGAAAAGATTTATAACAATGATGTTATAATCATTTTTCTTGAGCTCGTTTAACAACAAATTACAAGAAAAAGGAAGTAACCTACCCAAGACTTCCCCTAAGATCTTGCTGTCGAATCCAAATCTTGACACCGGCGCTCATTTTTGTTCAGTTCTTGGGTTATCTTCTAGCTTCAAGTGATTCGTGATTAAAACCGAGTGGTGTTTGTGAGATTAATGTGATGTGATGGAAATTATTTGATGATTACTGAGTTTAGAATTATTTGTTTGAATGAGATAAGGTTTGGTGGCTGTGTGAATTGAAGGAGAGGAGGAGGGCGGAGTATGGATTGTGATGATTAGGGTTTGATTGTTATCTTATACCGGACGATTAGGGTTAAGATTAGTGTTGTTGTTGGTGGCTGAGCAAAAGGAAGGAGATAGCAGCGGATTGTTTGTGGAGATTAGGGATTAGGAGGTGTTAAATACTTTTGTAATTAGGGTTGATTGGGATTTGGGTTTTAATTGGACTCCATTTGGTAATACTAGTGTATGGCGTCTGGGTTTGAGATTAAGTTGTTGGGCTTATGAACCGAATAATGAACTTGGGCTTATTCATTGTATTGAAGCATTGGACTCACATTATGGATCAAGGGTCAACATTTGGGCCAAATCAATACATGTGTTCTCATTTGGGCAGCGTAAGGTAGTATAATGAGAAGGCTGTTTGAACTTAACTTTGACTGAGCATTGGACTGTGTTTGATGGATCCAGATGATGAGTGGGTACTTTGGTTGTTATAAAACGCTTCGAGAATACTCATGTCACGGCTAGTATTTGGGTTTATGAACGTCAACGCGATTACAGAGTTGAGGATTTAGCAGCGTTGTCCTAGTAATGCCTACGATTTGAGTGACCTGCGATTTGATATTTGCAATTTGAGTTTCAGTTGACTAATTACTATTTGATTAATTGCGAATTGACAAGTTGCTATTTGACTTGATGCGACTCGACTGATTGCGATGCTACCAGTTGCAATGTGACGTTGCGAGTTAACACTTGCGATTCGACTTATTGCGATATGGTTGATTGCGATTTGACTTGTGGCAGCTTGACAAACTGTGACTTGATCGGTTGCGATTTGATCAAGTTGAGATTTGACTTCTGTGACTCGAATCTCGAATATTATTATTGCATTTCACTTTAGGCTATTCGTGATGATTTCACGGTTTCTCTTGTAGATTTTAGAAAATCCCGCGAAAGATTCGATTTCTCGGTTTAAATCTCAAGAGCTGTAAAATCCCGTGAAATTAATTTTGGACAAGTAGGCCGGACTTGGATTTAGACTTAATAAAACTTACGGGGTTTAACTATTTTTTTTTGGGATTAGTTTGTGCTACGAGATCGGCAGAAATTGAGAAATTATGGTAACTTGGTTGGTTTGTTAATTCACGGGTTGGTGTACTTAGTGTCTTAAACATCTCGGGGTGGATGGATGCACGATGTTTGATGACCCTTGCTCGAGCGTATTTAAGGTGATTAGACTTGGATGTTCAAGAAGTGGATATATACAATAAAGGATTGAAGGTTGGGTATATATCACTACCTATATTTAAAGGAGTTACGTTGTTGTGCTCAATATAGGGTCTAAATCACAAACTTAGTGCAAGTATAAGTCGCGGACTTGTCCTTTCTCAAGCTTCATCAAGTAATTGTTGTCTCTCAAGCTTCTAATGGGATTGTAGTACAAGATCTTCTCTAGAGGTGGTCAGACTTAAAGATGGGAGGTGGTCTATTCAGAGACGTGTTTTAACCCGTTACACATTCAGAGACGTGTTTCATCAAGCGGTGTTGGCATATTATGAGCTTCAGGAAATTCTTAATCTGCTAAACCATTGATGAGGAGACAAACGAGGGGTTACTACAAGAGAGTCTTAATCACCATCTTCGTTGCAGTAGTTTTATTTGTCTCTTTCCATGTATGTGCCTGACAAATTCACAATCATTACGGACTCTCAGCTTTGGCAAAAAGGTCATTTCATGCCCTTTTTGAGGGGGAGAATTAGGCGCGTGTTTCCTAGCGGTTCCATCTCCAGCGATGTGATTTTTAGCGGTTCAGGTTACAGCGGGTCAGATCGTATCGGTTCAGTCTCCAGCGGTTTGAATCTTAGCAGTTCCGGGTTCAGCGGGTCAGATCGTAGCGATTCAGGATTCAGTGGTTCAGTCTCCAGAGGTTTGAATATTAGCGGTTCCAGTTTCAGTGGTTTAGCTTTCAGCGGTTTGGGGCTTAGTTATTTGCCTAAGATTTCAGCGGTCTGATACTTACTGTTGTGCAGTTTGTTCTTGAATTTATTTCTCGGTTAAATCTCAAGAACTGTAAAATCCTGTACACAGTACGACAACTATTCCATGCACTGCACCTGATATCATCCAAGCAGCTGGGTCAGACAGCTATGTTTGTTAGGACTGACTATGAGTCATGGGCACTGCTAAGAATTAGCGCATGTTTCTTCTCCCTTTGACTATTCAACCGCACAAAATGATCACGAAGTTAAGTTGGTATTCCTTTCTTGAGAGTGAAGTTGGATTTCACGAAAGAGTCTACCTATTTTATCTTGAAATCGGGGATGGTTGGATGCATGATTTCAATGATAACTTGCTCGTGCTTAAGATATAAGTTGAAGACTTGGGTTATCTAGTTACCAGCAGTCGGGGTAACTATCACTTAAGAGTTATTGGAGTACTCAGTGTCACACGTCAATGACGTTGTCGATAATCTCAAGAGGTGGTAATGTCTCATACTTTTGGTTGGGTATTGAGCACTTAGAGATTTGCTTGGAGCATCAATTCTCTACACCGTTCTTCCAACATTAGTGCAAGCTTAAGTAACAAATTTGGGGACTACTACTTCAGTTTTCAGCATTGGTATATCAGGTTTCCTTCATCAAGTGGTCACAAATTGTTGTTTGTGTACGAGGTTGGTAAGTTGGCCAAAGGTTTTAAAAGTTGTGATGTGATCTGTAATTCTCACGGGATATTCTTAACCCAAACTGATGTTCTCCAAAATCAAATCAGTCATGCCACATTCAATCTGTTACTATCTCACGGTTTCTTCTTGATTTTGTAAAATCCCGTGAAAGAACTTATTTCTCGGTTTAAATCATAGATTTGTAAAATCCCGTGATGATGGGCTATGCGCTCTTGACCGTGATTGGGTTAAAACCATTATCAAAGCTCAGTTAAATCATCATAAAGGGCTAGATTTGGGCATTAACCACAAGATGTGACTACGGAGTTAAGTCATTATTATTTATTTGAGGCTGAAGTGAAATTTCATGGGTGCGTGTACTTAGTATCTGAAGATATCAGGGAGGTTGGATGAAGATTCTTCGAGATCCTTGTTCTTGCTTTTAACCTTTACAATGACGAGGACTTGGATATCTAGTTATTTTTTCTTTCTCTCTATTACAAAATAACTATCACTTTAAGGAGTTACGTTGTAGTGCTCAGTGTCACACGAAGTTGTGGATATCCAAGAGGTGATGTACGTCTTATACTCGATGGTTGGTTGGTTGAAGAGTATAGAGTACTTAGGGATTCAATGTTGCACGAAGTCTCTACACCGCTCATTGTCACACATTAGTACAAGTTTAAGTCACAAGTTCGGGTTATGTTACTTCAGTCTCAAGTTCATCATATTGGGTTTTTCTCCATCAGTGGTCACGACATCAAGCCGATAAAATGATAATGGGGTTGGTAACGAGTTAGATGAGAGAAGTAGTAAAGAGAGAGTTATGACGTCTGTACAAGTCAGTGCAGGCCTCGCTCTTCATCATTATGACGTCTGTACACATCAGTGCAGGCCTCGCTCTTCATCATAATGACGTCTGTTCATATCAGTTCAGGCCTCGTTCTTCAAAGAAAAGAAAAATGTACGCTTGAGTGCACTTTATCTTCAAAAGAAGAGGAATCTTCTTATTTATGGCCATTCTCATCAACAAGTTTCATGCTCTTTCCGTGCTTATTCAGTCTTCTAGTGGATCGGCGCACATTGGAGTATACTCTTATTCACTTATTCAACCAAAAATTGCAGTTGACAGGCATATGCAATTTTTGAGGGGGGGAAAGGGTGAATAAACAACATGTCAGTCTTCAAGAACCGTCAAGTGGAGCTACTTACCGTTGATGGTATTCATATTCACTAGTTCAATCATCAAAAATTGCAGTTAGCAGGCATATGCAATTTTTGAGAGGGGGGGGGGGGGAAAGGGTGAATATTATTCTACATGTTGATTGATGATTGAGAAATGGTCATACGACTCCTGAATACGTCAGTTCAGGAGTCGTGCAAACCATGGTTCTCCAACACTACATCTTCCTCCGTCTATCAAGGTGTTGAAGAACATGGTCATGGAATACTAATCGACATCGTCTCACGGGCTGGTACAATCAGCATCAAAGGGTTTCTAGTCAATGCTTCATGTACACGTCATTACGCTGCATGTACACATCATGATGATGATTCCGATTAATCGTAACCATCATGGGGGAGAGAAATGTGTACACCAAGGATGCACAACAGGTTCACGTGATCGGGCTTAATCATTTATTCCGGTGTTGATAACCGCAGAGATGATCAGTGGTTCAACTTGTTACCTTGGTATTAACGTTTCACTGTTACGTCATGGGCTGATTAATCGTAACCATCAGGGGAGAGAGAATGTGTACATCAAGGACGCACAACAGGTTCACGTGATCAGGGCTTAATATCCAAGGATGGATACATACTATAGATGATCAGTGGTTCAACTTGTTACTTTGGTGTTATACTAAAGACTGGAGAAGGTCGAGTCGTCAGTCTATTCTACATTCTCTGTTGTGTGTTATCATCTCATGTGTATGCTGCGGGCTGATGGGTTATATGTAAGGTTACTGGAAGGCATTTGGTGAGATGAAGATGGTTGGTATTCTGTTCCTCCATATTGGGCAATCTTGAAGAAGGTCGAGTCTACAGTCTTCTCTACATTCTCCGCTATGTGTTAGAAGACTAAAGACGGCATGCATTTGGTTATCAAAAGACTTCTTCATATTATGGGCGTTCATCCAAAGTCTTCTTTCTATTATGGGTGTTCATCAGAAAGGTTGTCAGATTGGGGGAGAGCACTAATTAGGGGAGAGTGAAAAGTCTGAATTAATCCCTGATTAAATGTGCTCACATTACTCTTCAGCAAGTAAAGCGATGGCAGCGGAGATATTCTGGAAGCTGAGGAGTAATGGTTTTTGGTTCATATCCTTGTATATATTTTGCTTCTTACATTCTTTTTCATATCTTATACCATTTTTGTAAATAGATATATAGAAATCTTGCTAATTGTAAATAGAGAAACGCAAAATCAGAAAAACCATAAAAATTAAAAAAAAAATTAGAAAATACCAAAAATAGTCTCACCTAGGCATATCTTCTGTTTATCGATAACATTTACGGACTTAGAAATGTCATTCAATAATGGCACGGGTCTTTAAATGAAGCTCGAGCAGAAGTTAAAATGGATGGTTAAAACATGTCTAAATGGCTTGCTATTACTTTAGATAGCAACCCGCGCTTCAAACTGGGGAAAACACGTCGCCAAAAAGACGGCTGTTCCTCCAACTGGGTGATGTTCACCTGGGCATGGATTACTTTATATCCATGTTTCTTCGATCTGATGTACGTTTCAGTGCATCATTTCTTGAAAAAGAAGAGAAATCTTCTTTGTATACAAATAGTTTTCATTCTGTGATTCTTCTGAAAATTATTTGTAAGACACTTGGTGATTTTGTGTTGCTTGAAATTCTTTTAGACTGGGATTGTGCATAAAATTTGTCACTCAATCAACGACTACAAATCTTTTACTAGAATACGGGTCATTGATTGAGGGGGAGAGTGAATTCAAATTTTATATCATCAAACGGGTTTCTTGGTTTACTCATACTTGTTAGAAATGGTTTTGCAGTTAATGGGGTATTAGTTGAAGAGGATCTTGCTAAATCTTTATATCAAATGGCCAAATGTGTTAGTTGCTAGAAAGTTTAGGACATTATGTGCAATTTGCTTATAGTTTCCTAGCTTTATGTATCTAGAAGGTTCATTTGTGTTACTTTGGAATCCTTGTATAATCCCCTAAACACCTTAAGACTCAAAACCTAAAAGAAGTTAGAAAAACCAGTTGTGTTTGATGTTTTTGAATACTCCAATGGCATTTGTATGATCTAAGTGAATGAGTTTCAAATGTTGTTTGTCTCTGCTGCTTAATTGTTGTTGATATTGTGCATATGTTCTCAGGATTCGCTTAGGTATATTGCTATTATGTTAGAATCATGTTCCTAAGATCCTGAATTGAATATTGAAATCTGTGTGAATTGCCATGTTCATGATTGCTAATTGCTCTTCATGCTAGATAGTGGTTTGACGTACTTCCTGATTGTGGTTTGATTATAAGATGAACTTGGTATTATAATGTGGCAAGCTGCTGAAGGGTAGCTATTAAGGAATAGTGTATCTGTATGTATGTATATCTGTGTTGATATTCTTATGCAGATTCCATAGCCAAAACGAATGTGCCAGTTCCCATTCTAACCATTTGATCAAACGTTCAAACTCTATTGATTGGCTCGGAATTCACCACAACAACAACGTCGGCAACAACAACAACAACAACACTTTCACCACCACCACCGCCATTCATCTATTTTGGTCTCGCCAAGTGGGGATCAACTACATTTGCGAAAGATTTGTTGGTGGATGGATGATTGATGTTGACCACTGATTCACTCAGAAAAGCGGATGATCACATTGTCTGCACAAAAAGGTCAATATCATTTGTGTCATAAAAGTTATCTTGTGCATAAAAAGCAGTGAATCTCCCTCTTAGATTAAGGGGGAGCATAGTATGTTCCATCATCAGAGTACATTAAATCAGACACATTTTCTCCCACATTTTCTAACTTATTTAAATCAATTGGGATCACAAATCTCAAAAGGTTTGAAATTTTTGATCGGGGGAGAGAATGTGATTTAAATATGAAACCTGATGAAAATGTGATGTTTTGGACTTAAATGTAAGCTCTCCCATATGTGCTAAACTCTTTCGTATATCGATGCACATATTGAGGGGGAGCGAATTGACAAAAAGGATTTGGCATGCATCTTATGTGAGCAAGGCTCAGACTTCACCAATGAATTGACGATAGCTAAAGTCAGTAGTCGAAAGGACATGTCCTGGACGGGTAATAATTTCAAGCCAGTTTATCTGGTGATGTAAGCGTGTCTCGCAAAGGACGTGTCTGAGTAGAATGTACCGATTTCGAGCGATTTTCCTTGAATGTGATCTGGACGGGTAATAATTTCAAGCTAGTTCACTAGTGATGTAAGCGTGTCTCGCGATGATCATGTTCTTCGAAAATCAATCAATTCAAAAGTGCGAGCTTCACCTGACATGTGTAAATTTATAAAACAATTATTCGAGCACATGTTGAGGGGGAGCATTTGAAAAAAAATAAAACTCTCAAGTGTTTGCTAAAATGTGTTTCAGAATCATGAACACTTTGAGAGATTTTTCAAAGATTTGGTTTATGGCAATCGTGGAAGTACACCAAAGACCGACCATTTTAATGAATGTATGGAGTTATAAGGATGGTTAGGTTAGGCTCAAGTTCCCACGATCCCGCCAGAGCCGGAGGGATCTACCCAGGGACAATCCACTAGTTAGTGTAGAAGTCCTTAGGTATGATTAAAAAGGAGAAAAGTGGATAAGGGAAAAGTGCCGACTGAGATGGAGCTAGTACTGGAATAAACCCAACAAGGTGCTAGTTATGAAGTCTCGGTAAGCACTGAAGGGGTTGAAGAATGAAAAAGAATTGTAAAGATAAAGGGTGAAAAGAAAGAAGCCCTCCTTACAACTTAGGCAGAAACCGAGTCAATACATATGCTGTCAGAATCACTTAGTTGATTGCTGACATTGAAGACAAAGTATCATGGACCCAGTGATACGCTGCACAACCCTCCCTAGCCACTCAAGGTCCCTCAAAGGACTCTTGTTTCACTTGTAACGGAGATCAATACGTTTCTATCGTCTCTCTCACTCCGAGTTAGATGATATTGAAAAGGTGGCAGTCCTCTCCAGCCTCCGATCACCAAATCAAAACGCACTATCGAGTCTAGAGCCACGAGATGCATAATAGGATCTCATAGGGACACGAATTATTTCTACACTGGTTGTTCAACATTAAGGACACCGGTTGTAAACTCATGAGTCCTACGCAGATCTTAGCAATCTGCCAGAACATTTATGAGAGAATTTACAAATGTAATTCTCAATGATTGAATGGAAATTCCTGCCAGGGTCAACATCAAACAGCCCTGAAAGCAGGTCACTACGGTAATTCCTTGTGGATTACGCTTAGTGGTCACGGCGGTTTCAAACGGTCTACAGTCGAGGAGTGAACTCCTGCGACTCACCTAATCGTTGATATACTACGGTACGATCTTAAAATACCCTCTGTGGGTTTTCGATTAGGAACGGTCTTGGTAAGGATTAGAGAGAGTTTTCACACTATGCTGTTAACAATCTCGAAGTCCGAACCTGTAAGTACCGGACGTTTTATTGCTAACTGTCGTATGCAGGAACTTCTGGCGGTTGTAGCTGTTGGATGCTGTAGCTGGTTGCAGTTGTAGCTGGTTGCAGAAAAGATGCCAATCCTCTACCACATGTTCACTCTACATCATCATTGTAATTCAACAAAGTCATGATCAACCAAAACACCTTTAACACAGCTTCTGCAAACTCTGATGCTGAAGATCATGACACCAAATAGTGTGAGCATGTCGGCTTGAAGATTATCACATCACGTGGAGACATACTACTGAAAGATGGCTTGAAGATACATGTTGGATGATAGTTTCGAAGAATACTCAAAATCATCCAAGACAAGGAAAAGTCATCAAAAGTTCACTGCTGAAAGCACAATGATCAAAGACGTTGAAGAATCAAAGACTACGAGCTATGAAGACAAGTTCTGAAGACGGAATGCTTGAAGTCAAATTATTATTTCCGGGGTGACCTCCCTTAGGGGGAGATTGTTAGGAATATAAATATTCAGATGAAGGCTCGGTCACCCCGAGTATCTATTTAGCATTTACATAGCTCGTAGGCTTATTTATATTAGATTAGTAATATTAGTATTAGTATTAATAGTATTAGTCGTATTTATATTTGTGGAGTGGGTCGGGGCTTTCCCCACTGTCAGCTCACTCCACAGCCCACTAGGGGCACAATATTAGTAACTATATAAAGCCCTTCCCACACTTGGGAAGGGTTGGAACTCTTGCATATTTTCACACATTGAATCTAATAGATCAAGTTTTCCCTTTCAACTCTCTCTCTCTCTAGTTCTTGCATCTAACTCAAACATGGGTTTCTTGATCTTTCAAGATCCAAGACCACCCGAATAGATCCACACAATCAATAAGGTTAGATCTTACATAAACAGAGAATCGGACACAAGGAGAAAGTAAGTAATTACGGACACAAGTAACTTTTTACATTTTACTTTCTATCACGTTTACATATTTTGTCATCATAAAAAAAGGGGAGATTGTTAGTGCAAGAAGTCTTGTTGGGGAGATTGCTAGTGCAAGCAATCTCGTTTGTTTTGATTGATGACAAACATGTAACTTGATACATAACGTAAAATGTACAAGTTACTTGTAATCATATCTTGTCTCAACATACATATATTCAACACCTCTCGAGTCCTCGTATGATACAACACAGGTTCGTACATGTTTGTTATGTGGCATTATGATCAAACCCTTAACAAACCATTTAGAATGTTTAAAATACGGCTAGGTCATTAAGTATTTTAAAAAGGTTTACCATTCTACTTAGAACCTCATTTCACATTTTGCATATACAAGTATTCTTACTTGTACATCATGTTTTCTAAGTTTAATAGGATAAATACACTTTAGGTGTCAAACTAACATGATACATATTGGTTAACATATATTAGTTAAGCTAAGCTTGTATATACATGCTACATGATCACTAGGATACATGTTACTAACATATACACATTTATATTATTTACATTTTAAATCTTAAAATGGAAATATATATACATGACATCATGGCATACATCATTGACAAATCTTGTAGATTTAGAAAGATATTTTGTAATGATCTTGAAGCAACATAGTTGAATTTGGAAGATATGGTAAGATATGGAAAGATTTGTTGAGATATTAGCTGTCAGGTCCGGCGGATCCGGCGGATCCCTTTGGTATAAAGGGCGGATCCCTTTTATCAAATCCATGGTTTGTTTTACATTTTGCCTATAAATAGTAGCCCATTGTTTACCCATTGTTTCAAGCAACTAGAACACACATTCCCTTTATCATTTCATACACTTAGATCAGTATCAAACCATGTAAAATCATACATTGATCACCCTTTGCATAATGATCATAATGTTACTAACTTTCATTATGTTGTAAGCATACACTGTTAATGATCCTGTGAAGCAAGCTCAAGATCATGCGACATCATCCATAGCATACTTCCTGATCCACCATGAAGGTTAGAAGATCTTGAAGTCATTATCCATCATAGCATTCCAACATATGAAGATTCAAGAGCACTTGACATCCTCAATGATTGAAGACTTTTTATTCAAGAAGTTCATGTAGATTCCATATGCATATATGAAGATCCATCACAACAAGTTTAGGGAGCTTGTGATCTTCATCCATTGAAGGCTTCCTATCAACGGAAGTTCATTTAGATTAGCCATTCATATCCATGACCCATTTATGTCATGGATCATCATTGTAATCTATTCATACTAGATTAGATGGTTTATGTGTTTGTGCCATAAAACACAAGGTTTCTATGTTGGGCCATAAAACATAGCGGGAGTGGTTGTACCCTTGTTAAAGAACTAGCGGGAGTGGTTGAACCCTTGTAAAGAACTCGACATCTAGCTTAGTGTCGGAAATTGTATAGGCGACATCAGGTTGGTTCTACCTTGAACTAGAACCCGGTATTTAGCTTTGTACTGGAAAAAGTGTAAGCGACAAATGTAAGGTTTTCTCCGCCGAGAAGGGAGCTTGTTGATATAGTGAAGTAACTCTCGAGTTGAGTACTCGGGGAGTGGAGTAGGGCGGAGAGGAGCTCCGTGACCGAACCAATATAAATCATCGTGTTCGGTTTGCGCTTTCTTTTACTTACTCTTTACTTTTATGTTTGCATTATATGATTGCTTGTGTTGTGATTTGTTAATCATACTTGTGTGACAACATGGTTTAAGTTTATGCTAGTCTTAAACTACACGTAACATCTTTCATATTAGAACAAGCTTAAACGGACATTTGATAAAATAAGTTTTAAGTTTTTAAAATGGAAACGGACGAAAACGTGTAAATACTGACGAAAACGTGTAAAAAACGGACGAAAACGTGTAAAAACTGATGAAAACGTGTAAATACTGACAAAAACGTGTAAATACTGATGAAAACGTGTAAAAACGGACGAAAACGTGTAAAAACGGACGAAAATGTGTGAATACGGACGAAAACGTGTAAAAACGGACGAAAACGTGTAAATACAGATGAAAACGTGTAAATACGGACGAAAACGTAAAAAGGACTAACGGCCGTTAGTCTAAAGGACTCAATGTGACAAAATAGACAAACCATAGTGACCATTTATGTAATTTACTCGTTTGCAAAAGAAGGGACAGGGGCTTTTTAGTCATTTTTATTCGAAATTGGACTGGACCGGTAAATAAATGCAAACCACAGTGACTGAACCAGTCAAAAAAAAAAGTTCAGTGACTGAAAGTGCAAAAAAGAGCAAACCACAGTGACCATTCATGTAATTAACTCTATTATTTACTGATAGTAACACATAATAAAAATTTATGTAAAAGTCCGCACGTGTACAAGTGTTGTAACTATATAATTATAAAAAATATATACTATTTAACCAGCTCGGTGTATGCACGGGTCAAAACTAATTTGGTATCTAAACAAATATAAGCTGTCACTTAAATATGAGAAGTAGTAAGAACCGAAAAACATCAAGTTTCTCTTACACACAACAATATTATATACTCCCTCCGTCCCATATTAAGTGTCCACTTTTCAAATGCACAAAGTTTTAGGAAAGTGGGGCCAACTACACTCTCCACCAATCATATATCACTATTACCCACTAAAGTCTCTTCTCATTGGTTGAAAATATTCTCTGGACACTTAATTTGGGACATCCCAATATTCCATTATGGACACTTAATATGGGACGGAGGGAGTATATATTTTTCACTCATTATTTTTCTGCATTTAAATCGTCAGTTCTGACAATTGCCAGGATCCCGTGAGTAGGAGGTTCTGGTAGGAGGATCTAGCATTTCTCAAAAACAAAACATTAGCCATCTCCACACGTCTGCAACCAAATCAAGAATCTCACAACACGACTTAACTTCGGCCCACATCAACTTTTGTAATACACTAATACTCGAAATCAATTAGAATTTTTGTAGAAAATCGATTATATGTTTATTGACCTCATCAGGCTTCTCTTGATGAGCGAAGTGAGCTACATCTTTCATCACAACAACTTCCTCCAACAATGGAACATCTCTCTTAAACGCTTCGCCTAGCATGTATTCCTTCAAGCCCGGCATATGATAGTTTAAGTCAAGGTCTCCGATTATAAATTTTGTTGGTACCATCACTTTAGCACCTCGCCATGCGGCAGTTAGTTCCCAGTTCCTATAATGATATGAGCAAAATCAAAATGACTAGAATATTCATATATGAAATGAACCATTATATTATATTGCAACTATATATAGGTGTTTCTTTTGTAACTTACAAATGAAAAGCTCGATAATAGTTAACTGCACCAGTGATACCAGTCTTATCGAGTTGGTAAGCGTAGTATTCAACATCTTCTTCTGTCAACCAAGGCGGCAAAGTTACTGGTGTGTCACCAGGCGAGTATCGAAATCCTTTACCTTTTGGAAAGTAAATTTGGTCTGGATCTCGATATGCCAAGAACTTTTTCATAACAGTTTTACTAGTCATTTTAGCCAACTCTGCTTCAATGTCTCCTGGTTTCTAAAAGAATTAATACATACGAATCTTAAGTGTACGCACATTTTTTTTTATTCATTTAGAGAAACACAAACTAACACACTCACATTAAAAACAGACTAGAAGTATATCATACAAATGTCACAATTGGGGTTTAAACTAGCTCATAGCCACCTGGTTCATAACCGAAGATGAATTTTGTCTGATACCATGAAAACCGTGTATCTAAATTTACATGACAAACACATGTAACTAACTAAGGTCAGAGTTGATCCGATCCATCATTTGTATGTTTTGTTTGCTATCAAATAATTATTTGAAAACAATTTATCTCAACTTGTACTACTGGAAACCATTTTTTAGCGTATAATCTTATTCATTGAGAAAACTAGTACTCCTTAAGTCTTAATTTATTACTCAACCTTCAAATTGCACATAGTTTATGAAATTCCCATTAAATATGTTTTTTACCAATCAAATATCATTTTTATTCATTAATTTTTTTTATTGATTAAAATATCAAATAAACAAGTATTTTAAAACAACACAAATAAAAATATAGACTAATAAATTAGCGTTGATAAAGTAAAATACGGAGTATCAAATATTTTCAATAGTCGAGTAATAAGTCCATGATTAAAGAATTGTCAGTGGAGCCTACTTCCATTTTCTAGTGCTTATCTAAATTTTGACTTTTAAATCGAGTTCATGAATGTAAGGGTGGTGGCAATGGTGGGCGGTATGCCCATCGGCATCACCATACCGGCGGTGAACACCATTGCCACCCCACCGGTATGGTCCAACGGTTTGAGTAGGTGGCATCCAATGCTTCAACGGCATGATACTATATTCGAACGTTTGAAAAAAAAAAAGAACCGTTGGTAGGAGCGTTAGGCAAAAAAAAAAAAAAAACTACTATATATACTAAACATACATATTTAACACAAACAATACAATTCACATAATTAACCAATTCACATATTTTTACAATGGTTTCATCATCTTCTTCTTCGTCCGACTCGATATTTATTCCCGACGAATCATCCGAACTATTGCCATCCGGTAGCACCCTACAAACCTTATTAGCCGTGTACGATTCAATTGACGACACGGCAAGCTCTACCGAAAGTCGAGAGTATATAACCCGTTTTCGTGAAGAAGCTTTACAAACCCTTATGAATGACTATTTCGTTGAACGTCCAAAGTTTTCCGACAATACTTTTCGTGATAGGTTTCGTATGAATAAAAGCTTGTTTTTAAGAGTTGTTGGTGATGTTGAAGCGAATTTCGAATGGTTTCAAGAGGGCCTAGATGCGAGGGGAAAAAAAAGTTTCACGGCGTTACAAAAATGCACATCGGCCATTCGGCAACTCGCAACGGGTGAACCTCCAGATAGATTTGATGACTATTTAAACATGGCACGCCGAACGTCAGGTTATTAATTTTTTTAAAGTTATCGTTATTAATTTTTTTTAAAGTTATCGTTATTAATTTTTTTAAAGTTATGTTTTATAGGAGAATGCCTTGATAAATTTTGCCAAGCGATTATTCAATTATATGGTTCAGAGTTCTTACGTAGGCCGACTTCCACTGACATTGCACGCTTATACGAGTTCCATGAAGATAAACATCACATTCCTGGAATGCTTGGTAGCATTGATTGTACACATTTCACAAGGCGTAATTGTCCAAGACATTTGAAAGGTCAATATAAGCGAGGTGATCATCAATACCCAACTAGTTATTAATGAAATATTAGGTTTTTATTAAATTGTTTATATAATTTATGAAAATAAAAAATAAAAAAATAAAATTAGTTGGGAGGTATGAAAAAGGTATGGTTACCACTAAAAAATGGTTGGGAGGTATGAAAAAAGTATGAATGAGGTGGAATGATATTATTGGTGGGTTGGGAGGTATGGAGTTTTTTCAGTGGCATGACTGCCACCACCCTAAGAAGCCTACTTCCATTTTCTAGTGCTTATCTAAAGTTTGACTTTTAAATCGAGTTTTAAGAAAGGTTATGTTATTAAGACCCTATATCAGAGGATTTTGGCCAAAATATACAAACCAAGATGTACACCGTACAAACCCGCAATGCACAGAGGCCCACGAAACCTCATATGGGTCGGTATAAACTACCCCATGTAAGAAAGCCATCAACTATAAACAATGATATTTCCAACTAACAAAATTACTAAATTCATTTCCAAGTTGAGACATTATTAGATTTGTATACTCGACAAACTATTTAATATTATCTCCATCCTAAAATAATTGTTCAATTTGACTTTTCAAAGTCAAACTCGTTCAAGTTTGATCTTAACTATTTTTGTGAGTGTTATATAATATGTAATGCAAAATATATAATGCAAAATATATTAATCGATTGAGTTTTAAATGCATTTTTTACTGATATAATTTTTCATCAAGTATTATATAACATGAAAAAAATATTTGACTCTGAAAAGTTAAACTGGACACTTATTTTAAGAAGGAGTAAGTACTTAAAAGAGCTGAATGTTTAGCTGAAATCATTATTAGAAATGAGGTAGTCTAAATTTTGTATTCAAAAGATTAACGTTTTACAAGTTTAATTAAGAAGTAGATTAAGAACTCCGGATTTCAAATGTTTCAAATAATTTGTAGCTAATTAAATGAAGCTTATATTAAAGCGTATATAAATTTAGAAGCTAAGCAAAGACCCAAATTTACCTGAAATCTGCTCATATAGTGATCCTCCCCATAAGCTTTTGACAACATTTGAGCCATATCTCCATTCGGGTTCCATGGAAGAAATGGCACACTCGTATTCACCAAACCTTTAACTCTATCAGGCCTAAACATGCACAAATGCCAAGCAATAATTGCACCCCAATCATGACCCACAACAAACACTTTTTCACCTTCACTAGCAATGGCATCAATAAGCCCAATCATATCACCCACAAGATGATGGATAGTGAACTTGGTGATATCATTAAGTGGTGCATCTGTGGTCTCACCATAGCCACGCAGGTCAGGTGCCACAGCTCGGTAACCATGATCTGCTAAATAGACAATCTGGTGGCGCCATGAGTACCAAAGCTCGGGGAAGCCATGAATGAACAAGACTAATGGGCCTTGACCCTTTTGTGCTATGTGCATGTTGAGACCATTTGCACTTATTGTCTTGTGCTCTATACCCTCCATTTTGGTTTGTTTTTTGAGTAATGAGTTAAGATAGAAGAATTAAAAAAGTTGGTTGTCTGGATTGAAATATATCTGTGTGTAATTTATAGATAGGTACAATGTGTGTGAAAGAGATAGATGAGGTGTGTTTTTGTGTGTATACTGTGCTGGCTGCTACGGTGGCTAAGTTGACATTTTTTGTGGGTCATGATTAGGGTGCAATTATCTTCTTTTCTTATTTGAAATGATGAAAATATACTATTAAACTTCCAAACTATAACCATAACTTAAGTACTTAACATAGGCAACTTGGACATTCCCCAAGCTACACAGCGATATACTATACAAGCCCCCTCTACCATGTGGGCTCCACCTATTTTGATCAACATGTACAAATGTTAAAACAGACAATACAGACTGCAGCAGCATACAAAAAGTCAACACCCCCACTATAGGGGGCTTGAATAACTCAGCCCGATACAAATTATTAAAAGGCTATACAAACAAACAAATTCAAGTATTCAACTATAAAGCATTCATTCACCAATTCAACATTTTTTTTTTTCTTTCACACATGAGAACACTAAGACCAATATGTAGCCTACATCCTCACATACAGGCCTTAGAGAGAGTCCTCACTGTAAGGCCTCATCTACTCCAATAACACTATACAACAGAATTGACTACATTTCCATTTCCCTCCAATTATCAAGTCAAGATATGCAGATATCACCTTTTCCTCACATACCCTAACTTAATAGCTAAAAAGAAATGGCATCATCAAATCTATGCAAAACCTCTCCTCCAACCTGATATTACCACTATATTGACCACATTTCCTAAACCAAATATTAAACTATAAGTACTAAGACTAAGCGGAGTGGAGCTACTCGGAGGCGATAAGGAGCTGGGTCGCCGCCGGATCGCCGCCGGATCGCCGGCTACACCGCCCCCCCCCCCCCCCCCCCGGCGACTTGCAACCTGGCGATATATATGTATCGCCCGAATCGTTTTGAAGTTTTGATGCTTTTGATGTATTTTTGAACGTTAGCAAACGGATAGTAGTGTTTTTTTTTTTTTTTTTTTTTTTTTTTTTTTTTTTCAACCTTTCCTCACTATATATACATACATCACATATTACATATATCCTCAAACTATATCTCACATATATACACTCTCATTTCATAAAAAAAATGTATCCAAATCCTAATCAAAATAATATTGGCAGCCCGTACGGGTATCGTTTGGCACGTCCAAATGTCCCAAATCAACCGGATATAAATGATCCAAATTTACTTAATAACCCGGCATTGTTTCAATATATCCAACAAATGAACGTGGCGCCTAGTCAACCAATACCGGGTTTCATACCTTGGAATGCGTCACAAGAGGGATACGGTTTCGCCGGGGTTACTCAAAACACACCGGGTGGACATTTTGGTATAACATTTTTACTCTTTATTTACGTATATATATATTTTTATATATATATATCATTATATATATTTTTTTATATATATTTCGGTATATAATAATATATATATATATATATATATATATATATATATATATATATATATATATATATATATATATATATATATATATATATATATATCATTATATATTTTTTTTTATATATTTCGGTATATATATATATATATATATATATATATATATATATATATATATATATATATATATATATATATATATATATATATCATTATATATTTTTTTTTATATATTTCGGTATTATATATATATATATATATATATATTTCGGTGTATATATATATATCATTATATATTTTTTTTTATATATTTCGGTATATATATATCTCATTATATATTTTTTTTTATATATTTCGGTGTATATATATATATATATATATATATATATATATATATATATATATATATATTTCGGTATATATATATATATATATATATATATATATATATATATATATATATATATATATATATATATATATATATATATATATATATATATATATATATATATATTTCGGTGTGTATATATATATATATATATATATATATATATATATATATATATATATATATATATATATATATATCTCATTATATTTTTTTTTAACCCATATTTTTTTTTCTAGATCGTCAACGAGTCATTGACACTCCACCAATGACGCCAACTTCTCCGGACGTTGAAATCGTCCAAGAAACCCAACCGGAAGTCGAAGCCGGGGGATCTATACAACGTAGACAAAAAAGACAACACAAACGGAAACCCGCCAACGAACCGAGGTTGAGAACCACGGCTATTCCGTGGCAAAAAAATGAGGAGATGTGCCTATGCAAAGCTTGGTTGGAGGTTACCGAGGACCCACTAGAAGGTATTAAATTTTGTGTGTCTTTTTATAAATTTATATATACATTTACGGATATTTATATACATATGAAATGTTGTTTTATTTTTTGTAGCTAATTATCAAAAGGAGAGAACGTATTGGACCCGAATAACGAAGATTTTTTTGAAGCTCATGGGTGAGGAGATCGGATATCGTGAACCGGACGGGGTGAGTGCCAAGTGGAGGAAAATGCGCACACAAATCCAACATTTCAACGAGATCTATACTCGGCTCACAAATGCGAACAACCATCAAAGTGGTGCGAATGACGCCGACGTGATTAAAAAGGCCCTCGCCGAGTACCAGGGGACTTGGGGAAAAGCTTTTGGATTTGTGGAGATGTGGGATAAGTTAAGATATAGTTCAAAGTTTCATTACGTTACCGATTCATCAGACGTAAGAAAAAGACGGGGAGAACCAACTAAGAAAAGAACGAAAACGTCATCATCCGGCGATTATCAAAGTCAAGATTCGGATGCTCGTGTGAATTTAGATCTTAACTCATTGGACGAGGATGACGAGCCGGAGTTTCTGGAACGCCCGGTTGGAAGAGACACGACTAGGAAATCGAGTTCGAGTGTGGGGGGTTCTTCGGGCAAGGGAAAGGGGAAGTTGGATAATACTTTGGACGATATTTCGGGTCAATTGAGAGGGTTGATGGATCTCACTGCAAAAAGATTGGAGTATGGGGATAGAAAGTTGAAGGCAAAGGAAAATAAAATAAAGCTTGCCGAGTTGAAAGTGATGACCACTGACTACAGTGATCTTCCGGAACCCGAAAGATCAATCATGGAAAAAGCGAAACAAGAAATTATTCAAAAATATCGCGATGCGTAGTTTATTAATTTTTAAGTAATATATGTTTTAGGATTATTATTTATGTTTTATGAACAATATTTATGTTTGTATTAATTTTTAAGTAATATTTATGTTTTAGGATTATTATTTATGTGATATTGTTATTTTTATATAATATGTAATTTTAGTTATTATTTATATAATATGAAAAAAAAAAAAAAAAAAAAAAAGTTGAAAAAATAAAAAAAAAAACCAATCATTACAAGTGCCACGTGTCGCGAGTCGCCCCACCCTCCTGGGTAGCCCAACTCCCCCTTTTTTTTGAGGCTACCCAACTTGCTGACTCAGCGCCACGTGTCGCGAGTCGCCCCTTAGTTGGGTAGCCTCACTCCCTTTAGTCTAAAGTTGCAGCTCACCCTCACATCAATAGTATATAGTATATACAACTAATATAGGATAGGCAATTAGGCATCATCAGAAATACAGCAATACCAGTGGGAATCTAATACCAGACAATATCCCTTATCTTTCAAGGGTTGTGTTATACAAAAACACCCCCTATGGTCAACTGTACAAACTCGCGAAACAGACAGTACAACAGTTTGATGCATTCAATGATTGCAAACACACATTATAGGGGGTGTCAGGATAACATGCCATATCTTTCAATATGGCAAGAACAAATATATGATCAAGTAGTCTCATCTTTCATGACTCATTATTCCTAGTTGGGACAGTTTATCCAGACAACCCCAATAGGGGGTGTATGCAATCATTGGATGCAGCGGCCCGTTGTACTGTATGCTTTACGGGTTGTACATTTAACTAATATAGTGTAGGTCCGACATAATATGGGGTGTCAGGATAACACAACCCTTCCTAGCTACTTAAGGCTGGTAGGCAAGGTTCACCATAATTCACCATACACATCAGCGCCACGTTAGCTTTCTCTCTCCTCTCACTCCCCTTCACCTCACTTCACTATTTACTAGTCAAGGCAAACCCATCTTTCACCATAACTCCCATTTTTTTTTTTTTTTTTTTTTTTTTTTTTTTTTTGATACTTACACATTTAAAAATGTAAACGTTAAAATTTAAAATCACAACGTACGAAATAAAAACGTTACATAAACTGAAAATAAACATTACATAAATTTCTTGGAATTAAAACATTACATAAAGAAAAAATTAAAAATACTAAATTAAAAACTGGAATTAAATATTACGAGACAAATGCTCAACCAAATCGGCACGAAGGTTTTGATGCATTTGAGAGGATCTGATGTACCTCATAACCTTTCGCATTTCTTCATCAGATCGTATGGGGGTCATCCGGTTGATGTGCTTCCTCTGGGTACCATTCGGGAGATATTGCCTTTTTTTTGTCTTTTCGAATCATGTTATGTAATATGATGCAAGTATACATCATATTAACTATTCTTTCTTTTTTCAAAATTTTTGTGGGATTGGCAAGTACCGCCCATTTCTTCTTCAAAACACCAAATGCCCGTTCTACATCTTTCCTTGCCGATTCCTGCTTTTGCTTATACCTTATTCTCTTGTGGTCATCATCTGCTGGTTCTGGAATCGTCTTAACGAGTGTTGCCAATTCCGGATATATCCCGTCAACAAGATAGTACCCAAATGGGTAAGTTACCCCATTAGCAACAAATGGAATCTCCGGTGCGATTCCTTGTTTAAGATCGTTAAATAAAGGAGAGTGATCCAGAACGTTGATGTCGTTGTTCGCCCCAGAAGTACCAAAGAAAGCATGCCATATCCATAAGTCTTGTGACGCAACCGCTTCCAGCAAAATGAACGGAGTCGAACCATGATCACGTCTAACATATTGACCTTTGTGTGCATTCGGACAACCAAACCACTCCCAATCTGTACAGTCAAGGCTTCCTAACATACCCGGAAAGCCGTGTATTTCTTCGTGACGTTGATAAAGCTTTATGACATCAGTCATAGTGGGTTTTCTCAAATACTCTGGACCAAAAATATCCATAACAGACTTACAGAAATGATCAAGTGATCGACGAGAAGTTTTTTCACCCATCTGCAGATATTCGTCTAAAGCATCAGGAACCGCGCCGTATGCCAATTGACGAATTGCGGAGGTGCACTTCATCAACGCTGAAATGCCTTCTTTTCCGGTACAATCAACATTACTACTAAAAAATGGATCATGAATAGTTACCTCCCGAACTATCCAGTTGAAAAGAGTTCGACTCATTCGGAAACTCTTTCGGAAACAACGTTCATCGTAGAACGGGTTCTCAGAAAAATAGGCGTCGACTAAACGTTCATGAGCACCATAATGATCTCGTTGAAGGCGTTTTATCGCCGTGCGATTTGCTTTTCGTGTATTGTTAAAAAACGACAACAATCTTGCAATAAATTTGAATCTCCGACTTGTAACTTCTCGTTCTTCTTCTGAGTCGGTGAACATAATCGTATCGGAATTCATTTGGAAAATAAAAGGAATGAGATATATGTTGTTTGAACGGAATGAGATATATGTTGTTTGAATGATATATTGAGAAGATATGTATAAATATGATGGGTTTTGTGTGTATTTTATAGAAGAAAAATGTGGGGTGTTGAATTTTTTTATTTTTATTTATTTATTTATTTTTTTTTTACTTGCAACAGATACATTTACAAAAAATGGCAGCATATTCGATGTTCATAATGGTGAAGCGTTCACCATAATGCTTCTTGGAAAAGGTGAGTTGCGCGTGCATAATGGTGAGAGGCAAGGAAGCCTCACACGTGTAATGGCCACAATGGTGAAGAAATTGGCCCTTGTCGAGCAGTCTAAGATCATTTACTTGGGGGTGCAATTATTATATTGCTTGGCATTTAGCAACGAATTATTTACTCTCTCCGTTCCAAAATAACTGTCTCATAACAAAAAACACACAGTTTAGAAATCATAATTATTATTGTTTTTTCTCTCTTACTTTTTTTGTTGAATGACAATTTACCCTTAAATAATTAATTAATGTCTTATTTAAAGTTTGTAATATTAATTTCAGTTAAAGTTAATATGATAACTCAATCAAACTTCCCTATCTATATTTTTAGCAATGAACAATTAAATTAAGACATCTCAACTAATGCCTAGTAAATGATGCCTTAGGTGCAAATGTGCAATCGAATTATTTATTTCAACTACCGAAATTGACGCATCTTGATGACTTAGTAAATGTTTAAAAAGAAAAAGGAGTAAAGGAAAGATAAATGTAATATGTACGTGATGGTTGATATTTTCAATAATGTTTCATTATTTTATTTATCATTTTTGATTGATCTAAATAACTTGTTTAGCGTTTTTTACGAGCTTACTACTCCCTCTGTCTTAAAATTATTGACCACCGACAAAAAACACGCAGTTTAAAGAAAATGCAATTTTTATTGCTTTGAATTATGCAAAAACAACAAAATGGCAGTTTACATTTTTTCAATTAATTAATGCTTTCAATTAATTTTGTAAATAATAATTTTGATTAGGGGTGATATGGTTTACTCAAACAATTTCAACTTCTATTTTTAGTAGTAGACAGTAATATTTGAATGGAGGGAGTGAAATTTTGAAGATAAAAGAGATTGATAGCTTAATGAAGGACATGATGATAATTTCTCACATAGTATAAAGTATATCATAGAGATTCTATTATATGAGCAAAAATACATTGTCATTATGTCACATAAGGCAATGCCAGATATAAATACTACGGAGTACTAATTTAACTACACATGCATTATGTGTTTTTAATGTAACATATATCAAAATATCAACAACGAGTAGTTAACCGATTAAAGAGGGTTTTGGAGAAAATAAGTCAAGCGTTCATTCTCGACTCATGGTTACTAAAGGTCACCAGAACAAGTGTTTATTGCATAAGGCTAGGTCATTGGGTAATAGTCAATCAACACTCAAAAAGGGTGCATGAAGTAAGGATTTATCCGCTAATTTAAACATTTTGAGGAAAATATCAACATCGAGTTGGTTTTAGCAGATTTTGTATTGATCAAGATACTTGATTCAATGTTTGGCGCAAGAGTATATGTTATTGCGATGAAAAACGGCTTAATGATCTTGCCCTAATGGACTTGTACTCACATAAGTAACAAATTTGAGCCTCTACTTTGACCCTTTTGTGCTATATGGATGTTGAGCCCATTAGCACTTACTGTCTTGTGCTCTATTGTTACGCCTCAATTTTTTTGACATAAATTTTAGGGCAAATGTCACAAAAAGGTATTCAATTTAGGGTCCATTTCCAATCAAGGTATCCAACTTTTTTTCTTGCACAAAAAGGTTCCCAACTTTTTTTTTGGCGGATTTGGGTTTTTTTTACTAACGGGCGTTAACTCAGTTCGTTAGTAAGTTACATGTTTGGTCCTCGAATTCTTATACTCATTTCATGCAACATCCAAAAAAAAAAAAAAATTCAAAAAATATTTAAAAAAAAATTATCAAAAAAATAAAAAAAATTTCGAAAAAAAAGTTCGAATT
Source organism: Artemisia tridentata subsp. tridentata (assembly GCA_021014915.2). Classification (NCBI taxonomy): domain Eukaryota; kingdom Viridiplantae; phylum Streptophyta; class Magnoliopsida; order Asterales; family Asteraceae; genus Artemisia; species Artemisia tridentata. Next base: position 284,875,793 of record CP139501.1, read on the forward strand.
TTTTTTTAAAAAAAATAAAAAAAATTTTCGAAAAAAAAAATTTCCAAAAAAATTAAAAAAATTTCGAAATTTTTTTTTTTAAAAATATTTCGAAAAAAAAATTTTGAAAAAAATTTAAAAAAATTCGAAAATATTTTTTTTTTAAATATTTCAAAAAAATAATTTTTTTTAAATATTTCGAAAAAAATTTAAAAAATTTCGAAAATTTTTTTTTTTAAATATTTCGAAAAAAAAAAAATTCGAAAAAAATTAAAAATATTTCGAAAATTTTTTTTTTAAAAAATATTTCGAAAAAAATTAAAAAAATTTCGAATTTTTTTTTTTAAAAATATTTCGGAAAAAAATTTAAAAAAAAAGTATTTTTACGAAATATTTTTTTAAAATTTTTTTTTAATTTTTTTACGAAATTTTTTTTTAAAATTTTTTTTCGAAATTTTTTACAAAATTTTCTTTTAAAATTGAAAAATTTTTACGAAATTTTTTTAAAATTTTTTAAAAGATTTTTTAAAAATATTTCGAAATTTTTTAAAAAAATATTTTGAAATATTTAAAAAAAAAAATTTTTTCGAAATATTTAAAAAAAAAAAAATTCGAAATTTTTTTAATTTTTTTCGAAATATTTTATAAAAAAATTTTTTCGAAATTTTTTTAATTTTTTTCGAAATTTTTTTTTCGAAATATTTAAAAAAAATTTTTTTTTCGAAATTTTTTTTTTCGAAATATTTAAAAAAATTTTTTTTTGAAAATTTTTTAATTTTTTTCGAAATATTTAAAAAAAAAAAATTTTCGAATTTTTTAAAATTTTTTTGAATTTTTTTTTTTCGAAATATTTAAAAAAAAAAAAATTTCGAAATTTTTTTAATTTTTTTGGAATTTTTTTTTTCGAAATATTTTTTAATTTTTTTTTTATTTTTTCGAAAATTTTTTTTATTTTTTTTTAAAAAAAAATTCGAACTTTTTTTTCGAAATATTTTTTATTTTTTTGATAATTTTTTTTTAAATATTTTTTGTATTTTTTTTTTTTTTTGGATGTTGCATGAAATGAGTATAAGAATTCGAGGACCAAACATGTAAAAAAATAAATTTGAAATTGTTTTTGGATGTTGCATGAAATGAGTTAACGACCTCAAGGACCAAACATGTAACTTACTAACGAACTGAGTTAACGCCCGTTAGTAAAAAACCCAAATCCGCCAAAAAAAAAAGTTGGGAACCTTTTTGTGCAAGAAAAAAAGTTGGATACCTTGATTAGAAATGGACCCTAAGTTGGATACCTTTTTGTGCCATTTGCCTTAAATTTTATTAATAAACAACCGATACATAATATATAATAGTTGTATTTTATTTCTATTTAAAAACATCATCAAAAGAAATGAATACAACTCAATTTATAAAAATCCAATATTTTCACTTTTTAAAACAAATGGGGTAACATGTCGTAGCGGGAGCAATCTTGGTTCTCGAGTGCTTAGCAAGTAAGAATTGCAATCTTCTAAGTTATCAACCTTTCTCGATCATCTCCATAAGCTCATTACCTAAGAGTGCACAAAGAGTACGGGTTAGCATAAAGTTAAGTGAGTAACACGGGTTTTACAATAAAACAATACTTTTTCATAACACGTTATTTCAACAAAATCAACCATTATAGTGATGCTAAAACGATATTAACACCGAGTAAACAACCTAGACCTAACACATAGTTGGGTCTCAATAATACTCAACACACCGCTAAGGATCCAAGGCCCGTGTCCTCACTCAGATTGACACGGTCACACATATCCAACATCCACACTAATAACAAAATATTAACCACTCAATAAACAAGACAATAAATAACAACCAACACGACTTGGTTGTGCATCCCCGTATTCAAATCCACCGTGTACTCACCTCAAGTCCCGCTAATGGCATAAATAAGCTTTCCCCAATCCTTTTTAGTTTCTTGAAGCATTCCCATACAATTTCATATGCCACACATATATTACTCATATAATATCATATAACCAAGTGAGCTAGTCGAACCATGTTCTAGTGCATTGCGACACCCCTTTTTAAAACGCATATGAAACTATTCGTTTTTGTTACCATTATAAATAACCATTTCGTCAACACGATAACATACTCATTACATCTAATAAATGACAAACCAAACACACCAAGATTTACTATGCGTACACATACTCTAACAAAGTCCCCAAAACTTGTTATTTACTCAAATGACGATACAATCATCATTCAATAACAAACAAGGCATCCTCTTAACTCATACATATTTTTGTACTCTCACATACTTCTAAAGTTATACACAGTAACCTAAAACCATTATAGCTTGCGAAAAGACAACAACCTTAATAACACTTAACAAAACAACATCTCATTCTACCCACATTTCTGACCCAATAGACTAATTTAACATTCTGACATAATTTCAGCGTGAATCAGGTTCTGAGACTATTTTTAAATGAAAGTACACACTTATATCTTTCCAACGACATATGGCACGACTTATTTCGAGTTACGGTCACAAAACTGGTTAAATCTAAACCGACCCAAAACTGGAGGAACCAAAGTTAGGTTGACCATTGAGATATCTAAACTGGAGGAACCAAAGTTAGGAACCAAAGTTAGATTACTCTCCAGTTGTTGACTTTCTATCCAACCTAGGTTAACCCTTGAGATATCTAAAGATCCTCTTAACAGCTGTTAAATGAGAAACCTTAGGAGTTTCTTGAAATCTTGCACAAGCACAAAAAGAGAACATGATATCAGGTCTTGATGATGTGAGATACATCAAAGAGCCTATCATAGATCTGTATGTGTGTACATCTACATTGTCTCCATTTATATCTTTAAGAAGAGGCTTCTCAGAGTCTATTAGTGTGCTTGCCACTTTTGAATCAGCAAATTGAAATTTCCTTAGAATCTCTGCAACATATTTATCTTGACTGATAAAAATGCCTTCATTTGATTGCTTAACTTGCAGACCCAAAAAGAATGTAAGTTCCCCTATGGAACTCATTTGAAACTTATCATGCATAAGTTTCTCAAACTCTAAACACATCTCCTTTGTGGAAAACTAGAAGGGGGGGGGGGGTTTGAATAGTTTTACGTCTTTTTAATTTATGAAAACTTTTGTTTACTTTTTAAAACTTCGATTCTATCTTATGTGAATTCAACTCTTGATCAATATGAACAAATATAAACAAATATAGATAAGCAATGCAAGTAAAGTAAATATAATGAAATGAAAGAAAGAGATGGAAAGATCAAACCACAACACGGAGATTTATAGTGGTTCGGCTACAAGGACACCTTCCTTGCCCTACTCCACTCCTCGAGTCACCTACTCGAGAGTTTTCTTCACTATGTCAACAAACTCCCTTATGGCGGAGAAAACCTTACACAACTTTAGCTTACACTGGCTTAACGACACAAAGCTAGATGTCGAGTTCTAATCGTAGCTAGAACCAATCTCACGACTTGTACACAACTTCTACACAACTTAATCACGACTTCTTCACGACGGCTTCACGACGGCTTCACGACTTCTTCACGACTTCTTCTTCACGACTACTTCACGACTACTTCACAACTACTTCTACACTACTTCTTTACAACACAACTAGTTACTTACACTTAGATCTACTTATCACAACTAGACAACACTTTACACAACTACAATGATGATATGGGTTAAACTATAATACTTCTTCTCTAGTTGAAGGAGTATTCTTCTTTTGCACTTTGATGGTGGAAGCTTGGATCACTTAGAAACCAATGCTTAAGAGAATATGATCAAAGGGTTTTTGAAAGGATTTACAAGATTTAAAACAGAATGTTTGGGTGTGCAAAAGGTGAGTAAAAATTCAGGGGAAGACTGGTATTTATAGGCAGAAAAACTGGACAGCTGGGAGCTACTGGAGCGTGGCCAGCCCCCTTAAATATGGGGGCGGTCCCCTTAATTTTAAGGGGGCCGCCTAGTATAATTAAGGGGGCCGCCCCTCCCTAGCCGTTGCCCAGATTTGTCTTTTTGTGGGGAAGGTTTTTCTGGAATATTTTTACTGATTTTGGTTGAAAATTTGAATTCATAAATTTATAATGAATTAAACATTTTTATTTATTACCAAAAATGTTTTTCTAAAAGATATAAAATGTTTTTGACATTTTATAAAAAATCTAGTGTTTAAGAAAATGTTCATTTGATCATATAATGCATTAAGCATTAGTTCATTCATACCTTAAGTGATTTGAGTTGTAGAAATAGATATTTACAACTAAATACTTGTTTACGTCATAATTTTCCGATTAATGATTTTACATTTTGTGATTATCAAAACGTAGAGATATCGAAAAATATTAATAACGTGTTTAGGCATTATTTATATCAACAATCTCCCCCTTTTTGATGATTACAAAATCTAAACTCATTAAATCTAAAAATTAGTTTTTAGACAAGTATTTAGTGAGTTTACATCTATTTCTCCCCCTTTTTGTAGAATCAAAAAGGTTTAACCGACAAGTTTTAAGTGTAAAAGTGTCGTATGAGAACTCCCCCTTGATGTGTACTCCCCCTCGTTTGGGGGCACCAAGGAAACGAGCTATGGAACGCTTGCAAGAAAAATGTTAGAAGCACAAGTATATGTAACAACAATAAGCAAGCATATAGAATAAGAACATTCATTTAATAAAAGTGTTGTGTATAAATACACAACCAAGTAGATTACAACATAAGGCATGCAAACATTCAAACAAAAACAACTAATGATACTACATAATCGTCCTAGGAGTACATGATCTTCCATGGAGCTTGCATACAAAAAGGTTTTGAAAATTATTTTTAAGCATTGCATATGCTTAATTGGGTGAAAATGGAGGTGGTGGTGGTGTAGTGGGTGAAGGTGGTGGTGGTGGTGGGTTGGTAATCATGTGTTCAAGTGATGAAAACATGTAGTGTATCTCATCTCTAAGACCAAAGATTATGGTCCGGTTATGGATGCAACAAAGACAATTGTCACCATGGGCTTCAAGCAATGCCCAAGGTATAGGAAAGAATGGTTGTGGGGTTGGTGATGGTGAGAAATGAGCATCAAGAGGTGTGATGGGTGATAAGGAAATGGTAAGTTGGGTGTATGAAGGTTCTTGAGTGGATGGTGGTGATGATGCTCTTGGTGATGATGTTAGGTGAGTGTTGATGTAGTCATTGATGGATGAAGTGGATGGTATGGAGGAAGAGGATGCTCCATGGGTAGAGGGTGTTTTTGATGGAGCATTTGGTGCACTTGGGGATGAACATTGAGGTGGTGGTGATGGAGTTTTGATGTCATCTTGGGTTAGGTCTATGAAAGGTTGTTTTGGTGGTATGATGACAAGTCTTTGCTTCCTTGGAGTCTTAGAGATGGAGGATTTTGGTGATAACATGGTGGTTTTGGATGGTGAAGGATGATGGAATGAGAGGTGATTATATGGAGGGATTTTATAATATGAAAGTGTGGTTGGTTTAGGTTAATTTTTGAGGTTTTGTAGGAAGATTCCAATACTAGTTCGTCCATAAGGAGAAATGGTAGCTAGGGCTAGGTAAAAGTGGTCACAAGATGCAAAAGAAAACAGTAAATTTTACTGTCCAGATGGCCGGTCCCCTTAATTGTTGGGCGGCCCCCTTAAAATTAAGGGGACCGCCTAGGAAATTAAGGGGGCCGCCCATCTGGTGTTTTCCCAGGCGACCAAATTTGAAAAATTTCCAGAAAAAGGTCATTTTTAGGGTGTATTTGCAGCAAGTTCCATTTGAATCATGTACATCAAGAATGATTAAATATTATCAATAGCATATTAAACAAATAATATACATATTTAAGACTAAAAAAAAAATATTAGAAGCATAGGCATATTATATCAACTAAATATGTAGCTTAGTACTAACATGACATAAGTTTAACATCTAACATAATAAAAGTCATGTCAAGCAAATGTTAAGATAATATTACTACATATAAATGTCTAAACATAACATCAACAATATCAACTAAACACTCATCAAACATGTCTACTTCTTCTTCTTTCCAAACATCTTTCCAAGTGTCTTTCCAATAGACTAGAAACTGCCTCGTACTTCTTGGTGCATCTGCTGTGTGGTGTTGAGTAGTTCGGTTTGTCTTCTGAAGAGTAGTTCGTCTGTTCTTTCGGAATAAGAAGGAACTTGATACTCGGTGTAATCAAGATCCGGGAGGTTTTCAACGAAGGTCCTAGGTGATGGGGCACTAGCATGTGATGTGCCCTCCTCCGCATCATCTTCATCATCATCGTCTCCTTGATGAGACGTAGAACCACGAGGTGGGAGTGATACAGATTTACGAGATTTTCCCTTGTCGCTTCGGGAGTGACGAGCACGGACACGAACAAGTGGATTAAGGACCGGTTGAACAGACTCATAAATTGGACTCTGAAGATGTGGATAGTGTACCATGACATGATTGTAGAGACGAGTGAGAAACATGCCATACGAAAGATTTGCATTATGAGTGTTTTTGGCGGACATGATACGGAACACAAAGAGATATGCCAAATTGTACGGCTGTTCAGCAACAATACAATACAACATGTGAGCTATGCTTGCCATGACATGATCACGGTGACCACCGGTACCGAACGCATTCTCACGAATGAGTTCTTCCCAACGCTTCATGTCGGGGCGTAACTCCTTGAGGAGGATTTGGTTTTCATGGATGTCAACATCTTTTGACTTGATCTTTCGGTTAGTCGTACCACGAGCTAGCCCAAGATATTGACGAATTTCTTTGGAGGATGGAATCTCAGAGTAGTAAGGACCCTGTTGAGGTCAATGTTGCTCAAGAGATGAGAGATCCCACTCATTTGAGAAGACGGCTTGACCAGAGTAGGGGATTCTTAGAATTTGACCGAATTGAGCGAGAGTAAGAGTAATGAATTCGAGTTGAATCATAAAAGATATGAGGATATAGCCATTGGGATCGGTTTGCACCGTCACTTGGCTATAGAAGTCAAGAACAAAGTGGGGAATGATAGGCTCATTTATTTTGTAGAGACAATCAAGACTAACGTTGGAGAACATTCGTTCGATATAGTCGGATTCATAGAACGATGGATACACAATTCTCCCCTCATGAATGTTTCTATCTTCAATGGGACGATAGAAACAAGCAACAGCGGGAGAAATGCTTGGAGTGGCAGAGATTTTTGGAATGTAATCTTTTGTTTTTGAGACATCACCAACCGTCACTTTAGGCATTTTCACCTATACAAGATAGGAACAAAAAAAACAAGATAAAAAAAAATGCATATGTCATATACACTACTTATGTGGAACACAAACATACTTTGACTCTAAAAATTAAATCCTAAGAAGTAGTTTGCCATGTTCCTTAATTTTAATTTTTAACTCGTTTAAAATATAATGTTAAGAAGTAGTTATCAGAATATTTTGATAAAGAACCAAAGATATCCAAACGCTCCTTTATACATCATAAGTCATTTTGAAATGTGGCTAGATAAACATTAGATTGTATGTCTAGCTATTTCTTACGAGTATTCATGTTAAGAGACTTATGAAAAAGATGAAAACATAGATTTTGACTCAAAAATATGTTTTAATTCATTATGCCAAACGCCCCTTTTTCTAGAAAAAAAATAAAGACTCATCTCTCAATATACATATGAATTATGTATCTTGATGACTCACAATGACTAGTTACATGTTTATAAACTTGTTCATTAGTTGTGAAATTTATTTTGACTTGGTTTTGGCTATTTTATGACCTAATCCAAACACCCTCTTATGTTTATAAAATCGTTTTTCATGATTCAAAAAGTGTATTTTTAGGATTAAAAGTTGTGAAATTGTAATGTGGTTAGTTTAGTCAAGTGTTTAAGGCATTTTTCAACAATGTTCAACAAATTTTGAATGAGAGTGTTTGGTTTTTCAAAATTTTGGCATGAGGGTTTTAGATTACTTACATTCTAGGTGTATTAAGCACTCCAATCCTATGGGGAGCATTTGGCAATGGCATTCCTAGACTTAATTTCAATAAAAATTCGAATTTGAACAATTTGAATAAAATACCTAATCATGAATGGACTCAAAATTTGATGAAATTAGATGAAATGTGTATTGAAAAACTTACAATATATGTTGCTAATCGAGTTATAAGTGTTTGCCCCTTGTGAATTTGGCTCGATTTGGTGATTTGGTGGGTGATTTTGAGTGTTTTGGTGTTGGTTCTTTCGTACACAGCAGATAAGGAGGAAGGTGTTTTGAGAAAAGGGAGTGTTTGGCTAAAATTCAAGAGGGAAAATGATTTTTGGCTGCATCAGATGGCCGGTCCCCTTAAACATTAAGGGGGCCGCCCACGATAACAAGCCGGTCCCCTTAATTTTAAGGGGGCCGCCCGCCAAAATTTGGAATTTTAGGATTTTGTTTCTGACGGCAAAATATTTAAATGCATATATTTATAGATTTATAATATATCAAAAATACGTTGGGTTTTATTGGCACGAGGAAGGAATACTTGACATTTTATTAACATTTCGTTAAGAAAATATTTCTTGAGAATTTTGGATAAAATAGTCAAGATGTCAAGTCGACAAAGGTTTTAGGGAGTGAGAGTAAATGTGCAAATATATATATATATATATATATATATATATATATATATATATATATATATATATATATATATATATATATATATATATATATTGTGTGTAAACGTGGGATGTTGAATGGAGTCGAGAAATGATGAGGTAATGACGGAGATAGGTGCTGACGGCGACGGGAGTTTGTTTCATCCATAGTTTTCTTGACGTGACGGTCGAAGTGTTATTTCTACGTTAATCCACTTAACTCACTTTTCTTCATCACCATGAGTTATGTGATAGTGGACACGGAAGATTTTCGTGTTGAACGTTAAAGTTCAAAAGAGGCAAAGGGGAAGAAAAGGTTCGAGGACGAACAATTTCTTTTAGTTCTAGATAGTCAACAAATGACGTATCTAGGTTATGTGCGAATATATTTATATATGTATATAGTATATTTATATATGTATTTATATTAGATATATGTATAAGAGATTATCTTCTAACTAACACGCAAGAACCAACTTAACTAGGCATTAAAGCTTACGGGGGCATGCAATTTCCTAGTTCCTTAGTCCTAAGCATATAACATAGAGTAAGACATGAAAGAAAGGCGTACCCTTTAGTCTTTAATAAGTAGTCTTCAAGCACTTCAAAAAGTTTATGTTGACTCATAGAAGTCAATCAATGGAGAGATGCCGAAATTCCCGATGAGTGAACACTTTAGCCACTTGGTCCCCATTGTCCAATTTGTCCATAGTTGTTTGGACCGAACATGGTTTGCAATTGACTAGGAAGCATGTATGGTGGAAGTATTCCCCAATGATTGAAACTTGGTGGATTTGAATAATTCCACATTGGGTGAGTATTATTTTGACGGTTTGGTCTATTTTGGTTTCTTCTAGGTTGAGGTGTTTTAGGCCGAGGGTGAGGACTAGGTGGTCTTCTAGGAGGAGGTGTTTTTGACCTAAGCTTTGGTTTAGAGTATTCTACTTCGGTTTTTAAAGATGGTTTGTAGAAAGCTTTTATTTCCTCATTATTAGCTATGGGTATTTTTCTATCTTTCATAAGTATATACTTAGGTTTTGACTCTAAAGGTTTTTGCTCACTAGTTTCACATTCAAATTTTACATTTTTAGTTTTACTATTTGAATCTTCAGTTGAATTAAATCCTAATCCGGTTTTATCACTTGATACTCTTTGAATACTTATTATTTCCCTAAGTGAATTACTACTATTTTCGAATTTGTTGAGTTTACAAATTTCCTTCCTAAGTATTTCGTTTTCATTTTTAGTTTCTTGACATGTTTTACATTCAAAAATTTCTTTCCCTTTTTCTAAGTTATGTAGTTTAATTTTTAATTCTAATATTTCCTTTTCTAATTGGTTATTTACATGTTTTAGTGATTTATTTTTACTCATTACTTTTTGACCTAGTTTGCATAGTCTATTATATTCACTATCTAAGTCTTTTTCATCTAATGATAAATATTCATCACTAAAGTATTCGGTTTCGGAATGTACCTCACTTGATGTCTTAGCCATAAGACATTTCTCCTCTTTTGTAGTTTCTTTCTCGTCTTCGTCACTATCACTCCATGCTCCTCCAACGAACGCCTTTTGGTTTTGCTCCTTTGACATCATAGGACATCTTCCGATAAGATGATTTGGATCACCGCATTTGAAGCACTTCCTCTCGCTCTTGCTACCTTTGTCGTCTTTGTTTCTTTGGATTGTTTTCCTTTCGTCATGTGGTTGTCTAACGAATCTTCCTCGTCTTTTGAAAAACTTCTTGAAGTCTCTTACGGCCATGGCATATTCTTCATCATCACTTTCGGAGGTTGAGCTATCCTCGTCACTTGATGCTTTCCTAGCTTTCAATGCGATTGACTTGCTTTGCTCTTTCTTTCCTTTGACCATCTCGGAGTCTTTCTTGATTATTGCTTTGTAGACTTTCAAGTTGCCAATCAACTCGTCAAGTTGAAGAGTTGACAAGTTCTTCGATTCTTCAATCGCCGTAACTTTAGCTCGCCATTTTGGATGAAGAGCCCTAAGAAATTTCCTGACAAAATTCTTACTAGAAAAACTCTCATCAAGTGCCTTTAAACTTGTGATGATTGTGTTAAACCTAGCAAACGCATTATCAATTGATTCCTCTTCCGGAATCGTGAATTGTTCATATTGTTGAACAAGAAGATCTATTTTATTATCTTTGACTTGACTATTACCTTGGTGAGTTATTAGTAAAGAGTTCTAAATTTCTTTTGCGGTTTCGCACATAAAGATTCTTTCGTATTCTTTACGTGGTAATGCATTATAAATAACCATTTTAGCCTCATTATTTTTAGAAAGTTTTCTTTTTAAATCATCACTTTGTTTTTCAAAAGGTACAACTTCATCCTTTTTAGTTTCAAGATTATGTTGAATAGGTAAAAAATCACCATTAGTAATAACATGCCAAAGATCTAGATCTTTTGATTTCACATAAGTTTCGAATCGATTTTTCCAATAAAGAAATCCATCACTTTCAAATAGTGGTGGTCTTTGCATGGATTGCCCTTCTAAATATTTTTCAGATTCCATAGATCGTTTCAAGTTTTAAAATACAGTTTATTTTAAAAATCTTGTTTGACGTAGCTCTTGATACCAATTGTGGAAAACTAGAAGGGGGGGGGGGGTTGAATAGTTTTACGTCTTTTTAATTTATGAAAACTTTTGTTTACTTTTTAAAACTTCGATTCTATCTTATGTGAATTCAACTCTTGATCAATATGAACAAATATAAACAAATATAGATAAGCAATGCAAGTAAAGTAAATATAATGAAATGAAAGAAAGAGATGGAAAGATCAAACCACAACACGGAGATTTATAGTGGTTCGGCTACAAGGACACCTTCCTTGCCCTACTCCACTCCTCGAGTCACCTACTCGAGAGTTTTCTTCACTATGTCAACAAACTCCCTTATGGCGGAGAAAACCTTACACAACTTTAGCTTACACCGGCTTAACGACACAAAGCTAGATGTCGAGTTCTAATCGTAGCTAGAACCAATCTCACGACTTGTACACAACTTCTACACAACTTAATCACGACTTCTTCTTCACGACTACTTCACGACTACTTCACAACTACTTCTACACTACTTCTTTACAACACAACTAGTTACTTACACTTAGATCTACTTATCACAACTATACAACACTTTACACAACTACAATGATGATATGAGTTAAACTATAATACTTCTTCTCTAGTTGAAGGAGTATTCTTCTTTTGCACTTTGATGGTGGAAGCTTGGATCACTTAGAAACCAATGCTTAAGAGAATATGATCAAAGGGTTTTTGAAAGGATTTACAAGATTTAAAACAGAATGTTTGGGTGTGCAAAAGGTGAGTAAAAATCCAGGGGAAGACTGGTATTTATAGGCAGAAAAACTGGACAGCTGGGAGCTACTGGAGCGTGGCCGGCCCCCTTAAATAGGGGGCGGTCCCCTTAATTTTAAGGGGGCCGCCTAGTATAATTAAGGGGGCCGCCCCTCCCTAGCCGTTGCCTAGATTTGTCTTTTTGTGGGGAAGGTTTTTCTGGAACATTTTTACTGATTTTGGTTGAAAATTTGAATTCATAAATTTATAATGAATTAAACCTTTTTATTTATTGCCAAAAATGTTTTTCTAAAAGATATAAAATGTTTTTGACATTTTATAAAAAATCTAGTGTTTAAGAAAATGTTCCTTTGATCATATAATGCATTAAGCATTAGTTCATTCATACCTTAAGTGATTTGAGTTGTAGAAATAGATATTAACAACTAAATACTTGTTTACGTCATAATTTTCCAATTAATGATTTTACATTTTGTGATTATCAAAACGTAGAGATATCGAAAAATATTAATAACGTGTTTAGGCATTATTTATATTAACATCCTTCCTTGTAGATCCAAAGATGATATCATCCACATACACCTGAACTAGAAAAAGATCCTTCTTGTGCTTCTTGATGAATAATGTCTGATCAATCTTGCCTCTTTGAAATCCATTTTCAATTAAATAGGAAGCCAGTGTTTCATACCATGACCTTGGAGCCTGATGAAGGCCATAAAGAGCCTTGACTACCTTGTACACCTTTTCTGGATATTCTGGATCAATAAAACCTGGAGGTTGTGAGATATAAACCTCCTCTTCAATAGTACCATATAAGAAAGCACTCTTGACATCCATTTGATAAACTGTGAAGCCCATAAATGAAGCATAAGCTAAAAATAATCTAATGGCTTCAATTCTTGCTACTGGAGCAAAAACCTCTTCATAGTCTATCCCTTCCTCTTGTGTATACCCTTGGGCTACAAGTCTAGCCTTATTCCTTATCACTATGCCCCTTTCATCCCTTTTATTCCTGAAAACCCATTTAGTGCCAATTACCCTTACACCTTTGGGTAAATCCACTAGCACCCAAACCTTCTGAATTTTAAATTGGAGAAGCTCCTCTTGCATAACTTCTACCCAGCTTGAATCATCTAAGGCCTTGAGAACATTCTTGGGTTCTGCTTCAGAGAGGAAACATACAAATAAGCAAGAGTTTGCATACTCATGCTGCTTTGATGCATAAAGGGCATCAAGAAGCCCTTGTTGGTTTGAAGACATAAGTTGCTTCCTTGTCTTCACACCAGATTGTACATCTCCAATCACATTGTCCAGGGAGTGGACTTTGTGAATCCTTGTGTGTGGTGTAGTAGGAACTTGATAGTTAGGTGGGATATTGTTGAAATCCACCTCATCTTCTGAGAATTATGCTTCATTTGAGTCTGATGTGTCAGCAGTAGAAACATTTGGACTAGCAGTAGAAACATTTTGCCTAGCAGTAGCTTGCTCTGTCTCAGAAGTACTATCATCATTAGAACTGTTAACCGGATTCTTTTGTTCCTTAGTTCCATCTTCCTTGTTTTCATCTTCAATCCCTTCTTTAGCTTTATCAGAAGAAGGTTCATCATTTATTGAAGTTGAATCCACACTTGTCCATATTGGCATCATCACATAATCTTGATCTTTCTCTTTTCTTAACCTTGCCTTATTTGTTGCATTATCAGCTTCTGAACCTGAAAAATCATTAGTTTCTACAACAATAGGCACATAATTCATTGATTTGGTTAGTGACTCAAGATCAAATAGCCATTTGGGACCTTCACCTGCTACATTGGATTTGTTTTCTAGAAATTCCACATGCAGGTCTTCCTCAACTCTCCTAGTTCTTGAGTTGTATACTCTAAATGCTCTGCTATTGAGAGAATATCCAACTAAGAATCCTTCATCTGCTTTACCATCAAATTTTCCTAGATGGTCTAAGGTATTCAGAATTGTCACATGACATCCAAAAGGTCTAAGAAATCCTATTGCATGAGTTCTTCCTCTAAAAAGCTCATAAGATGTCTTATTGTGAGACTTAGCTACTAAAACTCTTTTCTGGACATAGCAAGCAGTATTAACTGCTTCAGCCCAAAAAGTGATAGGCATCTTAGAGTCAGCTAACATGGTTTTAGCAGCCTCTATGAGTGTCCTATTTCTTCTCTCAGCTACTCCATTCTGCTGAGGAGTTCTAGCAACACTAAATTCTCTTCTAATACCCTTTTCCTTGCAGAATTCATCCATAACTCTATTCTTAAACTCTGTCCCATTATCACATCTAATGACTTTTACTTTCTTTTCTACTAAGTTTTATATCTCTGTAATGAATGTTTTAAGAATGCTAGAAGTCTCATCCTTAGAACTTAAAAAGAAAACCTATGTAAATCTGCTATAGTCATCAGTAACAACTAGACAAAATATTTTATGCTTAATACTACTCACATTTGTAGGTCCAAATAAGTCCATATGAAGCATAAACAATGATTGATCAATAAAGTTAAAAATCTTGGGCTTACAAGTGGCCTTATGTTGTTTGCCTTTAAGACAAGCAATGCATGTTTGGTCATTTTCAAATCTTTTCTGAGGTAAACCTCTTACCAAACCATTTTTGACAATTTTATTTATGGTTTTGAAATTAATGTGACCAAGCCTCCCATGCCATTTTATTGACTCATCCAATGTGGCTTTTGCAAGCAAACAAGTAAGATTCTCTTTAGGAATAATGTTCTTCATATCAACATTGTACATGTTGCCCTTTCTTGAAATTTTAAGCTGTTGATATAAATAATGCCTAAAAACATTATTAATACTAATTGATATCTCTTTGTTTTGATAATCACAAAATGTAAACTCATTAAACGTAAACTTATTAAACAAACAAGTATTTAGTTGTAAATATTCATTTCAACAACTCAATCACTTAAGGTATGAATAAACAAATGCTTAATGCATTACATGATCAAAGGAACATTTTCTTAATCACTAGAACTTTTATAAAATGTCACAAACATTTTATATCTTTTAGAAAAATATTTTTGGTAATAAATAAAAAGGTTTAATCCATTATAAAGTTGTGTAAGGTTTTCTCCGCCATAAGGGAGCTTGTTGACATAGTGAAGAAAACTCTCGAGTTAGGTGCTCGGGGAGTGGAGTAGGGCAAGGAAGGTGTCCTTGTAGCCGAACCACTATAAATCTCTTGTCTCGCGGTTAGATCTTTCCATCTCTATCTTTCATTTCATTTCATTACATTACTTGCATCGCTTATTTATATTTGTTCATATTGTTCAAGAGTTGAGTTCACATAAATTCGAATCTAAGTTTTAAAAGTAAACAAAGTTTTCATAATAAAAATTAAAAAGACATAAAACTATTCACCCCCCCCCCCTTCTAGTTTTCCACAATTGGTATCAAGAGCCAGGTCAAACAAGATTTTTAAAATAAATTGTATTTTAAAACTTGAAACGATCTATGGAATCCGAAAAATATTTAGAAGGGCAATCTATGCAAAAACCACCACTATTTGAAAGTGATGGTTTTCTTTATTGGAAAAATAGATTCGAAACTTATGTGAAATCAAAGGATCTTGATCTTTGGCATGTTATTACCCATGGTGATTTCCCCCTATTCAAAATAATCCTATAACTAAAAGAGATGAAATTGTACCTTTTGAAAAACAAAATGATGATTTGAAAAAGAAACTAGCAAAAAAATAATGAGGCTAAAATGGTTATTTATAATGCATTACCACGTATGGAATATGAACGAATTTTTATGTGTCAAACCGCAAAAGAAATTTGGGATTCTCTATTAATCACTCACCAAGGTAATAGTCAAGTCAAAGACAATAAAATAGATCTTCTTGTTCAACAATATGAACAATTTACAATTCCTGAAGAGGAATCTATTGATAATGCATTTGCTAAATTTAACACTATTATCACAAGTTTAAAAGCACTTGATGAGACTTTTTCTAGTAAAAATTGTGTAAGAAAATTTCTTAGGGCATTACATCCAAAATGGTGCGCGAAGGTCACGGCTATTTAAGAATCGAAGAACTTGATGACGTTATCGCTTGATAAACTTATCGGCAACTTGATAGTCCATGAAGAAATTATAAAGAGAGACTCGGAAACGGTCAAGAGCAAGAAAGATCAAATAAAATCACTTGCGCTAAAAGTCAAAAAGGAAATTAGTGATAATGATGATTCAAGTGACGATAGTGAAGACGAAGAATATGCAATGGCAGTAAGAGAGTTCAAGAAATTCTTTAAGAGACGAGGAAGATTCACAAGACAACCACGAGATGAAAGAAGATCGCTTCAAAGAAGTAGGAATGATAACTACGGGAAAAGAAAGTGCTTTAGATGTGGAAGTCCAAACCATCTCATTGGCGAATGTACGAAGCCACCGGGTTATGATTACCAAAGCGCCTTTGTTAGTAGAGCATGGAGTGATAGCAACAAAGACGAAGCGGACAAAGCAAACGACGAAAAATGTCTTGTAGCTCAAGCTACCGATGAAATATGCCTAGGAATAAATTTGGAGCCTGACGAATGGATTAAGGATAGTGGATGCTCGAAGCACATGACGGGGAATCGCAAGCTATTCTCATCTTACAAGCCTTAAAACGGAGGTAACGTTATTTTCGGTAGTGACTTTCGTGGTAAAATCATTGGCAAAGGTACGATTTCTCAAGACTCTCTAACTATTGAAAATGTTGAGCATGTAGATAATTTAACATACAACTTGCTTAGTATAGGACAAATATGTGATAATAAGTGTAGAGTTACCTTTACCGATAGAGATAGCGAAATAGTTAAGGACGGAAAGGTCATAGGTAGAGGAATTAGGAAAGGTGGCGTATATGTCATGAAACTAGGAAATAAACCGGAAGATAAAATATGTCTAGCAACCTTAGATGATAACTCTACATTGTGGCATAGGAGATTAGGTCACGCTAATATGCAACAAATACAATCCCTAGCCTCTAAGGAATTAGTTAGAAATTTGCCAAACCTAAGATATGATCAACATTTTTGTGATGCCTGTAAAATAGGAAAACAAGCACATGCTAGTCATAAAGCTAAGAACATAGTCTCCACTACTAGATGCCTAGAATTATTACACATGGACCTTTTTGGTCCATCCGCTGTGCAGAGTTACGGAGGTAACCGTTATACCTTGGTAATTGTAGACGACTATTCACGATACACGTGGACTAGATTTTTAAGTGATAAAACCGAAGCCTTTAATAAGTTTGAAATATTTAGTAAAATGATTCAAAGCAAACTAGGATGTTCTATAGTATCTATTAGGACGGACCATGGTCGGAAATTTGATAATGAAGTGCAGTTCGGAAAATATTGTGATTTAAATGGAATATCTCACAATTTCTCTGCTCCTCGCACTCCACAATCAAATGGGGTAGTAGAAAGAAAGAATCGTTCCTTGCAAGAAATGAGTAGAACAATGCTAAATGAACAATCTATCCCACAAAAATTTTGGTGTCACGCCGTAGATACATCAACATATATAATAAATAGAGTTTCAATTAGGCGAATATTAGGAAAAACCCCATATGAGCTATTAAGAGGTAGAAAACCTAATCTAAATTACTTTAGGGTATTCGGGAGCAAATGTTTTATTCTCAATACAAAAGATTACCTTACTAAGTTTGACCCTAAGTCGTACGAA
The DNA here is from genome assembly GCA_021014915.2 of Artemisia tridentata subsp. tridentata. Taxonomy (NCBI): domain Eukaryota; kingdom Viridiplantae; phylum Streptophyta; class Magnoliopsida; order Asterales; family Asteraceae; genus Artemisia; species Artemisia tridentata. The sequence continues at coordinate 284,893,496 of CP139501.1, forward strand.
GGAATTTTTCTAGGATATTCACAGAATAGTAAAGCTTATATAATACTTAATAAACACACTATGAAAGTAGAAGAATCATTGAACGTAACATTTGATGAAACTCCACCACCACCTAAAACATTGCCTCTAGAAGATGATGACCTAGTTGAAGAAGAAGCTATTGAGGTTAGTAAAACTAAACCCTTAGGTGATGATGATGAAAATATAACGCTAGGAGAAAACGAAATAGTAAATATTAAGGAATCAAAATCTCACCCATTAGATAATGTAATAGGAAACCTAAATCAAAGAACACTTAGATCACAAGCTCAAGATAAAAATAACTTCTTTTGTTTTCTCTCAACAATAGAACCAAAAAATATAAATGAGGCTTTAAAAGATGAAAGTTGGGTAATGGCTATACAAGAGGAACTAAATCAATTTAAGGCAAATGATGTTTGGGAACTAGTCCCAAATCCCATGAACATGACCATCATAGGAACCAAGTGGGTATATAGAAATAAGTTAGATGAAAATGGAATTGTTACTAGGAACAAAGCTAGGTTAGTTGCCCAAGGTTATAATCAACAAGAAGGAATTAATTATGACGAGACTTATGCCCTCGTAGCTAGATTAGAATCTATAAGAATATTACTTGCCTATGCATGCGCCCTAGACTTTAAGTTATTTCAAATGGACGTGAAAAGTGCATTCCTTAACGGTTTTATCAATGAGGAGGTATACGTGTCACAACCTCTAGGATTCATTGACTTCGCAAAACCTAATTATGTTTATAAACTCAAGAAAGCTTTATATGGACTCAAACAAGCTACTAAGGCTTGGTATGATCGATTAAAAGCTTTTCTTATTAAACATGATTATTCCATGGGAATGGTAGATAACACTCTTTTCACTAAAAAGAAAAGCCCAAATCTCATCATTGTCCAAATATATGTTGACGACATTATATTTGGATCGACTTGTCAGGATATGTGTGATGAATTCGCCAAAATCATGCATGATGAGTTTGAGATGAGTATGATGGGTGAACTAAATTTCTTTCTAGGATTACAGATAAAACAATTAGAAGATGAAATATTTTTTAATCAATCTAAGTACATTAAGGAGATGCTTAAGAAATTTGGAATAGAAGACTCTAAGCCTATGAAAACACCGATGTCCACAGAAATAAAACTCACAAGAGATGAAGAAGGTGAGCCCGTAGAAAACACTAAGTATAGAGGAATGATAGGTAGTTTATTATATCTAACGGCAAGTAGACCGGATATCATGTTTAGTGTCTGCCTTTGTGCTCGCTTTCAAGAGGATCCCAAAACCTCTCACCTAGAAGTGGTTAAGCGTATCTTCCGATACATTAAAGGCACTATACACTTAGGATTATGGTATCCTAAGGGATCGGGCATAGAAACCATCATCTATGCAGATTCGGATCATGCGGGAGACTACGTGAATAGAAAAAGCACTAGCGGTATTTGCACGTTTATGGGATGTTGTCTAACATCTTGGTTTTCGAAGAAGCAAACCGCTCTTGCTATTTCTACTACAGAAGCCGAATATGTAAGCGCTGGAAAGGCATGTCAACAAGCATTATGGATGAAACAAGCTCTTGTAGATTATGGCATTAGGTTAGATAATGTCCCAATTATGTGTGATAATAAAGGTGCTATAGACTTAAGTAAGAATCCCGTACAACACTCTAGGACTAAACATATAGAAATACGTCACCACTTCCTTCGCGATAACTTTCAAAAAGGAAACATATCTATAGAAAAGATTGCATCGGAAGATAACATAGCAGACATATTCACTAAACCCCTTAAGCGCGAACTCTTTAACCACTTACGTTTAAGCCTAGGAATGATGGAACAAATTGACTGAATTTTCTGCACTTTTAACAGATTTTTCATCACCAGATGGGCGGCCCCCTTAATGTTATAAAAGCGGCCCCCTTAATTATTAAGGGGACCGGCCTATCATTAAGGGGACCGGCCATCTGTCTATAATTTTTTTTCTTTCTTCCCTCCTCTCATCTGTGTCTAGGAATCTGTTTTGCACAAAATTAAAGATTGGGAACACTATCTTTTGCATAAACATATTTATACAAAAACCAATCTATTTTATTCAAATCATTCTCACATCTAGGAAAACACATGAAAACCATTTTCCTTGCATTGTTGAATCATGCCAAAAACATTTTTCTTTCATGCATAAAATCTCACATGAATTATCAAAATATATAATCTAATATATATCTTTGATATTCATAAATTGAGCAAAATCAAATCAAGGAGACTTTGGATTGTTTCTTAGGAAAATTTTGCACTTAGGAGTCGAAACAATCACATCTCCACATTTGTTGCATATAGGCACACACTAGAACAAAATTACTAATCACCTCTCAACATTTGTTCCATCACCAATCCCTTGTTAGTTTCTAGTGACCTTGCTCTATGATCCTTGCTCTATATGATTACTTGTTTTAACATTATTAATTGCTAGATAGAATTTCTTGCTTGCTTATTTGTTTAATTAATATGTCTTGCATGGATAAGTATTTATATATTGCATTCTTTCTTGTCTCAAAGAGTTGAACTTGCCCAAAACCAAAAACTCAAAACATAGCCTTTATTCCCTATTCCTGAAGAAAAACCCAATTCTAGAACCCTAAACATCACCAGATGGGCGGCCCCCTTAATTCATAAGGCGGCCCCCTTAATCATTAGGGGGACCGACCCCTAATTAAGGGGACCGGCCATCTGATGGTCGGGTTTACAGAATCTTTTTTTCTGCTTTTTAGCCCATTTCATCCTATACTTCCCAAAATTCACAAACATATTTTGTCCTAAACCACCCACCAAAACTTATCTTCCTAAACCACATCAATCCTCCACTATAAATAACCCCATTCATCACCATCTTCACTCATCTCATCATGTCGTCTCCCATCAAACCAAAACCAAAAACCTCAAGGTTAGCAAGGATGACCATAAAACCCACATGGAAAAGAAAACCTAACCCTCATAACAAGTCCATCTCAACAAATGATGTGGCTAGACAACCATCTCCTCCATCCTCATTTGTTCCCAACTACTCTCCAAGATCTCAAGCTCATTCCATTGAACCATTCTACAAACCCTATCATATTGGCCAAACATCCACATTCATTCCAAACTACACTTCTAAACCTCAAACCAACTTCCATGAAACCTTCGAAAATCCTCATCATTTTGGTCAACCATCAAACTTTACCTCAAACCACACACCCCAATTTCATCCATTCCCACCAAATGATCAAATCCACATTCCCTCGGAAAGGCAAAAGTTTCATGAAGAGCTTAACCAAATCCACGATCTTAGTGATCTCCTTGCTATGCACCTTGCACAACGCAACAAGGGCCAACCTCCATCCTCACCCTACTCAAATTGCTTACCCCACTCTCTCAACTTAGATCAAGTCACAAACCACACCCACTATTGCCCTTGTTGCATCTTCCTTCAAAAACAAATTCTCCACTTGAGTGAAGATATTTCTTGGATCGAATATCTACTCACTCGTCCTCATCCTATTCCTCCCCTAAAATGATACAACATCGTTAGTTCCACTTCATCCGATCCATTTCCCTCACCATCAAATAACTAAGCCCTATTCCCATGCTTTCCGCCCCAAAATAAAAACCCTCACCCTTTTGTGTCGCAAGCAAGTCCAATCGCTCTCTTTGGCAATATTAGGAATATTTGCATCTTTTATTATGTTGTAATCGTTTTGCTTTAAGCAAATTATGTGATGTAATGATGACTCATGTGTCATGCATGATCATCTTAAATGTTTGAATAAATTAGTTGTTTGTTCTAAATATTTTTGCTATGCATATATGTCTTGTTTTCCTAACTTGTTTTTGCAGCCAAGATTTCCATAGCTCGTCTCCTTGGTGCCCTCGAACGAGGGGGAGTATACATCAAGGGGGAGCTCTAGTTTCCGTCAATATTCCCAATTGAATATGGTCGGCTTAACCTTTTTGATTCTACAAAAAGTGGGAGAAGTGAATATAAACTCACTAAATACTTGTCCAAAGATAAATTTCTAGATTTAATGAGTTTAAGTTTTGTAATCATCAAAAAGGGGGAGATTGTTGATATAAATAATGCCTAAAAACATTATTAATACTTATTGATATCTCTATGTTTTGATAATCACAAAATGTAAACTCATTAAACATAAACTTATTAAACAAACAAGTATTTAGTTGTAAATATTCATTTCAACAACTCAATCACTTAAGGTATGAATAAACAAATGCTTAATGCATTACATGATCAAAGGAACATTTTCTTAATCACTAGAATTTTTATAAAATGTCACAAACATTTTATATCTTTTAGAAAAACATTTTTGGTAATAAATAAAAAGGTTTAATCCATTATAAATTTATGAATTCAAATTTTCAACCAAAAATGGCAAAAATGTTCCAGAAAAACCTTCCCCACAAAAAGACAAAACTGGGCAACGGTACAGATGGGCGGCCCCCTTAATTTTAAGGGGACCGCCCCGCTCCTCCAGCTGTCCAGTTTTGCCTATAAATACTGGACTTTCCCTGGACTTTTTCCTCACCTTTTGCACCCCCAAACCTTCTGTTCTAAATCTCTTCTAATCCTTTCTAAATCCTTTCAAAATCCTTTGATCATACATTCTTAAGCATTGGTTTCTAAGTGATCCAAGCTTCTACCATTCAAGTGCAAAAGAAGAATACTCCTTCAACAACTAGAGAAGAAGTATTGCAACTTAGTATCATCTTGTTACCTAAGTTGTTTGTGTAATCATTCATTCATTTGTGTATAAGTTGTGTATATTTGTTAGATAGGAGTGTGAATAATTGTTTGGGATAGATAAGTGTGTAAGTAGTGAAGTTGAGAAGAAGTTAAGGTGTGTAAGTAGTGAAGGTGTGAAGAAGTAGAAGAGTACATAAGTAGAGCTAGGTTGTGAAGAAGGTGTGAAGTCTTAGTAAAGAAGTTGTGAAGAAGTCGTGAAGAAGAAGTTGTGAATAAGTTGTGATATAAGTTGTGAGATTGGTTCTAGCTACGATTAGAACCCGACATCTAGCTTTGTGTCGTTAAGCCGGTGTAAGCTAAAGTTGTGTAAGGTTTTCTCCGCCATAAGGGAGCTTGTTGAGATAGTGAAGAAAACTCTCGAGTTAGGTGCTCGGGGAGTGGAGTAGGGCAAGGAAGGTGTCCTTGTAGCCGAACCACTATAAATCTCTTGTCTCGCGGTTCGATCTTTCCATCTCTATCTTTCATTTCATTTCATTACCTTACTTGCATCGCTTATTTATATTTGTTCATATTGTTCAAGAGTTGAGTTCACATAAATTCGAATCTAAGTTTTAAAAGTAAACAAAGTTTTCATAATAAAAATTAAAAATACGTAAAACTATTCAACCCCCCCCCCCCTTCTAGTTTTCCACATAAGCAATACTTGACTTTCATCAGGTAGCTTAAAATCAGAAGAAAGTACAAGACATTCAGTGTCAGTAAAAAGAACTTTGTTCTTTTTGTCACACATCTGTGAGACACTAAAGAGATTATACTTAAGTTCTTTTGTTGGTTCGTGCCTCCTTGATAGATCTTTGAGCCTTTGTGGATCGGTAGAATGCCTATGTAATCACAAGCACACTACAAGAGAATCTCTGAATATAAACTAATAAAGAAGAAGAAGTAACTAATAAACTTTGATCCTCTATGGATCTTTTATTAACTAATAATATTTCAAATCGATTACAAAACTCATAGCCGCATGTTTCTTTTATACTACAAGAAACCCTAATGCAGCATTACTAAGAAAACGTGTAAAAGAGATATACACTATCTCTTCCTAAAATAACTCTAACAAACTTTCTAAATATACGGTATTACCCACAACAATGACAACTAACAGCAGAAACAAAATGTACTACTAGCAAAAACCACTACCAACAGGAACTACATACCTGCCAGCAGGAACCATTAATACTAACAGCAGGAATGAAATAAATATTATTTCTAATAATTCCTAACAATCCTCCCCTAAACTTGAATTTGACTTGGTTAATTTCAAGTTTCCAGATAGATCTTTGACGTCCAGGGATAGAGGATTGAATCAGCAGCATCAGAAAGTAACCAGCAGCAACATCATCTTTAAGCACAAACTTCCAGCAGCAAGCTCTATGTATCAGCAGCAACAGGAAAACACATCAGCTTAATCTGGTCACCATCTGAAAGGCAATGTACTTGATCCTCACAGCAACCATGACTTATTGTACATCAAATCTTTTAAGTTTCATACTATTCTCATCACTTCCAGGTGTGTTAACTCCTGTGAGAGGTGAATCATTGAAAATTAATGGATTTGATGTCTCTTTACCAATAGCCATCACTACTGGAGTAGCCAATGTTTAGGTGTGTAAGACCATGGTACATTGATAACCATATGATTTTTAGTAAATTATCAACTATAAACGGATTTGATTTGTCTTTACCAAAAGCCGTACCCTTTTGGACTAGCCAATTCTTTGGTTGCATAACCTTGGTGAATTGAGTACCAAATACGGTTTTCCACTGCCTTTACCACAAGCCATACACTTGTGGGCTAGCCAATTCTTTGGAAACCCCAAAGGGTAAAATCCATGGTGAATTGAAAACCATTCAACTCTCAGTAATGAAACATGGGTGAGTTGAAAACCCAATAGTTTTGAGCAAACTATTACAGCTGTCAACGGATTTGATAATCACACCAGAGCCGTACCCTCATGGTGAGTCAACTCTTTCTTGTCTGTGAGACATGGTGAGTTGATTACCATTTGTTGTGTGGTAAGAAACCAACATTGTACCTGCATACAAGTTAGTAGACAATATACAAGATTTTTTTTTTTTTTTTTTTTTTTTTTTTTTTTTTTTTACTACTAATATAAAATAAACTAAAGATAAAGAAAATAAAGAAAGAAAATGAAAAATATGAAAAATGTACAACAATAAGCCTAAAAGGTACCATGATCAAGCAGAAGCAACTCTGGAATCAGCAAGTTTCCCCTTGATAAGCCTTATCAACTGTTCAGCATTAGTCATATCACTACCCACCATATCAGGAGGAACTTCTAACTTATGCCTAAGCATTTGCTCCAGAAGGTTCACTGATAGTGGATATGGTAGATCCGAAAACATATACACATATAAAGCAGGAACAGTCTCCAAAACATGAACATTGGAGAGAGGATAAAACTTCCAACCACTAATCTTCCACTGATCCTGATTATCCCACACTCTGAAACCTTGACCATCTTGGTAAGTTGAATCAAAGAGCACATGAAGATCACCCAGCAACAATAAACCAGTATCAATAGGAGAGTGATCTTGAAAGTAATTGGTCACCCATCCATATAGAGCAATAAGATCCTGTCTATCCACTAGATGGAGAATCTCATTAAGAAAAGTAAAATGCTTGAAAGACCCATCCTACATGTGAATAGTGTTAAGAACCCCCAGAGGTGTAGAAGTCAATTCCCATTTGACCAATTTATACCACATAACTGGTTCCTCATCAGTAGAGTCATCATCTAAAGCTTCCTGGATGAATGAACTATCCTCAGCTTGTAAATCAATGTGCCTGGAAGAAACTCTCTTTTTAGCTATACTCTTCTGCCTTTTGCTGGGAGTAGAAGAAGATTTTGCACCAGAAGCAACATCAGGATGTAATGGAGAAGGTGGAACTTCAGTGGGAATGGATGATGTATCCTGAGCCTCAGCAGCAGGAATGAAAGATGTTGCATCAGCAGGAATAGTTGTGTCCTTTTGTGGTGCAGCAATACCAGCAGGATCAGAAGTCTTAAGCCTCTTAGAAGAAGATTCTTTTAAGGCAGGTTTAGATCTGGACACAATTTGTTTCATAATCCTGTCATAATGCTTCTTGTCTGAACAATTGAATTAGGATCTCCAAGAATCAAAGACTGAGGATGAACAATGTTTATCCTCTTGGTAGCAGTGGGATTGACATCAAAGGTTAAGGCTTGATTAGTAATAGAGGGATTGAATTCATCATCATACGAGGAGTAAGTGAAGATGTATGTTCTTGATTGATGATGAGGATCTTCCAGCTTAGATCCTGAAGAGAGTGAATTCCCAAGGTCAGATGGACTTGGGTATCTTGTGGGAGGTTCAATGAAACCTAATGTGTCAGTCGAAGAAGTGGACAAAGGACCAGCAGGAATGGTGACACCAGCAGCAGCATTCACAGAACTACCAGCAGCAACATTGACACTTGGAGAGGCTTCAGGCATAAAAGATTCAGGTTTCCTAGTTTGTACTCCAGCCAAGGTTGCATTGGCCAACACATGAAGTGCATCCAAATTCACATCAGCCTGATCATCCTCAGAATCAGAAAGCACAACCTTGCTTTTCTTTTTCCCCAGTTGAGCTTCCAAATGTTTGACTCTGTCAAGTAACTGAAGTATGGCTCCACTAAGAGTCTCTTTTGTGTCTTTGAGCTCTGTTTCCAATGTATCAACTTTCAGCTTGGAATCCTTGAGGTCTGCCTCCAAAACATCCACCTTTTGCTTATACCTGTCAAGTAAAGTGGTGAGAGGAACTGAATCCTCAGCTCCACCAGCAGGAGTACCTGTGGTGTTGGGAGCCTCATTGGATCTGGGTGGAGAGTCATGAAAGTCTCCACCAATGGTGGTGTCATCATCAACAGGCTGCCTAATGGGACTAGGAGAGGGTAGTCTTGTAGGTGACTCAAGAACAACAGTTGTGGCTTGGTCAACATTAGGTTCAACATTGCTTACTGGCTCACTACTAGGGGCAACTAGGGTATTGGGCCTAGGAGAGGGTGGTTGTTGGGCATCAGCAGCAACTGATGCACTTGCACCAGCAGCATTAGAAGTTCCAACACCAGCAGCAACAGGTGATATGTTACCACCAGCAGCATCAGCTGTACCAGCAGAATCATTGCCCCTTGGCAACATGGCTGGCAATAGAGGCTGATGTTCCCCCTCAAATCTAAACTTCATGGTAGCAAACAGTTTACCAGTCAACCTAGCCATGATCCTAGGTGTGGGGTCAGTGGTCTGTACACCTAAGACAATTTGCAAGAATCTAGGGTACATAAGGAATTTGTGTTTAGCATGCACTATGTTCCCAACCATCCCCTCAAATATATACTTAGACCAGTTATACACCCTCCCATCAGACAAACAAATAAGACCAGAGGCAAGAGGACTTGAGAATTGATCCCAACTTCCTGACTTGATACCAATGTATTGTAAAAGGGTGTGAATGAGAAACCTCCATTGAGGAGAAAGTTTATTCTTATAAAAGGTAAAAGTACCAGTGACTGGATATCCAATGGCCGCCATTCCATCCATAATTTCTTGCTCTGTGAAGTTAGACAACCCTTCTGTAACACCCCCGTTTTCGATATTCACAGCGAAAATATAAGTTGGGGTGTTACTAAACAGTTCACAGTCATGATGATAGAAAACGACTCGAAAATGAGACGTTTTAGATAAAATTGTTATCATTCATTTATATCAGAGTTACAATATGCAGGTCCCAGCAGGAGGTTCTCAAAATACATCTATAAAAATATATTATTGGTTTGAATGATAACATAGTCCATAGCCAATCCCGTGTCAATCCATGCTTCCAATAACCTGAGAATACATGCTAAAACGTCAACACAAAGGTTGAGTGAATTCATAAAGTTTCGTAAATGAAAATATTTCATTTATTCAGAAATATGTTGGTTCCAGTTATTCAGAAATAAGCCAGTTTCTGTTGTCAAAATACGCTATTCAATGGTTCAGAAATACGTTTGTCCAGTTATTCAGAAATACGTTATTCAGTTCAATTGGAAATCATTTAAACACAAGATTAAATATAATAATTGCCACACACACAATTATTATCAGGGAAAGATGTATTTTATTGCACTAAGTCTCATGGCACGCAAAACATTAACAGAACATCAACAGTCATGAGCTAATGATGTAATAATTACCCCATAATTAAATGTAGGTAACCTTGCCCCCGGGTAGGAGATAGCCACATCTCTTTATTCATCTCAAATATAATGCTTTGGGTTACGTTACGGTAACACAAAGGGGTTGTCAGCCCAATAGATCTATCCACAATATTTGCGCTCACCCTAAGTCACGGGTGATTAGAGATCCATGATGGGAGGTCTTTTTGGCTTAAGGTAACTTAGCTTAAGGCAATAAAATAAGAATAACGTTGGGATAATACTTGTGTTTAATACGGGAAAAAGTCCATTAGTGATTCATAAATCATATAAAGCAAACAATGTTTGTAAATGTTATGAGCATGTATCTCCCCCAAAAATAATTCAAAACATGTAAAAGTAGGGGTTATGAACTCACCTGATCAGTCTGGATGGAAAACAAATGAAAGAAAGTTGATAAACGTCTCCGGACAAGAAACCTGGGTTGTTATGCCAATATTTAGTAATCATTTATGATGATTATGTTTATTTCATTTCGTTCTGAAATACTTTGGTTGACGGTTAAATGCTTAATTGAGCCAATATGTAGTTTCAAAAGTAAGATTTTATCTTATCTTTTATCTGTAAGTTTCGGTTTGGTTTGTTCGTTAAAGTCATCTTTCGTTCGTTCGTTCGTCAGTTCATTGGTTTGTCGTTTAAAATAAACGTATTATGTTAATATTGATTCGGAAAATAAAATAGAAAGAATGAAAATATTGATTAGGAAAAGTTACGTTTTAATCCCTTAGGTTTGGTCAAATGACAGTTTACACCCTGACCTTTTGGAAAATGACAGTTTATACCCTCAAGTTTCAGAAATAACAATTTCTACCCTGTTCATTTGTTACTGACAGAAAATACCCTTGATAATATTTATTTACAAAATCAACCCTAAAACTCTAATTTAATAAAAATCACACATATGAAATCTATGATTTGGCTAGAGCTTTGGACGCAAATAACTTGATGAAAACGGAATCATTTTACAAACTCTTGGTTTCTATAAAACGTTGGCCAGGTCAACTCTGAACACACCAAGTTTCGCTATTTATAAAGTTCGTTTGGTATTCGAAAAATGGTTTCTTAAAACTAGCGATAGACACATCTTTGGTCTCGAAAATATTTTAAACCACTCGATGGTTTTACAAGATTTCTCTTCCTAAAATAAGTTTGCTGGCTCTACTTTAAGTGTGCCAACTTTCGTAATTTATAAAATTTATATGATGTTCGAAAAATAGGTTAAAAGTCAGTAGGTTGGATCGATCATAATGAAAATATATAACTGGTAAATACTAGTCTAGTTTTAGCGATATGGGAAAAATTCAAGACTCAATATCTTAGTCAAAACTTAACTTTTTTCGATGATTTTCGTTTCTAAATAAAGTTTGCTGGTTAAACTTGGATATGCCAAAAGGGCAGAATTTTTAGAAGTCGTATGGGGTTCGAAAACTGAGCTCACAGTAGGGCTACTAGTCGACTTTTATTGAAAAACAATAACTGAATATTAATCTTTTCATACATAGCGATTTTTAGCAAACTTTAAAGCTTAATAACTTCATGAAAACTTAATCATTTTCAATAACTCTTGTTTCTAAATTTAGTTTGTTGGGTGATCTAAACATGTGCCAAAAACCAGAAATTAATAAGGTCGATTGGATGTTGGTTTCTGATGAACTCAAATAAGTACATATTATTACTATCATTTATCCTATTAATTTGACTTGTTTTACTATATTATGTATGAGGATTGATACTTAATCATTTACTTTTGTAATTCTCAGTTGAAAACAAGCATTTGGTGAAACTTGGCGATTTTGGACTAATTATGGAGCAAAACATGCAAGAAGTTAAGAGTCTACTGAAATGGACAAGATCAAGACTATTCTGCTCCAGATGCGCCGCATCTCACTCATTACATGCGCCGCATCACTATCAATATTTCACCAGATACGATCCAAGATACAAGAGGACATGCGCCGCATCCTATTATGGAGTTACGCCGCATCTTCTGGCGGTGTACGAATATTCCTGAATATTATAATCTTGGACCCCACGCGAAGTTAAGTAAATGCGCCGCATCTACTTACTAGATGCGCCGCATCTTACCCTCAGACAGAAACTATAAATACCCCAAGACCAGACGAATTCCAGAGCTTTTGGTCGAGACACATATTATATCCGAAGACCGAAGACCAGAAACCTAGGACGAATTCAGTCAAGGCAGCAGCACAAGACACACCCAAATCAAAGATACAAGAGCTGTAAGAAGGTGCTGCATGTGTTTAATTCATTAAGTAGTTTTGTTTTATTGTGTTAGTAAACTTTAATTCATCAAGATTGGTGGCTTGTGTAATGTGACAACGGAAAGATTGCACTCCCTTAAAACTGCTTTCTCATTAATTAAAGTTTATATGTTGATGTCATTGGTGACTTTTATTAGTGCATTGATAACCTCTGTGTCTAGCTGAGCGTTGATCGGGTCGCCATGCCTCTGCCCTCGCCTGTTTATTAGATCGCCTATGCATTCTATGGTCTGTAGAAAAGTAGGAGAAAGATAAACGGGATAGTCATAAGTAATCATTAAGGGTTTACTCGCCGATAAGATTAGAACCAACGAGAAAGGACTTAATCTCGGTGCGTTGCATCGAACTATACACTTCATATAACACTAGCAATAAAACAAGTGACAAACTACTTATCATAAGGACAGCCCTCTTATTGTCTCGAGTATTTATCTGTGTACGTGTGTGCTACTTGCTGATTCGTGCCTATTGGTTTAGTTTATTATTTAATTGCAACCAAATCGTGCCAGTCTCTCAGGCTGAACCCCCTTGCGTTAGAATAGGTTGTATAGCTAACTTAATATATTAAAATACTGATTAGAATAACGAGATAATACGTTCCACTCTTAGTGATCGACACTCTACTTACCATTATATTCATACTGACCGGGTACACTGCTCGTTAAGTGTGTGTGTTATTGATAAGTCGGCTAAATATAAATTTAAAACTTGAGTAGGCATTAAAACTGCTAAACCGCAACGACACACGCTACGCATCAAGTTTTTGGCGCCGTTGCCGGGGTGTGAATTGTTATTATCTGTTAATTTGATTAGTATTTTAATTAGGTTTTTAATTTTTTTTATCTAACCGCTAACTTTGTTGTGTATTAGTTTAATTTGCATTCATTGTACTATTTTGCATATTTTCTGTTTTTGTGTGTTATTTGTTTGCTTTTGTTTGTGTTTATTTTCGTGTTTTTTATTTGTTTTAATTTTTCGTAATTTTTGTTTTCTGCTATCGTTGTACTGAGCTAAATCGAACGATACGGCGCATCTAATTTCTCAGATACGGCGTATTGCGTTCAATTTTTTATAAAATACAACGCGTTTAATTAATTCGATACGACGCATCTTTTCCCCAAGATACGGCGTATCTGTTTTTAACAAATTTTTTTTTTTCTAAGCAATAAAGTAATACGACGCATCTTTTCCCAAGATACGGCGTATCTATTTTTGATAAATTTTTTTTTTCTAAACGATAACGACACACGACACGCATCAAGTTTTTGGTGCCGTTGCCGGGGAAATTTTTTTCCCGAGATACGGCGTATCTGTTTTTAAGGAAAATTTTTTCTAAACGTTAACGCCATACGACGCATCTGCTTCAGCAGATACGGCGTATCTATTATTTTAATTAAAAACAGTTTTCGAATTATTAAACAGATACGGCGCATCGATTTTTATCGATACGGCGCATCTTCTGAATCAAAAATCTTATATTTTGAAACATAACGAAAATACGGCGCATTAACTTTTGTTAATACGACGCATTTAATTTTTATAAATATCGATTTTTGATTATTAAAATTGATACGGCGCATTCAAATTTCTAAGCGGCGTATCTATTTTCTGAATAAAGTCTGATTTAATTTTAACGATTATTAGATACGGCGTATCCAACTTTTTGGATACGGCGCATCGTCTGCCAATATCAGTTATTTTTATTCTTATATGCGTTTCTATATTTGTTAATTTTTCTTCTTGCGAACAGATCCTACTGATGCTTTTGTGATTATTTCAGAAGGAAAATGGATGGATTCGGAGAACTGATTGACTTAGACTTCGAAGCCAACTTTATGAATGATATATTAGTGCATGATAAATCACCCGAACGTTACGATGGGGACTACATTGAACTTAATGACCTTGATGGACCATTGGAATCCAATGACCTAATCATGGACGATGCGGAATCTGAGTTAGAAGAAGGAGAAATTGTGGATAGTCCAAAAGTCAACGTTATTAATACTAGGAATTACGATAAATTTGAGGGATATGATGGTTCTTGGGATTACGGTAGAAGGATCCACGCCAATTGTGCTTACAATTTGCAATTCCCATGCATGATTGGGTACAAGTGTATTGACGCCAATTTCTTTCCTATTTTACCAATCAATGTCATGTCAAGAAGCTTTTACAATTCTATTATGAGAAATAAAGTGGAGCATAAGGGAAAGAATGTAGTTGGAGCCTTCATTAATGTCCCGATCTTCGTAGGGCGCTTTACTATTGTAACTGAGTTCGCCGTTGTTGAAGACATGAATGCCTATCGTGACAGCAATATGGGTGACGTGATTGTTGGAAAACCATTTTGTAGGGAGATCACTATTAATGCAAAGCGATTTGAAGGAAAGATCACCTTTCAATGTGGAAGCGACATTATCACTTATATGATGCCCCGAACTCACCCTGGGTTTAAACATGCTACTAATAGGGTCTGCTACAAATTCTCTCCATTCCTTTTTATTAGTAATGATGACATAAAGAGAGGGATTGAGTACCCATATCAAATGATGGAAGGATTCTATAAAGGAGTTTTGAATTTGGGACCTGAATATATACATAACGAATTAGTTGCTAAATGGATCCTACGTGGCAATGTAGGAATAAATGATCGATATTAAAAGAGCTGAACGTGAGTCTAACTTGAAGACTCTGGAATAAAGACAAGTGCTTACCGGGAGACAACCCGGATTTATCTTTTAATTTTCTGTTTGTGTCGAGTCAGTCAGGCCGCAGAGGATACGGCGCATCTCAATCCTGAGATGCGACGCATCTCCTGCAATGGTCATATCTTATTTTATTTTTCTGCATTTTTTATTTTCGAATTTAAAACTTTTTATCAGTTTATTTTAATGCGGCGCATCCCTGGTTAAGGATGCGGCACATCTTTTATTCTGATCCGTATTTATTCCAGGCTCGATACGGCGTATCTTCTTCCATAAGATACGGCGCATCGACTGACCTGATGATTTTCATTTTTAATTTTTATGTTTTATTTTTACCTAACTACTAATGTGTTATGCAAGTTTGAACCTTTCTTACCTTAGGTGTGTTTTGAAGCCTTGGTGGTATTATAGATTCCTGCATTTCCTGTGGATACATCGAATATGAAGCTTAAACGTTCTAATCCACAAGAAAGATGATTTTTGCTCTTATACTAATGGAGGATCATACCGAGCAAATCTCAGGGGAGTTTTTCTGTTCTAATTCTTTTATTTTCCAGTTTTTAACCTTTTATACAAACAACGAGGACGTTGTTTAACTTAAGTGGGGGGATTGGAGAATTAGAACACTTAACACTTACTTGTCCTAAACTTTTCAAAATATGCTTAAAATGTGCTTAATATATCAAAATTTAAAATTTTTTAGCATGTTTTTGTTTAAAGTCTAAGTTGCATAGCTGCACACATGACGTTATTTTCAAAAATTGTGATTTTTCAAAATTCACAAATCTATGAGTGTGCCGGTGACTTGTAAACTTTAGAACTTGGCTTGTATACTATTCGAGACCACCATAATAAGTATTATTTATATAATTGGAATGACTTGTCTAAATTGGTAAATTCTAGGATTACACCCAAATAGCCTTATATGTTATGTGATATTAGCTAACTACACTGGTTAGTTAACCCCCGTATAACCCTTTTGTTACTCTCACTTTTAGAGTAAGATACCCCTAGAAAAACACTCAGAGCCATTCCTTTCGTTTCTTACACCTTTGTTTAAAATGTTTCGTTACACCTTACACCTTAGCCTACCCTGTAGATTAAAATCCGTGGTTGGTTAATTGCTATAGGCAAAGTGTGTTTCCTTACATTACCTGTGTTCGCGTGCGTAATTCATTATCTATGGTTAGGTCGGGAAATTGCACAATGCAATTGGAGTGAAAGTAAATATTGTATATCTTTGAGTTTATTTTTCGTGTGTTTACTACTTTCACTATTACCGTTATTTCTGAAGTCATGAAAAGTATGGAAAAATTATCCAGATTTATTGTTATAGTGATGTGGTGAAATTTTACACATCTATGTTTATGTTTAAAAAAAAAAAAAAAAAAAAAAAAAAAAAAAAAAAAAATCGAAAAAATGAGAAAAGAAAAAAGAAGAAAGTTGGATGTTTGTTTTAACCAACGATGTAAAGTTATGTAAGTGGTCGATATCACCACTATTTGTTGTATATTATATCTATGGATTGAATGGGAGTTGGCAGTTATGGGAACGTCAACTAAGGTTTATTCTTTGATTAAGATCTTGTTGAGTATAATTCGTTTCTACCTAAAGCGTGTGTTTCAAGTGTTAAAGCGTGAGTTATTCAATGATATGAGTCTTATTCATGGGATGGTTGGGATAGTGATTAACCACACTTAGGATTTTAATTTATTTGTTTTGTTTATTTTTCATTTTACACCAATTTATATCCCAAATATTATCCATACCCTTTATTATTCTTTATCCAACCAAACCTTTGATTTATTGAGATTAGGGATTTGAGCAATCTTAAGTATCGTAGTCGTGGATTCGGCTATGTATTTATGATTTTGTCGCCCTTTTTGATATATTATTATTGGTGAAGTTTGGACCTATCTTTAGCCTATTCGAGTTAAGGATTTGAGCAATTGCAAGTATCGTGTTCGTGGATTCGATCATGTATTTGTGATTTTGTCGCCTTTTCTGGAATTTGAGATCGATAGAGATTAAGAAAAATTAACCCTTAAGCCTAAAAACCCTTTTTACCGCTTTAGACTTGTTATTCCTTAGCTTTAGTGGTGGAGATGTGTATACTTGCCAAGCTTATGATAGAATATTCGTCGCGACTGGACAGTTAAACGATTAGATTTGCTTTTATCAAAATATTTTATTTTACTTCTAATTCGTTAAGTGTTTAGTTGTGTGATTATGACAAAAACGAATACATGCTTAAATATAAAAATAAATCCTAATATCTTTTAGGATACATTTTCATAAGATTAATTCTAAGGTTTACTTGGGGACAAGTAAAGTTCAAGTGGGGGGATATTTGATGAACTCAAATAAGTACATTTATGATGATTATGTTTATTTCATTTCGTTCTGAAATACTTTGGTTGACGGTTAAATGCTTAATTGAGCCAATATGTAGTTTCAAAAGTAAGATTTTATCTTATCTTTTATCTGTAAGTTTCGGTTTGGTTTGTTCGTTAAAGTCATCTTTCGTTCGTTCGTTCGTCAGTTCATTGGTTTGTCGTTTAAAATAAACGTATTATGTTAATATTGATTCGGAAAATAAAATAGAAAGAATGAAAATATTGATTAGGAAAAGTTACGTTTTAATCCCTTAGGTTTGGTCAAATGACAGTTTACACCCTGACCTTTTGGAAAATGACAGTTTATACCCTCAAGTTTCAGAAATAACAATTTCTACCCTGTTCATTTGTTACTGACAGAAAATACCCTTGATAATATTTATTTACAAAATCAACCCTAAAACTCTAATTTAATAAAAATCACACATATGAAATCTATGATTTGGCTAGAGCTTTGGACGCAAATAACTTGATGAAAACGGAATCATTTTACAAACTCTTGGTTTCTATAAAACGTTGGCCAGGTCAACTCTGAACACACCAAGTTTCGCTATTTATAAAGTTCGTTTGGTATTCGAAAAATGGTTTCTTAAAACTAGCGATAGACACATCTTTGGTCTCGAAAATATTTTAAACCACTCGATGGTTTTACAAGATTTCTCTTCCTAAAATAAGTTTGCTGGCTCTACTTTAAGTGTGCCAACTTTCGTAATTTATAAAATTTATATGATGTTCGAAAAATAGGTTAAAAGTCAGTAGGTTGGATCGATCATAATGAAAATATATAACTGGTAAATACTAGTCTAGTTTTAGCGATATGGGAAAAATTCAAGACTCAATATCTTAGTCAAAACTTAACTTTTTTCGATGATTTTCGTTTCTAAATAAAGTTTGCTGGTTAAACTTGGATATGCCAAAAGGGCAGAATTTTTAGAAGTCGTATGGGGTTCGAAAACTGAGCTCACAGTAGGGCTACTAGTCGACTTTTATTGAAAAACAATAACTGAATATTAATCTTTTCATACATAGCGATTTTTAGCAAACTTTAAAGCTTAATAACTTCATGAAAACTTAATCATTTTCAATAACTCTTGTTTCTAAATTTAGTTTGTTGGGTGATCTAAACATGTGCCAAAAACCAGAAATTAATAAGGTCGATTGGATGTTGGTTTCTGATGAACTCAAATAAGTACATATTATTACTATCATTTATCCTATTAATTTGACTTGTTTTACTATATTATGTATGAGGATTGATACTTAATCGTTTACTTTTGTAAGTCTCAGTTGAAAACAAGCATTTGGTGAAACTTGGCGATTTTGGACTAATTATGGAGCAAAACATGCAAGAAGTTAAGAGTCTACTGAAATGGACAAGATCAAGACTATTCTGCTCCAGATGCGCCGCATCTCACTCATTACATGCGCCGCATCACTATCAATATTTCACCAGATACGATCCAAGATACAAGAGGACATGCGCCGCATCCTATTATGGAGTTACGCCGCATCTTCTGGCGGTGTACGAATATTCCTGAATATTATAATCTTGGACCCCACGCGAAGTTAAGTAAATGCGCCGCATCTACTTACTAGATGCGCCGCATCTTACCCTCAGACAGAAACTATAAATACCCCAAGACCAGACGAATTCCAGAGCTTTTGGTCGAGACACATATTATATCCGAAGACCGAAGACCAGAAACCTAGGACGAATTCAGTCAAGGCAGCAGCACAAGACACACCCAAATCAAAGATACAAGAGCTGTAAGAAGGTGCTGCATGTGTTTAATTCATTAAGTAGTTTTGTTTTATTGTGTTAGTAAACTTTAATTCATCAAGATTGGTGGCTTGTGTAATGTGACAACGGAAAGATTGCACTCCCTTAAAACTGCTTTCTCATTAATTAAAGTTTATATGTTGATGTCATTGGTGACTTTTATTAGTGCATTGATAACCTCTGTGTCTAGCTGAGCGTTGATCGGGTCGCCATGCCTCTGCCCTCGCCTGTTTATTAGATCGCCTATGCATTCTATGGTCTGTAGAAAAGTAGGAGAAAGATAAACGGGATAGTCATAAGTAATCATTAAGGGTTTACTCGCCGATAAGATTAGAACCAACGAGAAAGGACTTAATCTCGGTGCGTTGCATCGAACTATACACTTCATATAACACTAGCAATAAAACAAGTGACAAACTACTTATCATAAGTGATGAGGCGAAAAGTGTACCGCTTTTAAGGGGTCATTTAAGCCCGAAATCGTATTTATTTGATCAAATATTGCCCTAAATCGTTCCTTTTGTCATTTTAGGTACTTTTGAGAAGAAATCTGGAAAAGAAAGCATTTTGGACGTTTTTGGAGCATTAAAGTGAAGAAAACGGCAAAGTCTCAAGAATCGGCTAAAAGTTACTCTTGACGGCGTCACAATTAACATGGGACGGCGTCATGCCTTGGCAAGAAAAGTTGGATGTGAAATTTACTCATGACGGGCCAGTGAGTTTGCATGAGAATTCTGACGGCGTCACGCTTTAACTAAATCAAGGGCGTCACGGCTTAAATCATAAGGGGACGGCGTCACGTTCAGGATCCGACGGCGTCAAGCCTTGATAAGCCAGAATGGATTTTTGAAGAGCTAAAGAGGGACGGCGTCAAGATGGTCATCCGGGAACCCTAAAAGCGGCGAGGTGACGGCGTCACAATGCATAAGGTGACGCCGTCAGATGTCAAAGTCTATATATAGTTTTCTAATTTTTTGTCATTAAGGGAGAGCTTAGTGTGTGGAATTTTGGGATAAAACCCTAAGACGATTTTAGCTACTTTTTCAGGGCTTTTTGCCTTGAGATCTTCCATGTTTCATTGAAAGATAAGTTATCAATTAATCATTCAATATGTCTATGTGTTGTTTGATTCTATCTTATGCTTGTCTTTTGTTTAACATGTTAGGCTAAATTTATCTTGTGTTTGCTTAGATCTAATGAAACCTAGCTATTGATTATTGGTTGTTGGTGTGTTGTTAGTTGTATTGGATGATTGTTTATCTATGTTAGGCTTAAGAAAACTGGCTAACTTCCTATTCGGTAACTTGCTTGAACGTCTTAAGAAACATGAACCAAACGCGTACTAAAGGTTTTTATGGTTGTATTTAATGCACAAGCGAATTCTAGTGATCCCATGTTAGGAGCTTCCTAGCCGGCTCGACATAGGAGTGAAGTAGGAGCTTGTAGAGTTTGGGGAAGTAAGTACGCCACCCCACGAATGGTATTAAGGAATACACCCGTCATCCACGCGACTAATACACACTAATTAACCGGTAAAAGATAGTTAGGGAGTAAGGAAATCTAAGTAAACACATTTCTCTACACATAAGTTTCTCACCACTTTTCATTTTTGTTATTTTATTTTATTTGCATTTGTAGTAATTTGGGTTAGTTGACTAGCAACTAATTCCGCCCACTCCTTCAAAACCCGAGATTTTACTTGCTTTTATAAAATATAAAAACATAAAAAAGAATCTTCCTCAACCCTTAGACCTAATTAGAGTAGCCTTTCACACCTAACGAACACTATTCCCTGTGGAGAACGATCAATCCCCCGTACTTACCACTACACTATACTACATCGGTCAGGTACACTGCCTGGTGGGGTTGTAAGCCTCTTGAGATCCCTCGAGAGGTAAAACCTGTTGTAAGGTTGCAAAACCCACGCATCAAGTTTTTGGCGCCGCTGCCGGGGAATAGTTATTGTTTAGGTTGAATTTTTATTTCTATTAGGTCTACTCACTAGATTCCTTTCTAGTGAGATTTTTATTTTATTTTTCTAGGTTTTCTTTAGTCTATCTATTTTCTTCGTGTCTTTGTTCGTAACCATTACCGTCCGACATCATGGAAGATGGTAATATCCTTAACCCACACAACCCACCACCACAACAACCACCACCACCTCCCTAGAGCCCGTACTTTAGGAGAGTATTCCCGTCCTAGCCACCACGGCTATCGAAACACCATTGAGCTCACTCAAGGAGCCAATATCACACCCTTGCGATCCGACACCATCCGGTTGGTGCAAAGCGGATGCGCATTCCATGGACTTCGTTCTGAAGATCCTAATCAACATCTCAAGGACTTTCTTAAAATCGTTGATTCTATAGACCTTGATGTTGCCACTCGAGAGACGACCCGATTGCGTCTCTTCCAATTCTCTTTGCGGGACCAAGCTAGTCAGTGGCTAGAACGTCAACCCGCAGGATCCATCACCTCTTGGAATGATCTCACCACTCGTTTCCTTGCTCAGTTTTTCCCACCGGGAAGAACTACCAAGCTAAGGAATGATATCTTGATGTTCCAACAACGTCAAGGCGAAACTCTCTACGAGGCATGGACTCGATTCAAAGACTTACTCCAAAAAGTCCCTCACCATGGCATAGAACTTTGGCTCCAAGTCCAAATCTTCTATGACCATATCAATCTCTCCACAAGGCAAACCATTGACCAATCGGCCGGTGGCAAGCTACGTGATCTAAGTGCGGAACAATCATGGGCTCTCCTAGAGGATCTTGCTCTTTATGACAACGAAAGTTGGAGTGATCCCCGTGATTTGAATAAAACGGTCAAGGCAATATCTTTGCCTTTGAACAATTCAAGCACTTCCGACCGTAGGATCGTAGAACTTGAAGACCAAGTCAAGTTTCTCATGAAATCCTACGAGGCTCCTAAACCTTCAAGCCAAGTGAACAAAATCACTTCTTCATGTGAATTATGTAGTGGTCCCCACGACACTCGTGATTGCATGGAACTCCCCGAACAAGCTTTTGTGGACTACGCATCCTCGCGTACCGACGGAGCGGGAGACAAGTGGTACACTTTCAAGCCCGAGCCAAACCATTATGGTGATTCATACAACCCCTCATGGAAAAATCACCCGAACCTTAGGTGGAAACAAAACCAAAACTCACAACAAATCAATTCTTCCAACCCACCTAATCGTTTCCAATCAAGCGGTTCCAACTCGAACCGTACTTTCAACAACAATCCTTCCGGCAATGGTAGTACCAATAACTTTGAAGGATTGATGTCTCAATTTATGGCATCTCAAGAAGCTCGATTAGCCAAGTTTGAAGCCGATTTCAAACAAAAACAAAGCGAGATGACCGACAAGATTGACACCTTGTTGAAAGCCCTCAATGACCGAGAAATGGGAGCACTCCCTAGCAACACGGTCAAGAACCCGAAACTAAACGTCAACGCTATTTCATCGGTTTCGTCCCCTAGTTCTTGTCCACAATATTATTCGGTCAATTCCATGAGCACGTGTTTCAAACAAACCCAAATCATTCCAAGTGACCAAGAAGTTATGACATCCAAATTGGTCAACAACATAGTTGAAACACCTCCCACTCAAAACCTTGACGATGAATTCAAGGAGCTCCACCTTGAAAGTCCGGTTGTTGATGAGAAGAAGCTCAAGTTAGGCGAAAAAGGGACCGCCTTTGTTCAAAACAAGCTACCTAAGAAGTTAGATGATCCGGGCTTATTTGTTCTACCTTGCAAGATCGGTAATTCGGAGGCTTATGATACATTAGCCGATCTTGGATCAAGCCTTAACCTACTTCCGTTACCTCTCTACACCTCTCTAAAACTTGGAAAACTTGAAGAAACCGAGGTGATAATAGGCTTAGCGGATGGAAGTGTTGCTTACCCGGTTGGAGTAGTTAAGGACGTGTTAGTGCACATTGGAAAACTAACCATTTTAGCCGATTTCCACGTCCTTGATATGGTTAGCGACCCTACATGCCCCTTGTTGATAGGTAGAGGATTTTTAGCGACCGCTAGTGCTATGATTGATTGTAAGGAATCCAAGATAGCGGTAGGAGAAGGGGATACTTGGTCAATCTATGATGTTAAGAAACATGCCTATGATACTAGTGAGGAACCGACACCCCATTGGTTAGAATTAAATAGGAGACCATCTAGATATGGACCTTGGATCGATAGAGACTTCATAGGACCCCAACGCCCATTTTACCTAGAAGAGGACTTTGTTAACCGAACGCATTCGGTAGAGCAACTCTTGGCTAGGGACACCGAATTGGATCCATTTGAAGACCCTCTAGTTTTTAGAAGGATGATTGATTTCCTAGGAGTTTTGCCAATTAACCTAGGAATGAATAAGTGGATTTGTGAGGAAGATGATCATAAGTGGAATTGGGATAAACCACCCAATGATGGAGATGGGTCATGGCATATCAAGATGACATTGTATGACCCGGATGGAGAGAAGTTTGAAAAGACATATCGTACTAAGCGGACCAATAGGAAACTTCAATCCAAGCTTAACCCTAAAGACGTCCTTGATGACGAGCTTACTTACATAGGGTAGCGTGACTTTGAGTCTAGCTACAAGACTCGTTAATAAAGAAAAGCGCTTCTTGGGAGGCAACCCAAGCTTTATTTGTTTTATTTGCTTTGTGTGTTTATTTATTTGTTTGTTTGATTTTATTTGTTTCCGTATGTGTGTTTAATTTTTATTCTTATTGATTCATGTTCAAAACTAATTTGTGAAAATGCTTTATGTTGTTTTTAACTTCGTCTTAACTACATATAAAGGTATTTTGCAAAAGATAAGTGTAAGGGAAATCTAAATCGGTTTATTAGAACACAAATGAACATGAATCATAATAATAATAAGTTAGCATACATATTCGTATTTGTTTGAGTCAAATGCTTGTATCGAGTCATAATGATGTTTTGCAGGATTTCCAGGAAGTAAGGTAAAGGTTTTTCCAGAAATTTTCCGGGAACTTAAAACGAAAATTTTTGTCAGGTCATTTCTGACGGCGTCAGGGGTTATAACCTGACGGCGTCAGATTTAATTTCCAGAAATTTTTGAAAATTTTGTTTTCATAAAAAGTTTTTATTAAAATCTCCAACTTATAATCTCCAGGAATTTGCAAAATTATCATTCCACAAGCATTATATCCTTATATATAGATTTTATCCCGCCGATGTTATGCAGGTTTTCGTGTTTGTTTTCTCAGGTTCAACAGGTTATTTTGGACAAGGAAATGTTTTGAATCAAGCTTATGGCGATGCATTAGTCATGGAGCTTCAACATTCTCTTTGGAGGAAGATTTAACCGTGTAATTTCATTATCCAACGAGCGAATCAGGGGAGTATTTGATTTCATTCTTTTACTTTATGCTTTTACATTTGTCATTTGAACATTGGGGACAATGTTCATCTTAAGTGTAAGGGGAGGGTAAAAGTACGATTTTTGAGAATACAATTGCGCTTGATTTTTGTTTGTTTGATGGTAGATGTGTAATAAAACTGAGAGAAATACTTGTTAAGGTAATTTTAGTGCCAAATTTAAAATTTTTTACAACATATAGGAGTGAAACTTTGATCTTAATGAGCGTCTCATGGATAGGAGTTATATGACTAGCACAAAAACCGTACCACTAAAAAATTTTCCACCCCCAAATATGTGAGGTTCGCCCCTAGAATTGGTAGGAAAAGCATTTATGCTATGATGTGTGTACCGGTAGCACTTAGATTCTAGAACTTGCGTTAGGACCATTCCGAGGCCACAAGTGAGACTACATTCGTGTAGTTAGATTTACTACATGATAAGAGGCATTAGGATTAACCCATGTTTTACACCTGTGTTTTTGTTATAATTACATTGGCTACATTGGTCAAGTAATTCTCCCACACCCTTTGCGTTGTACTCATTTTTAGTACACGATACCCCTAGTACACCCCTCAGAGCCTATCTTTTCGTTTCAACCTTTAAGCATTTTACTTAAAGGAAGAATTTGTTACACCCCACTAAAATGTACACCCAAATCGCCTTAGCCTACCTTGTATGCACTCATCTTTAGTGCATTATTGTTACAACATTTGTTTAAACCCAAGTTAATTATCTAGTTGATTACATGGTTGCTAAGTCGAGTCATATCCTTGTACATATTGTTTTGGGACGATTGGGACTCATGGGTAAAGTACTAGTGTAATGGAGTAATGGGGATGAACATCATTTATTACCCCCATATGTGCTAAATGTTTTAAAAGTACTCCAAGTTTTTCAATTATCTTAATTCGAGTCATTAGAATAGTTATTTGTAAAGTTATGTAAAAGTTCAAGTGTAAGGGGATGCAATGCCCCTATGATGTATTATTTTGGATGGTAGGGCAAGAGTGTAAACAAAAAAAAAAAAAAAAAAAAAAAAAAAAAAAAAAAAAAAAAAAAAAAAATAATAATAATAGAAAAAACATACGGACTACCATCCCGTTTTATTTTATGTTTATTTTATGTTTTTGTTATTTTGTTTTTAGCTTAAGATCGAGTCGAGTCTTGGCTTAGCAACATTGTATAGTACATGTAATTGATCAAGATCTTTAACTCGCCACCAGTAAAATATCCTTTATCCAACAAAACCGTGTTTTCCTTTTCCTTACACCTAACGTTATAACCCATGTAAAAGCCCTCTTTGATAGTTTATCTTAGGTGCTTACGCCTAGTGGAGGAGGTTTTCGATCCTTTCCCAAGCCTATGGTAATCTATTTGCTATGACAGGTAGTGAGAGATATTATCCGTTTTCATTTATGAGATTTATTTTGATGACACTTGAGAGATGTGAGTATCTAAACACTACTTGTGAGGTGCTAGTATGTAATCTCCGTGCTTATTATGATTGAAGTGGAACGAATATTTGTTGTAATTACTTTTATGTTTGCATTAAATGACCCCTAACTTGTATTTTGATTAGAATAAAAGCGCATTTGCTTGAGGACAAGCAAATCTCAAGTGTAAGGGTATTTGATGAGGCGAAAAGTGTACCGCTTTTAAGGGGTCATTTAAGCCCGAAATCGTATTTATTTGATCAAATATTGCCCTAAATCGTTCCTTTTGTCATTTTAGGTACTTTTGAGAAGAAATCTGGAAAAGAAAGCATTTTGGACGTTTTTGGAGCATTAAAGTGAAGAAAACGGCAAAGTCTCAAGAATCGGCTAAAAGTTACTCTTGACGGCGTCACAATTAACATGGGACGGCGTCATGCCTTGGCAAGAAAAGTTGGATGTGAAATTTACTCATGACGGGCCAGTGAGTTTGCATGAGAATTCTGACGGCGTCACGCTTTAACTAAATCAAGGGCGTCACGGCTTAAATCATAAGGGGACGGCGTCACGTTCAGGATCCGACGGCGTCAAGCCTTGATAAGCCAGAATGGATTTTTGAAGAGCTAAAGAGGGACGGCGTCAAGATGGTCATCCGGGAACCCTAAAAGCGGCGAGGTGACGGCGTCACAATGCATAAGGTGACGCCGTCAGATGTCAAAGTCTATATATAGTTTTCTAATTTTTTGTCATTAAGGGAGAGCTTAGTGTGTGGAATTTTGGGATAAAACCCTAAGACGATTTTAGCTACTTTTTCAGGGCTTTTTGCCTTGAGATCTTCCATGTTTCATTGAAAGATAAGTTATCAATTAATCATTCAATATGTCTATGTGTTGTTTGATTCTATCTTATGCTTGTCTTTTGTTTAACATGTTAGGCTAAATTTATCTTGTGTTTGCTTAGATCTAATGAAACCTAGCTATTGATTATTGGTTGTTGGTGTGTTGTTAGTTGTATTGGATGATTGTTTATCTATGTTAGGCTTAAGAAAACTGGCTAACTTCCTATTCGGTAACTTGCTTGAACGTCTTAAGAAACATGAACCAAACGCGTACTAAAGGTTTTTATGGTTGTATTTAATGCACAAGCGAATTCTAGTGATCCCATGTTAGGAGCTTCCTAGCCGGCTCGACATAGGAGTGAAGTAGGAGCTTGTAGAGTTTGGGGAAGTAAGTACGCCACCCCACGAATGGTATTAAGGAATACACCCGTCATCCACGCGACTAATACACACTAATTAACCGGTAAAAGATAGTTAGGGAGTAAGGAAATCTAAGTAAACACATTTCTCTACACATAAGTTTCTCACCACTTTTCATTTTTGTTATTTTATTTTATTTGCATTTGTAGTAATTTGGGTTAGTTGACTAGCAACTAATTCCGCCCACTCCTTCAAAACCCGAGATTTTACTTGCTTTTATAAAATATAAAAACATAAAAAAGAATCTTCCTCAACCCTTAGACCTAATTAGAGTAGCCTTTCACACCTAACGAACACTATTCCCTGTGGAGAACGATCAATCCCCCGTACTTACCACTACACTATACTACATCGGTCAGGTACACTGCCTGGTGGGGTTGTAAGCCTCTTGAGATCCCTCGAGAGGTAAAACCTGTTGTAAGGTTGCAAAACCCACGCATCAATAAGGACAGCCCTCTTATTGTCTCGAGTATTTATCTGTGTACGTGTGTGCTACTTGCTGATTCGTGCCTATTGGTTTAGTTTATTATTTAATTGCAACCAAATCGTGCCAGTCTCTCAGGCTGAACCCCCTTGCGTTAGAATAGGTTGTATAGCTAACTTAATATATTAAAATACTGATTAGAATAACGAGATAATACGTTCCACTCTTAGTGATCGACACTCTACTTACCATTATATTCATACTGACCGGGTACACTGCTCGTTAAATGTGTGTGTTATTGATAAGTCGGCTAAATATAAATTTAAAACTTGAGTAGGCATTAAAACTGCTAAACCGCAACGACACACGCTACGCATCAGTTTCGTGGTCAAAAGTAGGGCTGTGGGAGTGATATTTTGGACTTGATATAAACAGAAAGAAACCCGATTAGGGTTTTTAGTTTTTAAAACTTTATTAACTAACTTTTTACATAAGATTTGATATTGTTTGATGTGTTTTAACATATTTAACATATTAATGATTTGTTTAAACAATAATTCGAATACTATGAGGGTGTTAGCTTACTGCTCGATTAGACAAGAAACAAAAAAAAAAAACATTCATTGTTTTTGATTATGTTTTGTTACTTGTGTTTGTGTATTACGTTTTTAGAGTATGTAAAATAAATAAAACTAGAATAAAAATAGAGATAGTAATACTTACTTATGGTTTTGGCTCGACTAGGGTTTTATACTTGGAATGGGTTTGAATCTCGTCCTTCTCTTCTAGGCTTCTTAGAATATGATTAAGAGTGTGTGTTGAGGCTGTGAGTAGTAGGGATTTGGAACTGGATTTGTTTATGTGGTTGTCGAATTTTGGTGGGGGATGAAAGTATGAAACTAGGCTGCTATTTAAGGAGAAAGATTAGGGTTTTCTAGTGATTGTGATAAGGAGACAAAGTCTTGAGACAAGGGCTGACAGAAATGAGGAGATATGCCACTTGGATAGGAGGAGGAGGAGGGATGAAAAGAGGATGATGTGGTCGGCTATGGTTCAAGGGTTTTATCCACCAATGAGGTGTGTTCTTGAAGAAGAAGGTGTACATGTGGAAGGCTTGTTAGAGGAGAGGGCATACAAGTGTGTTTAGGCTAGGTTCATTTTATCTTCAAAATGAAATTTGGTTATGGTTTTTAAGTTAGGATCGAACCAGATTTCCAGGAGGAGTTTCGAATGGAGCTTGGGTTTGTTGTACCTTGTGTTCAAAGGATAGTATCTAGGGTTTAAGGAGAGTAATTAATTTAGTTCAAGCCTTTAGTTAATTTTAGAAAAATATTTAGAATGTTTATATTTCATGTAAACCGAATTTTTAGTGAAATAGAAAATAGATTGGATTAGGATTAGGAGAGTTGTAATATATGCTAAATAGGGTTGTACCATAACTTAGAATTTATGAAAAATATAGTTTTAATAATTTAGTAATTTATAAAAATTGTTTGTTAACTTTTATCATGTTTAAAAGTAAATAAATATGATTTTTGGTTCTTGTGCATTAAGCACTTGTACCTTGGGTTAAAAGACTTGTAAAAATAATTAAAGAGTTTAGGAAAAATAATTTATTAAAGTTTTGCATAAATGGTTTGTACTTTATGCTTTAAAAATTGGATTTTAATAAAGATTTTATAAATAAATGATTTTATGCATAAATGACTTGTACTCTAGCTTAAATAACTTGTAAACTTAATATTTTATAAAAATATTGTATAAATAAATTAGGGTTTGTGAATTGAATACATAAAATCATGATTTCATGAATTTAGGTTTTTACCGGAAGCTGAAATAGAATTAGGGTTTCTGATGCTTTAGTAACTTGTACCTTAACTCAGATATGTTGTATTTTTATATTCTGGGGTTCAGTTGTTCATATTTGGTGTTGTGATGAATTTTAGGGTTTCCTAGAAACTCTATTCAGATAATGAATGTTTTGTTATACGTTTGTTAAGAAATTATCGTAAAATGGTAAATGGTATTCTGTAATATTTTCATATAGATATGTTTATGAAATAAACATTATGTTTGTTAGGCAGGTCTTGTGGGAGCACGTTTATCAATGATGTGATCTACGTCACATAAGATGGGAGATACAGTCAAATAAATAAATAAAAAAATTTACCCGTGGAAAAAGGATAATAATTCTGTGAAGTAAATGGGAAATTTTACGATTGGTTACATTATCCCCCTGTTGAAGGGAATCTCGTCCCGAGATTCGGCCTATGTTGGTTGGAAAGTTGGGAAAAATGATGTATAGGGATAGCTAGGTTCAGATTTCTGATCTATTCAGATAAGAAACGCGATAAAGAAAAATCGTACAACGATTTGGGTTGAGATGAGAGGTTGATATGCTTAAAATGCCTCAAGTTAAAAATAACATTACTTAAAATATTATCTTTATTCTTGGGTCCGATAAATCCGATAATGTCGTTTCGCTGATAATCCTTGGTTTTTCGTTTAATACCTAAGGATCGTGGTTTGGTCAGTTTCATCTCTACTGGATGAACTAAATTTGAATGTTTTGCCACCTGATGCATCACTGTGAAACAATCAGATTTTAAAGTGGGATAGTGATTTTAACGTTCGAATTAACGGTAAAAAAAACTAGAAACGGCTAGTTTCTTTACCTATAAATACCACATTCTAATCCTCATTCTTTCATCACAACTTCCTTTCTAAAAACCTCAAAATGCCGCCTTTGGCAATTATCTTAGCAATTGTGTACATTGTTGCGGTTGTTACCTATATGGCGTATAATCCGGAAGGGGATTTTGGTCTTCAAGGTGCGGTCTTCGTGTTTGTCATACTACTTACAATTGTTGCCTTTTTCATGGATTAGACTTAGGGAAAATAAGTCTTGCGCTACAGTTACTAGGATGGTCTTAGTTTGTGTTTTCTAGGTAATCCTCAATGTAATAAAGCTTATGTAATCCTTGTAATATTAGCACTTCAGTTGCTAATTATGTTTCTATGTATTATCTTCCAAGGTTTCTTAATAAAATCTTAGGGTTTTTCTATCCATAATGTTGTCGAATTCTTATCTTAGAGATGATGTGTAGTAGTTGTAGACTTTTGTTGTATTGAATCGAAACAATAGTTTATAAACAATTTGCTTTTGAATGAAAATTTAGTAGTAGAAAATCTGAAAATATAACTGTTCCAATTCACTACATGATTCTTCCTAAATTATACATAGTTGATCAGGTTATGTATAACTGAGGACCAAATGATGTAATGTTTTGTTCAGTCTCTGTGGTATTTATTCAAAAAGTCTTAGATGGCGTTCAACGCTTTATTTTTGAAAAATAGCTTCACAAATAATTTTCAAAAGCATAGGAAAATTTTTGTCCACACTACAGTGATGGGTTAAGGTTTCCTAAGGTATTAATGAAATAACCTTAAAACAAATCTTAAATTTCGTCTAAGGTTTGTGCTAAGCAACGTTTATGGATAAGGTTTGTAGAGATAGAATAGATATGAAGGCTAAACGCAGATTTGGGAATATGAAGGAATTGTTATGAGATAGAAATTTCATAAGGTAGAAAGATAATTTATTTAGGTTACGTTCATCGTAACTAAGATAGTTCTGAATGGAAATACAACTTAAAGAGTTCTAGACCTTAATTTATTCATTACTTCAAAGATATCAAACTTAAAGGTCTTACTAGGACATAGATGAGATTCCTTAATAAGTTCTAGTTTTCTTCCGAATCAGTCTTAGTCTTCCAGTTGGGATTGAAGTTCGGGCATCGACTCTTATAATGTCCTTTTCCGTTACATCCATAACAAGTCACGGTTCGTACTTTTGCTCTTATCACTACTAGAAAAATAGCCTTTAATGACTCCTAAATTATGACACACGTATTTTATTGACAAGCAAAAGTGTGAGTCATTAAAAAACTGTCATAACTTGTACAATTTAAAGGACTTATGATTCGCAATTATTAGAGTCATAAAAAAATGGAACACGGGATACACTTTCTTTTGTTACTCGTATAAGATAATATCATATCAGATCTTATCCTTTTACCTCTCTCTAAAAATCATTCCATCTCTCTCTCTCTTAATTATCAATGGATCTATCAACCAAAAGGGACAATCGGTTGGAAACTACTCCATCACCACAGCAACTTCACGCCACCATCATCACCAACACAAGGAGATCAAGATCTTGTGTTTTGAGTTGAGGTTGTAGATCGAGGGTTTTAACCTCGTTTGGTGTCAATCCGCCGCCTCTTTATCTCCTTCCTCTTCCTCGTTTGGTATTTCAACAACATAACCCACCTTCGTAATTATTCATTTAACCGATTATATAAACGGTTTATAAAGATTTATTAATATTTTCATGGAATTAAGATTTGAATAAAAACGTTTTGATTATTTAACTCGTGTGGTTGAAAGGATTAAAGAGTGTTGATTGGTTTGTTTGTTGACTCGATTTGTTAGTAAACCCAAAGGGTATGGTTGTTTGGTCTCGGCTGGAAAAAGGAACAAACCGAGAGGGTATGCTTAGTTGTTTTCTTGAAAGCCTCGGGTGCACACAGCAGCCCTTGGCTGCGTTTGCTTTGCTACGAACCAAGCAACCCAAGGCTGAGCTTATTCGTTTGTGGGTGTCGGACCTCAGTAACCTGCGAGGGTGCTATTGGTTCCTTTGGTTTATGTCCAAAGCAGCCCCCAAAAGGGTGCGTTTGGCTTATTTTGTTAAGTGGTTTATAGTAGCTTAATTAGTTACTTGGCTTATTTTGTTTCTGTTCGGGTCGCAACCACAGCCGACGAGTCTTGTTGTGGTTTATAGTGGTTTATAGTAGCATATATTTTAAATAAAATTGTTTGATAACGTAGTTGTAATCATAATGTGTAAAGTGTCATAATTTTGTATCGTCACAACTTTTAAATGCTACTTCCGAAAAAAGTGATAAATATAGTTCAAAATGTTTGATAACGTAACTGTAATCATAATGTGTAAATGCCGCTGCTATGCGCAGGTATCTAACTATTTTATATAACGGGTCTTATGTTTACAGGACTGGCCTTGTCTTGAATCGGTTATACGACCTGATCTTCTTAGATGTGATTCGTGTGGAGAGATTGTCTGTCTTGTGGCACAGGTTAATATTGAAATCTTTACAAGATTATAGTAGTTTAAAATCGTATTTTCGTCATAACTGTGAGTTGTAATACCTATTTTGTTTGCCTACTTTTCAGATATATGGTCTTATTTAGAAGAACTTGAGAAAGAGTACCAGGTAAGTTATGGTCTTATTTATGATTATGCAGTGTTGTAATAAGAATCTGTACAACCAGCTAACCCTCTAACTAATTACATTATAATGATGTTGGCCAGGGTGTAGTTGCTAGCAAGAGCAGTGGTGATGAAGAAGAAGTGCCTTGAAGATCAACTTGGTGATGCTAAAGTGGCCGTTGGAAAGGCAGAAACAGAGCTGAAGCAATTGAAAGTCTACAGAAGGTGTGTTTTTCTCTTTTGAAGAGTGTAGCAAGTTCGACTCATGTATTTACATATTTAACATACTTGTACGTGAATGGATACGATGCAATGCAAGTGGCTGCTGCTGAAAGTATGCATGAAATATGCAAGTGGCTGCTGCTGAAAGTATGCATGAAATATGCAAGTGGCTGCTGCTGAAAGTATGCATGAAATATGCACTCTTCCTTAACAAAATAGTTACAAATTTTTCAGAATGGATACGATGCAATGCAAGTGGCTGCTGCTGGTTACCAAGGCGAGTGGTAGGAATATCCTCAATATGCGGAGCAACTGGCTTATCCTGAACTGGATATGGGTGGACGAGTACGTGCTTCTTCCCTTTTCCCTACCCTTCCAGTGTCATGTACTATAAAAACTAGATAATGACTAATTTGAAGTTATTGTGTTCGTGCCTAGGATTAGTCTGTTTGATACTTGTATGTGATATATGATCCCTGCGCAGGCAAAGGGGCGACTTCATAGGTGGGATTTTGAGACAGAAGAGGAGTGGGCAACATACAACGAGCAGAAAGAAGCAATGCCCAAAGCTGCATTTCAGTTTGGTGTGAAGATGCAAGATGGTCGCAAGACAAGAAAGCAGAATAAAGACCAAAAGATCACAAACGAGCTGCACAAAATTAACAAGATACTCGCCAAAAAGAATATGCAAAATATCTAAAATAATATGCACATCATATAAATAACTTGTAGTTGTATGAAACGCATTGTTTTGATATATATGAAATGCGCTTTTTTGCTATTTGTGTATTTATTTGTATTATGAGATTATCTGTTATTTAATGTGGGGATATTATTAATTTTATAAAAATTATTTTTTTAAAAAAAATTTGAACCATGACACGCAAAAAAGGGGTCATAAAAGGGTGTCATAAATTCATGACGCGCGAAATGCGTGTCATAAATCTTTATGACGGGTCGATCAATGACACCAAAAAGCGCGTCATCTGACCCCTTTTATGACACGCAATGCGCGTCATTAAAGGCCTTTTTTCTAGTAGTGTATTGTCTTACAGTTTCCGGACTGATGTCCTATTTCCTTCCATCTTCCACACTTGACAAAACAATCTCCATAATGATGTAACTTACATCGTTGACATAGAGGTCATTTTCCACGATAAATAGCTTCATGAGTAAGATGTTCATGATGACAGGTAGGGCAATGAGTAGGGATAGTGTTTTCTATTTCATTATGTTTTCGCTTTTGGTTATTTTGTTCAATTCCTAGGGTATGGGTAGTGGTAGGTTTAGTCGTTCCTTCTGAGCTTTTGTTATGAATTAGTCTACAACCCGTAAAACTTTTAGGGGTACAAGACACATTCATCTTCTTCTTTCCTGTTGCCTTCTTATTGCTTCCTGAGCGAGCCGTTGTAGTCACCTCGAGTACTGCTGTAATGAGGTTGATTACCAACTTCTGGATAACTTCGGGAGTCATTGGCGCGGTTAACATAGGCATAGTATTTTTCATACTAACGTTCTTCCGGATATGTCTGGTTAAATATCGTAGATGAATGATTAACTGCTAAGGAATTAACTAATTCTCTCGAATTTCAGCAACTTTCTCTTCATTCATCAAGGTTCTCTTCCGAAATTTTATCTTATGGGGTTCTATGGTTATGATATGTCTGGCTGAGAATAGAATAATATTAATAACTTGATCAATTATTTTTACAAAAATAATTAATACAAGGTCTTTTACTAATATTGTAGGTAGTAGGTTTAGGGTTTTCTGTTTCCAACATAAGGGTAAATCCTCAAATTTCTCTGTTACTTACTGGGTTCTAGGTTCAGGAGGTAAAAGGCAAGTGACATTTATTGGGCTCTAGGTATTGTTTAGTTCGATACCATTTGTCTATTAAACAAATGATAGGGTTTTATGGAAAGTCATTACATAAATGCACAGCATTATTGTAAGACATGACAGAATAGAATTTAAACTCAACAATAATATATATAACAAAAGATCTTTGTCATACATTTATTGATTGATTACAAACTCTGAAGATTTCAGGTTTATTGGAAAATACAGGAAATACTTAACCAAATACTATTTGGTACAGTAAACACAACGTTGTTACGCATGAGTTTGAGATCAGCCACGTCCTTGACGTAAAAGCTTAACTTCATTCTCAAGTTGTAGTTGTGAAATTTCCATTTCCATGAAACGCTCCTGAAATTCCGTGTTCACCTTTATCTGACTGTCCAGCATAGATTCCAAAGTGAAAATCTTCTGACCCTGGCAGATTGCCGTCTCTCTGGCCATCCATAGGGTTCTCTCAATCTCTGCTATTCTGCCACGTAGTTGACTATTTTCCCTTCTCGCATGACGAATCCTATAATCTAGGCTTTTATACTTATGTTCGTGCGTATTCTTCATTCGTTCAACACTTGCTTCCAAGTCGAACACCGTTCTCCTTTCGTCATTGGTTCTTCTAAACAGAGTGTCGAAATTACGGTCGTACCATTCGAAACGTAAATGGGGTAGCTCCTCCAAATGTTTAGCGTGATTGTCGAGAATACTGGCGTGTTCATAAAGAAGAGTCCACATGGGATCTTTAGGTTCAGGGGAATTAGGCGTAGATATAGCATCCGGGAAGTTTAGTATTGGGGTTTCGGGAGTATTAGGTCCTAGAGGATTTAATTCATCATCTTACTGAATTGTTTCTTGGCGTGAGTTTTGTCCAACCTCATATGTTGTTGGGCAACCAATAAACTTTTCATCAGATGGGGATTTCCTAAGGGAGTGGGTAGGTGGTGTACATATAGTACGAAAATCTGTTTCGTTAGGTTCGGGAGTTTCAGGGGACATGATACTGTAATAACCCGCAAATAGTGAAAATGAGCAATTCGAAATTTGCAAAATAAGCAAATCAAATAGTTATCAGATAGGGGAATTATTAATGCCAAATCATCATAATAAAGGATGCTCTAAATTCTAAAACATACCTGGCACGGAAGGCGTAGGACTTTATGGTGTAAGTTTATTTATTTTTGATAACGCGGTTATAGTCCAATGTTTAAAAAACACTTGGTTCTCTATAACCATGAGCTCTGATACCACTCTGTAACACCCCCGTTTTCGATATTCGCAGCGAAAATATAAGTTGGGGTGTTACTAAACAGTTCACAGTCATGATGATAGAAAATGACTCGAAAATGAGACGTTTTAGATAAAATTGTTATCATTCATTTATATCAGAGTTACAATATGTAGGTCCCAGCAGGAGGTTCTCAAAATACATCTATAAAAATATATTATTGGTTTGAATGATAACATAGTCCATAGCCAATCCCGTGCCAATCCATGCTTCCAATAACCTGAGAATACATGCTAAAACGTCAACACAAAGGTTGAGTGAATTCATAAAGTTTCGTAAATGAAAATGTTTCATTTATTCAGAAATATGATGGTTCCAGTTATTCAGAAATAAGCCAGTTTCTGTTGTCAAAATACGCTATTCAATGGTTCAGAAATACGTTATTCAGAAATACGTTATTCAGTTCAGTTGGAAATCATTTAAACACAAGATTAAATATAATAATTGCCACACACACAATTATTATCAGGGAAAGATGTATTTTATTGCACTAAGTCTCATGGCACGCAAAACATTAACAGAACATCAACAGTCATGAGCTAATGATGTAATAATTACCCCATAATTAAATGTAGGTAACCTTGCCCCCGGGTAGGAGATAGCCACATCTCTTTATTCATCTCAAATATAATGCTTTGGGTTACGTTACGGTAACACAAAGGGGTTGTCAGCCCAATAGATCTATCTACAATATTCGCGCTCACCCTAAGTCACGGGTGATTAGAGGTCCATGATGGGAGGTCTTTTTGGCTTAAGGTAACTTAGCTTAAGGCAATAAAATAAGAATAACGTTGGGATAATACTTGTGTTTAATACGGGAAAAAGTCCATTAGTGATTCATAAATCATATAAAGCAAACTATGTTTGTAAATGTTATGAGCATGTATCTCCCCCAAAAATAATTCAAAAACATGTAAAAGTAGGGGTTATGAACTCACCTAATCAGTCTGGATGGAAAACAAATGAAAGAAAGTTGATAAACGTCTCCGGACAAGGAACCTGGGTTGTTATGTTAATATTTAGTAATCATTTCTGATGATTATGTTTATTTCGTTTCGTTCTGAAATACTTTGGTTGACGGTTAAATGCTTAATTGAGCCAATATGTAGTTTCAAAAGTAAGATTTTATCTTATCTTTTATCTATAAGTTTCGGTTTGGTTTGTTCGTTAAAGTCATCTTTCGTTCGTTCGTTCGTTCATTAGTTCATTGATTCGTCGTTTAAAATAAACGTATTATGTTAATATAGAGTCGGAAAATAAAATAGAAAGAATGAAAATATTGATTAGGAAAAGTTACGTTTTAATCCCTAAGGTTTGGTCAAATGACAGTTTACACCCTGACCTTTTGGAAAATGACAGTTTATACCCTCAAGTTTCAGAAATAACAATTTCTACCCTGTTCATTTGTTACTGACAGAAAATACCCTTGATAATATTTATTTACAAAATCAACCCTAAAACTCTAATTTAATAAAAATCACACATATGAAATCTATGATTGGCTAGAGCTTTGGACGCAAATAACTTGATGAAAACGGAATCAATTTACAAACTCTTGGTTTCTATAAAAAGTTGGCCAGGTCAACTCTGAACACACATAGTTTCGCTATTTATAAAGTTCGTTTGGTATTCGAAAAATATCACTAAGATCGACTAGATAAACATGTTTTTACAAAATCTGAAAAATGGTTTCTTAAAACTAGCGTTAGACACATCTTTGGTCTCGAAAATATTTTAAACCACTCGATGGTTTTACAAGATTTCTCTTCCTAAAATAAGTTTGCTGGCTCTACTTTAAGTGTGCCAACTTTCGTAATTTATAAAATTAATATGATGTTCGAAAAATAGGTTAAAAGTCAGTAGGTTGGATCGATCATAATGAAAATATATAACTGGTAAATACTAGTCTAGTTTTAGCGATATGGGAAAAATTCAAGACTCAATATCTTAGTCAAAACTTAACCTTTTTCGATGATTTTCGTTTCTAAATAAAGTTTGCTGGTTAAACTTGGATATGCCAAAAGGGCAGAATTTTTAGAAGTCGTAAGGGGTTCAAAAACTGAGCTCAAAGCAGGGCTACTAGTCGACTTTTATTGAAAAACAATAACTGAATATTAATCTTTTCATACATAGCGATTTTTAGCAAACTTTAAAGCTTAATAACTTCATGAAAACTTAATCATTTTCAATAATTCTTGTTTCTAAATTTAGTTTGTTGGGTGATCTAAACATGTGCCAAAAACCAGAAATTAATAAGGTCGATTGGATGTTGGTTTCGTGGTCAAAAGTAGGGCTGTGGGAGTGATATTTTGGACTTGATATAAACAGAAAGAAACCCGATTAGGGTTTTTAGTTTTTAAAACTTTATTAACTAACTTTTTACATAAGATTTGATATTGTTTGATGTGTTTTAACATATTTAACATATTAATGATTTGTTTAAACAATAATTCGAATACTATGAGGGTGTTAGCTTACTGCTCGATTAGACAAGAAACAAAAAAAAAACATTCATTGTTTTTTATTATGTTTTGTTACTTGTGTTTGTGTATTACGTTTTTAGAGTATGTAAAATAAATAAAACTAGAATAAAAATAGAGATAGTAATACTTACTTATGGTTTTGGCTCAACTAGGGTTTTATACTTGGAATGGGTTCGAATCTCGTCCTTCTCTTCTAGGCTTCTTAGAATATGATTAAGAGTGTATGTTGGGGCTGTGAGCAGTAGGGATTTGGAACTGGATTTGTTTCTGTGGTTTTCGAATTTTGGTGGGGGATGAAAGTATGAAACTAGGCTGCTATTTAAGGAGAAAGATTAGGGTTTTCTAGTGATTGTGATAAGGAGACAAAGTCTTGAGACAAGGGCTAACAGAAATGAGGAGATATGCCACTTGGATAGGAGGAGGAGGGGGGATGAAAAAAGGATGATGTGGCCGGCTATGGTTCAAGGGTTTTATCCACCAATGAGGTGTGTTCTTGAAGAAGAAGGTGTACATGTGGAAGGCTTGTTAGAGGAGAGGGCATACAAGTGTGTTTAGGCTAGGTTCATTGTATCTTCAAAATGAAATTTGGTTATGGTTTTTAAGTTAGGATCGAACCAGATTTCCAGGAGGAGTTTCGAATGGAGCTTGGGTTTGTTGTACCTTGTGTTCAAAGGATAGTATCTAGGGTTTAAGGAGAGTAATTAATTTAGTTCAAGCCTTTAGTTAATTTTAGAAAAATATTTATAATGTTTATATTTCATGTAAACCGAATTTTTAGTGAAATAGAAAATAGATTGGATTAGGATTAGGAGAGTTGTAATATATGCTAAATAGGGTTGTACCATAACTTAGAATTTAGGAAAAATATAGTTTTAATAATTTAGTAATTTATAAAAATTGTTTGTTAACTTTTATCATGTTTAAAAGTAAATAAATATGATTTTTGGTTCTTGTGCATTAAGCACTTGTACCTTGGGTTAAAAGACTTGTAAAAATAATTAAAGAGTTTAGGAAAAATAATTTATTAAAGTTATTCATAAATGGTTTGTACTTTATGCTTTAAAAATTGGATTTAAATAAAGCTTTTATAAATAAATGATTTTATGCATAAATGACTTGTACTCTAGCTTAAATAACTTGTAAACTTAATATTTTGTAAAAATATTTTATAAATAAATTAGGGTTTGTGAAATGAATACATAAAATCATGATTTCATGAATTTAGGGTTTTACCGGGAGCTGAAATGGAATTAGGGTTTCTGATGCTTTAGTAACTTGTACCTTAACTCAGATATGTTGTATTTTTATATTCTGGGGTTCAGTTGTTCATATTTGGTGTTGTGATGAATTTTAGGGTTTCCTAGAAACTCTATTCTGATAATGACTGTTTTGTTATACGTTTGTTAAAAAATTATCGTAAAATGGTAAATGGGATTCTGTAATATTTTCATATAGATATGTTTTTGAAATAAACATTATGTTTGTTAGGCAGGTCTTGTGGGAGCACGTTTATCAATGATGTGATCTACGTCACATAAGATGGAGATACAGTCAAATAAATAAATAAAAAATTTACCCGTGGAAAAAGGATAATAATTATGTGAAGTAAATGGGAAATTTTACGAGTGGTTACACCTTCCTCATCATTCAGTTGAAGACGAGTGCGAATGGACCCTTCCGTAACGATGAATTCATTCCCATCGATTGTTGCTACTATCTCCTGAGGTCTACCCACAACTGTTCGTACAGCAGCAGTAGCCCAAAATTGTCTCACCAACGAGTCATACACCACCGTCGGAAAATGAGTCAGTGCAAACTGAATAGAGGACCCACTCAGGAAGGTGAGTACCTCATCATACCCTGTACTTCGTTTAGAGATTTCAAGATACCCCACTTTGTTGTGATCATCTTTGTACTGTAATGCCGCCATAGTGATGAATCGATTGATGAGTTGGGTGAATGAGAAGTGATGATTTGGATTTGAGTGTTAGAGGAAAATGATGATTTGGAGAATGGGATGAACAATTTAGGTCAGTTATATGGTTACCAAACTTAGCAATTTAAATTGCAAGTATCTCGCGAACGTATCTTTGACCAATTTGACTTTAATTCAATCCCAAAATAACTTCCCAATTATAACGAAACCAGCAGCAACCACTGGTCAACCAGCTGTAACAGTTGGTCAACCAGCAGCAATGAAGTGGTTTGACTATGAGTCAAACTTATGCACTGGATCCACTCAATTCCTCAATCGCCACGATAATTAAACCGCCCTAATTAAACCCACGCCAGTATCAAATTAACTCCTAAAACCAACCCAACATTGAATTTCCTTAATCCTCCATTGGCACTATAAAAGGCCTCAACATTCAACACAAATACACATAAACCCTAATCCTCCATTCATACACCATGAGTACTTCTAAGCCAACCGTTATAGAAGTATCGTCTGATTCATCATCTGAGTCATCAGGATGGGCAAACTATTTCTTACCCAACTACTCCACTCAGATCAGCAGAAATGAAAAGGGCAAAGCAAAGGCTGAAGAAGTTTTGTCTGAAGATCTTCCAGCTTCCCCCTCCTCTTTGGATGACTCAAGCTCGGATGATGAGCTCTCTTCATGGCCAAAGTCTTTGACCTATTATAAAGGTTCTTGGGAAGCATATCCGTCGCATCCTCCACTTTCAGTCATGCTCACAAGAGAAATGGAGAAAGCTGTGGCAGCCATGAACAAGATTCCAGTTCCAGAGAAAAATGAACCTCTTCCAAAGCCAAGGCAACAAGTATTGGGACTTGCTTCCCCAAAGGTGTATAATTTGATCAGTGGCTTAGGAGTTCGCAAGGTCATGCCGGATAACAAGGGCAAAGGA
Organism: Artemisia tridentata subsp. tridentata; assembly: GCA_021014915.2. NCBI lineage: Eukaryota > Viridiplantae > Streptophyta > Magnoliopsida > Asterales > Asteraceae > Artemisia > Artemisia tridentata. The sequence continues at coordinate 284,935,232 of CP139501.1, forward strand.
AAAGGGAAGATGGAGTAGTTGGCTGGGTTGTTGCTGTGGTTCTGAGGACTAGGTGTTTGTTCTTTTTGTTTGTTGTTGTCTGGTGTCAGGGTTCATCTGCAGTTTGGGTGTTGTTATTTCATGTTGCTTGATCGATCTGTAACCTCACTATAACTAATGAATAAACTTAGTTTTTCTTGTATACATAAGATTGAAGACTTATTATTTGAACTTGAGTTAACTACCTGCAAAATGGTTAGAAAACACAATATACAAAGAAAACACAAACAAATACCATCTGCAAGACAAAGTTAGTGAAATGAAATAATTAGATAATATACAATATACAAGCATAAGCCTCCCCTTAGGCTTATGCCTCCCTTCAAACACAGCAATGATTAGATCCAACATTTCTCTTGGATCCCTTTCTCAAATAATGACCATTGTGACTCCAAAAACAACCTTTTGAGTACTGAAAATCAGTTTCCCATCTTGTCCCTTCCATATACATTGGGTCATAACCAACAGGCCAATAATCATTTTGAAGGTAACTGCTTGTAGGTCTGATGTAGGGTCTTGCAACATTCCTTTTTCAACCAGCAGAATTGGATGTACCAGCTGGAACTGTCTTACCAGCAGGAATAGCTGCAGGTCTGAAATGCCTACCAGCAGCAACAGGTGCTGGTTGTTTTGCATTACCAGCAGGAAATGCATTTGCTCTAGGGACAAATGGGGGTATATTCTTGATTTCACAATTTATATTCCAAGGAATTGAATGGAATTGTGATTTCGGGATAGTGAAACGTGTAGTGAATAGTGAATAAGAGTGGGGATATTGGTTTTTTATCACTACGGAAAGTAAATCAACACTAGAAAGCAAATAACAAAGTATATAAAATGATAACGTAAAGCAATTAACCCTAAAACGTAATTAAAACTAAACACGAGAGTTTTAATAAAAATAAACATAAGTGCGCAAAATAAAAAGGGAATTTGAAGCACTACTAATTCTACGGGCATGAAAATAATTTTCCTACATTCTAAATGATAAAAAAAAAATTAGGAAAAGAAATTATATTTTTTTGACTTTTATTTAATTTTTTATTAATTAAAAACTAAATTTAAGAAATAAAATGATTAAAAATATAAAACTAATTTGGAAAATTATGAAAATTTACTGAAAAATACTTTAAACTAAACTAAATGTAGGAAAAATAAAAGTTGGAAAAAAGCTACTTTGGAATAAACAAAATAAGCTAAACAGCCTAACTAAGCAAGAAAGGATCTAACGCTTAAAAATAAAATGATGCAACAATAAACCAAGCATAACTAAGAGCATAATGGTTAACGTGTTGTGTGATGAGCTAGGAGGCCTGGGTTCGAATCTGGTCCTCACCTTTTTGCAAAACATTTATTTATTTATTTATTTTTATGTTTTTCTTTTAAAAACTGATGAGCACAAGATAATAAGCAACTTTTAAAAATGAAATTATTTTGAAAATCACAAATAAGCTAGTAAAAAGCTACAGATCAGTTTAAGAAAAATGAAAGGGAATAAGCTAAAGGGGAATAAACTTGCAGGCTTGAACTAGGCTAACTGGGGCTATTTGCAGACCAAAATTCAGCTGTTCAATAAGCTACAAATTTAAATCCAAGCTGAGAACTCTTAAGCTACTACTAGTAGCTACTTATAACCCAAAATTTAGACAATAAGCACAAGTAAAGAAGCAGTTAATAAGCTGAGAAGGGGGGGGGGGGCTGATATGCAAGCAAAAACATTCCAAAAGAGCATATTAAAACTAATAAATAAGCTAGTAATTCTAAAAGCTAAACCCTAAAAAGCTAAAACAGATTAAGACAAGATGGCAAAGAACTAGAATACCAATATTCAGACAATAAGGGCTTATAAATAAGCCAAAACCAAGCTAATAAGGGAGCTAGTTAAGACAGCAGACATGACAATTAGGCAGATGCACAGGGCAGATTTGGTGATTTTAAGCTGACAAAAAGCTATTAAAAGCTACTCTATAAAATTTATAAAAAATACTACTAACTAGATAAGCTTCCCAACTAGATTTGTGCAAGAATTCAGCTTCTAAAATCTTAAAATGAATGAATTAAAAATCCTCAAAAGGGCTACAAAAAAGGGAGAAACCAAAAAGTGCAGCTGCTATAACTAGAATGGACTGTTATAAGTGAATTCTTGACCAGGGCTTAATGGGACTACAAGACTACTCAATATGGGTTGAAATGAACTTATAAGCATCAAAAATAGAGGCTGAAAAGGGATAAGCTTGTGAGGAGCTTATTTGAACAGTTCCACCCTTAAAACTTCACTTATCAACCCAAGTCTATCAAAACCTTAATATAAACCCAAAAATTCCTAACACACAACTTATACTAATGATTTTAAGCCAGACCTAACTTAATCTAATGGCACATGAACAGTGAATGACCCATAGTTCCCGTTTGACCCATTTTGCCAAACAGGCCTTTAGCAAACTGTTTTGACTTATAAGCTAAGGAAAGTAACATTTAAGCTAAGAACTGCAAATGCAAATGGATATGAAGCTATAATAAGAATAAATAAGCACTGAAAACTGATAATGAGGCAAAGGGAATAAGCAAATAAGCACTTGACTTATTTTAGACTATTTTTGGCTTTTTAAAGGTTTTTAAGCAAAGCTGAGTTTAGATGACCAAAATGCTTAAGGAAAGACAACTATGATTTAAATAAGCTAGAAAAAATCTGAAATTAAGCAAATAAGCAAATGAACAGTATTTTGACCAAATGTTGACTTCTATTAAAAACTGAAAATGGAGTACAAACTTTGAAAACTGAAAATGGAAATTACAAAAAGCTGCAACAATAAACTAAAATAAGCTAAACATAATCTAAATTAATCCTACTCCTAAACCCTAAATAATCTAACTATCTAACTCCTTTTCTCTGTGTGGAGAGCTCCCTATTTATAGCCGAGCTTGGGTCTTGATTAGGGTTTCTGGGAAGCTCCTAGACTCTGTAATCACAGCCCTTGATCATTATGTCATCATTCCCTTCATTTACGGCCCTTGGATCATGTGCCATGCTTCTTCAACCAATGGGAGGCCGTGGTTGATGAACTCAAATAAGTACATTTTATTACTATCATTTATCCTATTAATTTGACTTGTTTTACTATATTATGTATGAGGATTGATACTTAATCGTTTACTTTTGTAATTCTCAGGTAAAAACAAGCATTTGGTGAAACTTAGCGATTTTGGACTAATTATGGAGCAAAACATGCAAGAAGTTAAGAGTCTACTGAAATGAAGAAGATCAAGACTAATCTGCTCCAGATGCGCCGCATCTCACTCATTACATACGGCGCATCTCTATTAAGATTCCACCAGATACGATCCAAGATACAAGAGGACATGCGCCGCATCTAATCATGGAGTTACGCCGCATCTTCTGGCGGTGTACGAATATTCCTGAATATTATAATCTTGGACCCCACGCGAAGTTAAGTCAATGCGCCGCATCTACTTAATAGATGCGCCGCATCTTCCCTCAGACAGAAACTATAAATACCCCAAGACCAGACGAATTTCGAGAGGAATAGATTAGATTCGAAGACCGAAGCAGCAGAACCCTAGGACGAATTCAGTCAAGGAGGCAGCACAAGACACACCAAACGAAGATACAAGAGCTGTAAGAAGGTGCTACATGTGTTTAATTCATTAAGTAGTTTTGTTTTATTGTGTTAGCAAACTTTAATTCATCAGGATTGGTGGCTTGTGTAATGTGACAACGAAAGATTGCACTCCCTTTAATACTTGCTTTCCCATCAATTAAAGTTTATATGTTGATGTCTTTGGTTACTACTTATTAGTGCATTGATAACCTCTGTGTTTATTAGTGGCTTGCGGGCATTTGACTGCGGAAAATAATGTGGCTCCCACGGTTATTACTAAATTGATCACTTAGGAATAACTTTTAGACATAAGTAATCATTAAGGGTTTACTCGCCGATAAGAATAGGACCAACAAGAAAGGGTTAACTACATACACTTCATATAAAGCTATCAATAAAACAAGTGACAATCTACTTAATCATAAAGACAGCCCTCTTATTGTCTCGAGTATTTATCTGTGTACGTGTGTGCTACTTGCTGATTCGTGCCTATTGGTTTATTTTATTATTTAATTGCAAACAAATCATGCCAGTCTCTCAGGCTGAAACCCCCTTGCGTTAGGATATTAAAATACTGATTAGAATAACGAGATAATACGTTCCACTCTTAGTGATCGACACTCTACTTACCATTATATTCATACTGACCGGGTACACTGCTCGTTAAGTGTGTGTGTTATTGATAAGTCGGCTAAATATAAATTTAAAACTTGAGTAGGCATTAAAACTGCTAAACCGCAACGACACATCACGCGCATCAGTGGGATTGCCAACGTGTACACTTTTATGACAACATTCTCCTGCCATGTCAGTCTCTTCTAGAAGGATTATTAAGTACGGGTTAATGGGGGTAATTTTTGGGAAGAAGATTGTACAGTAAATTTTCAGAAAAAGGACGCGTTTGATGTTATTTATTGTTTACTAAGAGGAGTTGACTGGGTTGGGTAGCTTGACCAGGTTATGTGGGAAACGGGTTAACGTTTAATTTAAAATGAGAGTGGGATGGGCTTGGGGTGAAAAGATAGTGGGCTGACGGTTATATGTATTGGATTGGATTGGATAATAGAATCCGGGTATTAGTTATAGGTTTTAAGATTATAGGTTTAGGTAAAATTCAAGGACCAAATTTGTAATTTCTGAAACCCCAGGGACCTTTTCTGCCAAACTTTAAAAATGTGATCCAAGGGCTTGTCTTGACATATGACGATTCTTGAGGGTTGACTTTGACCTTTTGAGCATAAATGTCTTTCCCGGCTTCGGCTTTAAATCTCTTTCCGTTTCTCGTGCTCGGTTTTGCCGGTTTCTCTTGGTTTTTGTCCAAATTTACAATATCCATCCCTGCACTATCATAAACACAAAAACACGAAATATTTGGCATAATTGGTTAGTTTTTGGTCTATTTGGGTCCGGTTTTGGTCAAATAAAGGTATGTGATTAAGCACATACCAAAATCCCCAGACTAAGTTATTGCAGTGTCCTCACGCAATGTTATAAAAGCACGTTTTTAAATCCAAAAATTTCTAACCTCTTTTTACTAACTTTGAGAAGTAGCAAAATTTTCAAAAGAGATTAAGAAATCTTAAGTTCTAAAAACTCTCCGATTTCCCTTTTTATTCTATTTTTGTATTTTTCTCATAATCATGTGACGGTTTTGTTGACAATTATTATCTATCAATAACTTTTAGGGTCAACGAGTAGGAAACACGACTCATAAAGAAGTGACCATACGGATAAAATTCGTCATCCCTGATTTTTCACGAGTCCCCAAACTAAGCTTAAAAACGAAATCATTGTCTATTTACAAGTTAGATGCCAACACTACCCATGGAAGTTACTTGTGTAATTACCTCTTGCTCCCATTTTTCTAATTTCCTCTATTTATTTTATTTTTGGTGAGAAATGAATTTCTTCATATTTTCTCATTTCGATAATTTTTAGTCCGATAAAGATACTAAATTAAGACGCTAAGTAGTTTTCAATCTTCTCTCGAGAACCGTTGCTTTGAAAATGAGGTCCACATCAAGGTTTTTATTTATATTTTTGCATTTTTCTCTTTTTCATTTATCACCATTTTTTCATTTTTCATCTTTTTTTTTTTTTTTTTTTTTTTTTTTTTTTTTTTTTTTTTTTTTTTTTTTTCACTAACTTTTCACTTGCGTACCCTAAACGACGGAGCTTCACGGTTTAGCTCCAAGACCTTACACCTTCCGGAATAAAGGATCCAAGGGCTGTTACAACAGAGTGTTCCAAGACTCTAGACATTCCTGAAATGAGGATCCAAGGTGGTTAGACCAAGACCTCACACATTCCTGAATTAGAGGTCCAAGGTCCGGTGCAAGAGGGTAGCCAAGACCTAAACGCCTTCTGGAAATAAGGATCCAAGGCCCGATCTCGAATCCGTAGCTTAGAGCACTTAACTTATTATTATTAAACGTATTTATTAAGTAACCTTGATGTGTACCCAATTTTTAAAGCAAGGATTCTTTTAAGAAGACCAAGAACTAATCATCGGCAAAACCTAACATCTTTAATTATTATTACAGTTATATATGGTGAAACAATTTTGTGGGAGCAAAAGGCCACAAGTAACTTCGATGAGCTCTAAAGAGAACCAACTACTCCACGCTTAGCATCTAACTTCTAAATAAACTCTATCATTTCTCGTTCTTCGCAAATTTAAAATTTTAAATAATAAGATCCGTGAATGCTTAGCCAAGAAAGGTTAAGGGGACAAGCTAGGGCTCAACACGCCCGATCAAGTCAGAATTTTATTCCTACTCTCACCAACGGAAAGTCAACAAAATGTCAAAATTTATTATATTTTTCAAAATTTTTAAAATTTTTCTCATTTTTTGGATTTTTTTCATTTTTTTGAGGAAAAACAGGGTTGCATGAGTAAACGGCAAAAAATGCAAGGCAAAATCAAATCGAAAGATTAACCCCCCCAGACTAAAACGAGACATTGTCCTCAATGTCTTAAAGGTAAGGGTTCTCCTACATAAATCTAAGGCCGTTTATTAATTATGCCAAAGATAAATGTTAGAAGATAAGATTTAGGATATCGGATGAGCAACGAATGATGAAACTCGATTGGAGAGAAGCAAACCATGAGCACGAGAGTCTTCATTATTCGGGAAAATCCTGGGCATATAGCAGAAAACCACGAAACACGACAAATGGAAGAGGTAGCCCTCCTCACGTCACTTATTAGAAAATAGAAAGAAGATAGAAGGATAAGCATGGGGTGCCTCCCACAAAGCGCTTGTTTATTTATCGAGTCGTATAGCTTAGACTCGTCCCGAATTTAATTGTTCTTGGGGGAGCATGTGGAAAAGAAAATCTCCATCGGACTTTCATTCAAGATGTTTGAATAAACATTGAAGCATACGAAAGTTCCACTCCGATGAGATACCCACGGCTTAAAAGAAGGAGAGATGCCGGGGTCAAAGATGGTTTCTTCACTCCCGAAGGAGTGAATGAGAGGACAAGTCACCGGATAGGTGAAGAAAGGGAGAAGGATCTTAATCACAATGAGGATCCATTCTTCATCCTCAAAATTACCATTTTTCTGATTTTGAATATCATCATTGAAGCTCGTATGGTCATAATCAACAAAGACCTCGGGCGGGAGGGTCGGGAGGATATCATCGACAAGTAAACTCTCATGATAGAGTACATCTCCCCCAGGTCAGGATCTTCATCAAAAGCAAAGTAATCATACTCTGGAGGAGATATGATAGGAGCGAGTTCATCGGAGAACTCCTCATGAAGAGAATCAATCATATGATGAGAATCTGTGAGCGCAAGTTCCGTTACGGACTCATCACTCTCCTCCATCTGAATATCAAAGAGTGGGTTATCAGAAATCAAAGTAAACTCCGATTCGAACTCAAACAGAGGGTTGGTGATAGTCGTTTTGAAGGTTTCGGGAACAAGGTCATCAAATTTCTTTGGCGGATTGATTTCAACTTCCTTCGGAGGGAGAGAAAGAGATGGTTCTTGGTTTAATAATTTTTCAAGTAAAAGAATATCTCCCTCCGGATCAAGACAAGAATCATCAATTTCCGGCGAAATTGATTCATCTTTAAGACAAGCATCGATCTCTTCCAAGAGAGGATCACTTCCCTCAAACGGAGTGAGGGAAGGGGAAGAGTCGGAAATGATAGGTGGAGTGGGATTGCCACTCGGAGGTTCATCTGATATTTGAAGATCTGCAGGGGCACACTCCTCGTCATCATCGTCATCGACCTTATGCTCACCATATAAAGCTCTGATATATTGCATATGCTCCTCTGCTAGTAATTCACCCATAGTTCTTGTATCTTCCTGCTTTTCAACGGGAGTGATAGCAACTGGTGAACTACTGCAAAGCTTCTTCTGGACGGGTGTGGCTGCAGCTGACGAACTCTCACAAACTCCCCACATAGAATCCTCATCATCGTCATCGCAAACGTAAGTTCGACGATATTTGGAACTTACTTTAGCTGCTTGTTCTTCAGCTAGAAGTTCTCCATAAGTTTTCTGATGAGGCTCTTTTTGGGGAAGTTTAATAACCAAAGCCTTAAATTTTTTTGTTGACTCTATAAGTTCATGGAGAACTTCGTCCGAAATTTGCTGAGGTGGTGGTTGAATCATTTGGTACTGTGGAGGTTGGTCATGATAAGAATAATCATAATTGTTACAAGGGACATGCTCATAGACAAGCGGGTTCCTCGTTTGACAATCAGAGCTATAGTGAGGACCTCCACAGTACTCACAACAATATGTTTGCTGTGACTGATTCGGTGAATTATATGGATAATGGTCATACCCGAAGTTTTGATTACATGGAACTTGTTCATAGACAAACGTATTCCTTGCTTGACAATCAAAACGTACTTGGGTGAGGACCTCCACAATATTCACAAGAATATATTTCCATCTCATGGTGTGGTGGTTGGTTGAAATAGTCGGGTGTTTCATGGTAAGAATAAGGATTTTGGTCATAGACAAACCCGTTTCCCAACAAAACTATTTCCCGATTCCACCATGCTACAACCTAGACAATTCCCACCATTATGAGGACCACCACACTATTGACAACCGTAATGGTAAGATGAAGGCATAGAGAAGAAGAATTAAACGGATAGAGGGTAAGAGATAAAGAATCAAACGGATAAGAGGATTAAGAAGAATATTTTTGGATTTTTAAATTTAGAAACATTGAAAATCTCAAAAGAAAAAGGAAAAATAATTTGAAAAGAAAATCTTTTTGGGTTTTTATAATAAGAAAATATTTACAAATGAAAACGATAACTTCACGGGGGATGAAGGATGAATGGAATTGTGATTTCGGGATCGTGAAACGTGTAGTGAATAGTGAATAAGAGTGGGGATATTGGTTTTTTATCACTACGGAAAGTAAATCTACACTAGAAAGCAAATAACAAAGTACATAAAATGATAACGTAAAGCAATTAACCCTAAAACGTAATTAAAACTAAAAACGAGCGTTTTAATAAAAATAAATGTAAGTGCGCAAAATAAAAAGTGAATTTGAAGCACTACTAATCCTACGGGCATGAAAATAATTTTCCTACATTCTAAATGATAAAAACAATTTAGGAAAAAGAATTATATTTTTTTTTTACTTTTATTTAATTTTTTATGAATTAAAAACTAAATTTAAGAAATAAAATGATTAAAAATATTAAACTAATTTGGAAAATTATGAAAATTTACTGAAAAATACTTTAAACTAAACTAAATGTAGGAAAAATAAAAGTTGGGAAAAAACTACTATGGAATAAACAAAAATAAGCTAAACAGCCTAACTAAGCTAGAAAGGATCTAAGGCTTAAAAATAAAATGATGCAACAATAAACCAAGCATAACTAAGAGCATAATGGTTAACGTGTTGTGTGGTGAGCTAGGAGGCCTGGGTTCGAGTCTGGTCCTCACCTTGTTGCAAAACTTTTTTTTTTTTTTTTTTTTTTTTTTTTTTTAATGTTTTTCTTTTAAAAACTGATGAGCACAAGATAATAAGCAACTTTTAAAACTGAAATTATTTTGAAAATCACAAATAAGCTAGGAAAATGCTACAGATCAGTTTAAGAAAAATGAAAGGGAATAAGCTAAGGGGGAATAAACTTGCAGGCTTGAACTAGGCTAACTAGGGCTATTTGTAGACCAAAATTCAGCTGTTCAATAAGCTACAAATTTAAATCCAAGCTGAGAACTCTTAAGCTACTACTGCTAGCTACTTATAAACCAAAATTTAGACAATAAGCACAAGTAAAGAAGCAGTTATTAAGCTGAGAAGGGGGGGGGCTGATATGCAGGCAAAAACATTCCAAAAGAGCAGATTAAAACTAATGAATAAGCTAGTAATTCTAAAAGCTAAACCCTAAAAAGCTAAAACAGATTAAGACAAGATGGCAAAGAACTAGAATACCAATATTCAGACAATAAGGGCTTATAAATAAGCCAAAAACAAGCTGATAAGGGAGTTAGTTAAGACAGCAGACATGACAATTAGACAGATGCACAGGGCAGATTTGGTGATTTTAAGCTGACAAAAAGCTATTAAAAGCTACTCTATAAAATTTATAAAAAATACTACTAACTAGATAAGCTTCCCAACTAGATTTGTGCAAGAATTCAGCTTCTAAAATCTTAAAATGAATGAATTAAAAATCCTCAAAAGGGCTGCAAAAAAGGGAGAAACCAAAAAGTGCAGCTGCTATAACTAGAATGGACTGTTATAAGTGAATTCTTGACCAAGGCTTAATGGGACTACAAGACTACTCAATATGGGTTGAAATGAACTTATAAGCATCAAAAATAGAGGCTGAAAAGGGATAAGCTTGTGAGGAGCTTATTTGAACAGTTCCACCCTTAAAACTTCACTTATCAACCCAAGTCTATCAAAACCTTAATTTAAACTCAAAAATTCCTAACACACAACTTATACTAATGATTTTAAGCCAGACCTAACTTAATCTAATGGCACATGAACAGTGAATGACCCATAGTTCCCGTTTGACCCATTTTGCCAAACAGGCCTTTAGCAAACTGTTTTGACTTATAAGCTAAGGAAAGAAACATTTAAGCTAAGAACTGCAAATGCAAATGGATATGAAGCTATAATAAGAATAAATAAGCACTGAAAACTGATAATGAGGCAAAGGGAATAAGCAAATAAGCACTTGACTTATTTTAGACTATTTTTGGCTTTTTAAAGGTTTTTAAGCAAAGCTGAGTTTAGATGACCAAAATGCTTAAGGAAAGACAACTATGATTTAAATAAGCTAGAAAAAATTTGAAATTAAGCAAATAAGCAAATGAACAGTATTTTGACCAAATGTTGACTTCTATTAAAAACTGAAAATGGAGTACAAACTTTGAAAACTGAAAATGGAAATTACAAAAAGCTGCAACAATAAACTAAAATAAGCTAAACATAATCTAAATTAATCCTACTCCTAAACCCTAAATAATCTAACTATCTAACTCTTTTTCTCTGTGTGGAGAGCTCCCTATTTATAGCCGAGCTTGGGTCTTGATTAGGGTTTCTGGGAAGCTCCTAGACTCTGTAATCACATCCCTTGATCATTATGTCATCATTCCCTTCATTTACGGCCCTTGGATCATGTGCCACGCTTCTTCAACCAATGGGAGGCCGTGGGATTGCCAACGTGTACACTTTTATGACAACATTCTCCTGCCATGTCAGTCTCTTCTAGAAGGATTATTAAGTACGGGTTAATGGGGGTAATTTTTGGGAAGAAGATTGTACAGTAAATTTTCAGAAAAAGGACGCGTTTGATGTTATTTATTGTTTACTAAGAGGAGTTGACTGGGTTGGGTAGCTTGACCGGGTTATGTGGGAAACGGGTTAACGTTTAATTTAAAATGAGAGTGGGATGGGCTTGGGGTGAAAAGATAGTGGGCTGAGGGTTATATGTATTGGATTGGATTGGATAATAGAATCCGGGTATTAGTTATAGGTTTTAAGATTATAGGTTTAGGTAAAATTCAAGGACCAAATTTGTAATTTCTGAAACCCCAGGGACCTTTTCTGCCAAACTTTAAAAATGTGATCCAAGGGCTTGTCTTGACATATGACGATTCTTGAGGGTTGACTTTGACCTTTTGAGCATAAATGTCTTTCCCGGCTTCGGCTTTAAATCTCTTTCCGTTTCTCGTGCTCGGTTTTGCCGGTTTTTCTTGGTTTTTGTCCAAATTTACAATATCCATCACTGCACTATCATAAACACAAAAACACGAAATATTTGGCATAATTGGTTAGTTTTTGGTCTATTTGGGTTCGGTTTTGGTCAAATAAAGGTATGTGATTAAGCACATACCAAAATCCCCCAGACTAAGTTATTGCAGTGTCCTCACGCAATGTTATAAAAACACGTTTTTAAATCCAAAAATTTCTAATCTCTTTTTACTAACTTTGAGAAGTAGCAAAACTTTCAAAAGAGATTAAGAAATCTTAAGTTCTAAAAACTCCCCGATTTTCCTTTTTATTCTATTTTTGTATTTTTCTCATAATCATGTGACGGTTTTGTTGACAATTATTATCTATCAATAACTTTTAGGGTCAACGAGTAGGAAACACGACTCATAAAGAAGTGGCCATACGGATAAAATTCGTCATCCTTGATTTTTCACGATACCCCAAACTAAGCTTAAAAACGAAATCATTGTCTACTTCATGCATTTTACTCTCATAATAATTACAATCTTTAATGAGGTGAGAGTAACTACCACAAACAAAACATGATTTCCTTTTAAAAACTTTGTTATTTTCATGTCTTCTTTTATTACACACAAAAGTATCACAACCAATACTTGAAGGAGAATTGATTTTAACAGAATTAAGAGAACTATTGTCAAAAGAAGCTGTTTTAGAAATAGATTCATCATCAGCCACTCTTGTGGATAAAACATCAGCCCTGTGTATTACAGACTTATCACTTGAATCACATGAGGTATAGTCATCAGACTTGAGTTCAGAGGACTTGTCACTGTTAACACAAGAGACAAAGCCATTAGATTCATTGTCTGAAGTAGGCAAGTCATTGGACTTCTTCCCATAGGACAGGTGTGATTCATCTAAGTCTATGTCAAGGTCTGAGTGGATAGGGACAGGCTTAAAAACTCCTCTGATAGGTGGAGGAACTGCATTCATTTCTCCTTCTTTTACAAACTTAACAGGGATTTGGTAATTAACCTCCTTAGGGGTAGGGTCAAACCATTTTGGCTCAATAGTGTCATCAATTTTATGATACCCAAAACCTTTCTTTGACCTCCCAGACTGAGTGTTCTCATTTATTTTTTCTACATCTGTAGATGATTTCTGCCAAGAATTAAGCCTAGCCACTTCACTATCTAACTTAGCCTGCACATTCTGTTTTTCTAAATTTACTTTTGCATTTTCACTTTCAGAATATTTTAGCAAGTTAGTAGTGTTTTCTAGATCTCTTTCCAAAACTCTAATTTTTTCTTCATATGCTATCTGATTTGCTGGGTACCAAGCTTTTTATTTTTCTAAAGTTTTAAGAGCATTTTCATAAGCTTGAACTTTAACAAACAATTCTTTATATTGAGGCTCTATGTCATCAAACTCTTTCTTAAGGTTAGAGTACATTTCATGACAGCCAAAAGGATAATTTTGTACCTGAGATGAACATCCCATTAAGGCAAATTCTTCCACATCATCCTTTGCTTCATCAACCATACTAACTGTTTGATTGAAACTTTCTTTATCAGCTTCATCATGTCCTGTCCAATTTACCATAGAATCAAAAGGTAGCAAGGCTTTAATCTTCATGGCCCACATTTCATATTTATCTTCTGATGAAGACATTGTGTAAGGGTTCAAGAGATTTGTTTAGAGAAGTTTTCTTCTTCGACAGAGATCCTCACCAGGCTCTGATACCACTTGTTGGATCGTGCCTCCTTGATAGATCTTTGAGCCTTTGTGGGTCGGTAGAATGCCTATGTAATCACAAGCACACTACAAGAGAATCTCTGAATATAAACTAATAAAGAAGAAGAAGTAACTAATAAACTTTGATCCTCTATGGATCTTTTATTAACTAATAATGTTTCAAATCGATTACAAAACTCATAGCCGCATGTTTCTTTTATACTACAAGAAACCCTAATGCAGCATTACTAAGAAAACGTGTAAAAGAGATATACACTATCTCTTCCTAAAATAACTCTAACAAACTTTCTAAACATACGGTATTACCCGCAGCAATGACAACTAACAGCAGAAACAAAATGTACTACCAGCAAGAACCACTACCAGCAGGAACTACATACCTGCCAGCAGGAACCATTAATACTAACGGCAGGAATGAAATAAATATTATTTCTAATAATTCCTAACATCTTTTACAAAGTACACATCTTCAAAGTCTAAATTTCCAGTTTTAATAGTACCTGAACAGAAATTTTGCAACCAATACCTCCTCCAAAGCTAACATATCCTCCATCTAATGATTGAAAGTCTGAAAGATAAGACATATTGCCTGTCATGTGCCTTGAACACCCACTGTCTGAGTATCCTTGATCCTCTTGTTTAGCATTTGAATGTTCCTGCACATGAAATAAGGAGTATTAGTTTCCTTTAAGTGTGGTTAAGTAGATTCCGCATACTTAATCATATTCACTCAAAGTATCATATACACACGTTATAAAGGACTAACATCCTCATAGTGTATCGCATCCTCACAAGTGGTATTAGAGCAAGGCTGATATCTTTGATTTAGAAGAAGAAGAAATGGAGATGGAGTCTACAAACATTGCTGCAAAGTTACCTATGCTCAAACAGAATGAGTTTGAGTTGTGGAGGCTAAGGATTGAACAATACTTCTTGGTTCAAGATTATGCTCTCGGGGATATCATTCTGTATGGTGATTCTTTTACACCAGGTATTACAGAATCCATTCTTGAAGGCAAAATAGTTCAGAAAAGGAATACTGGACCAGTTACCAATGATGAAAGGATACTGAAGAGGAATGATCAAAAGGCAAGAAATTTGTTGCTTATGACCATTCCTGGTGAACAGATGTTATCTTTTAGCAAGTATCCTGATGCAAAAACTCTGTTTGAAGAGATATGTGCATGGTTTGGTGGTAATAAAACTACCAAGAAAACTAAGAAGACATTGCTGAAACAAAAATTTGAAAACTTTAGCTCATACAGCAATGAATCTCTTAATAAGTTGTTCACAAGATTGCACAAGCTTGTCAGTCAGTTAGCTGTGTTGGGAGTTGAGATAGCTAAGGAAGATCTCAACATGAAGTTTTTAAGAAGTCTACCTGTAGAATTCAATACTCATGTGGTTGTCTGGATGAATAAGCCAGACATTGAAACCATGAAACTCAATGATTTGTACAACAATTTCAAAATTGTTGAACAAAGTCTGAAGAAGTCAGGAAACTACAGTACTAATTCTGGGAATGTGGCACTTTTGTCATCTCCCAGCATTAGTAAGTCAGAGGAGGTAGATGAAGATGCAGGTGTTTCTACTGCTAGCTTTGGTGTTTCTACTGCTAGTTCATAGAAGAATGTTGCTGGTCTTGGAGATTCAACATTCTATGCATTCCTGACTAGTCAAACTAGTGGTTCTCCTCTAACTCATGAAGACCTTGAACAGGTGGATTATGATGATTTAGAAGAGATGGATATCAAGTGGCAGGTTGCTTTACTGAGCATGAGGGCTAAAAAGTTTTGGCAGAGAACAGGAAAGCAAATTACCATTAATGGTAATGAAACTGCTGGGTTTGATAAGATGAAAGTAGAGTGTTTCAATTGTCACAAGTTGGGACACTTTGCAAGAGAGTGCAGGAAGCCAAGAAAGCAGGATAATAAGAGCACATGGTATAAGCAAGACAAAAAGAAGGAAGTCACAGTGGAAGAGCCAAAGGCTATGCTAGCTATTGATGGTGTTAGCTATGATTGGAGCTTCATGGCTGATGAAGAGGAAGCACCAACAGAAGCTGCAATGGTGGCAACTGAGATTGCATTGATGGCCTTTACTGATACAGAGGTAAATTCTAAAATCAGTTGTTCTGAATCTTGCTCTGCTCTTAAAGCATTTGAAAAACTTAAAAAGCAATTTGATGATCGACTGTTAGAGCTAAGTGAAACAAGTTATAACTTAGCTAATCATAAAAGAGGTCTAGCTGTTCTTGAAACACAAATCTTGCATTATAAAGAAAATGAATCTAAGTTTAGTGATGACATAGTTGTGCTAAAAAGAGATTTAGAGTACAAAATGGATGTGATTTGTGTGCTCAAAGAAGAACTAGAAAAGGTCAAAAAGGTAAATGAAAATGTTAAAATTTGGGAAGCTCAAGTAGTCAATAAAGCTAAATCTGGTATAGGTTACAAGTCTGTTCCTCCACCATACAGAGGTGTTCCTTCACCTCCAGGTATTGACCTAGCACACACAGGTTTAGAAGAGTTTCAAGAACCAAAATTTGAATATGGTTCTAAGTCTACTCAGAGTCCTAAGGTAGTAGAAGTTTGTGGAAAACTAGAAGGGGGGTTGAATAGTTTTATGTCTTTTTAATTTATGAAAACTTTTGTTTATTTTTTTTTTAAACTTCGATTCTATCTTATGTGAATTCAACTCTTGATCAATATGAACATATATAAGCAAATATAGATAAGTAATGCAAGTAAGGTAAATATAATGAAATAAGAGAGAGAGATGGAAAGATCAAACCACAACACGGAGATTTATAGTGGTTCGGCTACAAGGACACCTTCCTTGCCCTACTCCACTCCTCGAGTCACCTACTCGAGAGTTTTCTTCACTATGTCAACAAACTCCCTTATGGCGGAGAAACCTTACACAACTTTAGCTTACACCGGCTTAATGACACAAAGCTAGATGTCGAGTCCTAATCGTAGCTAGAACCAATCTCACAACTTATACACAACTTCTACACGACTTTATCACGACTTCTTCACGACTTCTTCACAACGTCTTCACGACTTCTTCTTCACGACTGATTCACGACTACTTCTTCACAACTACTTATTCACAACTACTTCACAACAAATTTACAACACTACTACGTAGTTACACTTAGATCTACTTATCACAACTACACAACACTTTACACAACAACACAATTGAATGAGGTAAGTAATAACACTTCTTCACTAGTTGAAGTAGAGTTCTTCTTTTTCACTTTTGGTGGTGGAAGCTTGGATCACTTAGAAACCAATGCTTAAGAAAATATGATCAAAGGATTTACAATGTTTAGAATGAATTTAGAACAGAAAGTTTTAGTGTGCAAAAGGTGAGTAAAAGTCCAGGAGAAGACCGGTATTTATAGGAGAAAAATTGGACAGCTGGAAGTCTACTGGAGCGGGGGCGGTCCCCTTAATAATTAAGGGGGCCGCCTAGTAAAATTAAGGGGGCCGCCCCTTCTGTCCGTTGGCCAATTTTGTCCTTTTGTGGAGAAGGTTTTTCTGGAACATTTTAACTGATTTTGGTTAAAAATTTGAATTCATATTTTTATAAAAGATTAAACATTTTTATTTAATGCCAAAAATGTTTTTCAAAAATATATAAAATGTTTTTGATGTTTTATAAAAAATCTAGTTATTAAGAAAATGTTCCTTTGATCATATAATGCATTAAGCATTAGTTCATTCATACCTTAAGTGATTTGAGTTGTAGAAATAGATATTTTCAACTAAATACTTGTTTACGTCATAATTTTCCGATTAATGAGTTTACATTTTGTGATTATCAAAACGTAGAGATATCGAAAAATATTAATAACGTGTTTAGGCATTATTTATATCAACAATCTCCCCCTTTTTGATGATTACAAAATCTAAACTCATTAAATCTAAAAATTAGTTTTTAGACAAGTATTTAGTGAGTTTACATTTATTTCTCCCCCTTTTTGTAGAATCAAAAAGGTTAAGCCGACAAGTTTTAGTAACTAAAGTTGTCGGGACGAAAACTCCCCCTTGATGTGTACTCCCCCTCGTTTGGGGGCACCAAGGAAACGAGCTATGGAACGCTTGCAAAAAAAAGTTAGAAGCACAAGTATATGTAACAACAATAAGCAAGCATATAGAATAAGATCATTCATTTAATAAAGGTGTTGTGGATAAGTACACAACCAAAAGATTACAACATGAAGCATGCAAGCATACAAACAAAAACTACTAATGAAACTACATAATCATCTTAGAGGTACATGGTCTTCCATGGAGCTTGCTTGCAAGAAGGCTTTGAAAAATTATTTTTAAGCATTGCATATGCTTAATTGGGTGAAAATGGAGGTGGTGGTGGTGTAGTGGGTGAAGGAGGTGGAGGAGGTGGTGGTTGTGGGTTGGCAATCATGTGTTCAAGAGATGAAAACATGTAGTGTATCTCATCTCTAAGACCAAAGATTAAGGTCCGGTTATGGACGCAACAAAGACAATTATCACCATGGGCTTCAAGCATTGCCCAAGGTATAGGAAAGAATGATGGTGGGGTTGGTGATGGTGAAAAGTGAGCATCAAGAGGTGTGATGGGTGATAGGGAAATGGCAAGTTGGGTGTATGAAGGTTCTTGAGTGGATGGTGGTGATGATGCTCTTGGTGATGATGTTAGGTGAGTGTGGATGTAGTCATTTATGGATGAGGTGGATGGAATGGAGGAAGATGAAGCTCCATGGGTGGATGGTGTTTTTGATGGTGCATTTGGTGCACTTGGGGATGAATTTTGAGGTGGTGGTGATGGAGTTTTGATGTCATCTTGGGTTAGGTCAATGAAAGGTTGTTTTGGTGGTATGATAACAAGTCTTTGTTTCTTTGAAGTCTTAGAGATGGAGGATTTTGGTGATAGCATTGTGGATGAAAAATGGGTGTTTGATGAAGGTGATGGTTGATGAAGTGAAAGGTAATTGTAAGGAGGGTTTTTATATAGTGAAAATGTGGTTGATTTAGGCAAATTATGGAGGTATTGTGGTAATATTCCAAGTCCAGTTCGTGCATTAAGGGTAATGGTAGCTGGGGCTAGGTAAAAGTGGTCACAAGATGCAAAAAGAAACAATAAAATTTACTGTCCAGATGGCCGGTCGCCTTAATTGTTGGGCGGCCCCCTTAAAAATTAAGGGGACCGCCTAAGGAATTAAGGGGGCCGCCCATCTGGTGATTTCCCAGGCGACCAAATTTGAAAAATTTCCAGAAAAAGGTTATTTTTAAGGTGTCTTTGCAGCAAGTTCCATTTGGATCATGTACATCAAGAATGATTAAATATTATCAATTGCACATTTAAAACAGTATCATAAAACAATTATATTAGAAGCATAGTCATATAATTTCAAATAAACTAGTAGCTAGGTTCTAATAAGTTTATCAACTAACAAGATAAAAGTCATAGCAAACAAGTGTCAATATAATAGTACTACATATAAGTGTCTAATAAAAATCAACTAAACATTCATCAAATATGTTTATTTCTTCTTTTTCCCAAACAACTTTCCAAGTGACTTTCCAATGGACTTGAAGCCGCCTAGTACTTCATGGTGCATCTGCCATTGTGAGTTGAGCATCTCGGTTTGCCTTTCGAAGAGTAGTTCGTCTGTCATTTCGGCATGAGGAGGAACTTGATACTCGGTGTAATCAAGATCCGGGAGATTTTCAACGAAAGTCCTTGGTGATGGGGTACTAGCACGTGATGTGCCTTCCTCCGCATCATCATCATCATCATCATCACCTTGATGAGACGTGGAACCACGAGGTGGAAATGAGACTGACTTACGAGATTTACCCTTGTCACTACGGGGGCGACGGGTACGGGCTTGAGCAAGTGGATTGAGGGTTGGTTGAACAGACTCATAAATTGGACTCCGAAGATGTGGATAGTGTACCATGACATGATTGTAGAGACGAGTGAGAAACATACCATATGGTAGATTTGCATTATGAGTGTTTTTGGCGGACATGATACGGTAGACAAAGAGATATGCCAAATTGTACGGTTGTTCAGCAACGATACAATACAACATGTAGACTATGCTTGCCGCGACGTGATCACGATGACCACTGGTACCGAACGCATTCTCACGAATGAGTTCTTCCCAACTCTTCATGTCGCGGCGTAGATCTTTGAGAAGGATTTGGTTTTCAGAGATTTCAACATCTTTTGACTTGATCTTTCGACTAGTCGTACCACGAGCTAGCCCAAGATATTGACGAATCTCTTCAGGAGATGGAATCTCGGAGTAGTAAGGACCCACTTGAGGTCGATTAAGCTCAAGAGAAGAAAGGTCCCACTCATTTGAGAAGACAGCTTGACCGGAGGAGGGAATTCCTAGAATTTGCCCGAATTGAGCAAGAGTAAGAGTGATGAGTTGGTGTTGAATCATGAAGGATATGAGGATAGTGCCAAAGGGATCGGTTTGCAATACCACTTGACTATAGAAGTCAAGGACAAAGCGCGGAATGATTGGCTCATTAATTCTGTAGAGACAATCAAGACTTACGTTGGAAAACATACGTTCTATGTAGTCGGATTCATAGAACGATGGATGGACAATTCTCCCCTCATGAATGTTTCTATCCTCAATGTGACGATAGAGACAAGCAACAGAGGGAGCTATCCCTGGAATAGCGGAAACCTTTGGAATGTATGATTTTGATCTTGAGACATCGCCAACTGTCACTTTGGGCATTTTCACTAAACGTGTTGCTAATCGATGTATAGATGTTTGCCCTTTGTGAAATTGACTCGAAGAGGTGATTTGATGATGGATTTGTGATGGCAGTTCGTATACAGCAGAGTGGGAGTGAAGTGAGTTTGAAAAATGGGGTGTTTGGCAAAGTTTTCAAGGAGAAAATTCGTTTTGGCAGCAACAGTAGGCCGGCCCCCTTAAACATTAAGGGGACCGCCCCCGTTTACTAGCCGGTCCCCTTAAACATTAAGGGGGCCGCCTGCCAAATTTTAGAATTTCTTGATTTTTGTTTCTGACGGCAAAATATTTATATGTATATATTTATAATATATCAAAAATACGTTTATTGGCACGAAGAAGGAATACTTGACACATTTTATTAACATTATGTTAATAAACTTAATCTTGATAATTTTGGACAAAATGCTCAAGACGTCAAGTCGACAGGAGGTTTAAGGATTGGGAAGAAATGTGCGTGTATATATATATATATATATATTATATATATATATATATATATATATATATATATATATATATATATATTAGTATTATGTGTAAGTGTGGGATGTTGAGTAGATTTTGAGGAATGATAAGGTAATGTCGGAGATAGGTGCTGGCGGTGACGGGAGTTTGTTTCATCCATAGTTTATTTGACTCGACGGTCAAAGAGCTACTTCTACGTTAATCCACTTAACTCACTTCTCTTCATCACCATGAGTTATGTAACAGTGGACACGGAAGATTTTCCTGTTGAATGTTAGAGTTCAAAAGAGGCAAAGGGGGAAGAAAAGGTTCGAGGACGAACAATTTCTTTTAGTTCTAGATAGTCAACAAATGACGTATCTAGGTTATGTGCGTATATATATATATATATATATATATATATATATATATATATATATATATATATATATATATATATATATATATATATATATATATATATATATATATATAGTATGTATAAATAGTAGAATAGGTATATATGAGTATATATGTATAAGGAAAAATCTACTAAATAACATACTAAGCATAAAAGATTAATGGGGCATGCAATTGGCTAGTTCATTTATCTACGCATATGATGGTGAGCATGAAAGAGTGGCGTACCTTTTGGTCTTCAACATGTGGTCTTCAAGTTCTTCAAAGCGTATTAACTTATAAAAGTCAATTACGAAAGAGAAAACGCCTTTCCCGATGAGTATGCAATCTAGCCACTTGGTCCCCATGATCTCATTTGTCCAAAGTTGTTTGGCCCAAACATGGTTTGCAATTGACTCGGATGCATATATGGTGGAAGTATTCCCCAAGGATTGTAGCTTGGTGGATTTGGGTAACTCCACATTGGGTAACTATTATTATGACGGTTTGGTATATTTTGGTTTCTTTTAGGTTGAGGAGTTTTAGGTCGAGGGTGAGGACTAGGTGGTCTTCTAGGTGGAGGTGTTTTTGACCTTAATCTTGGTTTCGAGTATTTTACTTCATTTTTTAAGGATGGTTTATAAAAGGTTTTTACTTCCTCATCACTAGCTATAGGTATTTTTCTATCTTTTATAAGTATATACTTAGGTTTTGACTCTAAAGGTTTTTGCTCACTAGTTTCACATTCAAACTTTACATTTTTAGTTTGACTAGTTGAATCCTTAGTTGAATTAAATCCTAATCCGGTTTTATCACTTGATACTCTTTGAATACTTATTATTTCCCTAAGAGAATTACTACTATTTTCGAATTTGTTAAGCCTACAAATTTCCTCCTTAAGTATTTCATTTTCATTTTTTGTTTCTTGACATGTTTTACATTCAAGAATTTCTTTTCCCTTTTCTAAGTTATGTAGTTTGATTTTTAATTCTAGTATTTCTTTTTCTAATTGATTATTAATGTGTTTTAGTGATTTATTTTTAGTCATTACTTTTTGGCCTAATATACATAACCTATTATATTCGTTATCTAGGTCTTTTTCATCTAATGATAAATTTTCATCACTAAAGTATTCGGTTTCGGAACGTACCTCACTTGATGTCTTAGCCATAAGACACTTCTCTTCTTTTGTGGTTTCTTTCTCGTCTTCTTCACTGTCACTCCATGCTCCTCCAATGAACGCCTTTTGGTTTTGCTCCTTTGACATCATAGGGCATCTTCCAATGAGATGATTTGGATCACCGCATTTGAAACACTTTCTCTCGCTCTTGCTACCTTTGTCGTCTTTGTTTCTTTGGAGTGTTTTCCTTTCGTCATGTGGTTGTCTAACGAATCTTCCTCGTCTTTTGAAAAACTTCTTGAAGTCTCTTACGGCCATGGCATATTCTTCATCATCACTTTCGGAGGTTGAGCTATCCTCGTCACTTGATGCTTTCCTAGCTTTCAACGCGATTGACTTTCTTTTCTCTTTCTTTCCTTTGACCATCTCGAAGTCTTTCTTGATTATT
Organism: Artemisia tridentata subsp. tridentata; assembly: GCA_021014915.2. Taxonomy (NCBI): domain Eukaryota; kingdom Viridiplantae; phylum Streptophyta; class Magnoliopsida; order Asterales; family Asteraceae; genus Artemisia; species Artemisia tridentata. The sequence continues at coordinate 284,958,023 of CP139501.1, forward strand.
GCTTCGTAGACTTTCAAGTTGCCAATCAACTCGTCAAGTTGAAGGGTTGACAAGTTCTTTGATTCTTCAATTGCCATAAATTTAGCCCGCCATTTTTGATGAAGAGCCCTAAGAAATTTCCTGACAAAATTCTTACTAGAAAAACTCTCATCAAGTGCCTTTAAACTTGTGATGATTGTGTTAAACCTAGCAAATGCATTATCAATTGATTCCTCTTCCGGAATCGTGAATTGTTCGTATTGTTGAACAAGAAGATCTATTTTATTATCTTTGACTTGACTATTACCTTGGTGAGTTATTAGTAAAGAGTTCCAAATTTCTTTTGCGGTTTCGCACATAAAGATTCTTTCATATTCTTTACGTGGTAGCGCATTATAAATAACCATTTTAGCCTCATTATTTTTAGAAAGTTTTCTTTTTAAATCATCACTTTGTTTTTCAAAAGGTACAATTTCATCCTTTTTAGTTTCAAGATTATGTTGAATAGGTAAAAAATCACCATTAGTAATAACATGCCAAAGATCTAGATCTTTTGACTTCACATAAGTTTCGAATCGATTTTTCCAATATAAAAATCCATCACTTTCAAATAGTGGTGATCTTTGCATAGATTGCCCTTCTAAATATTTTTCAGATTCCATAGATCGTTTCAAGTTTTAAAATACAGTTAATTTTAAAAATCTTGTTTGACGTGGCTCTTGATACCAATTGTGGAAAACTAGAAGGGGGGTTGAATAGTTTTACGTCTTTTTAATTTATGAAAACTTTTGTTTATTTTTTTTTAAAAACTTCGATTCTATCTTATGTGAATTCAACTCTTGATCAATATGAACATATATAAGCAAATATAGATAAGTAATGCAAGTAAGGTAAATATAATGAAATAAGAGAGAGAGATGGAAAGATCAAACCACAACACGGAGATTTATAGTGGTTCGGCTACAAGGACACCTTCCTTGCCCTACTCCACTCCTCGAGTCACCTACTCGAGAGTTTTCTTCACTATGTCAACAAACTCCCTTATGGCGGAGAAACCTTACACAACTTTAGCTTACACCGGCTTAACGACACAAAGCTAGATGTCGAGTCCTAATCGTAGCTAGAACCAATCTCACAACTTATACACAACTTCTTCACGACTTCTTCACGACTTCTTCTTCACGACTACTTCACGACTACTTCTTCACAACTACTTATTCACAACTACTTCACAACAAATTTACAACACTACTACGTAGTTACACTTAGATCTACTTATCACAACTACACAACACTTTACACAACAACACAATTGAATGAGGTAAGTAATAACACTTCTTCACTAGTTGAAGTAGAGTTCTTCTTTTGCACTTTTGGTGGTGGAAGCTTGGATCACTTAGAAACCAATGCTTAAGAAAATATGATCAAAGGATTTACAATGTTTAGAATGAATTTAGAACAGAAAGTTTTAGTGTGCAAAAGGTGAGTAAAAGTCCAGGAGAAGACTGGTATTTATAGGAGAAAAATTGGACAGCTGGAAGTCTACTGGAGCGGGGGCGGTCCCCTTAAATAGGGGGCGGTCCCCTTAATAATTAAGGGGGCCGCCTAGTAAAATTAAGGGGGCCGCCCCTTCTGTCCGTTGGCCAATTTTGTCCTTTTGTGGAGAAGGTTTTTCTGGAACATTTTAACTGATTTTGGTTAAAAATTTGAATTCATATTTTTATAAAAGATTAAACATTTTTATTTAATGCCAAAAATGTTTTTCAAAAATATATAAAATGTTTTTGATGTTTTATAAAAAATCTAGTTATTAAGAAAATGTTCCTTTGATCATATAATGCATTAAGCATTAGTTCATTCATACCTTAAGTGATTTGAGTTGTAGAAATAGATATTTTCAACTAAATACTTGTTTACGTCATAATTTTCCGATTAATGATTTTACATTTTGTGATTATCAAAACGTAGAGATATCGAAAAATATTAATAACGTGTTTAGGCATTATTTATATCAACAAAGTTTTTGAGAGTGCAAGTGATGCTTCACTCCCTGAGGACAAGGTGTCCTCTAGTAAGAACCCAGATGGTCCAATCATTGAGGACTGGACATCTGATGATGATGAGGAAGAACAGGTTATGTCTAAACCTGATGTTGTTAAGAAAGCAGGAACAAGTGTTCCTAAGGTGACCAAGAATAATACTGTTAGGCATAAAACAAATGTTAAACATGTTAGGCAACCAGTAAGATATTGTGAACAATATAGAATCACTAACAAGCCCAGAGGCAACCAAAGAAATTGGAATGGCCTCAAGTCTCACCAACTAGGTGATGACTTTGTCTTTTATAACAAAGCTTGTTACACTTGTGGAAGTTTTGATCATCTTGAAGCTTTCTGTAACCAATGGGTATCTGGGTATTCAAATCATAGGGTGAATTTAAAAAGGCATACAACTAAAAGTCACTCTAATTTTACTAGAACAAAACCCAGAGCAGTTTCATTCAAGTCTGGCATAAAAGCAGTTCCTACTGCTAGACCATATCAGACTGTTTACCCAAAACCAACAGTTAAAGGTGCAAAAACAACTTACAAACATGCACCAACAACTGTTGAAAGGCCGTTTCAATCAAAAGCAGTGGTCCAAAAACAAATTTGGAAACCAAAGGGTACACCTGCAAAGCATGCAGTTCATACTGCTGCTAGGAAAAACAGGGCAAATGCTGTTAAGGCCTCAGCATGTTGGGTGTGGAGACCAATTAAACCCAATGGTGCATCAATTATTTTGAAAAGATTAGATTACATTGATGCACGAGGCAGATCCAAGTCAGTAATGGCTTGGGTCCCCAAAGGAAACTAATATTCCTTATTTCATGTGCAGGAACATTCAAATGCTAAACAAGTGGTATCAGAGCAAGGCTGATATCTTTGATTTAGAAGAAGAAGAAATGGAGATAGAGTCTACAAACATTGCTGCAAAGTTACCTATGCTCAAACAGAATGAGTTTGAGTTGTGGAGGCTAAGGATTGAACAATAATCTTGGTTCAAGATTATGCTCTCTGGGATATTATTCTGTATGGTGATTCTTTTACACCATGTATTACAGAATCCATTCAGCAGTATGATGAGTCACTCCAACAGCAGTATCTGATACTCTAGCAGTAGAATTCTTGCGGCAGTAGAATCTCCAACACTAGTAGTAGAATGGAATACACTAGCAGTAGTATCAACACTTAGTGTATTTCCTTTGTTAATACAAATATCGTCTCAAAAACGTTATTTATATTTTACGATCTTTACTTAGTTTTGTTAATGACAAATACAAGGTATATCTTTTAGCAAATTATAAGTACAAGCTAAAGTCTTTTTAGAACATTTACATTTCACAAGATTACTAGAATTTACATTTTATACATTTACATTTTTATTTCCTAAAAAGAAAACTTTATTTTTCAAAAGTTAGGATGACATCATGGCATGCATCATGTACACAATCTTGGTAAGATTTTGTGATATTTTGTTTAGATCTTCAAGCCAAAGAGTTGACATTTGAAGATATGGAAAGATATGGCAAGATTTGGAAAGATTTGAAAATCTCTTATCTGGCCTGACAAGGCGGATCCAAATGGATACAAAGACGGATCCAAGTTTTGGGATCCGCCGGATCCGCCGCCTGTTTCTCAGCTTTGCCTATAAATAGCAAGCTGATCATTTGGCCATTCTCATCACTCATATAGCTTAAATACATACTCATTCATTTACTAACCCATATCATTCATTCATTTGATATTTCCTTTTGTAGCAAAGGGATCAAGCATATAAGGATCAACGTTCTGTCGTTATCCGTTTAGCTTAGCCACTGTGTGATCTTGTACTAGTTTGCATATCATTGTTTGTATCATTTATATCAGTAGAGTGAGGTTAGTGTTTTAGTCCTTAAAACACAAAGAGTGTTGGGAGTGGTTGTACCCTTGTAAAGAACCAAACGTGAGTGGTTGTACCCTTGTGAAAGAACCAACGGGAGTGGTTGTACCCTTGTAAAGAACCCGGTGTTTAGCATAGTACCGGATAAAGATTAAGCGACGTGTAAAGGTTTTCTCCGCCTATAAGGGAGCTTGTTTCTTAGTGAAGAAAAACTCTCAAGTTAGAGGCTCGAGGAGTGGAGTAGGGCAAGGAAGAGAGTCTTTGTAGCCGAACCACTATAAATAACTGTGTTGTGTGGTTTGATCTTTCCTCTCTTTACTTATTTACTTATATTACTTGTTTGTGTGCTTGATTGTTTACTTTACTTTGAAATCACGATAAGTCACAAAGCGAATTAATTTTAAACGGTAAAACTATTCAACCCCCCCTTCTAGTTTTCCACAATTGGTACCAGAGCGGTGTTACTTAAGATTTTCTAAATACATTGTATTTTAAAAACTTGAAACGATCAATGGATTTTGAAAACTTTAAAGAAGGGCAATCTATGCAAAGACAACCACTATTTGAACCAAATTGTTTCATATATTGGAAAAATCGCTTTGAGACATATGTGAAGTCAAAGGACATAGATCTGTGGTATATTATTGTAGAGGGTGACTATAAACCCATTAGTAATGATATTTCAGGTGGTCAGGATATAGGTACTTCTTTTATTCGTCACAGTGATGAGCAAAAGAAGTTGATTGCCAAAAATAATGAAGCCAAAATGATGCTTTACAATTCTTTACCTAAGAAAGAATATGAAAGAGTTTTTATGTGTAAAACGGCTAAAGATATTTGGCAATCACTAATTATCACTCATCAAGGGAACTCACAAGTCAAAGATAACAAAATTGATCTTCTTGTTCAACAATATGAACAATTTGTTATCTCTGAAGATGGGACCATTGATAGTGCGTTTGCTAGGTTTAATACTATTATTACATCTCTTAAAGTACTTGATGAATCTTTTTCTAGTAAGAATTTTGTCAGGAAATTTCTAAGAGCGCTCCACCCAAAGTGGAGAGCAAAGGTGACAGCTATTGAAGAATCAAAGGATCTTTCAAGTATGACACTGGACGAGCTCATAGGAAACCTCAAAGTTCACGAAATGGTGATGGAAAAAGACTCAGAAATAGTTAAAGGCAAGAAGGAGAAAATGAAGTCCATTGCCTTAAAAGCTAGAGTTGTGTCAAGTGATGAAGAGTCTTGTTCTAGTAGCGAAGACGAAGAATATGCCATGGCTGTAAGAGATTTCAAGAAATTCTTCAGGAGACGAGGAAAATTCGTCAGACCACCTCGTGAAGAAAAGAAATCCGTCCGAAAAGACCGTGATGATAGAAAAGGAAAGGTAGATAGGAAGTGTTATAGGTGTGGAGACTCTAGTCACTTAATAGGAGAATGTCCAAAGCCTCCAAAGAACAAGTCTCAAAGAGCCTTTGTCAGTGGAGCTTGGAGTGATAGTGAAGGAGATGATGACGAGCCTAAGAATGACGAAGTTGCTCTCATGGCTCACGACACAGAAGAGGTACATTCTGACTCTTCTATAGATGATGAAACCTTAGAAATAGAATATAACAAACTGTGTGATATAACCTTAAAAATCATAAACAAAAACAAGTTCTTAAAAACCAAAACGACACTTTTAGAAAACGAAGTTTATTGGCTTAAAGAAAAGGAGATACGAATGGAAAAAGGTAAAAATGCTAAAGAAACGTGTGTGTCGTGTCAGGAACTTAAATTAGAACTAGAAACATTAAAAACCACACAGAAAGATCTCATCAAACAAAATTCCAAGTTTAAAAAGTTTGATAAAAACATAAGTTGTGCAGATGAGATAATGAAGATACAAAAACTACCTCATGATAAAACCAGACTAGGTTTTATGAAACTAGGAACTTTAAATGACTTTAAGAAACAAACTGTGAAAGAAAAAGAACTTGTTCCAACTAAGTCAGAAGCCCACGGATCTGACGGATCCAAAGTTTTGGATCCGCCAGTAGTACCAAAAGGATCCGCCGGTACAAGTTGTGAACAGAAGGTTCTAAAAACTGACCGTACTGAATTCGTTAGAGTCACTAGAAAACCTAGTACTAGTATAACTAATAACAAACAAAAGCCAGCAGTCTCTATAGGAAGAGGTCAAGCTAGAAATGAGTACAGTGTTGAAACGGTTCAACCAAGACCTCAAAACTAGTTTTCCCAAACACCCCTTTCCAAAAAGTAATGTTAACCCACAACATATTTACCAAAGTAATTGGAACCTAAACATGTCTAGAAACTTTCATGGTCCTAATTACATGCCGTGGAACAATTGTCCACCATTTCCTTACATGAACCATGATAATGCCATGTTTAACCCAAACGGACCCATGAGATATTGGGGACTAAACGCTTGAGTTTTTCTTGAACTTAGGTGTGCTTGAAAGTTGAATTAGAACCTGATGAGTAGATCAAAGATAGTGGGTGCTCAAGGCACATGACGGGAAACAAAAGCCTTTTCTCAACCTACCAAGTGTAGGACGGAGGTAATGTCACATTCAGTAGCAAACTTAAAAGTAAAATCATTGGAAAATGTACGATCCCTCATGACTCTCTCTCAATTGATGATGTTGCTCATGTAGATAACTTAGGATTTAACTTGCTTAGTATTAGTCAATTATGCCGCAAAAAGTATAACGTCCTTTTCAGTAAAAATGGAAGTAAAATACTTAAGGATGGCATAACTGTAGAAAAAGGTGTTTTGAAGAATAACGTTTACGTTATGAAACTTGACAAAACACCCAAAGACAAGCTTTGTCTCACTTCTTTGGATGATAACTCAACTCTATGGCATTGACGCTTAGATCACGCCAATATGAGGTTAATTCAATCCTTATCATCTAAGGAACTCGTTAGGAACCTGCCCAAGTTGAAATATGACCAACACTTTTGTGATGCTTGCAAAATAGGAAAACAAGTTTATAATAGCTATAAGGCTAAAAACATGGTGTCTACATCTAGGTGTCTAGAATTATTACATATGGATTTGTTTGGTCCATCCGCTATACAAAGTTACGGGGGAAACTTCTATACTTTGGTAATAGTAGATGATTACTCTAGGTATACATGGACTAAGTTTCTAAAAACTAAAAACGAAGCATTTGATAAATTTGAAATCTTAAGTAAGAAAATTCAAAATCAAATAGGAAGTAACATAGTATCAATTAGAACTGACCATGGTCGTGAATTCGACAACGAAATCCAATTCGGAGCTTTTTGTGATGCCAATGGCATAACTCATAATTTCTCGGCTCCTCGAACCCCTCAATCTAACGGTGTGGTAGAACGCAAAAATAGGACAATTCAAGAAATGAGTAGAAGCATGTTAAATCGAGTTCTAATTAGACCATTCTTGACAAAGACTCCATATGAGTTATACAGAGGCAAAAAGCCTACTTTAGGATATTTTAGAGTGTTTGGAAGCAAGTGCTTCATTTTAAACACAAAGGATTATCTCACCAAGTTCGACCCAAAGTCGTATGAAGGTGTATTTCTAGGATATTCACAAACTAGTAAAGCATATATAGTTTTGAACAAAGAAACCTCAAGAGTCGAGGAATCGTTGAACGTAACATTCGACGAAAGTCCACCTCCCTCTAAGACATCACCTTTGGTAGATGATGACTTAGTTGAAAGTCAAATGGTTGAAAATATAGAAAATGTTGAAAATGATAAATAAGACGAACCGGTAAAAAGATAAATAGTTAATATCAAAGAAACCAAAAGTCATCCATTAGAAAACGTCATAGGAAAAATCAACGAAAGAACATTAAGGTCTAATGCTCAAAATGAAAGTAATTTCTTTTGTTTTGTTTCAACAATAGAACCTAAAAATGTTAATGAAGCCATACAAGATGAATCTTGGGTCATTGCGATGCTAGAAGAATTAAATCAATTTATTAGGAATGATGTTTGGACATTAGTTCCACAACCTTAAAATCAAACCATAATCGGTACAAAATGGGTGTTTAGAAATAAAATGGATGAAAATGGCATAATATCTAGAAACAAAGCTAGGCTAGTGGCACAAGGCTACAATCAACAAGAAGGTATAGATTACGATGAAACATTTGCACCCGTAGCTAGACTTGAGTCTATTAGGATACTACTTGCATATGCATGTGCACATGATTTTAAATTATTTCAAATGGATGTCAAAAGTGCATTTTTAAACGGATTTATAAATGAAGAAGTATATGTTGCACAATGATGTGCGTGTATGTTGTGCTCTAATTTATACCCACGGTATGTCGTTGTGGTTTTAGCAGTATTCAAGTTTTAAATTTATATTTAGCCGACTTATCAATATAACACACACTTTAACGAGCAGTGTACCCGGTCAGTATGAATATAATGGTAAGTAGAGTGTCGATCACTAAGAGTGGAACGTATTACCTAGTTATTCTAATTAGTATTTTAATATCTTAAGTTAGCTATACAACCTAATCTAACGCAAGGGGGTTCAGCCTGAGAGACTGGCACAGTTTGGTTATGATTAAATAATAAACTAAACTAATAAGCACGAATCAGCGATTAGCACACACGTACACAGATAAATACTTGAGACAATAAGAAGACCTGTCCTGATAGTTAAGTAGCTTGTCACTTGTTTTATTGCTAGTTTTATATGAAGTGTATAGTTCGATGCAACGCACCGAGATTAATCCTTTCTCGTTGGCTCTAATCTTATCGGCGAGTAAACCCTTAATGATCACTTATGACTATCCCAATATCCTAGAAAATAGAATAAACAGGCGAGGAAGGGGCATGGCGACCCAAGCAATGCTCAGCTAGACACAGAGGTTATCAATGCACTAATAAAAGTCACCAAAGACATCAACATATAAACTTTAATTAATGGGAAAGCAATTTTAAGGGGAGTTGAAGTGCATGATTAAATCAATGACACAAGCCCATCAATCCTGACCAATTAAAGTGTACTAATACAATAAAACAAAACTACTTAATGAATTGAATACATGCAGGACCTTCTTACAGCTCTTGTATCTTCGTTCAAGGTGTGTCTTGTGCTGCTACTTCGTCTGAATTCGGCTTAGGGTTTCTGTCTTCTCGTACTTCGTATATTGCACCCCGAAATTCGTCTGACCTTGGGGTATTTATAGTTTCTGTCTGAGGGTTAGATGCGGCGCATTGAATAAGTAGATGCGGCGCATTGACTTAACTTTGCGTGGGGTCCAAGATTAATATATTCAGGAATATTCGTACACCGCCAGAAGATGCGGCGTAACTCCATTCTTGTATGCGGTGCATGTCCTTTGCCGTCTTGGATAATATCTTGTGAAATCTTGATAGTGATGCGCCGTAATATAATAAGTAGGATGCGGCGTATCTGGAGCAGAATGATCTTGATCATGTACATTTCAGTAGACTCTTAACTTCTTGCTTGTTTTGCTCCATAATTAGTCCAAAATCGCCAAGTTTCACATAATACTTGTTTTTACCTGAGAATTACAAAAGTAAACATTAACGTATCAATTCTCACAGATAATATAATAAAACAAGTCAAATAAATAGGATAAATGATAGTAATAAAATGTACTTATTTGAGTTCATCAAATATCCCCCCACTTGAACTTTACTTGTCCCCAAGTAAACTTTAAAATTATTCTTATGAAAATGCATCCTAAAAGATGTTAGGATTTATTTTTATATTTAAGCATGTATTCATTTTTGTCATAATTGCACAACCAAACACTTAACGAGTTAGAAGTAAAATAAAATAATTTGATAAAAGCAAATCTAATCGTTTAACTGTCCAGTCGTGACGAATATTCTATCATAAGCTTGGCAAGTATACGCATCTCCCCCACTAAAGCCAAGGAATAACAAGTCTAAAGCGGTTAAAAAGGGTTTGTTGGTTAAGGGTTAATCATTCTTCTTAATCTCTATCGATCTCAAATTCCAGAAAAGGCGGCAAAATCACAAATACATGATCGAATCCACGAACACGATACTTGCAATTTCTCAAATCCTTAACTCGAATAGGCTAAAGATAGGACCAAGTAATCTTTACCAATAATATTATATCAAAAAGGGCGACAAAATCATAAATACATAGCCGAATCCACGACTACGATACTTAAGATTGCTCAAATCCCTAATCTCAATAAATCAAAGGTTTGGATAATAGAATAATATAGGGTATGGATAATATTTGGGATATAAATTGGTGTAAAATGAAAAATAAACAAAACAGATAAATTAAAATCCTAAGTGTGGTAAATTGCTATCCCAACCATCCCATGAATAAGACTCATATCACTGAATAACTCACGCTTTAGCACTTGAAACACACGCTTTAGGTAGACACGAATTATACTCAACAAGATCTCAATCAAAGAATAACCTTAGTTGGCGTTCCCATAACGTCCAACTCCCATTCAATCCATAAATATAATATACAACAAATAGTGGTGATATCGACCACTTAATACAAAACTTTACATAAGTTGGTTAAAATAAACATCCAACTTTTCTTTCTTTTTCTTTTCTCATTTTTTCGATTTTTTTTTTTTTTTTTTTTTTTTTAAACTTGAAACATAAACATAGATGTGTAAAATTTCACCACATCACTATAACGATAATTCTGGATAATTTTTCCATACTTTTCATGACTTCAGAAATAACGGAAAAAGTGAAAGTAGTAAACACACGAAAAATAAACTCAAAGATATACAATATTTACTTTCACTCCAATTGCATTGTGAAATTTCCCGACCTAACCATAGATAATGAATTACGCACGCGAACACAGGTAATGTAAGGAAACACACTTTGCCTAAAGCAATTAACCAACCACGGATTTTAATCTACAGGGTACGCTAAGGTGTAAGGGTGTAACGAAACATTATAACAAAGGTGTAAGAAACGAAAGGAATGGCTCTGAGTGTTTTTCTAGGGGTATCTTACTCTAAAAGTGAGAGTAACAAAAGTGTTTATACGGGGGTTAACTAACCAGTGTAGTTAGTTAATAACACATAACATATAAAGGCTATTTGGGTGTAATCCTAGAAATTTACCAATTTAGACAAGTCATTCCAATTATGTAAATAATACTTATTATGGTGGTCTCGAATAGTATACAAGCCAAGTTCTAAAGTTTACAAGTCACCGGCACACTCATAGATTTGTGAATTTTTGAAAAGTTCACAATTTTTGAAAATAACGTCATGTGTGCAGCAATGTAATTTAGACTTTAAACAAAAACATGCTAAAAAAATTTTAAATTTTGATATATTAAGCGCATTTTAAGTATATTATTTTGAAAAAGTTTAGGACAAGTAAGTGTTCTAATTCTCCAATCCCCTCACTTAAGTTAAACAACGTCCTCGTTGTTTGTGTCAAAGGTTAAAAACTGGAAAATAAAAGAATTAGAACAGAAAAACTCCCCTGAGATTTGCTCGGTATGATCCTCCATTATTTGTATAAGAGCAAAAATCAACTTTCTTGTGGATGAGAACGTTTAAGCTTCATAAGTGATGTATCCACAAAAACGCAGGAATCTATAAAACCATCAAGACTTTAACACACCTGAGTTAAGAAAGTTCAAACTTGCATAATACATTAGTAGTTAGTAAAAATAAAATTTAAAAATTAAACTAAAAATCATCAGGTCAGTCGATACGCCGTATCTTATGGAAGAAGATACGCCGTATCGAGCCTGGAATAAATACGAATCAGAATAGAAGATGCGTCGCATCCTTAACCAGGGATGCGCCGCATTAAAATAAACTGACAGAAAGTTTTAAAGTTAAAAATAAAAATGCAGAAAATTAAATAAGATATGACCAGTGCAGGAGATGCGTCGCATCTAAGGATTGAGATGCGCCGTATCTTCTGCGGGCCTGACTGACTCGACACAGAACAGAATAGTAAAAATTTTCCGGGTTGTCTCCCGGTCAGCACTTGTCTTTATTCCAGAGTCTTCAAGTTAGACTCACGTTCAGCTCTTTATTTTCGATCACTGAAAGAGTCGGAAGCATCGCGCTCCCTCATCGCCAGTTCAGTAATATTGAACACTCCTTGCTCGTCCTTAATTTCCACGCCATTCTTCTTTAATATCTGTATAAATAACGTTCTGTCCCTTTCGGGCAGAGATGACAAAATAATAGACGGGAAATTCTTATTATTATAGAGGCATAAATATGCAAGGTGGGGTGGTAGTTCAATAAACACATCATTATTCAAGTTTGTATTCTCAACTATTCTCCTACGTTTGTTAATTACTACGCAATCATACCAGTCATCATCAGAATCATCAATAATATTGCGCCTAAGTTCGGTAGGTACATTAAGGTCAATAAATTCTTCGAAGTTCTCATGATTAGGATTAGTTGAGTTATTTTGAATCAATGTTTCTCCCATAAGCCTAGCTTCAATATCGAGGTCCATACGTTCTCTTAATCCTAGCACATAGACGCCTCTAATTATGCTTTTTGCAGGATCTTGGCACTTATAGACTAGTTTATTATTCCCTACCCTTAATGAGATTTTTCTTTTAAATACATCAATCTTAGCATGGGCGGTAGACAAGAAAGGTCTTCCAAGGATTAAAGGAATCTTAACATCCTCGGGCATATCTAATATAACAAAGTCTAAAAGGAAAACAAACTTCTCAATCTTAACTAGCACATTATTAGCAATCCCTTCAGGTTGTTTTACCGTTTTATCAGCCAATTCAATAAGCAACTTAGTTGGTGCTAATTTTCCTAGTCCTAGGGTAGTGAATGTCTTAAGGGGCATTACACTAACGCTAGCTCCTAAGTCAGCTAACACATTATTTAAAGATATATCATTAATTGAACAAGGTAAAGTAAAACTTCCTGGGTCCTTTTCTTTATGAGGCAAGGCATGTAAGTCGGTTGCAGAGCTCTCTTCTTTCATTGTAGCCTTGATCTCCTCTTCAATCTTCGTCTTCTCTTTTAGTAGTCTCCTTAAACTGATTGAAGAATTAAAGAAAAATTCGGGTTTTGCACCATCATTACCATTCATCAGTCTTCTAGGAATGTTAGGCGTGAATCTTCAGTAGTGCTTATGGCCTTGACATGATCTCTTGGGTTGGTTTCAGTTGAGCTAGGTAAACTTCCGTATCCCTTTCTTGAAGAACTTTGCTCATTTGTCCAATTTGTTGTTCCAATGCTTTGATCGAAGCTCCTTGATTTCTTGTAATAGTATCTGTCGAAGCTCGGATTTCTTTGATCATAGCAGTATTCTCTTCATGTCTTTTAGCAGCATCGGCCATAATTTGCTTTAGAGTGTCATCTAAAGTCTGCCTCCTTTCTTGATAGGTGGGATTAAAGTTGTTCTTTTGATAGTATCCCGGAGTAGCTTCCCTAAATCTTCCTGAAGGTCGGAATGGTTGTCCAAATTGTGTGTAGTATGCTTCTTCAAACGTCTCACTTTCATTCTTATTAGGGCAATCTTTAGTGTAGTGAGGGCCTTCGCATTTTTCACATCCAACTTGGGCAGCATACACTTTTTCATCACGCTTCTTCATCTCTCTACTAATTTTATCCAATTGAGCTTGAATTGCAGCAAACCCGTCAAAATTAGTGCTGCTCTTAGATCTAGTAGAGGTTCCATCGTGCCATTTTTGAGAATGATCAGCAGCTTCTTGGATAGCTTTCCTAGCATTGGCGGCACTCATTTGAGGCACAGCTCCCTTAGCATCCAAGATTTGTCTAGTAGGCACGTCCAATCCTTGATAGAACAATATTATCTCCTGCATTTCACTTAGATAATGTTGAGGGCACTTCATCAATAGGTCTTTAAATCTTTCCCAAGCTTGATAAAGAGTTTCATCAGGCTCTTGCTTGAAACTGTTGATAGCCTTCATTTTTTTAGCAGTTTTAGCAGGTGGACAATATCTCTTCAGGAATTTGCTCTTCAAATCTTCCCATGTAGTGATTGAACTAGCAGGTTCATTTCTTAGCCACTTATTAGCAGCTCCTTTAAGCGAGATTGGAAAGATTCTTAGCATGAGTTGATCGTCAGTGACTCCTTCTGTAGTAAACAAATCTGCAATCTCGAGGACCTTTTCAACATGTTCATTAGCATCTTCATGTTCCGATCCACAGAAAGCATTTTCTCTTAGCTCCTTGAGAAACTAACCCTTCAACTCAAATTTTGACTTTTCATCAAACTTTGGTCTAGCAACTCCTGAAGTGTAATCAGCACGGGTTTTGTTCATGTATTCCTCCATTGTAGTGTTTTCCGCCATTGTTTCTGTTTCTTCTTCCTCTTTTTCTTCAGAAAAATAATCAAGCTCGAACGAACTTGAGATATCAAAGCTTTTTGTGTTGAAAAGCCTTTTAAGCGAATGAAAGGCTCGTTCAGGGTCTTCGAAAGGTTGAATCAAGTTCTTAGTAGAACTCCTGGTCATGCACTTCCTGAAACTATCACAAAAGCATCAGTAGGGTATGTTCAAGAAAGTAGTATATCAGAAAATCAACAACGAAAACGGAATACGAAAAATAAAAGTTACTGATATCTGCAGTCGATGCGCCGTATCCAAAAAGTTGGATACGCCGTATCTTACAATCGTTAAAATTTAATCAGACTTTTATTCAGAAAGCAGATACGCCGCTTAGAATTAGAATGCGCCGTATCAGTTTTAATTTATCAAAAATCAACGTATCTAATTTAAAATTAAATGCGTCGTATTAACAAAAGTTAATGCGCCGTATTTTCGTTACGTTTCAAAATACCAGATTTTTGATTCAGAAGATGCGCCGTATCGATAAAAATCGATGCGTCGTATCTGTTTAATAATTCGAAAACTGTTTTTAATTAAAATAATAGATACGCCGTATCTGTTAAAACAGATGCGTCGTATCGAATTTATTAAACGCGTTGTATTTTATAAAAATTAAACGCAATACGCCGTATCTAAGAAAATAGATGCGCCGTATCGTTTGAATTAGCTCAGTACAACGATAGCAGAATACGGAAAAACAAAAATAAAAACAAACGAAAATAAACAAAAAATAAAAACACACAAAAACAGAAAATATGCAAAAAATACAATGAATGCAATTTAACTAATATACAACAGAGTTAGCGGTTAGAATAAAAATTAAAAAGAAAAACCTAATTAAAATACTAATCAAATTAACAGATAATAACAATTCACTCCCCGGCAGCGGCGCCAAAAAACTTGATGTGCGTGTATGTTGTGCTCTAATTTATACCCACGGTATGTCGTTGTGGTTTTAGCAGTATTCAAGTTTTAAATTTATATTTAGCCGACTTATCAATATAACACACACTTTAACAAGCAGTGTACCCGGTCAGTATGAATATAAAGTAAGTAGAGTGTCGATCACTAAGAGTGGAACGTATTACCTAGTTATTCTAATTAGTATTTTAATATCTTAAGTTAGCTATACAACCTAATCTAACGCAAGGGGGTTCAGCCTGAGAGACTGGCACAGTTTGGTTATGATTAAATAATAAACTAAACTAATAAGCACGAATCAGCGATTAGCACACACGTACACAGATAAATACTTGAGACAATAAGAAGACCTGTCCTGATAGTTAAGTAGCTTGTCACTTGTTTTATTGCTAGTTTTATATGAAGTGTATAGTTTGATGCAACGCACCGAGATTAATCCTTTCTCGTTGGCTCTAATCTTATCGGCGAGTAAACCCTTAATGATCACTTATGACTATCCCAATATCCTAGAAAATAGAATAAACAGGCGAGGAAGGGGCATGGTGATGGGAATAAAATGTTCAAGTCAAAGAGCCTGCCAGTTATGTCAAAGAGCTTGCTAATTGATTTTGAAGAAGTATGAAGATGTACTAACAGTACCTTCTGGGTAGAAGGTACTGCTAGTTGATGAAGAGCCTGCCAAGCTTTATGTCAAGTTATTAGATATTTTGTAATAGATATTTAGTGGAATTATTAGTCTTTGTACATTGTTATACGTTATGTAGAAGTAGTTTAGTCTTCTGTGGTTCACAGAAGAATATTACAGAGTTGTACATTGGTAGTTGTATTTAATTGTAGGCTAGAATAGTCAAAGTAAAGTATTATATTCAACCACTTGACAACTTGTAATTAGGGTACCTTATCGTATAAAAGGTTCCCTAAGTCACCACTTCATGCATGCATCTTTCCAACTATTAACCAAAACCGAACTATCTCTCAAGTAACTTAGTTACTCAACTCACAAATCCTTTTTGCAATCTAAGATTCAAGATTACTTTGTAATCCCGGTGATATTTAGATCATCCATATTATTTCATCAATAATATTGAATCGTTTTGTGTTAATCAAAGTTGTATTCCTTGTTCATTACATACTCACGTTTACATAACTCACCACCTTGTGTTCTTTTAAGTGTGTTGTAGTAGATTCCGCATACTAAACACATTCATACATAAATATCTCTCAAACACGTTACTAAGATTCACATCCCAAGTGTTTGAATTCCTTTCCACAAGTGGTATCAGAGCCAGGCTGATATTTACAAATTAAAGGAACAATGGATGTTGAACATATTCAAACAAATGTTGCAGCTAAACTTCCATTACTCAAGCAAAATGAGTTTGATATGTGGCGACTAAGGGTAGAACAATACTTTCAAGTGCAAGACTATGCACTTTGGGAGATCATTGAAGAAGGCAACTCATTTAAACCCTCAATCACCACTACAACAGTAAACGATGCACTTGTAACACAAATACAAACACACCCATCAAGTGCAGAAGAAAGAATTCAGAAGCGAAATGATCTAAAAGCCAGGAGTATGTTACTGATGACTATTCCAAATGATCAGCTTTTGATCTTTAACAAATACAAAGATGCTAAAACCCTTTTTGAAGCTATTGTGGCTAGATTTGGTGGTAATGATGCTACCAAGAAAACACAGAAAACACTTCTCAAACAGCAATTTGAGAACTTCACAGCCACAACCAATGAGTCTTTGGACAGTATGTTCAATAGACTTCAGAAGCTTTCAAGCCAGTTAGCCATCCATGAAGTGATGATAACTCAAGAAGACCTAAACTCCAAATTTCTTAGGAGTTTACCTTCAGAATGGTCCATGCATGTCATTGTCTGGAAAAACAAGCCAGATATTGATCAGATGAGTCTTAATGATCTCTACAACAATTTCAAAATAGTAGAGCATGAAGTAAAGAAGACTACTGGGTCAAGCTCAGGAAATATGGCTTTTGTTTCATCACCAAGCATCTCAAAGGTTGATAATGAAGAAAAAGATGGCAGAGAAGAAGGTACTGCCAACACAACCTTTGGTACTGCTAGTACTTCTAGTAGTACTAAAACCATTTTAGATGAAACAATTGGGTGTGCTTTTCTTACATCTCAACACAATGGGTCCATATTAACATTTGAAGATCTTCAAGAGATTCATCCTGATGATCTTGAAGAGATGGACATAAAGTGGCAACTTTCACTTCTGAGCATCAGGGCTAAGAAGTTGTTGATGAGGACTGGCAAGAAGATAATGATAAATGAAAATGAGCCTGCAGGGTATGATAAGTCAAAAGTGGAGTGTTATAACTGCCACATGAAGGGTCACTACTCTAGAGAGTGTAGAAGACCTAAGAAGCAGGATGACAAGAGTAGAGGGTTTGACAACAGGAATAAAGGAAGCTTTGAGAAGAAAGGAAGCTTTGAAAGCAAGAGTAAGGTTGTAGAAGTTGCTGAGCCTAAAGCAATGGTTGCTATTGATGGCATGGGTTTTGATTGGAGTTTCATGGGTGAAGATGAGTCAACTTCAGATGAATTGGCTTTGATGGCATTCTCCACTCCTGAGGTACAAATTACAAAATGTTCTACTGCTTGTAAAGCTTTTGATGGATTAAAATCTTATGTAAAACTTTATGATGAGCTGAAAGTAGAAGAAAGAAAAACCAATAAAAAATTAGTTGATCATAAGTGTGGAATGGCCAAACTAGAAAAACAAATCATTTACTTTAGAGAAAATGAACTCACCTTTACTGATGCTAAAGCTGCTCTTAATAGACAAATATTTTTGAAAGATTCAGAAATAGAAATGCTAAGAACTGAGTGTACTAAAGTGACATTGGCTAGAGATAATATTCAACTGACTGTTACTAAATTGGAAATTGCTTCTGAATGCACTAGAAGCATAGTTGAGAATCAGATGAATAAAAGAATAAAATCAAGGATAGCATAGAATAATTGTCCACCTCCTTATAGAGGAATTCCTTGTCCCCCAGGATCAGATCTTGCTGAATCAGGTTTGCATGAAATCATTAACAAACCATTAGCTAAACCTGTAGAGAAAAGTGAACCTTCTGAGAGTGCTAAGAATGCCTCACTCTCTAAGGTGCTCACTGATAAGAGACCAGATGTCCTAATTATTGAAGATTGGGTGTCTGATGATGATGAAGATGAGACTGTTCCTATCAAAGGAAACAAAGTAGGACCAATCAGTCCTAAAAGAGTAGAAATTAAGGCTAAGGCTAAAGCTGTTTTGAAAACAGTTGAAAGTTGTGAAAAATGTAATAACAAACCTAGAGGAAGCCAAAGAAATTGGAACAACCTTAAGTCACAACAACTAGGTGATGACTTTGTTATGTTCAATAAGGCTTGTTATTACTGTGGTAGCTTTAATCATCTTCATGCTTATTGTAATAAATGGGTTTCTGGGAGTAAATCAAAGTCTAAAACAAATGTTACTCACCCCAGAAAAAGTTTTGTTAATAACACCTCAAAAGTTAAACATACTGTTAGACAAAATAAGCCTGTTATTACAAAACCAACTGATAAGGGTACAAGAAACACTTTCAAATATGTACCAAAAGTTGTGAATAATCCTATTCAAAAGAAATCTGTGGTCAAAACACAAATTTGGAAACCAAAAACCAAAGGTCCTGCTAGACCAAAAGGTCCTGCTAGACCAAATGGTACTGCCAAAATTGGTACTGATAGACCAAAGACCACAAAATGGATTAAAAGGGAAAGTGCTGTTAAGTCCTCAGCATGTTGGATTTGGAAACCAATCCAATCAAAAGGTGCATCAACAATCCTGAAAAGGTTTGATTTCATTGATGCAAGAGGCAAACCCAAGTCTGTCATGGCTTGGGTACCCCAAGGAAACTAATATGTTTATTCATGTGCAGGAACATTCATATGATATTGGAGATCATGGATATGTGGATAGTGGATGTTCAAGGCACATGACAGGCAACATGTCATTCCTCTCAGACTTCAAAACATTTGATGGAGGATATGTTACCTTTGGGGGAGGAATAAAAGGAAAGATCACTGGTAAAGGTACTATCAAAACCAGTAAACTAGATTTTGAAAATGTGTATTTTGTGAAAGAGCTTCAGTTTAATCTCCTTAGTGTCTCACAAATGTGTGACAAAAAGAACAATGTTCTATTTACTGACAATGAATGTATGGTTCTTTCTTCTGATTTTAAAATGCCTGATGAGAATCAGATCCTTCTTAAAATCCCAAAAAGGAACAATATGTACAGTGTTAATTTAAAGAACATTGATCCTAAGGAGAGTTTAACTTGTTTGGTAGCAAAAGCCTCATTGGATGAATCTATGCTTTGGCATAGAAGACTTGGTCATGTAAACTTTAAAACAATCAACACTATTGCAAAATATGATTTGGTAAGAGGTTTACCCAAAAAGATTTTCCAAAACGACCAATCCTGTGTTGATTGTCTAAAAGGCAAACAACATAGAGCTTCTTGTAAGCCCAAGACCCAAAACTCTATTTCTCAGGCTTTATACATGCTTCATATGGATCTCTTTGGTCCTACTAATATGTGTAGCATGAATGGTAAAAGATATTGTCTGGTTGTTACTGATGATTATAGCAGATTTTCTTGGGTTTTCTTTTTAAGATCTAAACATGAAACTAGTGAGATTCTTAAATCTTATATCACTGAGGTAGAAAACCAATCTGATAAGAAAGTCAAAGTCATCAGATGTGACAATGGGACAGAGTTCAAGAATAGGGTTATGGATGACTTTTGCAAGGAAAAAGGGATAAAAAGGGAATTTAGTGTAGCTAGAACCCCACAGCAAAATGGAGTAGCAGAAAGGAAGAATAGAACACTTATAGAGGCTGCTAGAACTATGTTAGTAGACTCTAAGTTGCCTATTTCATTTTGGGCTGAAGTAGTAGGTACTGCTTGTTATGTACAAAACAGGGTTCTTGTGACAAAGCCACAAAGAAAGACACCTTATGAACTTTTCTTTGGTAGAACACCATCTTTAAGTTTTATGAGACCTTTTGGTTGTCATGTCACTATTCTAAATACCAAAGATCATTTAGGCAAGTTTGATGGAAAAGCAGATGAAGGCTATTTGATAGGGTATTCCTTGCAGAGTAAGGCCTATAGAGTGTTTAACACTTGCACTAGGCTAGTGGAAGAGAATCTTCACATAGAGTTTCAAGAGAAACTAACAAATGTGAAAGGAATTGAACCAGATTGGATGTTTGATATTGATAGGCTTTCAGAATCTATGAATTATGTGCCTGTTACAGGTACAAATACTAATGATGATGCAGGTTTTGAAGATAATGTTAAAAATCCTAAAGATCAAGATTACATCTGGATGCCAATTTGGAAAGGTTTGGATCTATCTTCAAGTCAAGAAGAACCTTCAAACACAAGAAATGAAGGCAATGAAGATGATCATGGAACTCAGAATCAAGAGAATCAAGAAAGTGGTGCAAATGACAATGGTACTGCTAGTTCACCAAATGGTCCTGCTAGTTCAAGTATTGATACTGCTGAGCCATTGAATGTTCAAATAGATGATTCTTTACCAGAAGAGGTGGGGATTAGCAATCTTCCATCTACCTATAAAGTTCCTAAAACACCCAACACTAGAATTCTCAAAGATCACTCAACTGATGATGTGATTGGTAGCATAAATTCTGGTGTTAGAACAAGATCTCAAGTTGGTTTATCTCAAGTCTTATCTTCAGACGAAGAAGGGTTTATCTCCTCTATTTATGAAGAAAAGAATCATGATATTTCCAATATATGCCTGTTTTCATGTTTTCTATCTCAGGCTGAACCCAAAAACATAAACAAAGCTTTAGATGATGCAAGTTGGGTGGAAGCAATGCAAGAAGAGCTTCTCCAATTCAAGATTCAGAAGGTTTGGATATTGGTTGATTTGCCCAAAGGTCATAGGGCAATTGGAACCAAATGGGTGTTCAGAAACAAGAAATATGAAAGGGGTATAGTGATCAGAAACAAAGCAAGATTGGTAGCTCAAGGATATACTCAAGAAGAAGGGGTAGATTATGAAGAAGTGTTTGCTCCAGTTGCAAGACTTGAAGCAATTAGGCTTTTCTTGGCCTATGCTTCATTCATAGGCTTCACTGTCTATCAAATGGATGTTAAGAGTGCATTTTTATATGGTGAAATTGAAGAACCAGTATATGTCTCTCAACCTCCAGGCTTCATTGATGCAGAATATCCAGACAAGGTTTATAAGGTTACCAAGGCTCTGTATGGACTACACCAAGCTCCTAGGGCATGGTATGAAACATTGGCTTGTTTTCTACTAGAAAGTGGATTCCAAAGAGGCAGGATTGATCCAACTTTGTTCATCAAAAGAACAAAGAAAGACATCTTGTTAGTGCAGATTTATGTTGATGACATTATCTTTGGATCAACAAACCAAGACTTGTGTGTAGAATTTGAAAAACTTATGCATAGTAAGTTTGAAATGAGTTCCATGGGGGAACTTACTTTCTTTTTGGGTCTCCAAGTGAAACAATCTAAAGAAGGCATATTTATCAGCCAAGATAAGTATGTAGCAGAGATCCTAAGGAAATTTCAGTTTGCTGATTCTAAGGTTGCAAGTACACCAATGGATCCAGATAAAGGGCTACTCAAGGATGCTGAAGGAGAAGATATGGATTTGCACAATTATAGATCAATGATTGGTTCTTTGATGTACCTTACATCATCAAGACCAGATATCATGTTCTCAGTATGTGTATGTGCAAGGTTTCAAATACATCCCAAAATCTCTCATCTCACAGCAGTCAAAAGAATCTTTAGATATCTCAAGGGTCAACCTAGGTTGGGTCTTTGGTATCCAAGGGAATCATCTTTTGATTTGGTGGCTTATTCGGATAGTGACTATGCTGGTGCAACTCTAGACAGAAAATCCACAACTGGTGGATGTCAATTTCTTGGTTGCAGACTCATCTCTTGGCAATGCAAGAAACAAACAATGGTGGCCAACTCTACAACTGAAGCAGAATATGTTGCTGGTGCAAGTTGTTGTGGGCAAGTTCTTTGGATCCAAAATCAAATGCTTGACAATGGGTACAATTTTCTTAACACCATTATTTATATTGACAATAGCAGTACTATATGTATTATTAAAAACCCAGTTCAACACTCAAAAACAAAACACATTGAAATCAGACACCATTTCATAAGGGATTGCAATGAGAAAAGGTTAATTCAAGTTGTTAAAATTGATTCTGAAAAGAATTATGCAGACCTTCTCACCAAAGCTTTTGATTTAGGTAGATTCAAATATCTTGTAGGAGGTACTGGAATGATAAATCTTTGAAAAACATGTGTTTTTGTACATAAAATTAACTGGTATTAGCTTTTAAACATGGTACTGCTAGTTAGTCAATAGGTACTGTCAGTTCATAATTGGTTCTGCTAGTATAAAATTTGCTATGTTTTGTTCATATTGATGCTTAAATGTTTAAAATGCTATAGTTCAAGTGCTTTGCACTTTGTTCTTTTGGTTTGCAACTAACACATTTCAGGTTGATAACAAAACAAGAGATCTTTCAAACAAGAAGGGGCAACAAAAGTTATATTAATCTCAGGGGAGGTAACAATCTCAGGGGAGGAAATATTAACCCAGAATGGAAGAAAAACCAATTTATGAAAGATAAAGACAAGAGCATACAAGATGATGCAAAGGTTGAAAAAGATAGGATTAGATCACATATCTAGAAGGGATGAAGCATTTCTAAAGGAGAAAGTTCTATCTAGATCAAACTAAGAAAATTTTCAACTCAAAGGCATGCTATTAGATGATTTCACTTGTTGAACCAATCATCCAAGATACACAGCATCATTGCCTTTTTAATTTCCTCCATCCAAGGAAATTGCACCATCTTTAGGCCAATATGGCTTTTGGTATTCAGCTCACCAAGTTTTTACAAACTTAAGAGTTGGCTAGTCCATAAGCAAACGACTTTTGGTAAAGACAAATCAAATCCGTTGATGGTTGATAGTTTACCAAAAACTATATGGTTGTTAACTAACCATACTTAATTGTAAATAGTTAGCTAGTCCTTAAGCAAACGGCTTTTGGTAAAGACAAATCAAATCCGTTGATAGCTGGTAGTTTGCTAAAAACTATAAGGGATTTTTATAAAACTTTCAAAGGTACTGGTAGTTCAAAATTGGTACTGCTAGAGTAAAATGGTACTGATAGATAACCGTTGAGCCTGTAAGAAAAAGTTTTAGCCGTTGGGCCTGGTAGTTAAAATTAGCCGTTGGGGTAGTTATGTAAATTACTGATGATTATATTATATTATATTTCACATATAAAAGATCTTTTTAACCGCCTTTACATTTACTTATTATAATCTTTATTCTTGTCGGTTAAAAGTAATTCTCACAAATCTTCTTTCATCAGTCCTTATCATAATTTACATACACTTTTCATCTTCTACCAGTACTACCAACAAATCCCACCATCATATTCAAAATTTTCATTATGGATTCCACAGTTGCTCTAAACTTTGTCCAACGTCACAATCAATTAGCATTTTTGGAAAAGTCAGAGGATAATGCCTCATTTCATCAAGTAGTGGACTTTTTAAATAACTCCTACATCAGGTTTGCTTTACTAGTCAATCCCACTATTTATGAATCTCAAATTTTACAATTTTGGCAATCTGCTAAAATTAAAACTTCTGAAAATGGGGAACAAAGGATTAAGGCCAAAGTGGATGGCAAACATATGACTCTTACTGAGTCATCCATAAGAAGACATCTTCATTTGGATGATTCTGATGGTATTAGTCAGTTGCCAGATACTGAGATTTTTGAAAATTTAGAAAGAATGAGGTATCATGCTACTTCCACAAAACTCACTTTTCTAAAGAAGCATCTTACTCCACAATGGAGATTTTTGATTCACACAATCCTTCATTGTTTGAGCCAGAAGAAAACCTCTTGGGAGCAATTTAGTGGAAACATGGCTTCTGCTCTCATCTGCTTGGCTACAAACAGAAAATACAATTTTTCCAAACATATTTTTGAAGGATTGACTAAAAATGTGAATAGTGAAACAAAGTTTTTGATGTATCCAAGATTTATTGCATGCATCATTGCAAAATCAAAACATTTGTTACTTCCCACAGACTCACTTTATGAAACACCAAAACTTTCTCACAAAGTATTTTCAAACATGAGAATTGGTTTCAGAGGGGAAGAAATACCACTATTTGATGAAATGTTACCACAACATCCAGAAGAACCAACACCATCAGCTGAATCACCATCATCTAGTTCTTCAACTGGTTACATCTCACCAACACATCAAACATCACCAATACCATCTCCAGTACCATCAGCAACACCACCAACATCATCACATCATGTATCACAAACCCAATCACCTCAGACAATGCAAGAACTAAAAGACAAGGTGAAGTTCTTAGAAGATGCTCTTAAAAGACAAAGCAAGAAATTTTCTGAGATCAACATCAAATTAGTCAAGAGGGTAAAGAAATTGGAGGGTGAAGTGAAGAAGCTAAAGGGTAAAAGATCTGCAAAGGTTGTTTTATCTAGTTCTTCAAAATCAGATGCTGATAGGTTAGGTCACTCTTCCAAAAAGGGGAGGATGGATAGTTCTGAAGATGAAGAGGAGGCTCAATTTGAATTCCATGAAGGAACTCAAGTTTATGATGAAGAGCCTGCTGGTGCAGGGCAAGAGCCTGCTGGGCCAGAACAAGAGCCTGCTAGGATAGAGAGGCTATTGGCTATGGAGTACAAAGGGTCTGCTGAGAAAGTGTACAAGAGAAAGAGGGATTTAGAGCCTCAAGGGAATTTGTTTGTTCAAGGGAGGATTTTTGTTGCTGATGAGCAATCTTCTGCTCCATCTCAAGAACCAACTCCAAAGGATAAGGGCAAAAGCATTATGATTGAAGATGAGCCTAAGCCCAAGAAGTTGAAAAGAACACAGCAATTTCAGATGGCTTTATGAGAAGAAGAGGCCAAAAGAGTTCATGAAGAAGAACTAAAAGCATTTGAAGCTTCAAGAATGCTTATAGAAATGAAAGAGCATAAAGATGCTGCACAGACTCTTCTTGATACTCAAATTACTCAAGAAACCTTTGATGCACAGATGCAATGGATTATTGCTAATGATCCAATAGTGAAAGGTCAAGCAGCAATAATAGTGAATGACAAGAATCTCAATTCTGATGAGAAGACAGCAGAACTTGAATCCTTTATCAACAAGAAGTATAAAGAAGCAGCTCTGGCTGACATTTTTGAAAAGATGAAAGAAAGTGAGAAAAGAGGTTTTAAGGTGGGTAAATCATGGAAAGATCAAGTAACTTTTATGAAGAGATTTCTAAAAGGTCAAGCAAATTGGACTGATTATCAACTGAAGAAGAAATCTGCTGAGGAAATCTACTACTTGTATCTTCAAGCCTACAAAAGTCTTTACTACAAAATTCCATCTGATGCAAAGCCCTCTATGAAGAAGAAAGATGATCAGAAGAAAGAAGTAGCAAAATTGGACACAGAGCAAGTAAGTAAGATGTTAATTACTTTGCCAACTATCATACATGCTGATCCAATTAGCTGTAGACGACCTATTATTGATTGGGAGATCAACCATGATAGATTAGGAAAATCATGGAAAATAATAAGGGTTGGGGTCAGTCTGCTATCTTTAAGAATTTTGAAAATCTAGTTAGAGCATGTGACAGAGCAGACTTGGAAGAATTGTGGAATCTAGTGCAGATTAGGCTAGACACAAATTCTAGTACTGATGTTAAGGAACAGGAACTATGGGTAGAATTCAATAGGATGTTTGATCTTGATCCCAAAGATGTTCATTGGAAATTTCCCTATTATGATCCTTCAACAACATGGGAATTTCTAAGCCTTAGCAATATTCATCATCTTTACACACAAAGTGGGATAGAACTCTTTATGTTGGCTGAGAAAGAGTATCCACTTAGTTATGAAGTGCTTAAAACTATGATCTCCAAGAGATTAAGATGTGACAAAGATGAAGAGAAATCAGAAATTGTTCAAAGTTTGCTGAGGAGCATATTTGAGCAATGTGAAAGAAAAAGGAAGAACAGAGAGTGAAGGTTTTTGGAAGAGTTCCCTCAAATCCTCAAGGTATGTATTTTATTCATCGGAAACTTGTGTATTTTAATGGAAATAACAAGTTTAGGGGAGATTGTTGGGAATAAAATGTTCAAGTCAAAGAGCCTGCCAGTTATGTCAAAGAGCCTGCTAATTGATTTTGAAGAAGTATGAAGATGTACTAACAGTACCTTCTGGGTAGAAGGTACTGCTAGTTGATGAAGAGCCTGCCAAGCTTTATGTCAAGTTATTAGATATTTTGTAATAGATATTTAGTGGAATTATTAGTCTTTGTACATTGTTATACGTTATGTAGAAGTAGTTTAGTCTTCTGTGGTTCACAGAAGAATATTACAGAGTTGTACATTGGTAGTTGTATTTAATTGTAGGCTAGAATAGTCAAAGTAAAGTATTATATTCAACCACTTGACAACTTGTAATTAGGGTACCTTATCATATAAAAGGTTCCCTAAGTCACCACTTCATGCATGCATCTTTCCAACTATTAACCAAAACCGAACTATCTCTCAAGTAACTTAGTTACTCAACTCACAAATCCTTTTTACAATCTAAGATTCAAGATTACTTTGTAATCCCGGTGATATTTAGATCATCCGTATTATTTCATCAATAATATTGAATCGTTTTGTGTTAACCAAAGTTGTATTCCTTGTTCATTACATACTCACGTTTACATAACTCACCACCTTGTGTTCTTTTAAGTGTGTTGTAGTAGATTCCGCATGCTAAACACATTCATACATAAATATCTCTCAAACACGTTACTAAGATTCACATCCCAAGTGTTTGAATTCCTCTCCACACATGGCGACCCAAGCAATGCTCAGCTAGACACAGAGGTTATCAATGCACTAATAAAAGTCACCAAAGACATCAACATATAAACTTTAATTAATGGGAAAGCAATTTTAAGGGGAGTTGAAGTGCATGATTAAATCAATGACACAAGCCCATCAATCCTGATGTATTAAAGTGTACTAATACAATAAAACAAAACTACTTAATGAATTGAATACATGCAGGACCTTCTTACAGCTCTTGTATCTTCGTTCAAGGTGTGTCTTGTGCTGCTATTTCGTCTGAATTCGGCTTAGGGTTTCTGTCTTCTCGTACTTCGTATATTGCACCCCGAAATTCGTCTGACCTTGGGGTATTTATAGTTTCTGTCTGAGGGTTAGATGCGGCGCATTGAATAAGTAGATGCGGCGCATTGACTTAACTTCGCGTGGGGTCCAAGATTAATATATTCAGGAATATTCGTACACCGCTAGAAGATGCGGCGTAACTCCATTCTTGTATGCGGCGCATGTCCTTTGCCGTCTTGGATAATATCTTGTGAAATCTTGATAGTGATGCGCCGTATATAATAAGTAGGATGCGGCGTATCGGGAGCAGAATGATCTTGATCATGTACATTTCAGTAGACTCTTAACTTCTTGCTTGTTTTGCTCCATAATTAGTCCAAAATCGCCAAGTTTCACATAATACTTGTTTTTACCTGAGAATTACAAAAGTAAACATTAACGTATCAATTCTCACAGATAATATAATAAAACAAGTCAAATAAATAGGATAAATGATAGTAATAAAATGTACTTATTTGAGTTCATCACACAACCTCCCGGCTTTGCCGATTTTGAAAAACCAAATCATGTTTACAAACTTAAGAAAGCTTTATACGGACTTAAGCAAGCACCAAAAGCTTGGTATGATCAACTTAAGACCTTCCTAGTTGACCATAAGTATACCATAGGCCTAGTAGACAATACTCTATTCACCAAGAAAAAGGGATCACATATTATCATCATCCAGATATATGTGGATGACATTATATTCGGCTCAACTTGTCAAGAGTTATGCGACGATTTCTCAAAAATCATGCATGACGAGTTTGAAATGAGTATGATGGGGGAACTAAACTTTTTCTTAGGTCTCCAAATAAAACAATTAGAAGATGGGATATTCTTCAACCAATCAAAGTATATCAAAGATATGCTTAAGAAGTTTGGTCTTGAAGACTCAAAACCTATGAAAACACACATGTCCTCAGAAACCAAACTCACAAAGGATGAATAAATGAATCCGTAGATAGCACTAAATATAGAGGAATGATTGGTAGTTTGCTCTATCTTACGACTAGTAGGCCGGACATTATGTTTAGTGTTTGTCTATGTGCACGTTTTCAAGAAGATCCCAAAATATCTCATCTTGAAGCCGTTAAACGGATATTTAGATACATTAAAGGCACTACACATTTAGGATTATGGTATCCCAAAGGGACAGGTGTAGAAACCATAGTGTATGCCGACTTAGACCATGCCGGTGACTATGTTGATAGGAAAAGTACTAGCGGTATTTGTACTTTTGTAGGACATTGTCTCACCGCATGGTTTGCTAAGAAACAAACAACCCTCGCCATATCAACAACTGAAGCCGAGTACGTGTCAGCAGGAAAAGCTTGCCAACAAGCACTGTGGATGAAACAAGCTCTCGTCGACTATGGAATTGAACTCAACGACATTCCTATTCTTTGCGACAACAAAGGAGCTATCGATCTTAGCAAAAATCCAGTCCAACACGCTAGAACCAAACACATAGAAATACGTCACCACTTCCTTCGTGACAATGTTCAGAAGGGAAACATCTCAATTGAGAAAGTTTCCTCAGAGGACAACATTGCCGATATCCTCACAAAACCTCTCAAGAGAGAACCTTTCAACTATCTTAGACTTGGTTTAGGATTAATGGAACCTAGTGAATAGATTAAACGTTAGCTCAAACCTTAGATTAACCAAACACGGTAAAAACCCAACTTGAGTTCTGATCCTGCGGATCCAAATGACAACAAGGGTGGAACCCTTGTTTGGGATCCGCCGGATCCATCATCTGCTGAGGCAGTTTTTATATATATTAAACAAATACCCTGTACTATTCATCATTCTCCCTAAAACTTATCACCTACTGTATTCGACCCATAATTCATCAAATTCATAATTTAGGCTATCTTCTTCAACCAATTTGTGCTCAAATCATCTCTGTAAGTATCCTTAACATGTTTACACTCCTGATCTGCGTCTAGGATTTCTATTTCATGCACAAAACCAAAACTTGGGGTTTATGCATAATTCTTGAAAAATCATGAAGCATATTTACCAAATTGCATATCAAATCATGTTTTTCATAGTTAGGAATTGCATCTTGTAATACATTATCAATATTCATCAAAAACCCCATGAGAAATTTTTGCTAAAATCTTCTTACGACTAGAAAAACGGTTTTTGAACATTGTTCATACAAATACGAAAATGTTATGTTTTAAACATCACTTGCATAATGTCTCTTTAATGCTAAAGGGAATACATAACTAATATGTATTTTCGGGTACATTCAAATGAAGCTACATTGAAGTAGGAGCGTTTGGGTTATCTCTTGTTTTATCACAAAACTTGCATAAACAACATTTTCATGCATCAAAAGGAGTCAAGATAACCGCACCTCCACATTGTCCCCATGTAGGCACACACTAGACATATATACGTATTTTTGATAATTTCAACTAAACTATATATTTTTCGTTTCTAGGATAACTAAGGTGGTGTTTGTTTATTAAGAGGGTCTGAATCTTAATCTGAACCGCACGTCTGAATCTGAATCTGATGCGTAAATGTCTGAATCTGAATGCATCTGAACGGAAAAAAAAACTCATGTTTGAACGGGAAAAAAAAATTTTGGTTATTTTGTGTCAACAAGAGGCATTCAGACGCGTTAAGACACCCCTCTCAAGTCTTGACCATTAAGATCTAACTGCATCTGAACCCGTCTGAACGGAAAAAAAAAACAAACGGTCTGAACGACAAAATTTATGACCGATTCAGACATAATGGTCGTTCAGACGTTGGTCAGAGGCAAAAAAATAAAAACAAACGCAGCCTAAGCCTCCCGCAACCAACTATGATCACAAAAAGACCATCGATTACCTTCCCAAACACCACTAAACCAAGGGTCTCACCGAAGCCCAAGTCAATATATTCAAAGCCTTAGAAAAACGATACGACCATGAGGGTAGGGTTGTAGACTCCTCATTCTATGAAGATACCAATCTCCGCGAGCAATTGGCCGCGATTCATTTCGATTGTATTTTAGACATTGATGAGCCTATCATTCCTAGGTTCATTCTTGAGTTCTATGCAACCATAGGTCTTAGTTCAAGCGACAATGGTTGTAACGCCCCGTACCCGTTTAGACTAAAATTTAAAGCTTTTTGACGCGGAAACATTTGACTAAAGTATACATACGTTACACCATTCCTTGAAAACAGAAATCTAAACGTTGCTCCTCTCCCGACACATTACGTTGTAATTGATTTCTTTTTGAAAAACCTTTTACACATTAATTAGAAATAACTTAAATTCAAGCAGCACAAAAGTTACGCCGTAACTACAAGAAGTAGTTACGCCGTAACCTAATTACAAGAAAATGGGATGCCTCGGTGTTGTAGTTACGCCGTAACCCATAACATGATTACGCCGTAACTACAACCCCGCAACAAAACCTGCACATTTTAATATTAACACACCCAAACCATTTAACACCATTTCGGTGCTATAAACATTCCCGACATTATTCTCTTGACATATAGACTATAGCTAACATATTGAACTCATTTCATAACAACTTGACCCGTTTACAACCCAAAATGGGTACGAACACGCTTAAACCAAACACCCCATTATCATTACTCAAAAACACTTAAAACACATTTTGACCCATCGTTAGACTCCCAAATCGTTATGACCTTTCTAACATACAAATTGACACTCGACTACACTTTACTAATCAATAAAAGACTCTCGGGGGTACAACCTTGACACTTGAGCTTGGTATTCTATACTAAGCTCCTAATTGCAATCCACCTATTACTCCGCTTCCAATTCCTTAGGCTATAGTCCAAGTCCTTACATTTCGCCGCACATAAACCTACAAAAACATTAACAACTAAAAGAATAAGCTTACGCTTAGTAAGTAAAACGATAATCACATACCATCATACTTCAATCAAACACATAAGCATCACATACATCCAAACACTTACTTAGCAACTCCACTTTCCCATTTCTTGCATAAACACCTAACATCACTTACTCTCACCACCAAATTCATCACTTAGATCATACTCATTCTAGCACATAAGCACATATCAAGTCTCTTATCACTAACCACAAACATACACAACACATACATGTTAGACATCCATATAACACATGCCATCATCATTTTACTTACCTTAGTCCAAGCTAAACAATACCAAGAACATCATCATCATCATAATCTTCCATCATCATCATCATCATCATCTTCTACAATTAACCAAAACCTAACAACATAATAATCAATAACATAAACAAGGGTTAACATAACCCATTAAACACACTCATCTATCTTCCTACATCATCATATCATCATATCTTGATCATATGATAAAAACCCACTTTACTCATTATCTACAACCTCATAACATCAAGAGAGTAACTACTTACTTGAACAAGATCATTGCTAGGGAAAGCTATGGACATAAGATCTTCATTTTCATCATCCTTGATCAATAACTAGTTTTTTCCCTCTATTTCTCTTCTTTCTAAAAACCGGCCTTCATCACTCACACCTCAATAATTTATGGAATCGTCTAGAAATAACTAGATATAACTAGTTAGGTGGAAACTTTAGCCCTTTGACATAATTAGTCCCTCAAGTCTCATTTCTTCTTATTTAACCACAACTATCTTATAACTCATATTTAACACTTGGCAATCTAGGTCCCTCTAGTTTATTCATCATCTTCCATATTACTATGTTAGTCCTACTTTGACTATTATTTTGACTACCGGGTTTGACTTTCCACATAACTTCGTTGACCAACCAATCGCATCCAACCTTAGCATATTTCATCTAGGGTGGGGTCCTAACACCTAGGAAACGGGTGTTACAATTCTATCCCCCTTATTTAGATTTCGTCCCCGAAATCTTTCGTCCATTTCTAATCAAAACTTAGTCTCATAACTCATCTCTTTCCCAACACCTTACTTACTAGTTTACTTATTGCAACGATCTAAGTGACCTTGCAACTCTATGCATACCATATCATATCACATGCCCTAATCCACGTTACTCCCGCTTACTTCTATACCACACAACTCCTGCTTAGATTTTACATAATACAAGACTTACTAATTATCGCCAATCATCATTCCAATCCGCCCTATTACCGTTACATCACCACCTCACTCGCTTTATCCTCTACCCTCATTCTTTGACTACTTGATACTTAAGAAACTCGTACTATTTGACTTTACATAATCACACTCGACTAATACGTTCACATTCCATTACTTTCATTCATCATATTTATACCACGCCGCAAGGCACATTATATCATCATTACAATTTCTCCACTCCATCAATGTTTCTCCTAAGTCCCAACTAAAAGCCATGGTCCAATTCTAACCCTCTTATCTTAGTCCTTACAATTCCTAACTAACTCTAAACTCCCGCTTTCTACTTCTCTAACCCTACTCGTGCCATGTCGGCAACACATAGCCCACTCATTTATAATTCCTCATTTACATGGAGAGGCGTCCCAATCGATGTAAATCAAGAAATATAAACTAGTGGTTATGTACTCCCGACATAACACCACTACTCCTAATTCCCAATTTAACTTTTATTATTTTCTCATTGTTTTTATTACATTATTTTTACTCTTCTTAGACTTGGATCCTTCACATTATCACATTCATCATGGGGATACTTTTATATGCCATGGACGTAGGCAACCCCTTGCCGGTGAAGGCAACACTTTTCATCCCGAAGGATCTTTAACATTCATCCCGAAGGATTCCTTAACATTCCTTTACTTGGTCATCCCGAGGGATACCACATTTAACATTCATCCCGAAGGATCATTACATTCACACTTTATCACCTTAACAACGGATCCAAGTCATAAGCACCACACACACATTATTACATTCATTTATTATAGTAATTACCGCTAATCGCCTTAGCAGTAATATGATAATTTCAGAACAACGCCTTTATCTCATACACACTCCTTACATTCTTAATCCACTTTAGTTATTTTCACATCGTTACTTTACCTCTTGCATTCTTAGCCTTCATTAATCATTTTCACATTCTTACTTTACATTTTAGTCCACTCGACTCATTTACATATAGACTTCTCACATTTTACCAACCGAAACTCATGCATTCATTATGGTGATTACAGCTAATCGCCTTAGCCGTAATATGATAATTTCAAGACAACGTCTTTATCTCACACATACTCCTCTCATTCTTTCTTACGTTTTTAATCCATCACATTTTTATTTTCATATCTTATCTCTCTTCTTTTAGTCTCACTCGCTTCCTTTACATGTAGACCTTACATAGATCATCAATTATAACACGCTCATTATTTATTAATGATTACAGCTAATCGCCTTAGCCGTAATATAATTATTTCATGACAACACCTTGGCTTCACACATATTCATCTCATTTTAGCTATTATTACTTAGGAAGTTTCGCTCTATTTCATCATTTTCTCAATCACTATGCTTTTTCTCATTTATAACTTTTCTAAGTTCATTACGGACTTATTATGTATAAATTTATGTCATCTCTTCCCCACACACATACGATGTTACCACACGTTTATAATCATGCTCCTAATATCTTGACTTTTCACTAACCCATCTCTAATACCTCATTAGTGATCATCAGACTAACTATCATTACTCATAAGACTATACTTTGGTCATCCTAGCCCACAAGCCATGCACTTTCCTTATTAATCATATTCCCTATAAGCCACCACACAACTTATTACATCCATTCGCCCTCGCTAACTACCATAGCACACAATCACATAATCATATAATAATTACCGAGATAGCCCGAGGTGCACGGTAATCCTATCACTCACACATCAAGTCTCCCACGACATATATCACATAAGACACCTCCCTAAGTCCCCATCATTATACCCATATAGCAATCCCCTAATTCGTTTCAAAACTCAATATTCACATCCTATAACTTACAAAATATTAGCCCGCCTTTCTCAAACTTAAACTTAACGCGTCTACAAGTGGTTTAAGTCTAGGCAATCCTAAAGAGAACCTAATTCACTTAAACCGAAGCTCTGATACCAAGTTGTAACGCCCCGTACCCGTTTAGACTAAAATTTAAAGCTTTTTGACGCGGAAACGTTTGACTAAAGTATACATACGTTACACCATTCTTTGAAAACAGAAATCTATACGTTGCTCCTCTCCCGACACATTACGTTGTATTTGATTTCTTT
Source organism: Artemisia tridentata subsp. tridentata (assembly GCA_021014915.2). Taxonomy (NCBI): domain Eukaryota; kingdom Viridiplantae; phylum Streptophyta; class Magnoliopsida; order Asterales; family Asteraceae; genus Artemisia; species Artemisia tridentata. The sequence goes on from CP139501.1 coordinate 284,992,766, forward strand.
TTGAAAAACCTTTTACACATTAATTGGAAATAACTTAAATTCAAGCAGCACAAAAGTTACGCCGTAACTACAAGAAGTAGTTACGCCGTAACCTAATTACAAGAAAAATGGGATGCCTCGGTGTTGTAGTTACGCCGTAACCCATAACATGATTACGCCGTAACTACAACCCTGCAACAAAACCTGCACATTTTAATATTAACACACCCAAACCATTTAACACCATTTCGGTGCTATAAACATTCCCGACATTATTCTCTTGACATATAGACTATAGCTAACATATTGAACTCATTTCATAACAACTTGACCCGTTTACAACCCAAAATGGGTACGAACACGCTTAAACCAAACACCCCATTATCATTACTCAAAAACACTTAAAACACATTTTGACCCATCGTTAGACTCCCAAATCGTTATGACCTTTCTAACATACAAATTGACACTCGACTACACTTTACAAATCAATAAAAGACTCTCGGGGGTACAACCTTGACACTTGAGCTCGGTATTCTATACTAAGCTCCTAATTGCAATCCACCTATTAATCCGCTTCCAATTCCTTAGGCTATAGTCCAAGTCCTTACATTTCGCCGCACATAAACCTACAAAAACATTAACAACTAAAAGAATAAGCTTACGCTTAGTAAGTAAAACGATAATCACATACCATCATACTTCAATCAAACACATAAGCATCACATATATCCAAACACTTACTTAGCAACTCCACTTTCCCATTTCTTGCATAAACACCTAACATCACTTACTCTCACCACCAAATTCATCACTTAGATCATACTCATTCTAGCACATAAGCACATATCAAGTCTCTTATCACTAATCACAAATATATATAACACATACATGTTAGACATCCATATAACACATGCCATCATCATTTTACTTACCTTAGTCCAAGCTAAACAATACCAAGAGCATCATCATCATCATAATCTTCCATCATCATCATCATCATCTTCTAAAATTAACCAAAACCTAACAACATAATAATCAATAACATAAACAAGGGTTAACATAACCCATTAAACACACTCATCTACCTTCCTACATCATCATATGATCATATCTTGATCATATGATGAAAACCCACTTTACTCATTATCTACAACCTCATAACATCAAGAGAGTAACTACTTACTTGAACAAGATCATTGCTAGGGAAAGCTATGGACATAAGATCTTCATTTTCTTCATCCTTGATCAATAACTAGTTTTTCCCTCTATTTCTCTTCTTTCTAAAAATCGGCCTTCATCACTCACACCTCAATAATTTGTGGAAATGTCTAGAAATAACTAGATATAACTAGTTAGGTGGAAACTTTGGCCCTTTGACATAATTAGTCCCTCAAGTCTCATTTCTTCTTATTTAACCACAACTATCTTATAACTCATATTTAACACTTGGCAATCTAGGTCCCTCTAGTTTATTCATCATCTTCCATATTACTATATTAGTCCTACTTTGACTATTAGTTTGACTACCGGGTTTGACTTTCCACATAACTTCGTTGACCAACCAATCGCATCCAACCTTAGCATATTTCATCTAGGGTGGGGCCCCAACACCTAAGAAACGGGTGTTACAATGGTCTTATGAGCATTTACTTTAGTGTCAATGCAACCTTGTTCAATATTCCCTTAGATCAATTTGGTGATGTCTTAGGAGTTCCAAATTATGGAACATGTGTCTACTCTGATAAATGGTCTTTGACAATTTTAGAATCCAACCTTGGTAGAACGGCACCATATGCCACACCTTTGACCGACAAAGAAATTGTTAGGGAGTATCTCTTCTTACCTAGGAACAACCAAACGAGGTTGCATCGAGGTCGTCAAGTAGCTAGAGATCCTTTTGCCATGGAACTCAATGAGCTGTTAGAAGATGTTTTGAGAGCTAATGTCATTAGCACAGTAGGGAATCGAGATCATATCAACGCATGTCTTTGTTATATGATGTATTGTGTGTCAACCCATCAACCGTTCAATCTTGCATACTATATCGCCAAGCGAATGGCCGATATTTCGGTTCAAACTACCACCGCAATGCCTTACGGGATGCTCTTGACCCGTCTCTATAAAGCCTTTGAACCCATTCCTAGAAATGCCTTAGGTTTTGTTCCCAACTACGAAGAGATTCCACACACCTTTGTCGCTCTAAATGATTATAGGGTAGCGGTTGACAAAGGAAAACGTCCTCATCCTCAAACATCATCATCATCATCATCAATGAGTGACGATGACGGTTTGCCAAACTCTAGCATCGCTCCACCGGAGTACTTGAGTCAACTTCCACCGATCACGAATGAATCAGCGGAATTCAAGCAAACTAAAGGAATGGTGAAGAATTTGGGGCGTTGGATTATGAAACTTCAAAAAGGGTATGAAGAAATTGAGCAAGAAGTTCAAGTGAGAGGAGTGTTTGGAATTAGACGTTATTAGACAATGATGTGTTAACCATGTATGGTTCTTAACTTATTATAGTAGTACTTGACTTATATGTGAACTAACTAAGATTTGCAGGTCGATAACACTTGGTGTTATCAATTTTCCGAGAATAAGCCACTGTTTGGCTTAACTCCCTATATGGTAAGAAATTATGATCGGATTAAACTATATGCAAACGTGTGTTAGTATTCATGTTTTTAGCATATTTGTACTACATATTAGCTATTACATACGTTATAGGAGAATTTTCGGGTTTTGGTCGAAAAATGCAAAATTTGACATACTCTCTGTTTGTTTTAGCACATTCGGACGACGGATCTGGCGGATCCCAGTTTTTGGATCCGCCTAGTGTATCACTTGGATCCGCCAGTCCAGAACCCACGGATTCCACGGCTCCCAAACTTTGGCTCCGCCTTTGTTGTCGATTGGATCCGTGGGTACCAACAGTAACTCTTTTCAAAAATTCCCAACTCATCCCGACACTTAGATTTTGGTTTGTAGCTTTTTTAGATTATATTCACTGATCATTAAACTCTCTAGAATGATTTAGGAACTCTTAGAACCCTAAGAACTCAATTTCCCACCAAAATTTGAATTTTAAAATTTTACAAGTGAGTTACCTTTCTAATACAAGCAAGGAACCCTTTTGAGGGATCCGTCAAATCCGTGGAAACATCTTATCAACAGATTTTCCACTATCTCCGTGCATTTACTGCAAATCCCCCTTATATCACTCAACTCCATTTCAATGGGTTGACCTTGAGATGTGACAAGCTTAAATTTTTGTTCCAAATCATTAGGAACCAACATTCTTCATTAGATTTACATCCAATCCAAACACACAGATCAACAAACCTTCTGCCTATAAATTAGTACCTTAGGACCATCACAAATCACACCACAACAATCTTTTCTACATTTCTCTCCTGTACTTCTTAGCTACCTTACTTTACCATGACTAAATCCAACAACTCTTCCACCTCTGGACCTCCAAAACAAACTGCCCGCATTAGTGTCAAGCCATGTTGCTTCATAAACTTAGCAAACTCATCATCAGAGGAATCATCTCCTCTAAATATCTCATCACCTATTGCAAGTGAGAATTTCTCACACTCTCCACTCCAACACCACCAAATGTAGTCATTCATACTCCACCACCAACAATTACTCCAATAGCTACCACTCCACCACCCGCTCCATCACAACCGGTTAGATCACCATCACCCCCAAAATCACCTAAACTCCAACCAATGGAGCTATTTAGGACTCCACCTTCATCACCACACCCATACCTTGATGACTTGGAAGACCTTCCACCAAGGTCAACCAATCCTCCACCCATGACCTTTGAAGGTCAACAACCCATGCTTTTTCATCCGGTTTTCCAGGATATCCATGGTCCTTTATACCATGATGCACCACCACCACAACCACAACCACAACAACTCTCACCAAGATCCACTCTCCATTCCATTGATGAAGAGTTTTGGATTAATCAACCCAACACCCAAGCCGAGATCAATGAGGAACTAAACCGCCTCTATGCATTCTCAAACATGGTTGACTCCCATCTCCACGAGGCTATGGACTTACAATCCACTTTGTTAGCCTCCATTACGGGTCCAACAACCATCCCACCACCACCTCCATCCAATAATCCATCACCACCATCAAACAACACCCAACCACCACCACCAAAAAACCATGAGACTACTCTTCCTCCCGGTTTTTCAAGCCATGATTGCTCGCATTGCGAGAGAACTGTTCATTTGGCCCAAAGGACCAACATTTTGGTCCATGAGCTCCAAAATGAAATGAGGTTCATCTTGAACCATATTCTAGAGCATCTCAATGCAATCTCTCATCCTCCTCAATAGGAGCTTTGTTCGTTTCCTCTTATAGGAACTTTTAGAATGTTGTTTTAGAATTTTTCTTATTAGTATTTATTTTCCTTGTTTGAATGTAACATCATTTTTTCCAAGTAATGAATGTTATGTTTTTATGCTTGTGGGTGATCAACATTAAGCATATTATCTCATTTTAGAATACTAACATCATAGTATGGTTGTTTTAACTTCACATATTGCTTTGATCAAATGTACATTAGGTACAAAATTTTGATCAGACACTTCATTTTGACTTTTTAAAGTCAAATGGGCTGAAACTTATTGTTTGGTTGATTATTACATATGCATTTTACTTCCATGAAGTAACTAACTTTTCTTTTGTAGCAATGGGGAGTATACATCGAGGGGGAGCATATCATAGTCTAACCATTTGTTTTGTAGGATCATACATCATCATACATCATATCCTTGTTACTCCATTTAGGGGGAGTATAAATCAAGGGGGAGCTTTAAAGTTCTCAAAATCGCATTCCGCTACGCATATCTTCTTTTTGTTTCGACAAAAAGGGGGAGAAAGGATTAAGTTTGCATTACTGTGAAACATCACAGTACATACATTTATACTTGAAATTATTTTCAAAACTTGCATAAAACAAACTTAATCTATATTTTTAAAAAGACTCATACTTCATTTATTCATTTGCTTAAAAATACACCTTATGTTTTGTCATCAACAAAAAGGGGGAGATTGTTAATACAAATATCGTCCCAAAAACGTTATTTATATTTTACGATCTTTACTTAGTTTTGTTAATGACAAATACAAGGTATATCTTTTAGCAAATCATAAATACAAGCTAAAGTCTTTTTAGAACACATTTACATTTCACAAGATCACTAGAATTTACATTTTATACATTTACATGTTTATTTCCTAAAATGGAAACTTTATTTTTCAAAAGTTAGGATGACATCATGGCATGCATCATGTACACAATCTTGGTAAGATTTTGTGATATTTTGTTTAAATCTTCAAGCCAAAGAGTTGACATTTGAAGATATGGAAAGATATGGCAAGATTTGGAAAGATTTGAAGATCTCTTAGCTGGCCTGACACGGCGGATCCAAATGGATACAAAGACAGATCCAAGTTTTGGGATCCGCCGGATCCGCCGCCTATTGCTCAGCTTTGCCTATAAATAGCAAGCTGATCATTTGGCCATTCTCATCACTCATATAGCTTAAATACATAATCATTCATTTACTAACCCATATCATTCATTCATTAGATCTTTCCTTTTGTAGCAAAGGGATCAAGCATACAAGGATCAACGTTCTGTCGTTATCCATTTAGCTTAGCCACTGTGTGATCTTGTACTAGTTTACATATCATTGTTTGTATCATTTATATCAGTAGAGTGAGGTTAGTGTTTTAGTCCTTAAAACACAAAGATTGTTGGGAGTGGTTGTACCCTTGTAAAGAACCAAACGGGAGTGGTTGTACCCTTGTGAAAGAACCAACGGGAGTGGTTGTACCCTTGTAAAGAACCCGGTGTTTAGCTTAGTACCGAATAAAGATTAAGCGACGTGTAAAGGTTTTCTCCTCCTAGAAGGGAGCTTGTTTCTTAGTGAAGAAAAACTCTCGAGTTAGAGGCTCGAGGAGTGGAGTAGGGCAAGGAAGAGAGTCCTTGTAGCCAAACCACTATAAACAACTGTGTTGTGTGGTTTGATCTTTCCTCTCTTTACTTATTTACTTATATTACTTGTTTGTGTGCTTGATTGTTTACTTTACTTTGAAATCACGATAAGTCACAAAGCGAATTAATTTTAAACGGTAAAACTATTCAACCCTCCCTTCTAGTTTTCCACATCCTTGAGCAGTACTAACCTTGTGAACATTTAATTCTCAATACTAATCTTCAGAACATTTAATTCCCAACAGATTACACCCAAATAGCCTATATATGTTGTGTTATATTAACTAACTACACTGGTTAGTTAATCCCCATGATAAACCCTTTGTTACTCTCATTATTAGAGTAAGATACCCCTAGAAAAACCCTCAGAGCCATTCCTTTTGTTTCTTACACCAATTTAAATTATTTCGTTACACCCTTACACTTTAGCCTACCCTGTAGATTTAAGTCCGTGGTTAGTCGCTTTTGGTAAAGTGTGTATTCCCTGCGTTTCCTGTGTTCGTGTGCGTAATTATTATCTTTGGTTAGGTCGGGAATTGCACAATGCAATGGAGTGAAAGTAGATATTGTATTTTTGATTTTCGTGCTTTTACTACTTTCACTATTACCTTTATGTCGTGAAATTTTACACCATTTTATTTGATGTTTAAAAAAAATCAAAAAAATAGAAAAGAAAAAGAAAGAAGAAGTTGGTAAGTTCTATAAACCAACAATGTAAAGTTATGTACTAGTAGAGATATCGCTACTGCTTGTTGTATTATATTTATGGATTGCAAGGGAGTTGGCCGTTATGGGAACGCCAACTAAGGTTTATTCTCTGAATGAGATATTATTGAGTTTAATTCATGTCTACCTACTAAAGCGTGAGTTAGTCTATGATTTGTGTCTTATTCATGGGATGGTTGGGAAGTGATTAACCACACTTGTTAGGACTTAATCTATTTGTTTTGTTTATTTTATTTAACACCAATTATTTCCCAATTGTTATCCTTACCCTTTTACCAAGTTGCTATATTCGTTGTTAGCTTTCGAGCATCCGAATATGGTAACGGCTAAGTGAGAATGTCAAAAGCATGAATAAGGTAGTGACCATCCGAGTTTTAGACTAATCGAATAACGCGCCAACAATCTAGAGTATATCTTGGTGACCATCCGTTATGAAAATAACACGCCAGCGAACCGAGATACACATTAGTGACCATCCGTTGTTTGAGGAATCGAAGACTCACGCCAGCGAGCTACTAAGTTTGTGCAGGAGATGTTTAAACAAAGCTAGGTTTAACTCTTAAGCCTTATCATAACCCAATTTACCGCTTTAGACTTGTCACTCCTTAGCTTTAGTGGTGGAGATGTGTATCCTTGCCAAGCTTATGATAGAATATTCCTCATGACCGAGCAATTGAGCGAATTACTTAAATGTTACCACATATATTAGTTGAGTGATTTGAGTGATTTCATTTTCCTACTTCGTGAGGTTTTTGGTTGTGCAATTATGATTAAAACGAATGAGTGCTTAAATCTATAAAAATAAATCCTAAGCTATATTTAGGATACATTTTCATAAGTTTAAATCTAAGGTTTACTTGAGGACAAGTAAAGTTCAAGTGGGGGGATATTTGATGATATCAAATAAGTACATTTTATTGGCATCATTTATCCTATGTTATTCGCTTGTTTTATGTTATTTTATATGAGAATCGATACTTAATCGCTTACTTTTGTAATTATCAGTTATAAACAAGCATTTGGTGAAAGTTAGCTATTTTGGACATAAATTGGAGCAAAATGGATCAAGTTGGAAAAGTCAACTAAACTGAAGGAAGATACGCCGTATCATTCTAGACAGATAAGCCGTACATAAAGACTTAGACAAATATGAAGACCATTGCCTGACTTTGAAGCATGCGCCGTATGAATTTATCTCATGCACCGTATATGAAACCTTGGTCAACAAGAAGATCTGACTTGTTTTACTCCAGATACACCGTATGACATTCCAGATATGCGGTGTATCAATCTTGACTTCACCAAGATAATCCAAGATACTGAAGAACATGCGTGTAAGCACTGTGAAAATTCCACATTAAAATAAACTATCTTACAGAATACTTATCCTTTTCTACGTGTAAAATTGTTTTTATTATTTGATCATATCTATTATCTTATGTGACGTAGATCACATCCTCGATAAACGTGCTCGCATGCAACCCAACCACAACGTACTTAATGTTTATCTTAACTACTTATAATGTAAAAATGGTCAAGTGAAAAGTGGAAAACTGAAATTTCAGTCAATGCCCATTTTGCCCTTGTCAATGAATGGAAATCGAATGCTCAATGAATGCCTGGTCAATGGTGATTAAATGGGAAGTATCGAATGGAAAGTATTGATGGTGAGTTCATAGGACGAATGGAAAGTAATGAATGCCTGCCAATCAAATGAATGTCTGTCATTGAACTCACCATATGGAAAGTATATGCCAATCAAATGTGGCGGGAAAATGATTTCGTTGATGTTCAAATTTGTGCTTGAGTTGTTGCCTATATAAACAGGCGACATACTATTGCAAACCCACTGTAGTTCGACATACGCATCAAGAAATGGAAATGCCAAATCAAAAGAATGTTGATGATGATTTTCAGGTTCTTTCTAATCTATGATTTCATTTGCTTTAAGCTTTCGGGCTGATGTAGTTTTTGTTTCATAAGTATTTTTGGCTTTAACAATCATCCAAACTGTGAGACTGGATCACAATATCACATTGTTTTAGTCAATGAATAGAACCTTTCAGCGAAGATCATTTAAGTTTACATGAGGGTCTGTACCATTTAAGTTTATTGGAGGCTGCAATGAACTTTCTTTCATTTAGGCTTGGTTCATTCTTCTTTACTCATGCACCTGTACTACAATATTTCTAATATTTCATTTATCATTTTTTTTATCCTCTTTCTCTTTACAGCTTCTTCCCAATCCTAACCCTCCTGCACATCCTAATCCTTTTTTCAACCCAAACTTGATCAATTGGAATTGGGATGACGTCATTGTCATATCAAGATGCTGAAGGAGAGAGGTTCTATCAACGTGTACTTTTGCAACATGTTAAAGGCCCTACAGGCTTTGAAGATCTTTACAAGGTCAACGGCGTAGTGTACAGTACGTTTCGTAGAGCGGCCCTCGAAAGGGGATTAATACAGAGTGATGATCACATATCTAACTGTCTACGTGAGTCCTCTATGCAAGAGATGTCCGACCCTCTTAGAAGACTATTCGCGACTCTTCTAATCTTTTGTGAGCCAGGAGATGTTCGCAAGTTATGGAATGACCATTACGACTCACTTTCAGAAGACTACACCTTACATTGTGCAAGTGTTGAGCGGGTTCAAAATATGGTTCTAACGGACATATCATCAATTCTACAATCTATGGGTAAGAGTCTTAGTGATTTTGACCTTCCCAACATTACCGCGGATGTAAGTTTAGAATCATTTAGCTGTCGTGATTTACAAGAGGAGTGCTCGATAGTTGTACAAGATGAAGATATAGTCGCTCGGCATTCTCTTAACACTGATCAAAAAGTCGCATATGATACAATCATGAGACATGTCGATGAAGATTCTCCGGGCGTGTTTTTTATTGATGGCCCTGGAGGAACTGGTAAAACATTCTTGTATAAAGCTTTGCTTGCCACTGTTCGTTCTCGTGGTCTTATTGCACTTGCCACTGCTTCGTCAGGGGCTGCGGCAAATAACATGACAGGGGGAAGAACTGCTCACTCCCGATTTAAGATTCCCATCAATCTTAATACAAACTCAGTATGCAACATCAAAAAACAAAGTGGCCTTGCTAAGCTACTTTGTCAAGCCAAGTTGATAATCTGGGATGAAGCATCAATGGCTAAAAGGCAAGGTGTGGTGGCAGTTGATCGAACTCTGCAAGACATTACTGGGGTCAAACTTCCATTCGGCGGCAAGATAATGGTTTTAGGAGGGGATTTTAGACAGGTTTTACCGGTCGTTAGACGTGGAACACGAGCGCAGATTGTAGATTCGAGTCTACGGATGTCACCTCTTTGGTCCCGAATTAAAAAAATGCGGTTAACCATAAACATGAGGGCACAGACAGACCCATGGTTTTCAAACTTCCTATTACGAGTAGGTGACGGAGTTGAAGAGGTCATCGATGAAGACTATGTATGCATACCTGATGACATGACCGTCCCTTACACTGAAGAGGCTGCATCAAAGGATGCATTAATCGATGAAGTGTTTCCTTCCTTCGTCGCCAACGCTCATTCATCTATTGTTATAGTTTCAAGAGCAATTTTATCCACTAAAAATGAGCATGTTGACAGCATTAATGATATGTTGATTGAAAGATTTCCTGGCGAATAGAAGGTTTACTATAGTTTTGATGAAGCAGAAGAAGACACCCACAACTTCTATCCATTGGAATTCTTAAACTCGCTCAACGTGAGCGGGTTGCCCCCTCATTGCCTGCATTTGAAAATAGGATGCCCGATTATTCTTTTAAGGAATCTCGATCCGGCAAATGGATTATGTAATGGCACGAGGTTGATATGTAAACGTTTTGACCCAAATGTCATCAATGCTGAGATTGCCGTCGGACAACACGCTGGAGTTAGAGTGCTCTTGCCAAGAATTCCTCTTGCTCCATCTGAAGAAGACATGTTCCCTTTTAAACTAAAGAGAACACAATTCCCTATTCGCCTTAGCTTTGCGATGACTATTAATAAAGCTCAAGGCCAAACAATTCCAAATGTGGGTGTCTATTTGCCCGACTCTGTTTTCTCGCATGGCCAGCTTTATGTGGCATTGTCTAGAGGGATATCCCGTAGAACAACAAAGGTATTGGTTAAACCAGTTAAAGAGTTCCGTCAAGCAGGAATCTACACCTCAAATGTCGTTTATCAAGAAGTTTTACGCGAAGAGTAACGTGTGTTGTTAGTTTTTATCTCATAAATAATGTAATATTTTACTTTCAGTTTCATTAAATGTTTTTATATGTTGTTTGATAGATGTTAAGAATTTTTTCTAGACTTTAGTTGTCGTGTAGTACAACCGTTTGCAATTACATTCTGATTGGTTCACGTTCTATTTTGAACGCTACACAAAACACTCACCACAATATCACAAATCGTTAATTATTTGCCGCTACGAATTCCGTTGCTATGCACGGGTACTCACCTAGTTTTATATAAACATTTTCATATGAAACTTTAAGAAATCCCATTTGCCATTTTACGTTAAATTGTTAACGTACGTATAAACTAAACGTTCCTTATCTAATAGAGTTTCCATAAAACCCTAAACTATTATAATAACAAATGTAAGTAACAAAACCCTAAAAATACTAAAGTACAACTCATTTAACTAAGGTACAAGCATCTAAAGCTCAGAAACCCTAATTCTACTTTAACTCTCGATAAAACCCTAATTTCATTAAACTGTGATTTTATGTACTAAATTTAAAAACCCTAATTTATTTATATAATATTTTTACAAAATATTAATGTACAAGTATTTTAAGCCAAGGTACAAGTCAATTATGCATAAAACTATATATATTAATAAAAACCCTATTAAAACCCTAAATATATTTATTTTAAAGCACAATTTACAAGTCTTTCATACATAAGTCTTAAAATTTAATTTTCCTAAACTCACTAAATATAAGTACAAGTCTTTAAACCTAATGTACAAGTGCCTAATGCACAAAATCCAAAAATCTCATTTATATACTTTATAATTTAACAAAAACTAACATATTCTTTATAAAAATTAACTTAACATTAAAAGTATGTTTTCTATATTTCTAAACCTTAAGTACAACTCTAATAAGCTCATGGTACAACCCTTATAAGCACAAAACCAATTTATTTTCTTTTAAATAAAATTCGATCTATATACATAAATAGGAAAACCCTAGATATTTTTCTATGCAACAAATTCTAAAACATAAGCCTTGAACTAACTTAGTTACATCCCTAAACCCTAAATACAACATGATCAAGCCCTAAGTACCACCATTCAAATCCCTAACCGACCTATACTAAATCCTTAGTTCGAATCCAACAAGTGCCAAACCAAACTCATTCATTTTTCATTCCTTAATAAAGCCTACACCAAATGTCCCCTCCTAAGTCCCTCCAACCTCCACATCATCATGTTTCCTAGTTGGTAACTTGTATGGTTTTTAACAAAACACATCACCCCCATATGAACCCTACACGTCCAACCTTTCCCCCCCTCCTCACACTTGTCCTCACAAACCCTCAAACACATCCTCATAGTGACATAAGAGTTACTAGAAACCCTAGGTTATTTCCTTTCTATAAATATCAACACCAAATGTCCCATTTCCTTCCTATACCAATCGAACACAACCAAAATAGTCCCATACTTGTTCTCCACAGATCACACAGCCCTAATAGAAGCTAAGAGGAATCTTGAGAAAGCCTAAGGAGGAAGAGAAACTTGGGTGTTTCACTTAGGAGTCAAGTCGACACATATATTCCATAAATCGACCAAAATAACTAAGTGAGTATTCTAACTCTTTTTCAATACTTTTATATATTTCAAACATACTTAAAAACATCACTAAATAATCTCTAATAGATAACATGATCGAAAACCATATTTTTCTTTTCTTTTCTTTCCTGTTCGAACCAGAAACCAAACGCCCTTAATATTTTTTTTAAGAGAAACAAATCAAGGAACCTTAAAGCCGTTAAAGATAGATTAAAGATACTCATTAACATGTTAACATATGCTAAAAACATGTTAGAACACTTAGAAATCCAAAGAACCGCTCACTTTTCTTTTTCTTTGTCTGTCGCTAACCAGCTTCAGTCACCCAACTTTGAACCTATTTTTCGCCTATCAAAAGACTTCTAAAAATTCTAAATTTTGGTGAACATTAAGATCACCTAGCTGTCTAATCTCAGGAAAAAGAACGTTGAAAAATGATAAACATATCATAAAGTTATAGAGTCCTAAAAACAGCCCTATCGCTAGAACTAAACCAGCGACCCAACTTTGAGCCTTTGTTTCAACCATCAAATAACCTTCATAAAATCTGAAATTTGGTCACGTTAAAAACCACCCAGCTAGCTAACCATAGGAAAAAGAATTACATAAAAAGATTGAACGGTTAAAAAGTTATTCGAATCCAAAATCCACTCTATCGCTGAACTAAGGACCAAACCTTTTTAATTTTTTAGTTTTTGTTAAATTAGTGTTCTACTCGACTAACTTTGGGAAATTATTTCGATATCCAAACAGCCTCTAAAAATTATGAAACATGGCCAATAGTAAGACCACCTAGCTAGCTTCATGTAGGAAAAAGAACGTTATCAAAATTATTGTGTCGCCTCGTTCTTATTCAAGCCCAAAAACTGCTTATCGCAACATATTAAATACGCACCATTTTAATTTTTTCGAAACTAATAACTTTGAAATATATACCCATAAGCTATGAATAAGCTGTTCATTAACTTATTATAACTTTTATAAAAGAACCATGACGAGTCGTGCTCTTCCTGAAATTTTAAAACGCGTTTTGAATAAATAAGGACCTCGGGTGAAACGACTTGGGAGTCTCAAGGGTATTTTATGTAAAAACTCTAAATGGACTTATAACTAGGACTTTAATTTCTGTCGACTTGCAACTCAGGGGTAGAAAGTGTCATTTTGAAACTATAGGGTAGAAACTGTCATTTGACCAAAGTTCAAGGGTAAAAATTGTAACTTTACAAAAGTTTGAGGGTAAGAATTGTCATTTTATGAAAGTTCAGGGGTATAAACCATCAATATATGAAACTTTAGGGGTAAAAACATAAACCTTTCATAATTATTATTATTAATATATATATATATATATATATATATATATATATATATATATATATATATATATATATATATATATATATATATATATATATATATATATAAGAATTGTCATTTTATGAAAGTTCAGGGGTATAAACCATCAATATATGAAACTTTAGGGGTAAAAACATAAACCTTTCATAATTATTATTATTATTAATATATATATATATATATATATATATGTATATATATATATATGTATATATATATATATGTAATATATATATATATATATATATATATATATATATATATATATATATATATATGGGTATAAACCATCAATATATGAAACTTTAGGGGTAAAAACATAAACCTTTCATAATTATTATTATTATTAATGTATATATATATATATATATATATGTATATATATATATATATATATATATATATATATTATATATATATATATATATATATATATATATATATATATATATATATAGGGGGCGTTAATGTGGTGTACAAGCTTAAAATAGATAAAGAAGGTACACATGTGAACCGTTGGATCAAACTTGATAGATGAGATTAGATATTAAATAGATGAGTGGCATAATTATAATTAAGTGAAAGACAAATGGCTTTTGTGTACCAATTTTTTATATGAGCGTTAATGTTTCAGTTAAAAGAAAAATTAGGTAGCCAGCACCCCCAACAATACAACGATATCATGCAATTCAGATTTAACATCGTAATCCCCAATCAATCAAAAATCCCCAAATCTTCGTTCTATATTTTTTCTTTAAATACAAGTAGCAAAGGTAATTGATACATTGTTCTTCTTCTTTTCTTTTTTTTTTTATTCAGTCAATAAAGATTTTTTTTTTTTTTTTTTTTTTTTCATCAATACATTGTTGGTTTTTGGTTTCAGTCCAACGAAGTGGAAGGTTGTCAAATCTTAGACGACCAAACACAGCTAATGAGGAATATGAAACTATCGATCTAACTCTTGATGGAGATAGTGAAGACGAACAAGGTATTGTGTATTTCTTCTTAAAAATATACGTTTTTAATTATTGGGTTGTGAGTGACTTGATTTATGTGGATTAGTCACTTGTTATGTATGACTTGAATTGGTTGTGTAAGCTTCTTACCTAACTGATGTGTATGAGTGGAATGAGTTGTGAAAGGTACTTAGCTAACTATAAGTTTCATATAGGTTTTGAAAATAAGCCATTAGATGAGCATGTGTATTAGTTGTATATGGCTGGGTTTTGAAATAAGCTATTGGTTGATTATGTGTATAAGTTGAAGTAATACATTGTGTATTGATAGCAGCTTATGTGTATTACTTGATAGCAGCTTATGTGTTTTTAAATACACCTAGTAATGTATCAACAACTATATAAATTTATTGATAATAAGATTGTATCAGCAAATGTTTTTGCCAAACACCCCTATAATACATTTAAAATCAGGTTACCTATTTGTATTACTCCGAAATTGCTAATATTTTGGGAGTGCAAAGGTGAAACTGCTCATGTCATTGATGTAGGTTACCTGTTGCTTGCTACATTTCCGTTATTATGAGTTCTCAATATTCAACGGTGCATTAACTTATCCTCTGTCAAAATCCCACTTAATTTGGAGCACCTTAGAACTCATGCCAAGATAAGTTGATTGCCTCAAATTCTACATTTTATATAAATACATATGAATATTTTTGAAACACATCAGAGAAAGTTGGGGTTCCAGTCAGGGGTCTTATAGTGTTTGAACGTACTAGTTTGTATAGTTCGCGCAATGGAATTGTCTTTTACTTGAAACCTCATGTGTATTATTTTCTGTCCAGATCAGCATAATTTTTGTTACAGATTAATATATCTGTTAGGTGCTTTATGTATGTATGGGTTAACCTAATCATTGACAACTCAGAGATATAACTTCTATCCAGGTGAAAAAGAAGACTGCCCATAAGTGCAAAACTCTATTGATCGACATTAAGCAGCGGCAAAAGGTATTTGCTTCCCATGACATTCTTTTTTAAACTGTCATATAGTTGAAATTTAGCTTGCCATGGGAATTAATGTGATTCTTCAAAAACATATATGATGCTCTACTAAAGTTAACGATCAACCAACTCAAAAACACCAAAAATGAGTTAGAGATCGATATATATATCTCACTCTAATATATGTACTATGTAAGCATCAGACTAATATAGACTAATAGTTGTCATTGAGCCATAACCAGATCAGAAGCGTTGTTTGTAGGGGCCGCTTGAGCCAGGTACCCAAGTTGGAGTTGTTGTGTTGGAGAAGCATGATAATGGTGCATCAGAGGAAGCAGAAGGCGAAGAGGATGAGATCTTTATTTTCTTGTGTGCAGATGGAAATATCGCTCCATAAGCTTCCATGAATGATCATTCTTCATCTCATATGACAATAACTATTATTTCACATTAAACAGATTCAAGTTATAATCAAGCAACCAAAACAAATATTAAATTTAGGAATTTTTTTTTTTTCCCAACAATAAATTGTTTGGTTTTTGGTTTCAGTCCGACGAAGTGGAAGGTTGTCAAATCTTAGACAACCAAACAGAGATAATGAGGAATATGAAACTATCGATCTAACTCTTGATGGAGATAGTGAAGACGAACAAGGTATTGTGTATTTCTTCTTAAAAATATATGTTTTTAATTATTGGGTTGTGAGTGAGTTGATTTATGTGTATTTGTAACACCCCAACCCGGCAAGGGTAAAGATGTCACGTTAATGGTTTCATATCAGATTAAACAAAGCATACTTCAATAGTAATACAATAAAATATCAAAGGTTACAAATGAGATACTAACATAATAAGGTTAAGAATGAAACAAAACTAAATACTAAGTCTGCAAATGCAATCCTTCTAATGACTTCTACTTCAGAATAACTATCAAGGTCTTCTAAGTCCAAAAGTCTCTTCACTCATACCCAAACCCGTCGTCCTGCTTATAACCTGCCGCACACGAAAAGAAAACGTGCGGCTGAGCTTAAAAAGCCCAGTGAACAGATATAACGATAACAAGCAGTAACGGTAAAGTAGTGAAGTAAATGAACGAGTACCAGGTATCACGATAGTCAAGAACAGGAACATGAAGACTATACAGATATAACAGGATTAGAACTAGTTACAGAAGATAGGTGAAAAGGAAACCGTAACCCACACAAACCCAAGTCAAATCATGTCAAGTTCAGTATTAAGTCATGAATCATACGATAGGGTAGTAGTAACAGTAATGGAAAGTAAAGGTTATACAGATATAACATGATTAAAACTAGTTGCAGAAATAGTATAAAATGTAATCCGTAATTCTACCATATACCAGGTCAGATCCAGTCAAGTCAAGTGTTAAGTCATATATCAGGTTACAGGGTGACAGTAATAATAATGGTGAGTAAAGTTATAAGGTCACAAGGTGCAGGGTAACAGAAATCCTCTACGAGCCCAGAAACAGTAACAGTAACAGTATCAGTATAATCATGTAGAGGGGAGACCTCTCAGTAGTCAGTAATTATGAGGGGAGTCCTCAATCAGTAAATGGAGTGATCAGCTCCCAGTATGTGAAAGACGTGTATCGCACACACCATCAGTCACCAGTAATACAGAAATCAGTAATCAGTAACAGTAACAGTTCTAGGATGCATCCATGCGCCCCCGGTGGCCAGAAACTCCTCAACACACCAGATAAAATAAAGTCAGGGACGGAACAGGTCATCACTCTCCTGCCCTAGAGTCATGCCATCGGTGCATCAATGACATGGACATGAAACCCTCATGCCTAGTTATGGCTCGTAGTATCAAACTGTGGGTCAGGGTCAGGTATCATGTATCATGTGTCAGGTGTCATGCCTCAGAAATCAGTATCATGTATCAAGTATCATGTATCGGAGATCAGTAACGTGTATCAGATATCATGTATCAGGAATCAGTATCATGTATCAGAAATCAGTATCATGTATCAGAATCAGTATCGTGTATCAGGTGTCGGATTCAAGTATCAGGTGTCAAGTATTCAGGTGTCAGGTTCAAGTATTAAGTGTTAGGTTCAAGTATTTAAAGGTCAGGTAGTCCAGGTCATGTTTTATATAAGAGTTCAAGACAAGGTTCAGAACAAAGGATCAGAACAAGAGTTCAAATAAAGGTTCAAGTCGAATGGTTCATATCAAGTGAATCAGGGTTCAAGTTAAGTTTATCGCAAGGTATCAAGTATTTAAGTTAGTTGCATAAGTCAATTTCCATTTCAAAATATCAGAAGTTCATATCAGAGGTTCATATCAGAGATTCATATCAGAAAGGTCATACCAGTAGGTCAATATCAGAAATGTTCAATATCAGACAGGTTTAATATCAAAAGATCATATACCAGAAAAATCATACATCAGAAAGATCATATATCAGAAAGATCATGTATCAGAAAGATCATGCCAAAAGCTCATAATATCATGAAAGAAGCAAGCAAGGTTCACAGAACAAGGAAACATAGCAATAAATCAGGAATCAGAAAGTAGGTTCAATATCAAAAGGTCCAATGTCAGAAGGGTCAAGTATCAGGGAGTCCGAAATCAGAAGGTTCATATCAATTTGTTTCAAGGTTCATAACAAGGTTCAATTTAAAGGTTTATATTAAAAGTTCCTATCATAGTTCAAAAAGTAATCTCTTACAATAGCTTTCATGAAAGTAAACCTTAAAACAGTCTTCATAAAGTAGGTCCTTTAAAGAAAGTTTTCAAAACATTTTCACATGTAATTAAGAAGAGTTTTTACATTTAGTTATAAAATCCTATGAACCTTCAAAATATTCCAGGGTCATAAATATTCACATTACAGGGTGATGGACAGGTCATATCATGTATCAAAAGAAAATAAAGCAAGATTCATGAATTATGGAAAACATAACAAAGGCATAGATTCAAATAGGAAAGCCCCATATAAAAGGCTCAGATCGTAACCAACTGATATGCATAATGAAGAACCAATCAGAGTATGAGACGACATAACAACGGCTCAGAGAAATACTAATATGAATCATAGATACTGAATGAAATAAGCAAGAGGGCACCCTTACTAAAAAAGGGCAGAATATCTGTACCTTAGCACCCGAATCAAAGGATGATCAATGACAGACAATGGATTACTCCCTCTTCACACCTAGAGGAGTCAAGACAGAATTACTAAAGATCCCACTTTCCATATCAAGTAACTTTCTATTTTAGGCATTTTTCCTTATTTGGCAAGTTTCCATACTTTAGGGTTTCAAATGTAATTCTTCCAAAGTTAAAGGTCAAATATGTAATTATCACATTCATTCATTTTAATCCTTCATTTATTCAGAATGTACATCTTCAATACTTCAAATTTGCCAAAATTACATTTTATACCCCTTAGTTTACAAAATTTCCATTTAAACCTCTTAATTCATAATTTTACACTTTAAAACCTTATCATATCCATAATTATCAAACAAGCCTCATATTTTATCAAAATACAGAATATGACATCAAAATTACTTATTGTACGAATCCAGCCCCTCAAGTTTCAGAATTTCACATTTAGTCCCTTAAGTTTACAAAACTTATAATTTAAATCATAATCCTATATTAATTACATATTAAGCCCATAAATATTCAAATTTACCCAAATCACTTTTAATATCATATTTTACCCAGAATAACTTCAACTTTCCAGAATTTACACTTTTAATCCCTCTAGTTTAATTAATTACAAATCATACCCTTTAATTACCATTAATTCATTATCTTGCAATATTTACACATAGGACCCTCAAGTTATATTTTTCCCACATTGTACCAGACCTAAATAATATTTTAAAAATAACCCATGAGTTTCAAAAGTTACAAAACATACCCTTGTGATTTAATTACAAATCGGATTACACTTTTTAATTCCAAAACAAGCCCAAATTTGATCCAAACATTATGCCATAATTACCCCATTATAATTACATTTTTAAATCACCAAATCCAGATTTAGAATCCCTAGTTTCAATCGTAAACCCTAGTTCTATATTTTTCCCATTCGAAAACCATAACCCGATTTGAACAATAATTAACCACGACCATTTCAAGCTTCTATAAATCAAACCACTATTTTTACTGGTTCATAATAATTATATAGAGTCTAAGAAAAATAATATCCATGCCCAGAAAATTCGTTTATCATATATTAGAATTCACACCCTTTTTAAAACTTTAAATTCACAACGACTAACCTAGGCTTCTAAAATTCGAAACACCATTTTTCCCAGCTTATGTGATGGCCAAGGAACTCATAAAAATTAATAATGCAACCCAGAAAAATCGTATAACATGATTTACATAATTAACCCATTTTACCCATTTTTAATTCAAACGACCCATTAAACCTTGCATGATTCGAATCCCATATTTTTACCAGATCATATGTGATATAATAAGTTAAAAAAAATGCCATACCAATTATTTAACGTGTGGAAAGAATTTTTAGCAATTATACCTCACGGTTGGGTTTTTCGACAAGAATAATTCAAACGATCAAATGAATGGACCTCAAACCTTGAAACCAATTTTATTAGCTCCCTAAATTGATGTAGAACTCCAGAAAAATCACCCATGAATTTTAGAATGCCGGATGGAAGTGTTTTGAATTATTGTGTGTTTTGGTATTATCGGTATGTTTTAATAGAATTAAAAAGGAAGTTTGACTAAATAATGAGGAATAGGCGTGATGGGGGGGGGGGGGGGGGGGTTATGGCTGAAAATTCGGAACTCTTAATGACCCATTCAATTTTGTTTTCAAAATCATAATTTCTTGAATTATTTCTATGTTTACATAGTTTATACTATTAATTAATAATAATAATACATACATACATTTAAATTTTCGGCCCTTGGAACAATTTGTGTGTTCAAATGATTTTTTTTTTGTACTTTACAAATGTTAAAATGTAGTAGTAAAATTAATTTATTCGTATCTTGATCATTTCCAGAAGTTTGGAGTTCGTTTGGTACTTTATACGTTTATTAATCAAAGTTTAAGATTGTAGGGACATTTTGGTCATTTTACATGTTATCTGAGTTTCAGGTATTACAGTATTAGTCACTTGTTATGTATGACTTGAATTGGTTGTGTAAGCTTCTTACCTAACTGATGTGTATGAGTTGAATGAGTTTTTAACCATATTAGGCCAGAGAAAAGTACCCTGTGGTCAGAGAAAAGTACCCTGTGGTCTGCAAAGTCTAAATCCACTCTTTAGCCTCTCAATCTTTGCTGCTTTTCCCTCAGGTGGTGCTGCTGGTTGCTCTTGTTTTTGTGCATCAGATGTTTCTTGATCACTATCTGCAGAAGGTTGTTTGGCTAGTGCTACAGCTGCTTCATTCTTGTCCTTATCTTCTGTAAGTATTGGGCTATCTGAATGTTTCTGGGCATTGGAGACTGTTTGGCTAATACTTGTTGCTTCCATCTGGGTTGTCTGCTTACCAACCTCTACAGCCTGGGTCCATGCCTAAATGTATATATTTCAAATGTTATTAATAACATCATGCAAATAAATACAAGCAAGTACTGTGCCATACCATCATATATGCTTATTGTGAATACTATATTTGATTGTACATGTGTAGAACTTCTGTTGCTTATTGTGAATACTATATTTGAATACTATATCATCAAACATTTAACTTCTGTTGCTAATTTGATTTCACACTAAAAGAGCTCATTGCTTGAAAAGTTCGTTCTCAATTAAAGCTGTATGGAGAACTAATTTTGTTGTTCGTAAATATTGTCTTTACTGTTATCGACCATAGGTTTGGTTAGTTTGTTGTCCGAGTGGCATTCTCATGTGGTCTTTGATGTTTGTGTCTTAACTTCTGCTTGTTCAAGAAACCTTGCTTGTAAATCTAAAAGGAAACAAAAAACAGTAAGAATTCTTGCTCCTTTAAGAAGCGTGTGTAAATCTAAAAGGAAACAAAAAACCTTAGCAGATGACGAGGTTCAAGAAATCATTGACATATATGGAAACAAAAAGGTTTATCTTTATCATTTTGATTCCGTGGCCTGCATCAGTTATATCAAGATGTTTTGCTTTCAATAAATTTGTGGTAGAGTTATAACATCTAATTAATTGGACATGACAAAGATTACTATTATACCCTTAAACTAAATATCTAATTAATTAATATTATTATCTAATTAATTAATATTATTTAATTTGATCTCATCTATCAAGATTGATCCAACGGTCCACATGTGTACCTATTTTATGTATTTTAAGCTTGTACACCACATGAACGCACTTATATATATATATATATATATATATATATATATATATATATATATATATATATATATATATATATATATATATATATATATATATATATATATATATATATATATGTATATTCCGATTTAATTTATAATGGAAATTAATAAACGTAATATGTTTATTTCGATAACAAACGAACAAGAATATATTTTACGAACAAACGAACGAACGGAAACATACAAACGAACAATAAGATAAAATCTTATCCAACTTTTGAAGAGACTTCATGTTGTCTCAATTAAACATATAACCATCAACCAAAAACGTTACGAAACGAATATTAAAAACTTACATATTGGAATGTGATTACTGAAACTTGACATAACGAACCAGGTTGCATGCCGGAGACGTTTATCAACTCTGTATAACTTTGTTTTCCATCCAGACTGTCAAGGTGAGTTCGTAGTCCCACTATTTTTATTACGTTTTCAAAGCTTGTGGGAGATACATGCTACTAAATCGAACACAAGTATTTTCTTGATTGTTATTGCACTAAGTTAACGTTTGCCTATTTGTATTATTATTTATTTAAAAAGTCCCTCGTATCATGCACCATTAGTCACCTGCTGGGTGAGCGCGAATATAATGAATAGATCTATTGGCCTGACGACCCATTTGTATTAATCGGATGGATATCTTTGTGGTAGCCGGTTAGACAGATGCATTATATTTGATATCTAAGAGGAGTTTTTTGGCAAGCTCTCACTTGGGGGCAAACCACTATCATTTTTAATATGTTAGTGAGACTGGAATATGTCAACGCATTGCGTGTCATGAGGTTTAGTGCAATATACCGAACTGTGATATAACTGATTTCTTCTTATTTAGCTTGTGTTCAACTGATTATAACTTTAAACGCTATGGATTCACTCAACCTCTGTGTTGACTTTTTAGCATGTTTATCTCAGGTAATTAAAAGACTGAACTTGGCACGGAGTGGCGGTGGACTTTCTTATAAAAGAGTGTCCATTTTGTTATCATTCAAACGAATAATGTAACTTTTATAACGTATTTCGAAACCTCCCGCAGGGACCTCTATATGTAAACTCTGATTTAAATAATGAACGATAACAATTATATTTAAAACATCTCTTTTCGAGTCGTTTTCTATTCTCATGACTGTGAACCTTGAAGTAGCACCCCAAACTTATATTCCGCTGCGTATATAGAAAACAGGGGTGTTACAATGCGCCACATGAATACTGAAGGTACGCCGTATCTTATGGCGGTGTACGAATATTCCTGAATATTATAATCTTGGACCCCATGCGAAGTTACCTAGATACGCCGTATCGACCTTGCTGACAGAAAGTATAAATACCCCATTCGACAGCCACATTCGGTGTGACACAAAAAACCTTAGGGAGAAGAATACAGACTGTTGATGCAAATAATGTTCTAAAAACATTATTTATATCTTTCAATAACTTCACGTTTTGAGGATGACAAAATGTGAAAACACTTTAAGTTAAAATTAACGTAAACAAGTTTTTAGTCGAAAGATCCCATTTCTACCCTAATCACTCTAGGTATGAGCAAACAAATTTACAACTTGATAGATGATCAAAGAAGTGAATTTGTGTTTAAAACTTCACATTTTTTAATGTGATAAAATATTTTTTCAAAAAAACACTTTACAAGTTATTTTTGAATTTTTAAGAAATTTTTTACTGGAAAAATCAATTTAAATATCATAACAGCTATTTTTCTACCCAAAATCAGCTCCAAACTTCCCCAAATAAACTTTCACCACTAAAGACAAAAAGAATAGCGTTTTTTCCTGGCACGGTACACGGTACCACTAAATTTAGTGGTACCGTGTGATATTTAGTGGTACCGTGTACCTATAACGGTGATTTTTTCTGCCTATAAATACCAGCCCTCTTCACAGTTTTTGGGCATCCTTTTTCACACATATCTTTCTGAGTTCAATACTCTTATCACATCTTCTCTTCTTGATCATTTAGTTTAGTTTTCTTTTGTTTAAAGAGTGATCTAATCATCCAACCAAGTGATCACCTTCATTCCTCTACTAGTGCAAGAGAAGAACACAAGGTATCAAAGAAGATACAAAGTGTTGTAGTCATAGTTAGTGCACTTGTAACACTTGTTGTATTCTTGTATACATCAAGTTCATTTTTCTTTTGAGAGTTTGTGAGAGTAGATCATTGTAATCTTGTCGAGATCTTGGAGATCTCTTGTAGCTTGTGGGCTTGTGTGTTGATCAAGGGTAGATCGGGTAGATCGAGTCAAGTGTGTTGATTGTGTGAAGTAGAAAGGATCGTGTGGATCGTGGTAGATTGGTACTAGCTAAGATTAGTACTCGACATTTAGCTTAGTGTCGGAAATTAGGATAAGCGACGTTGTACGGTTTTCTCCGCCTGAAGGGAGCT
The DNA here is from genome assembly GCA_021014915.2 of Artemisia tridentata subsp. tridentata. Lineage (NCBI taxonomy): Eukaryota > Viridiplantae > Streptophyta > Magnoliopsida > Asterales > Asteraceae > Artemisia > Artemisia tridentata. The sequence continues at coordinate 285,017,406 of CP139501.1, forward strand.
TTGTTGACATAGTGCTTGAAACTCTCGAGTGTGGTACTCGGGGAGTGGAGTAGGGCGAAGAAGAGCTTTGTGACCGAACCACTATAAATCTTTTTGTCCCGGTTTGATCTTTCCATCTCTTTTCCTTATAATTATTGTTTACGTTAGTTAGTATTGTTTAGAGTTCATATTGGTGTTGATTGATTTCACACAACAATCGAATCAAAGTTTTTCACAAGTAAAGTTTTGGAAACAACTTAAAAACCGGTAAAACTATTCAACCCCCCCATTCTAGTTTTCCACACAGACGAATTGGCAGCACAAGACACAACCTAAAAGAAGAATTCAGAGCAGCAAGAAGGTCCTGCTAGTACTTTAATTCATAGGAAAACTCGTTTATTTGTATTAGCAATCTGCTAATGGTTGATTTAGTGTCTTTTTCACTATTTGATCGGAATTAATAGTTTCCAGCTGTTATAAAGAGTATTTGATGTTTATTTGGTTTCTTTATGCATGTGCTTTGATTACATATTAGGATTTATCGCGCCTTGTCAACGTAGGCTCGCGCAATTACTTCATTAACATCATTTGCATAGTTAATGTAAGCTTGTAAAAGGGATAAATAATACATAAACCTAGAATCATTAAGTGTTTACACGCCTGTAACTAAGACTCCACTGAGAGATAATAGATTTTAGCACTCATCTTATACAGCTAAGCAATTAAACGTGTGACAAGTTTTCCTACTATCGGCTTGACCTCTTATCTGTGTCTGTTTTCTATCTATGTACGTGTTCGCCATTCGCTTATTCGTTCTCTAGTTTTATTTACTGTTTACTTAATCTACACAATCGTGCCAGTCTCTCAGGCTGAAAACCCCCTTGCGTTAGATTAGGGCATTAGAACTAACTTAGGATTAAAATACTGATAGATATCTAGGTGTTAACGTCCCACTCTTAGTATTCGAAACTCTACTTACCAACTAGCTACATTGATCGGGTACACTGCTCGTTAGTGTGTGTTATAGGATAAGTCGGCTAAATATAAATTTAAAACTTGATAATATAATCTAATCTACAACGATATACGCACGCATCAACTGGTATTCCATGTAAATATGTTGTTGCCGCTATCTACAACATGTCATCAAATGGCAAAGAGGTTGAGATACCAGAGGATTGGGTGTCCCAATGTTATTGGTTAAACACATGGAAGGAGATGTATCAGTACAAGATTGAAGGAATTGCTGGTCCCGCCTTTTGGCCCAAATGCAGTATCCCTAGCAACCTAAAGCCACCTAACTACCATGTTCCAATTGGTAGACCAAGGAAGAAGAGAAGAGTGTCAAAGGATGAGATTGCTGAAGAAGCTTTGAAAAAGTCATTCGTGAAAAATGGGAAGCTGTCAAAGAGGGGCAGTACAATCAAATGTGGTGCATGTGGTGGGAAGGGCCATAATAAGAGAGCTTGTACAGGTCCAAGAGACAACCAAAAGATAGGTAGTGTAACAAGAAAGGAAGGAGTGCCAGATGAGGTACTAGGAAGAACTACTCAGTCGGTGAGATCTTCTGTAACAGAGGTGAGAGCAGGGCCAAGTCAGCTAGTTGGAACACAAGCAATTGAGGTAGCAGCAGGGCCAAGTCAGCCAGTTGGAACACAAGCAAGTGAGGTATCAGCAGGGACAACTCGGCCAGTGGGATCACAATCAACAGTGGATGGTGGAGGTCGAAGGAAGAAGAGGATCAAGAAAAAATCCAAGATCGCCAAGTGAGTCAACACCATTGTGATGGTGCAATAAACTTATTTGGTTCTTTGTTTCTGTGTTTTAACAATGAGTGTATGGATTATGTAACTGAGTTTCTGTCTTCTAGACAATAATTTGTACGGTATGTTTTTTTAGACTTGGTTTATTTAGGAATGGTATTTGTTTTCATTTGGGTTTACTATTGTCTTCATGCAAATTTATTGACTATTTGCTGCACAAGTCAAAGTTGCTGCAACAAGATTAAGCAAAGGGCCAATTTGGTGCATATTGATTATGCAACCAAAACGGTAATTTGCTGCATAATGATGCACAATTCAAAGACGTTGTGGTTTGCAACCAAATTAGTTTTGACTTTTGTAAGTCAAAGTTGATAAGCAACCAAAAACTAAGTTTGTTGCATTGTGATTCAGCAACTAAAAGGAACATTATTGACTACATTGGTCTTTTTAAAATAACAACAAGCAACTACGATGATCCCACTATTATGCCAAAAACAACAACTTTTTATTAACATGATAAGGTCAATACAAACCAGGGATGACCTTATTCCCTGTAATGATACAACCCAGAAAGATAACACAATACCTCCATACCAACCTAAACCAATTTAAAGACAACGAAAAAAAAGACCCAACTTAAAAGAAGAAACTTGCTGAGCTTCTTCAACCGATGATCCTTTTCCCTCATCAACATCAACTGCTCATCCAAGTCTTCTTCAAGGTCACTCTTTGCCCTCAAGAGGCCAGGAATCACATCGACTGCTCGGCAACACATTGGAGGATCCGTCCATCCAATAAACCCACATGCCAGACAACAGTAGAACCGTCGGCCTGGCTTCCTGTTTGTCCAGCTTGTTTTGATTGTTGCTTGTTTCCTACAGTCACAAATAACGACCATTTTGTTACTGGATAGTGCAAAGTGTGTAAAAAATTTTGTGTGGAATAGTGTGATGAAACGGTCATATTTAATTCTGGTAAAAACTTCGATTGCAAATTTAGTCCTTATAGCTACAGTGTTATGACACGTATACATAGTACCTGGGAAAAGTGAAATGACAATACTACCCTCAGTGACATGGCACTTAACGATGGAAATAACGAAAGTTAGCTCTCGGTGGCTGTTTTGCAAAAAAATGAAACATTAATGTCGTTTTTGCAATACTTTTTGTCTCGATTTATTTTTTGCGCATTTGGGCTACTTTAAGGACTAAATTTGCAATTTACCCTAAATTTAAACAAAATCAACATCAACACCATGCTAGTTAAACACTTAAACAAAATCATATACTTCGTCCTACAAATATACAAACATATTATTTGATAGTAACACATAATAAAAATTTATGTAAAAGTCCGCACATGTACAAGTGTTGTAACTATATAATTATAAAAAATATATATTATTTAACCAGCCTGGTGTATGCACGGGTCAAAACTAATTTGGTATCTAAACAAATATAAGCTATCACTTAAATATGAGAAGTAGTAAGAACCGAAAAACATCAAGTTTCTCTGCACATCAATATTATATATTTTTGCTGCAGAAGTCAAAGTTGCTGCAACAAGATTAAGCAAAGGGCCAATTTGGTGCATATTGATTATGCAGCAAAAACGGTAATTTGCTGCATAATGATGCACAATTCAAAGACGTGGTTTACAACCAAATTAGTTTTGATTTTTGTAAGTCAAAGTTGATAAGCAACCAAAAACTAAGTTTGTTGCATTGTGATTCAGCAACTAAAAGGAACATTATTGACTACATTGGTCTTTTTAAAATAACAACAAGCAACTACGATGATCCCACTATTATGCCAAAAACAACAACTTTTTATTAACATGATAAGGTCAATACAAACCAGGGATGACCTTATTCCCTGTAATGATACAACCCAGAAAGATAACACAACACCTCCATACCAACCTATAATATCACCTCCATATCAACCTATAATATCCTCATACTAATCTTCTTACACACAACAATATTATATATTTTTTTTTCACTCATTTTCTTTCTGCATTTAAATCGTCAGTTCTGCCACTTGTCAGAATCCTGTGAGTAGGAGGTTTTAGTAGGAGGATTTAGCATTTCTCAAAAACAAAACATTAGGCATCTCCACACGTCTGCAACCAAATCAAGAATCTCACAGCACGACTTAACTTCGGCCCACATCAACTTTTGTAATACACTAATACTCGAAATCAATTAGAATTTTTGTAGAAAATCGATTATATGTTTATTGACCTCATCAGGCTTCTCTTGATGAGCGAAGTGAGCTACATCTTTCATCACAACAACTTCCTCCAACAATGGAACATCTCTCTTAAACGCTTCGCCTAGCATGTATTCCTTCAAGCCCGGCATATGATAGGTTAAGTCAAGGTCTCCGATTATAAATTTTGTTGGTACCATCACTTTAGCACCTCGCCATGCGGCAGTTAGTTCCCAGCTCCTATAATGATATGAGCAAAATCAAAATGACTAGAATATTCATATATGAAATGAACCATTATATTATATTTTAACTATATATAGATGTTTCTTTTGTAACTTACAAATGAAAAGCTCGATAATAGTTAACTGCACCAGTGATACCAGTCTTATCGAGTTGGTTAGCGTAGTATTCAACATCTTCTTCTGTCAACCAAGGCGGCAAAGTTACTGGCGTGTCACCTGGCGAGTATCGAAATCCTTTACCTTTTGGAAAGTAAATTTGGTCTGGATCTCGATATGCCAAGAACTTTTTCATAACAGTTTTACTAGTCATTTTAGCCAACTCTGCTTCAATGTCTCCTGGTTTCTAAAAGAATTAATACATACGAATCTTAAGTGTACGCACATTTTTTTTTATTCATTTAGAGAAACACAAACTAACACACTCACATTAAAAACAGACTAGAAGTATATCATACAAATGTCACAATTGGGGTTTAAACTAGCTCATAGCCACCTGGTTCATAACCGAAGAAGAATTTTGTCTGATACGATGAAAACCGTGTATCTAAATTACATGACAAACACATGTAACTAACTAAAGTCAGAGTTGATCCGATCCATCATTTGTATGTTTTGTTTGCTATCAAATAATTATTTGAAAACAATTTATCTCAACTTGTACTACTGGAAACCATTTTTTAGCGTATAATCTTATTCATTGAGAAAACTAGTACTCCTTAAGTCTTAATTTATTACTCAACCTTCAAATTGCACATAGTTTATGAAATTCCCATTAAATATGTTTTTTACCAATCAAATATCATTTTTATTCATTAATTTTTTTTTTATTGATTAAAATATCAAATAAACAAGTATTTTAAAACAACACAAATAAAAATATAGACTAATAAATTAGCGTTGATAAAGTAAAATACGGAGTATCAAATATTTTCAATAGTCGAGTAATAAGTCCATGATTAAAGAATTGTCAGTGGAGCCTACTTCCATTTTCTAGTGCGTATCTAAATTTTGACTTTGAGTTCATGAATGTAAGAAGCCTACTTCCATTTTCTAGTGCTTATCTAAATTTTGACTTTTAAATCGAGTTTTAAGAAGGGTTATGTTATTAAGAGCTTCTATGATATGACAATAGATGATTTTGGTCAAAATGTACAAATTACGATGTACACCGTACAAACCCGCAATGCACAGAGGCCCACGAAACCTCATATGGGTCGGTATAAACTACCCCATGTAAGAAAGCCATCAACTATAAACAATGATATTTCCAACTAACAAAATTACTAAATTCATTTCCAAGTTGAGACATTATTAGATTTGTATACTCGACAAACTATTTAATATTATCTCCATCCTTAAAAGAGCTGAATTTTTAGCTGAAATCATTATTATCACACATGTTTGACAATAAAACTTAACCTAGATCCTCAATTTAAAATAACAAAAAAATATCGAAACAAAAATAGTATTCCGTCTTAAAATTTTTGTTTGAGAACAATAATTTTGGAAATGAGGTAGTCTATTTTTGTTTGAGGACAATAATTTTGAAAATGAGGTAGTCTAAATTTTGTATTCAAAAGATTAACGTTTTACAAGTTTAATTAAGAAGTAGATTAAGAACTCCGGATTTCAAATGTTTCAAATAATTTGTAGCTAATTAAATGAAGCTTATATTAAAGCCTATATAAATTTAGAAGCTAAGCAAAGACCCAAATTTACCTGAAATCTGCTCATATAGTGATCCTCCCCATAAGCTTTTGACAACATTTGAGCCATATCTCCATTCGGGTTCCATGGAAGAAATGGCACACTCGTATTCACCAAACCTTTAACTCTATCAGGCCTAAACATGCACAAATGCCAAGCAATAATTGCACCCCAATCATGACCCACAACAAACACTTTTTCACCTTCACTAGCAATGGCATCAATAAGCCCAATGATATCACCCACAAGATGATGGATAGTGAACTTGGTGATATCATTAAGTGGTGCACCTGTGGTCTCACCATAGCCACGCAGGTCAGGTGCCACAGCTCGGTAACCATGATCTGCTAAATAGACAATCTGGTGGCGCCATGAGTACCAAAGCTCGGGGAAGCCATGAATGAACAAGACTAATGGGCCTTGACCCTTTTGTGCTATGTGCATGTTGAGACCATTTGCACTTATTGTCTTGTGCTCTATACCCTCCATTTTGGTTTGTTTTTTGAGTAATGAGTTAAGATAGAAGAATTAAAAAAGTTGGTTGTCTGGATTGAAATATATCTGTGTGTATTTATAGATGAGGTGTGTTTTTGTGTGTATACTGTGCTGGCTGCTACGGTGGCTAAGTTGACATTTTTTTTTGGGTCATGATTGGGGTGCAATTATCTTCTTTTCTTATTTGAAATGATAGAAAATATACTATTAAACTTCTAAAATATAACCATAACTTAACATAGGCAACTTGGACATTCCCCAAGCTACACATTAAGCTGATACAAATTATTAAAAGGCTATACAAACAAACAAATTCAACTATAAAGCATTCATTCACCAATTCACCATTTTTTTTCTTTCACACATGAGAACACTAACACATACAGGCCTTAGAGAGAGTCCTCACAGTAAGGCCTCATCTACTCCAATAACACCATACAACAGAATTGACTACATTTCCATTTCCCTCCAATTATCAAGTCAAGATATGCAGATACCACCCTTTCCTCACATACCCCAACTTAATAGCTACAAAGAAATGGCATCATCAAATCTATGCAAAACCTCTCCTCCAACCTGGATATTACCACTATATTGACCACATTTCCTAAACCAAATACGGAGTATTAAACTATAAGTACTAAAGTTGCAGCTCACCCTCACATCAATAGTATATACAACTAATATAGGATAGGCAATTAGGCATCATCAGAAATACAGCAATACCAGTGGGAATCTAATACCAGACAATATCCCTTATCTTTCAATATGGCAAGAACAAAGATATGATCAAGTAGTCTCATCTTTCATGACTCATTATTCCTAGCTACTTGACATCATTTACTTGGGGATGCAATTATTGCTTGGCATTTAGCGACGAATTATTTACTCCCTCGGTTTCAAAATAATTGTCTCCTGACAAAAAAAACACAGTTAAGAAATCATAATTATTATTGTTTTTTCTCTCTTACTTTTTTTGTTGAATGACAATTTACCCTTAAATAATTAATTAATGTCTTATTTAAAGTTTGTAATATTAATTTCAGTTAAAGATAATATGATAACTAAATCAAACTTTCTTATCTATTTTTTTTAAGTAATGAACGATTAAGACATCTCAACTAATGCCTAGTAAATGATGCCTTAGGTGCAATCGAATTATTTATTTCAACTACGGAAATTGATGCATCTTGATAACTTAGTAAATGTTTAAAAAGAAAAAGGAGTAAAGGAAAGATAAATGTAACATGTACGCGATGGTTGATATTTCAATAATGTTTCATTATTTTATTTATCATTTTTGATTGATCTATAAACTTGTTTAGCGTTTTTTACGAGCTTACTACTCCCTCTGTCTTAAAATTATTGACCACCGACAAAAAACACGCAGTTTAAAGAAAATGCAATTTTTATTGCTTTGAATTATGCAAAAACAACAAAATGGCAGTTTACATTTTTTCAATTAATTAATGCTTTCAATTAATTTTGTAAATAATAATTTTGAATAGAGGTGATATGGTCTACTCAAACAATTTCAACTTCTATTTTTAGTAGCAGACAGTAATATTTGAACGGAGGGAGTAAAAATTTGAAGTTGTATGATCTTAAAGATAAAAGAGATTGATAGCTTAATGAAGGACATGATGATAATTTCTCACATAGTATAAAGTATATCATAGAGATTCTATTATATGAGCAAAAATACATTGTCATTATGTCACATAAGGCAATGCCAGATATAAATACTACTAATTTAACTACACATGCATTATGTGTTTTTAATGTAACATATATCAAAATATCAATAGTTAACCGATTAAAGAGGGTTTTGGAGAAAATAAGTCAAGCGTTCATTCTCGACTCATGGTTACTAAAGGTCACTAGAACAAGTGCTTATTGCATAAGGCTAGGTCATTGGGTAATAGTCAATCAGCACTCAAAAAGGGTGCATGAAGTAAGGATTTATCCGCTAATTTAAACATTTTGTGGAAAATATCAACATCGAGTTGGTTTTAGCAGATTTTGTATTGATCAAGATACTTGATTCAATGTTTGGCGCAAGAGTATATGTTATTGCGATGAAAAACTGCTTAGTGATCTTGCCCTAATGGACTTGTACTCACATAAGTAACAAATTCGAGCCTCTACTTTGACCCTTTTGTGCTATATGGATGTTGAGCCCATTAGCACTTACTGTCTTGTGCTCTATTGTTACGCCTCAATTTTTTTCACATAAATTTTATTAATAAACAACCGATACATTATAGGAGTATATAATAGTTGTATTTTATTTCTATTTAAAAACATCATCAAAAGAAATAAATACAACTCAATTTATAAAAATCCAATATTTTCACTTTTTAAAACAAATGAGCAATCTTGGTTCTCGAGTGCTTCGCAAGTAAGCATTGCAATCTTCTAAGTTATCAACCTTTCTCGATCATCTCCATAAGCTCATTACCTAAGAGTGCACAAAGAGTACGAGTTAGCATAAAGTTAAGTGAGTAACACGGGTTTTACAATAAAACAATACTTTTTCATAACACGTTATTTCAACAAAATCAACCATTATAGTGATGCTAAAACGATATTTACACCGAGTAAACAACCTAGACCTAACACATAGTTGGGTCTCAATAATACTCAACACACCGCTAAGGATCCAAGCCCCGTGTCCTCACTCAGATTGACACGGTCACACATATCCAACATCCACACTAATAACAAAATATTAACCACTCAATAAACAAGACAATAAATAACAACCAACACGACTTGGTTGTGCATCCCCGTATTCAAATCCACCGTGTACTCACCTCAAGTCCCGCTAATGGCATAAATAAGCTTTCCATAGTTTCTTGAAGCATTCCCATACAATTTCATATGCCACACAATATATTACTCATATAATATCATATAACTAAACCAAGTGAGCTAGTCGAACCATGTTCTAGTGCATTGCGACACCCCTTTTTAAAACGCATATGAAACTATTCGTTTTTGTTACCATTATAAATAACCATTTCGTCAACACGATAACATACTCATTACATCTAATAAATGACAAACCAAACACACCAAGATTTACTATGCGTACACATACTCTAACAAAGTCCCCAAAACTTGTTATTTTGTAACACCCCGACCCGACAAGGGTAGAGATGTCACAACAATGGTGACATATCAGAAACATACACATGCATACATCTTCAATAATACAAAGGAATACAAAGGTGACAAGAAATTACAAGGAAATACAAAATTTACAAAGGAATAAATACTGAGTCTGAAAATATAAATTCTTCTAGTCATCTCTATAACAAAATAACTATCACAATGTAGTCTTCTAAGTCCAATGGTACTCTCCACTTATACCCAGCTTCCTACTAAAAACCTGCCGCAGGAAAAGAAATGCGGCTGAGCTACGAGAGCTCAGTGAACAGATATAACGGTAACAAAGCAGTAATAAAGAATAGTACAGAGTGTCAGAAATATATGTCATGCAGATATAATCAGAATCAAAGGATAAATAAAGGAGTAAGGATAAAGGATATGGAATAATAAGTAGGTAAAGGTAAAAGGAAATAGTGCAAGGTATAATAATGGTCAAAGGTAAGTAATGTATATGGTATAAAGGTAATCAGTAATCCACCACGAGCCCAGAAAACGAGATATAATATATATAACCATGCCATCATCATCATCAATCAGAGGGGTGTCCTCTCAGTAACCAGATAATATGAAGGGTGTCCTCATGTATCAAATGGAGTAGCTAGCTCCCAGAGGTTGTGAAAGACGTGTATCGCACACACCATCAGTCACCAGAGATATAACAGATAATATAAACAGATAACAGAAATCAGATCAGATCTAGGATGCATCCATACGCCCCAGGTGGCCAAAGTCTACCAATACACACCAGATAAAATAAAGTCAGGGACGGGACAGGTCATCACTCTCCTGCCCTAGAGTCATGCCATCAGTGCATCAATGACATGGACATGAAACCCTCATGCCTAGTGAGGTGGCTCGGGTATCAAACCGTGGGTCAAAGGTCAAGCATCAGGTCAGAAATCAGAGTATTATATCAGAAGGTTCATAGCATAATGGTCCATGTCAGATGTTACAGAAGTGTATATCAGAGGTTCAGAAATCAGATAGGTTTATATCAGAGTTTATAACAATGTTCAAGTCCAGGTTCAGAAATAGTATATCAGATTAATACTTATATCAAAGTTCAAATTAAGTTTCAAAACAAGAGTTTATAACCAGGTTTAGAATAAGGTTCAAATCAAGGTTCAATAGGTCATATCAAAGGCTCATAATCAAAAGGTTTATAGGTTCATAGAAAAGATTTTAATTCAAAGGTTTCATATTAAACTTGTATCTAAAATAATCTTTCAGTGACTTTCATAAAATGATGTTTGGTAAAAACCTTTTTATACAGATAGTCTTTTAGTGCAGTATCAATTCAAAATTGGTATAACATCGTACTCAAAAGCTCTTCAAAAACATTTTCATATCATTAAGGAAGGTTTTCAATTTAGTTATATTATCAAATGAAACTTCAGGGTATACAAGGATTTGAATATGCAGGTCACAAGGTAATGAGTCAAGTATCAAGGGAAATTCAGAGTCAGATATCATGTCAGAATCAGAGTGTTATAACAAGTTCATATTTCAAAGGGTTTATAACAGATGGCTCAGAATCAAGTTTCATAACAAAGTTCATATCAGGAATTATAACAAAGGGGAATCATATGAAAGGTTCAAAGTAAAGGGGATCATAGCAATGGCATCAATACAGAAGCTGACAGATCAGAAAAATAAAAGAGATCATGAGAAACCTGTGAGAAGGTTCAGAATATCTGTACCTTATACCGCAAGTGAAAACACACAACAGAATAATAAAGACCGGAAGCGAACTCCATCTTCAGCGGATCTACACGAATACATGGTCGTCTTAATATCTTCTTTAAATCAGATTTCTCATTTTAGTCGGCTTTCCATTTTTAGCAGGTTTCCTCAATTAGTAAGTTTCCATTTTTAGAAAGTTTCCTTATTTAGCAGGTTTCTATAATTAGCAGATTTCCATCCTTTATCTTTACGAATTTACACTTTATACTTTTTAGTTTATAAATTTACAAAATAAACCTTATAATTATATGAAATGCAATCTAACCCTTTTCATGTCTATTTTTACACATTAAGCCCTCTATTTTACCAAATTACACAATAAACCCTTTAATTTAATAATAATACGAATCAGTCCCAACTTTGTATAAATTACAAAACAAGTCCCTCAAATTTATTTAATTACAAAACAAACCTTTAATTAATTATAAATACATATCCGATCCAATATATTTCCATATTTACACATCTAACCTTCAATTAATCAAAAGTACAATTTATATCCCTTATAATAAAGTTTACGAATCCAACCCTAAATTTCCAGAATTTACAAAAATAGTCCTTTAGTTTTAAAAATTACAAATCGGTTTTAAAGTTTTCATACGGTTTCAAATAAACCTTTATCTTACAATTTTTACACAAAATACCCTCATCTCATAATATATATATTTTACCCCTGCTTCATAGTGTATTTCAAAAATAACCCTTAAGTTTTATTAATTACAAATCATACCCTATAGTTTATTTTATCCGATCGGTATTTAATTAAAACACAACAAACCCTAATCAAAATTATCCAAATCCATTTCGATCATTGAAATCATTATTAAACATCTTGTTTATACCAGATTTAAGATCACAAAACAACCCTAAATCATTCGACCCAAGTATCTTTTATTTATTTATCCGATTCCAATATTACCCGTTTTACACAAAATTCGACCAAGATGTCCTAGGCTTCGATCACAACAATTATCATTTTTCCAGAGATGTATAGATCATATAGAGCCCAAATAAAATAGGTTTCAAACCCAGAAAATTCGTATGGTCGATCTAGGTTTATTTTTCGTTTTTAGGGTTTTGATGATTCGTAAATTCTTATACGATAAAACAAGCATGCATGTGTCAAATTTACTATTTTATATAGATCATATGGGATGTAAACATGTTCACAAAAATACCAGAAAGTGTTTTAGATCAGTCGAATGAGATGTAGGAATTATTTACCTCTCGCTAGGAAGAAATCGAACAAGAAAATCAAGAATGATCGAACCAGGCTTCTACCACACAAACTCCTATTTTTCTTGGCTAGATTAAACCTTGAAGAACTCCAAAAAAAATACCAGAACTCGTCCATAAAATCGAATGAAAGCAAAGGGAATTTTTTGTGTCGCCTTTAGGGTTTTTGGGTGGAAAAGAAATAGGAAGCAACTAAATAATTGTTATTGTCGAGATTAGGGGGATTAATTGGCTGGAAATTCGGTTTGGTGATTTGACAAAATCAGATCTTAATGCATAATTTTTATTTCCTATTTTATTTGTCAATTATCTCATTTATAATTGATTTTAAATACATTTAAATAAACTATATAAGATTTCGATATATGCCCATATATATTTGTGTGTAAATGTAATTTTTGGACATGCAAAAATGTTAGAATATTGCCTCAAAATTATTTCACTTCATATGTAGCTCATTACCAAAAGTTCGGAATTTATTTGATACTTTATGTGCTTATAATTCAAATTTCAAGATTATAGGGCAATTTGGTCTTTTTACATGATTTGAAATTTTGGGTATTACAAAGTCCCCAAAACTTGTTATTTACTCAAATGATGATACAATCATCATTCAATAACAAACAAGGCATCCTCTTAACTCATACATATTTTTGTACTCTCACATACTTCTAAAGTTATACACAGTAACCTAAAACCATTATAGCTTGTGCAAAGACAGCAACCTTAATAGAGTAACACTTAACAAAACAACATCTCATTCTACCCACATTTCTGACCCAATAGACTAATTTAACATTCTGACATAATTTCAGCGTGAATCAGGTTCTGAGACTATTTTTAAATGAAAGTACACACTTATATCTTTCCAACGACATATGGCACGACTTATTTAGAATTACGGTCACAAAACTGGTTAAATCTAAACCGACCCAAAACACTTCCGATTTGCCCCAAATCATCTTTCACACTTTAAGTACTCTAACTTTGGTTCCTACAACTGATTACACACCACTTTAACACCTAAGCACCTCAAATTCATAAACCATATCTTGACTTTTCAGTAAAACACTCATTTACCCATTTTCACCCATTTACTCCAATCAATTGGCGCATTTATAAGCTTATGACCTTGTTTTGTTTTGGTTAGTAATGAACTCTTACATCTGCTTTCAAACCATTAATTTCAACAACACCTTTATACATCAATTATCGTTTCGAAGGGATCGAGTAAGTCAATGAAAGCACCATTGTTAAGAGACCGATTTGAGATGGTCAATCTCCCAAGAATTAGATAAGGAATGAGATTTAATAAGGCCCTTTGAGCGGGCAAGACTCCAAGAATACTAGAGAGGAAACTAGATTTTAATTAATTTTCTTCTTCCCATTCCATAATGCAAAATTACAGTTAAATACTAAAAAGATGCATGCAACTATCCTAAGCTTTAGGAGCAATCTAAAGAAAGTGGACTCAAATAAGTAAACGTGGGACAAATGAAATGTGGTAGACTGACCACTTCTTCCTAATTAAATGCATGCAAAATACTACTACACTTTCTAGTCTTGTTTGGACTTGGTCTTTTACATCCATTTGAGATATCCATTTGAGATATCCCGATATTTAGATGTTCCTTAGTGACCTCTTGCATTGGTAGCAGCATCAAGTGTTGATATCATTTGATCACAGATAGACTTAAACATACACATAAAGTCATCTAACTTTGTGTCAATGGTTCGCTGAAGCATCACCAATTTTTTCTTCTTACAATTTTCCCTTTTTTGTGAAAGTCTTTTACGTGTCTTTGAAGTGCAGGGTAGCAGCAGAGACATGGAAAGAAGTCTTTAAATGGTGGAGTCTCATTAACATCAAAATCCAAGACCTTGATGTAAAGCCATTTCTGACATCTTGTAATTGGTTTGCTTAGCGTCTTGCTTTGCTTTTATATATTCCAGCCGTTAAAAAAAAACGTGTCTTTGACGTGTGAGTGGTTGATAAATCAGAGAGATCCATTTCACCATCTTCCTTGATTGCACGAAGCTTGTCTTGAAGGTGCACAAGGTTAACAAAATAGTAAAAAGAGAACATGAGGACCAACGTATTTCTTTTTATTATTTAAAGCAACAAAATTTGCTTTAGTTTGTGTCATCTTTTTGTTAACTAGTAGCAAGCCTTTTTTATCTGCAAAAGCATATGTACCACAATTGATTTTGTTTTGACTCCATCTTTTGTTAACAATAGTTTATCATTCATTGTGCTAGAATTTGCCTTATACAATCAAGTAGTAATTGACATGCCTAAAACATACCTAATTATATACATTATGCAATCAAAATTTGGCATGTGGCTTGCATATTTCCTTACGTGGGAAGGCATACACAAGTTAATTATCTAGATCAAATACATGGAAGGCTAAATTTCTGATCAATTCAAATTATTACGCACGTTCACAAGTTAAATAATGCTAACATCAAGTTAGGTACCGGAAACAATCTTAAACATACACTTACATATAATAAAGTATAGTACTGAATAAATAGAGCATATATGTTAGTCATTGAACCATAACATATACGGGGGTGTTTGTTTCGGCTTATATAGCCGGCTTATGACTTATTTGGTTTTGGGCTTATGTTTCATAAGCTCACTTTTTGTGGCTTATGTTGAAACTTTTCGGCTTATATAAGTTCATTAAACCCCCCCTAAATGTCAAACCACCATGACCAACTAACAAAAATCTGTTGACCAGAAGAAAAATAAATATTCAGGTTGTACATGTAATTAGGGTCTAATATAGCCTACATGGGATTACCAATCTAAAACCAATTTGCAATAGATGGCGTAGCCCATCAAGCTTATATGCAGACATTTGTTACTTCTTTGTTTGATGTGAGATTGGGTTTGCACCCAACAAATATAACTGATTTAATACTAATATAAAAAGATGTTACCTTTCGCCATGGAGAGTTGCGGTGGTTGGATATTTCAGTTTTTCGCAAGCAAAACACACACAAATAAAATGATTAGTTTATTAAAAAATAAAAAAAAAAAAAAAAAAAGGCCCGCAGGCAGGAAAATGAGCGGGAATTTGGGAAGCCCAGCCAGAATTGGCCATGTCTCAGTCCTATAACGCGTAATTGGTACTAGTCCTTACCGGGCTATGTTCGGCCCGTCGAATAAACTTGTAGTGAATCTTATGATCAAAATGATAAACTTAGAAATGAAAATGATGTAAACGTGTAACTGGTAGACCTAATCAATTCCTTCTAATCCTTTTCCCTTTGGAGTCATAGACCACTTATTCATAAATAATATGTCAATATAAGCACACTTTACAACATACTGTATAAAGTTATCTCTATCAAACCATACAATTGGTAACAACTTTTTATCATACCTATTACATTAATATAATATGGCAGAACACATACAGAGACTTAATGACAATTGATCAAACAAAGGAAAATGTTAAATCATGTTTGAGTTTAAAACTGTTTAATGAAGTTGAGTATATGATGGTTGATTTCTTCAGATTTTTCTTCTTGAATAAAATGCCCTACACCCTTCAATATGACTACATCTTCTAAAAGAGGCACATCCTTCTTGAACCCACCTTTTTCTATGTAGTCTTTAGCCCCATATGAATTGTAAGTCAGATCGAGGTCGCCCGTGATGTATTTAACCGGTACTTTCACTTTAGCTCCCGTCCATGGTGCAGTTAACTCCCAATTTCTGTTATTTAAAAAGAATTTTCTTAGTCATACATTTCACTACATTAAATAAGTTATAAGTGCTTTGTTTGCAATATGCTAAATAACTTACGTATTCAAGGCTCGATAGTAGTTTAGACCTCCTGTGAAGCCCGTTTTCTCAAATTTGCTGGTGTAGTATGCTAGATCTTCTTTCGAAAACCATGAAGGCAAGACTAGAGGATCATTAGGAGAGTTCCCGAACCCAATACCCTTTGGTAGAAATAGTGGGCCAGGTGTTCGATAACTGAAGAAATCATATAAAACTCTTTCGGTGCCCCATACCGCAAATTCACCTTCAATTTCCCCAGGTTCCTGAAGCATATTACCAACAATTAATTGCTCCCACATTTAACTTTAATGAAAAAAGAAATATGGAGTAATAATCACGGACCAGAAGGGTCCTGTGTGATCTATATCAGTGATAGGTTGTGGGTTCAAGTAGTATCGGACAGACGGACACATATGACATATGTGTGTGACGCTGTGAATAATATTTAGGGCCCGCTATATTCAAAAGAAATAATAAAATGTTCACCTGAAATCTGATGATGTAGTAATCGTTACCATAAAGAGCACGAAGAGCATCAACAGGCTTAAATTTCGGGTTTCTAGGAGTAAAAAGAGCACTCATATTCACCAAGGCTTTAACTTTATCAGGCCGATAAAGGCACAAAGCCCATGAGATAACTGCACCCCAATCATGTCCCACCACGAACACTTTGTCCTCACCTGGGGCAGCCACAACATCAATAAGCGCCACCAGGTCCCCCACCACTTGAAGTGTGGTGAACTTGGTGGCGTCTGACGTAGCTACACCAGTTGTGTCACCGTAGCCCCTAAGATCAGGGGCTACAGCATGGTAGCCTTGTGAAGCAAGGAACACAATCTGGTGGCGCCATGTGTACCAAAGCTCGGGGAAACCGTGGATGAGGAGAACGGTTGGGCCTTTGCCTAGCTCAGCTACGTGCATGTCTATGCCATTGACTGGTACCATCTTGTGATGGATCTTGTCCATTTTTGGTGTTGGTGTTGGTGTTGGTGTGTGTGTGTTTGTCAAGACTATTTCGTGTGTGAATATATATTGGTATGTAAATTTGAAATGTGTGGTGGCAAGCGTTGTGTTATTGGTATGCCTTTATAAGATGTGGACAACAACGTAAATATGCGATAACGCAAAACACATCTAGAAAAAAACAAATCTGTAGTGTAACATTTATTAATCGTGTAGACATGATCGATTCACGAAAAGTAAAGTAGAAATTATGTAACTGGTATATGCCTAGCAAGTAATCAACTTATCAACTCATGTGTTATATTACATTTACCCTCGTGTTATATTACATTTATCGAAGAAACCCTTTATCCAAAAAAACCCATGTTATATTAATATTAGTTAATAATAATAGTATTGTTTGAACGGGATTAGTTCCTGTGGAAAAGCATGTTATCTTAAAAAAGATAGGACCTAATTTCATCCGTAGGATGCATACAATATATGCCATCTAGGGTTTAAATTTATAATGGCAAGATTGTAATATATGAAAGTCCTCATCTGAGAATTGCGTCAAAATAGTATGCATCTTAAGGGTATACTAGTCATTTTAAACTAATTTAAATATCCATATTTTCCAAAATCATAATCAAATATAATTTGCATGAATATTTATCAGGCTTCTTAAACAAGATATATTGCATATTCAAACTTGAGTCGCATTCTTTGGGCTAAAATCAAGGAAGAATGAATAAAAAAAAAGAAACGAGAGGATTCAACAGGTACGCATCTTAATCAGTTCTTGCTAATCAATGTTACATGTATGTATCTTGATAATCGATTTTACGTGTATGCAGTGTCTTTTTTTTTTTTTTTTTTTTTTTTTTTTTTTTTTTTTCGATTCAATGGAAAGAAGGAGCAGAAGATTGAATAACAAAGAGAAAAGTGAAGCAATGGTTTCTAATGATTTACAAGATGCAGAGTATGAAAAGCGAAAGTCCGCTAAGGGAAAAGGTTCTAATTTATAACTTGTATGTTTGTGATGCATTAGGTACGATGCAATAATCTGTAACAACTAGATGCGATTAATCAATTATTGCTTCATAACTGTATTACTACAGGTATTGTGATGAATGACGCGAATCATGTGTTGAATTCGGATGACGATTTCATGACACCTACTAAGAATGTAGCACTTAAGTTAATGGATGATGCAATGCGTAAGTTGCTAAACATAATTATGTATCAAATCAGTTTGCAACACATAGTGGTGATGATGTAGACACCAAAAACACTATAACGTTTAGAGCGTCACCAAATGTGTTAAAGCTTGTGTTGGACGTGACAAACGACTATGAAAAAAAGGCTATTAGAGATGTGGGATTTGGTGATCTAATTAAGTTCAATATCGATATGATCCCAAAAGCTCTAGGAAGATGGTTAGTCGATCACTTTGATGCAAATACATGTAGTTTGATGCATAATAACACAAAACTAGAGATAACAGGAAAGTCTGTACACGATATCTTAGGGGTGTCTGATCCGTGCTAAATAGTGTATATACATATTATGCAGACGGATACACGTGAATAAAGACAAATCAACCCTTTAGGAAAAAGGCTAACTTGTAAAAACTCACGTTTATGTGTAGTGTGAAACCAGGTAAGTGATTACCCAGGTCGTTTCCCAACGAGGTGTGAATAGGCAATTGTTTGAAGCTTGGAATTAGAGTGACTGATGATTGGGAATAGAATTTTGATTGTTTAATTCTATTTTAACAAATGAGAAACAAATTCTCACTGAAATATTAAGGTTTAAACAAATTAACCTAACAACGCGATTCGGGGAATCTAAAAACGGGCTAAAAACTGAAATATATGGAAATCTAATCTTACAAATGCAAAATTATTTTTCTTAAATCCTAAATAATAAAAGAAAATTTTAGAAAAAAGATTTATATTTTTCTGATTTTTATTTTATTTAATATGAATTAAAAACTATTTGAAACTAATTAAAAGGATTAAAAATAGTAAATGACTTTAGAAAAATATGAAAATTTGCAGGAAAATCTAAAATATTATTCTGAATCTAGGAAAAATAAAATCAAAAGTTATCTAAACCCTAATAAGCAAATGGGCTAAAAAGCAGTTTGGGAATAAGCCTAAAAATAAGCTAAAAAGCTCTAAAAATTACCAAAAGCTCAGAAATAGTTCAAACAACTTAATTAAGCATAAAACAACTTAAATCAAACAGCTTAACCCACAGAATAAGCAATTAAGCACTTGGCAGTTTCAAATTTAAGACAAAAAAGGCAGGGAAATCCCCAACTTGCAGATCAATTTAAGCTGATGAATAAGCAGAGAAGTGGGAACTTAAGGGGGGGCAAAACCTTCCTAGTACTATAGGGTATGCTAAAAACCAAAAATGCCCAAATTTAACAACCTAATTGAACCCTAATTGTAACCTAGATCAGATGTTGTTTGTCAAACTGAATATGATGCAGGTTTAGATCAGTGTACAAGGGCTATTTGCAGACTTATTTTAAGCTGATAAATAAGCTATAAAGGGAAAACAAAGCTCAGAAATCTAAAGCCAATACTATAAGCTATTTCTAAACCAAAAATCAGGAACTGAATGTAACAAATAAGCACTAAAAACTTAGATTGAAAAAGTGTGTAGACTGCTAAGATGGGTCTGTGATGTCTGTGTATGCAGGTTCTGTGCAGACTTGTGTGCAGACCAAGGAACTAAACCAACCTTTAAGTATACACTATATGGTCCAAATAGAACTCAGAAAAGCCAGGGTTGAGGTCCAAAAGTGCTTCTAGCTTATAATGGCTTATTTAGACTTTTTGAGGGCTGAAATTCCCACAGTTGGTCCAAAATCACAAATCTGATCAAATGGACTTAAAAGACTTTAAAAACAGCTTATCTAACTTGTTTTAAGCAAGATCAAAGTTAAGCTTATGGTAAATGTACAGTAGAACACCAGTTTGACCCATGTTAACCCATAATGCCAAACAGCCCTTTAAAGGGTCTGTTATGTGATTTTCAAAGGCAAGGGTCAATTTTAAATTTGATTGCTGGTTATTAATGATCTACTAACTTATCTTAACTATAAAGAGCAACTTTTAAAACAGAAATAAGCAATACAATAAGCTATACTATGTTTGGCTATTTTTGGCTTTTTTAGTGTTTTTAAGTAAAATGAAACAAAGGGCTATTGAAAACTGATAATATAGATTAAATATACTTAAGGACTATTAATAAGCAGTAAATAATGGAAATAAGCTAATATTAAGCTATGTAACAGAGAAATGATAAATTAAGCAAAAATTGAGAAATTGCTTACAAGTGACTGAAGCTTATGAAACAATGGACTAATGATCAGGACACAACCCTAGCTTGTTCACAACAAGCTAGAAACCCTATTAAAGCCTTCCTGAATAGCTTATTCCTTCAGAAGAGCTTATTGTGAGCTTATGTTGACTTTGTTGACTTTCTTCATCATTTCTTGAATTTTTTGAATTGAGACTGTGAAACTTATCACAAGCTCATTATAAGCTATGTAGAGCTTAAATGAGCTTATATAAACAGGTAACAAGCTTTTACAAACACCAAAATACTTAATTCGAATTAAAAAAAAACTTGGATTTCTATTATAACTGAAATTTAATACAAGATTGCTTGAAATTAGAACACTTTGACTGAATATGACTTGAATTAACAACTGATAACTTAAAATTACAAATTACAAAGACTGAATAATAAAGACGATTATTTAAAATTAACTACTTGCCCTTTAAGGCTTACATAGGGTCCTATTTATACTAAAATGAAGTGGGATATCTCTCATCTTCATCTCTGATCCATTCTGCACCCTTGGATTAGCTTCAAATGATCTCAGCCATTAATTCACATTTTGGCGCCAAAAAAGTTATAAGTGGGAAAACCACTTGTGTACTGTAACTTGGGAGGAGGAAGAAGCATTAATTGATTTTGGCTTTGTTAGGTAGGGTGTAGCAGAGAGGAGGGGGTGGTGAGGTGATGTTGCAGAGAAACCATGGGAATGGTGGTATGGTTTTGTTTTGGCGGGGTGGTATTGAGGAAGGAGAGTTTGACCAGAGTCAAACTCTGGTTTTGGGTTTTATTAAAATGGGAAGGGAGTGGGCTGTTGGGTTTGGGCTTTGGGTAGTTTAGTTTAGCAGCTGGGTTTATTAAAAGGGTTGGGTTGGGTTTGTTAAGGATTGGGTAGGTTTTAACTTAGGATTAGAAATGGAATTGGCACAAAGTTTAAGGGACCAATGTAGCAAATTCTGAAAATCCAGGGACCATACATGCCAAAAATAGAAATTATTCCCAGGGACCATTTGTGTCATTTTGGGATTTTGGGGGTTGACTTTGACTCTGTCTTTGACTTTCGTCTTCACTTGATCAAATGCACAATTATTGCCGAGTCGATCCAAAAATGCTCGTTTTCGTTCCGTTTTTAATCCTTTTGCACATGAAACAGATAAAAACACAAGTCAAGGATATTTTCTGTATTTTGAAGCATTTCTGAGTGTTTTTAAATGTTTTTGCAGTTCAGATGGGACAAAAATGATGAGTATTTACACACTCATCAGTGCCTAATGGTAACATAAAGATAAATCTTGTTAGCAGAGCAAGTAATAAGGGCGAGTACACAAAATTGTGGAAAATCAATTTGGTGGAGAGGGTAAAAGAATTTATTTACCAGAAGTAGTAGAAAAGTTATTGGAGGGAACACGTGGTTGCATCAACTTTAAACTAAATTTCCTTGTTTTATTTGTAAGTATGATGGGTGAATCCATAAAAATGGGTACCGCAAACTATCAATTTATGTCATCTATCAAAAGTTTGAAAGATGTTAATAACATGGATTGGTGTGGTTACATAGTTAAGTGTCTGAAAAAAAACAAACACAAACTGGAATGGAAGAGGGAACTTCAATGGACCGATGACATTTTCAGCGGTAAATACCGTTGGTTTAAGTAGTTTGTATTTGATAATTCGTTATGATGCAACACTTACGAAACTTATTTTTTCTTTTGATTAAAGCTATTTTATGTCCATTCAACCACAATGGGAAAAGGTAAGGAAAAGAGAAACGTACCAGCTATACGTTATTGGAAGTCTGAGATGCTAAGAACAAGGGAGAAGGAAGATTTAGAAAGTGGTGGCTTTATGTTGAAGCCTAGGTTTGATTCGGGAAAGAAAAAAGAAAATCTTGTTCGTGACACAAGCACAAGAGGGCAGATGAGCTATGTTGATGAAAGAAAAGCGGAAACAAGTATTA
Source organism: Artemisia tridentata subsp. tridentata (assembly GCA_021014915.2). Lineage (NCBI taxonomy): Eukaryota > Viridiplantae > Streptophyta > Magnoliopsida > Asterales > Asteraceae > Artemisia > Artemisia tridentata. The sequence goes on from CP139501.1 coordinate 285,040,019, forward strand.
AAGTGGAAAGAGGTATATTAACGATTTTTCTTTATGCCAAGTTCTTAAGCCTCTACATTATAATATGCAGGAAAATAAGTGACTTTCTGATATGTATAAATTTTGCAGGAAAATAACTTAAATTTTTTCGTTTTGTTGATTAAACGCAGTTGAATGTATCGAAGCAAAAATGGATAACCACAAAGATGCAAACACATCTGTAGTTCGCAAGTTGGAGAAAATGCCATGTGAAAGTAACAGTGAGGTAATTTGTAATAATATGATGATTTGCTTGATATGTACTAAGTTAGCATGTCTTATGTGAAAATAACAATGAGATATGGTGTAGGAGTGCATGAGTGTCCTGACAACAGAATTCGATAAAATTGTTAACATGTTTGTCAAAATTGATGGTGTGATGGCAAAAAGATTGAAGATGTGTCCTGGTGATCCATTTATTGGAAATTTTATGCTGACGATCTCTGATAAACTGAAAGAGACCTCGGAATCATATCTCAAAAGAGTCGATGAAGTAATTAAAGTTATAGGTAATGTTGGACATCTTGCAACACCTGGAAAGAGTAGTCAACCTAAAACACCAATATTTGAATCACCAACTTTTTTAAAAGAGGTTGATGCATCATTTGAGAAAGAGATGCAGAAACGTCGTAGATTAAGCTTTGAAGCACCAAGTTATATTTTGGGGTTTTCACCCGAACAAAATGGTCATTCCAGAGATGACAATGTTGATAATGTTGTGTGGGATACAAGTGGTATAAAGTCGGTTTCAGGAGCATATAAAGGATATACTGATGTGGTATGGGATAAGACCGCGTAATTTGATCTCATGAAGATAACGGGAAGGACGCATTTTCATCGTATTCGTGTTTGCTTGTTTCAATAAAAAGATCAAAATTTGGATGCATGTTTCATGCTTTTTTTTTTTTTTTTTTTCTTTTGAGACAGATGGTGTTTCCATATCGGTTATGTGGTATGGGTGGTTTTTCATAGATATTTGTCAACTTAATTTACTGATATTCAATGATTTGATTTTTGCCTGCTGCAATCGTCTTTTGCATTCGATATTTATTGGCAATTGGCGAAGACGTTCATTTAAGTTTATATTCTTAGCTAAATACAATGAATACCATTCCTCAGTCCAATCATATTCTTACCTAAATACAAAGTCTCATTTATGTAGCTAGTTAGCTGCAATATGATGCAAAATCCATGACAGCCCAACTATCCCAAGTCAAATTGTTCCCACAAGCATTATAAGGTTAAAAAAACCATTAGAAAAGGCCAACATGAAAGACTAGACAAACCAACAGTTAGTTGCAGACATAATGTAACCCGCTGTGCCAAACACCCTTAAAACAGCATAGTAGTTGCCAGCATAATGTAACCCGCTGTGCCAAACACCCTTAATCAGCAGATCAAAAAGCCATTGTTGCCAATCTATATCGCCTAATACAAGGGTTAAGATTGGTAAAAATCACAATATTACTGGTGATAAACAATTAATACATACACACCGATAGAGTTTATGATGAAACACAATAAGGTAAATTTAATATGAGGATGCAAACAACTATGTAAACACACAATGACACGAACCTGATTCATCCTCAGTAGTGAATTCATCTGAAGAAGTTTCGTCCATTGAAACATCTTCGGTAGCATCTTCGTTTTCAGAATTATTAACATCATGCATGTTTTCCTCTAAGGACATGTTAGGTTTTTTGAAGGAAGAAATTAAAATGCATAAAAATTTAGGTTTAAAGAATGTCAATTAAATGCGTCGTTGATTTTAAGAGTGTTAACTTGATAAGAATGTTAACTGCTTCCTATAATAATGCCTGTTGAACATTTCAACCTCAATCTCTTGCTTTCTGGACTACAGTTACTTTGATATGTGTTTCCAATTTTACCCTTACATTCTTGAAAAAACCTTAGACATGTGTCATACTAACGTGGTGTCCTACGTTTTGCACTTTAAGAAGTTGTTTTATTTGAACTCCTTCCTTGTTTGAACACTAACAATATGTAAATAGTGTAAATCGCAAAATGAAACTTTCAAATAATGATACACCTCCTATATAGTTTGAGGTACGAAACTAATTTTTTACGCATGTAAGAAATTATGAATATATATATGGGCAAATGCTAAAAAAATGCATCGAACTTGACACTTTTTATCATTGTATGGTGCCAACTTTTTTTCGTCTCATTTTATCCATAAACTTTTGATTTCGTGTCATTGTGGGTACTATGTCCGCCTTGTCATATGCCAGCGTGTCAAGGCCAACTAATTTTTTTTTCATTGTATGCATCGAACTTGACATTTTTTGTTATTGTATGTATCCACGTCAGCTAAACGTTGACTCATTAGTCCTTTATACTAACGGTCATTAGTAAATAACTAACAGTTCCGTTTTCCAATGTTTTCGTCCATTTTCATACGTTTTCGTCCATTTTTTTACGTTGTCGTCGATTTTTCACGTTTTCGTCTGTTTTCTTACGTTTTCATCCATTTTTATACGTTTTCTTACGTTTTTACACGTTTTCGTCAGTTTTTACACGTTTTTGTCCTTTTTTGTATATTTTCGCCCATTTTCATCCATTTTTACATGTTTTCGTCCGTTTTTATAGGTTTTTCGTCCGTTTTTATACGTTTTCGTTCTTTTTTATACGTTTTCGTCGGTTTTTACATGTTTTCGTCGGTTTTTACACATTATACGTTTTCGTCCGTTTTCTTACACGTTATACGTTTTCGTCCGTTTACACGTTTTCGTCGGTTTTTACACATTTTTACACGTTTTCGTCCGTTTTCTTACGTTTTCGTCGGTTTTTACACGTTATACGCTTTCATACATTTTTACACGTTTTCGTCCGTTTTTTTTTCATTTCGTCCATTTTCTTACGTTTTTGTCCGCTGTTATACGTTTTCTTCCGTTTTTATACGTTTTCATCCGTTTTTACACGTTTTCGATCATTTTTATACGTTTTTGCCCATTTTCGTCCATTTTTTTGCATTTTTATACGGACGAAAACATATAAAAATTGACGAAAATGGGCGAAAACGGACAAAAACGTGTAAAAACAGATGAAAACGTAAGAAAATGGACGAAATAAAAAAAACAGACGAAAACGTGTAAAAACAGACGAAAACGTGTAAAAACAGATGAAAACGTGTAAAAACGGACAAAAACGTATAAAAACTGACAAAAATGGACGGAATGAAAAAAACGGACGAAAACTCGTAAAAACGTACGAAAACGTGTAAAAACGGACGACAACGTGTAAAAACGGATGAAACGGACAAAAATGGACGAAAACGTGTAAAAACGTAAGAAAACGTATAAAAACGGATGAAAACGTGTAAAAACAGACGAAAACGAAAAAAATGGAGAAAAACGTATGAAAATGGACGAAAATGTTCGAAAACGTATAAAAACGGATGAAAACGTATAAAAACGGACAAAAAACGTGTAAAAACGGACAAAAACGTAAAAAAAACGGACGAAATGAAAAAAAAACAAACGAAAACGTGTAAAAACAGACGACAACATAAAAAAATAGACGACAACATAAAAACAGACGACAACGTAAAAACAGACGACAACATAAAAACGGATGAAAACGTAAGTAAGCGGACGAAAACGTGTAAAAACAGACGGCAACGTAAAAAAAGGAAGAAAACGTATGAAAATGGACGAAAAAGTAGGAAAACGGAATTGTAAATTATTTACTAACGGCCGTTAGTATAAAGGACTAATGATGCGACGTTTAGCTGACGTGGATATATATAATAACAAAAAATGACAAGTTCGATGCATACAATGAAAAAAAAATAGTTTGCCTTGACACGCTGACAGCTTAGCTGTCACCATGGACACGCTGGCGTATGACATGGTGGACATAGTACCCACAATGACACGAAATCAAAAGTTTATGGATACAATGAGACGAAAAAAAGTTGGCACCATACAATGATAAAAAGTGTCAAGTTCGATGCATTTTTTTAGCATTTGCCCTATATATTTGCGTTGTGACCAGGGCCGGACCCAGAACACTAAGTTATCAGGTGTACAATTTTTTTTTATACGAATACAAAGGGAATAAAAATAAACTAAAATGTACAATTTCATTAAAACTTGTATCGAAATTAATAACATATCTCCTAATTAGGTCCCCTACGATCTTTCATACTGAAAAATCGCTTACGTACAACCTCATTAGTAACATTTAAAAGTTCTTCTCACTATAGCACAAATTAACACACCATTAAAATATTCTTCACCCATCCTATTACATAAATCTGTCAACACAAGCTTCATTTTAGAAAAATATCTTTCAACAATAGCTTTTGCAACAGGCAAAATCAAATTCAGCTTCAACAAGCGATAAATCAAAGGATGAGAGGTGTGTTTATTCTTCTCTACCATAAAACTAGCAAGTTTGGAAAAACTAGACAACTCAGGAAAATCCTTATCTTTACTCATAAAATGATAATAAACAGCAAGATTAGTAGGAAGACTTAACATCTCCATATAAGTAAAATCATGTAAATACATCTCACTAAGTTTAACCAACTTCGATACGTTGAAATCGAAAAATTAATTGTGTGGACTTAGCGCCGCCATATTTTCTGGTAATTCAGTGCTTAACTCACTAAACAATAACCAAACTTTTGAATTTGCATATCCAAAACTATATTGAAAATATTAACTTCAAAATGATGTTGATTGGTAATTTTATTCCTTCGGCTTTTTGAATGACATTCAGCCGTATCACCATCTGAATACCATGTAACTTGCAAAACGAAGTTACATTCTTCAAGAGTGAAGGAAAACTCGATGCCCTCGTTTGCTTCAATGCCCTTATGGTTCCTTTCACCAATGAAACAGATTCCAAAATAGTTTGATCTTTCTTTTGAAAATGTCGTGACAAAACATCAATGTTCCCCAAGATATGCAACAAGAAGTACAAGTAAAACACAAAATCTAGAATATGTTATAAAGCAAGATGTTCGCTTTTACGCTATACTCTAACCGACCAAATTCAATAAGCCAACTCACAACAAAACGTCTAACCTTACCCCCTATAATTCTTGTTGGAAAGACATGACCACGTAGTTGACAAGGTCCTCTATCATAATATAGGCGTCTTATTTCTTCTCTTTCGTTAGGGTCATAATCAAAAATTTAAGATCTATCGACGGGATCCGAAGAAAGAGTATCCGAATCAATTCTAATAGGTACGGTATTCGAAGGAGTACCGGTTGTAGGTTTTGGTTGTGATTCTTGTGGAATATCGTTAGAGACATTTCGTTTTGAATACTCTCCACAAATATTATCACTGTCTGATAAAACTTTTCTATTCAAATAACCTCCAATCTTAGCCTACAATTAGCAAATTAGTGGTTCATTATTAACTAAAAATTTAACAATTAATAGACATTTATAAGCAATGCGACTTAGAAAAAGTAAAAAATATTAAAACCCTTTATAAAAAAAAACAGTAAAAAAAGGATCAAATGATCAAAACCCTTTAGCAATTAGACCATTTCCAATGATAACGCAATCATGCGTTAACGCAGCGTTAAGGTGCCAAGTTATAACCTTAACGCTGCGTTAAGGTTAAAAAAAAAAAAAAAAATCACTTTAGCCCCCTTTTAAGGGTTGTTTGTGTAAAAAAAATGTTTGATATAAAGGTGAGTTAAGGTGTGTTAAAGCTGAGTTATTGTTGGGTGTGTTAAAGCTGAATTAAGGGTGAGTGTGTTAAAGCTGACATGACAGTGCCTTAAAGTTTAAAGCTGAGTTATTGTTGGAAGTGGTCTTAGTGATTCTTGTAGAATACCTGTTTCATCCAGAATTTTTTATTATGAAAACCCTTTAGTAAATTAGTGATCAAAAACCTCTGACGTCAACAATGAATAGGTAACTGACGATTGAGGTTTTTTTTTTTTTTTTTTTTTTTTTTTTTTTTTTTTTTTTTTTTTTTTAAACCTTTCTACTATGGAGGGAGTAAAACAATGTATAATGGGCTTTGTTTATTTGATTAAACTCTTTGATTTGAACATGTATATTGGGCTTTTAGTAATATTGATTTTTGATGATAAATTAATTTCTTTTAACATACTAGTTGACTAATTAAAAAAAAGAAAAAAAAAAGTATTTACGTGACACAAAAATTTGAGACCTGAGTTCATTGTAGATAAATCAAGATTTTTAGTGAAAATTTACATTACACGACAAAATTCCATTGGGTTCCCGTGCACCCTCGGGAACCTCCTTAGGTCCACCCCTGATTGTGACAATAACAAAAAATTATGAATATATATTTGTATTAATCGTGACAATAACACAAACATAAAGGATATAATTTGGCATTTAAAAAATGCAAATTATCAAGTGATTTGTACATATTCTTGTAAAAAGTTAACACATTTCTTAAAATAATAATAATAATAATAATAATAATAATAATAATAATAATATCACTTTACATGTATGATATAAGAGTAAATTCCATCTTTGTGCTTCTTTTTAAATTTGTGAATAACATTATGCTTGTTTTGTTTCCATGTTTCAAAATTATGCTTTTTTATTTTTATTTTTATTTATAAACAAAAACAAAAACAAAAAAAAAAAAAAAAAAAAAAAAAAAAAAAAAAAAAAAAAAAAAAAAAAAAAAAAAAAAGGGTTAACTAAAATCTCTTACATCTCCTATTTAGTGTCTCTCTCTCATCACTCATGTATATCTTCCTCTCTTTTCTTTTTAATCTAACTCTTCACAATCTCTTATTTTCTGGTAAACACATTCAATCCATGAAAACTAAATAATTTGATGTATATTCTATAAAAACTATTCTATTATTCTTTCTTTTAACCCTTAATATATATAAAAAATCATACTTTTAAGTAATATATAAACTAATGGTTTGTGTTTCATCTGATAGTGTGCTTGTTACATGGAGATTAGCGTAAATAGATACACTTAACATAAAATTAAAACACACGCATGATGATAAAATAAGGTGTTAGAATTAAAACAATTATCGTGGTTTGAAGTAAATTTGAAATGGCGTTGTAGGACCTTATATTTATCAACTCTATCACAATATTAAGCTCGTATTGTGGTGACAACAAGAGAGATATGTATGTGAACTTATAGAGAGAAAGTAGAAAAAGAGAGAGAGATATCTTAACTCCTTTATAAACATTATGTAACATGTTGAAAATGTTAGAAAAAAAAGAGTTGCGAAATGTCGAAAATGCCCTTCCATCTTATCTATCAAATATAAAAGCCCACCATAACTCACAAAAACTCTCAAATCTGATAAAAACTCTCTCTCTAAAAACACACATTACCTCTAACTTTCATCTCATAAATTTTCATAACTCTCTCTCTCTAAAAACACACAGTACTCCACAACCACCGTAACCCACCACCTACGATACCTCATCCAACGTTTTAGGGGTTCTCAGGTTTTTTTATTTTGTGTTTTTAAAATTTCCATGGTTTTTTTAGTTGTTATAACATTTTTGAATATGTTTTTTTTTTCTTTTTTTTAGATCTGATGCAGCCATCGCCGGATCTGTTGCTGCAGTCGCTAGCCACCGCCTGAGTTAGTCACCACCAAAGAAATGGCCACCACCACCGAGACCAGCCACCACAGAAAACATTACCACACAAACCTCTACAACATGAAAGGTCTTTTTTTCTCTTCATATTTAGAGGTTTTTTTTGTTCCAGAGCTAGGTGCTTTTGAGTTCCAGAGCTAGGTGCTTTTGTTGTTTTTCTCCTTTTTTTTTTCCAGATCTAGCCGGATCTGTTTTTAGACTTTGGTGGTGGTGTTTTCGGTGGTTTTGTATGGTTTTGTATTCGGTATATGGTAAGGTAGTGTTTTGAGTTCGTAGAGTGTTATATCGATCTACATATATCTTTTAACGATCGGTATAGTTTTTTGGTACAAATTTGTATATGGATTTGCTAAAGAAAGGATTTTATCAGTTTGATATTGGTGTTTTTATATTTTTATTTTTAATAGGGAAGTTGGAAGGTAGAGCAAGAGTTACTTGAAGATGGTCAAAGGATTACTGGAATGGATTATTGGAACTCATGTGGAGCTTGCTCACATTCTTGATGATATTGAAAAGAGAAAACAAGTATGAACTGGATCTATTTGTTTTATTTTTGTGTTCTTCTGTGAATGATAAGCTCAAGATTCCAATATTTTTTTTTAATCTTTTTTATTAGTGGTGTTAACCATATCATTATATAGGAATTATTTTTCTTCAGTGTACTACAAATGTACAAATTTGTACTACAAATGCATCAAAAGGCTAAGTGTATCACAAAAAATTGTTAAAAAACTTAAGTGTTACTAAAAATGTATTTTGAGGTTTTTTTTGTGTCTTTTTTTTTATAGATCTATATATATTTCGAGTTTTGAGGTTTCTTTTTTGTGACTTTTTATAAATTTGGTTCTATATTTTTCTACATATTTGAGTTTTGAAGGTTTCTTCTTGTATCCGCATTGCTCCTCTGCCGGAAATGAATAGTTTATTTTCTAATTACTTTGTAAATTTTTTCTTATTTTTGTTGGTAATTTTTTTTTATTAGTCTGTTAGTTTTGGTTGTATAAATTGTTAGTATATTTTTGGTACATAAAATATTAAATTTTCTTAAAATGTTTAACCTGTGCTATCAAAATTTACGTTTAGTTGATATTTTTGAATTATTAAATGTGTAAATTGTAAAAGAATCACGAAAAGTAAAGTTTTTGTTACGTTGGAGTATTTTGGAAGATTTTTTAAGTTTAAAATTTTAAATTTTTTTTTAAACTCCATTTTGAAAATTTCAAAGTTATTTAAATTTAAATGAATTTAAATTTTTTACAAAATTTGAGGCTATTCTTGGTATTTACATCTCTACCATGTTTTATTATTCAAGTTCTACCTTAGGTAAGTAAAAAATAAAGTAAATTTATGGGAAATGACTATTGAATTGCTTTATGGGACTTGGCAAAGACTTTATGGGAAATGACTATTGAATTGCTTTTCTTGCCTGCCCATGCACTGCCCATTCTCATTCCTTTATAATAATGTGTCCACTAATTACGCATGTGACAACTAAAATAATGCATCTTTACAGCTAATACTTTTTTGAGGCTATTCTTGGTATTTACATCTCTACCACTAATTACGCATGTGACAACTAAAATAATGTGTCCACTAATTACGCATGTGACAAAGTAGGTGAAGACCTAATACTTTTTTTTTTTTTTTTTTTTACATATTTTGAATTTTGAAACAACTAAAAAATTTAAATTTCAAAAAATAAAAATGTAAAGTATATCTAAACTTATAAAAGTGGAAATGAAAAATTGGTACATGTAAACATAAACGAATATTAGTGGAACAAGTTTTTAAAATCTTAAAAAGTACTCCGTATTTAATTTATATTTCAAAGATATGTTATTATATAAAAACTTTATTCTCTTTTGATATTATTTTGGTATTATAATATCAAGATGTTTTTTGTTGTTATGTTATGGTTCCTTTGGTGTAACCATCTTGCACAAATCACGTTTTGAAGTCAGTGGGCTTAGCTCAGTTGGCATTGGCAATGAAGATAAGAACTTGTTGCAAAGGACGCAAGTTCGAGTCTGAGCCTGACCCCGGTTTTACTCCGGCTATTACACCAGCGAGAAATCGTGTGGAGGCAGTATTGAAATTCTGAATATTGATTAGTTTTACACGTACAACAACAAACCGTTTATGGATTGTGTTGTTTTCAACGATAGTACTACTAATTATGGGTTGGAACATCAATTTATTCGTCGACAATATTATCATTTGAAGCCTGTGCCATGGTATCCGCCGCAACGCGCGGGTACCATGCTAGTTATTACCAAAAACCACACACATACACCTTGAAGCACACCACACAAATGAGGTGTGTGGTGTCTTTTATACTTAGTAACAAACCCCCCCCCCGCCCCATGGGCTTTCTAATGGACTAGGATTGGGCTTGACTTCCTTGGACTTGATTTACATATCATTATAAGGCTTACATTGACTTATCAAAGAGTATACTAACTTATCAAGTCCAAGGCCCAATAACTAAATACTTGCATATTCTAAGACATGTTAACAAAGTTCCAAATCTAGAACGACCATCACTTTTCATTAATGCTAACAATCTCTCCTTAAGGCGTGGTCATTCAAATGATGCTCCACGTGTTTAGGTCTTCTGTCATCTTTGTCTTGAACTTTGTGTGATGTCGTATAATAGTCTTGATTATTTGTTCCTTCATGCTTTGTGATCTTTGATTAATGACTTTTGATCTTTCTTGCCTTTGATCAACATTTTTAATGATTTAACGTGTCGTCTTCTCCAACATACTCATACTTCTTGAAAATACTTTGAACTTCATACTTATGTCTTCCTCACTTAATACTTGGACTTGTTATTGACTTTCTTGATTAGCTCTTGACTTTGATGTAACTCTTTGTCTCAAAGTTGATATTTTTGTCTTGAACATTCTTCACTTGAGCTTGTTGAGGATGAACTTCATAAGTATGAGTATGTGGAGGTGAAGGTGTTGAAAAGATGGTGGTAAACGGCATTTCCTCCAAGGGACTATCATCAGTACCTACATAAGAATGTTAGTTGAAATCACCACTCGATCATGGTGGACTTTTCTTAGAGATCAGACCACTACGATTATTTTACTGATGAATGCCTTGATTCCATTCACCTTGTTCGGGCATATCAGCCGTCCGAATCCTATTGAGGGATAGTTGTCAATACTATGGATAAAATCCAAGTAAAGACCCACGTCTTAAGGACTCGATTCGTGAAAGGAATCTCCTTGGCGGGATTTCCAGTACTTACAGGCTCAGACTTCGAGAGAATTAACAGCATAGTGTGAAAACGCTCTCTAATCCTTAGAAAGGTTGTTCCTGAATTGGATACCCTCAAGAAGGCTTACAATAGATATACCGAAGTATACCCACAATTCAGGTGAGCCGCTGAAGTATACCAAAGTATCACTCCACGACTGTAGACCGTTTGAGACGTAGTAACCAAAAGGCAAGATCCGAAGATCTCATAAAGACTCTTATACAACTTGTGTCCTTTTTTGTGAACACAAGTGTATGCATAGTAAGTGTATCCTAAGAGATTTTTTGATAAATCTCATGGCTCTAGACTCGATTACGTGCGTTTTGTTTTTAGTCGTCGGAGACATGGAGCAGACTGCCACCTTTTCAATATCAGCACATCTCGAAGTGAGAGGCCGATAGATTACGCAAGGTTCTCTATGAGAAATGAAACAAATATCTTTTAAGGGATACCTGAGTGGCTAGGAGGGGTTGTGCAGTCCGTCACTGGGTCCTTTACGTCTTGTCTTCAATACCGGTATCATTTTTGTGATAACCAATAGCAGATGTATTGACCCGGTTTCTGCCCTAAGTTTTCATGGAGGGTTATTTCTTTTCACCTTTTCATAAACTTTTCTTTTTAATTCTCCAACCCCTTCTTTCTCCTTTCTTCACTTTACTCCTTTTTTCAATCATACCTAAGGACTTCTAATTCTAATCTATTGGAATTGTCCTTAGGTAGATCCCTCCTGCTCTAGCGGATCATAGGATATAAACTTGAGCATAATCACCTTATTACTCCATGATTGTCCTAGGTTCATTAATCACATGCCATAAAACCTTTTGTGAAAATCTCTCAAAGTGTCTATAATTATAAAACATATTTGGTTAACACTTTAAGAGTTTTGCATTTTCTGAAATACTCCCCCTTCACATGTGCTCATAAGTTTTAAGATAGATTTACACATGTTGGGTAGAGTTTGCACTTTTGAATTGATTGATTTTCAGTGAACATGACCGATTCGGGACACGCTTACATCACTAGTTAGACTAGCTTGAAATTATTACCCGTCCTGGTCAAGTTCAAAGAAAATTTCTCGAGACGGTTCACTCTACTCAGACAAGTCTTATTCGAGACATGCTTACATAACTAGTTAGACTAGCTTGAAATTATTACCCGTCCAGGACAAGTCTTTTCGATTACTGACATTTAAGCTTCGTCAATTCTTTGGTACTTTCTGAGTCGAGCTCTTTTGAGATTCAACAACGATCTTTAATCATTTTTTATCACATTGTAATCACGTCTTCTCCCCCTCAAAAATAGCATGTCGTGGTATTTTTAATATCAACTGATTAATAGAAAAGCTTTTTGAAGAGATAGACGAATTTGATGTTGCATGAAATCGGAACGTTTTTGTTTTTATACCCCCCCTTAATGAAAGGCATATTTCATACAGAAATGTTAAAATCAATTAATAGTTTGGAGGGAGTTATCTTGAGCACTAATTTGAAAGATTTTGAAAATCCTTCTTTTGAAAAAACTTGAAGAGGTGCTCAAGACTTGCTGTTTGAAAAACGAGTTTTTGTTTGAAATCTTTTCGTTTGTTTATACTCGAACTTTTTGAAAATGATTTCATCTTTGAACGTACGAGTCCTAATCTAAAATAATCAGAAGTCATCTTTTTAAGCACGGGTTTCGTACTGAAGTATAAGAAAGCCATTATGTTTTTAGGATAAGTGCTCGAAAAATATTTAAAACCTTTGTTTTGATTAAGCACTTTCCTTTCTTTGATGCGCGGGTCCAGAACTGATGTGTTCAGAAGCCATTATTTTGAAGAACGAGTCCTAAACTAAGTATTTAGAAGTCATTATGAAGAAAATTTTAAGAAACGACATACTTTGAAAATATTTTAGAGAACTCTCGCTCAAGCATCTGTACGAGCCCGTATCATTGTTGAATGACATTTCTAGAAATATACAGAATATCGATTATACGATAGACATGTCATTAGAAGAATATTTTTGGATGTTTTCGATTTTATATTGTTTTTGTATTTTTGAAAATTTTCTATTTTTCTATTTTGTTTTTGTTGGTATTTTCAAATTTTTTATTTGGTTTTCAAAAAAAATATATACAAAGAAGAATTGAAGAAAGAAAAATTAAGTTTGAACAAGTAAAAGTGGAGTTAAGAGTGGAATTAGACAAGGATTTCCACATGCGATGTTAGCATAAAGTTCTTCGTTTTCACATCGGGTATATGAACCCTCAACACTTTCACAAGTACCTACATCCACAGAGCAAGAATTTGCACAAATAACAGTGTTAGAAGTACATGTTTCCTCACATTGAGGGTGTTTACTATCAACGGTTGTAGTGGTTTCTACTTCCTTATCATGATGATTTTCACTATTATTTGTCTTGGTGCAACTATCAAAAATCTTCCCTATGGGAATCCATCTAAGACCAACTGTGTTAAAAACTTTTCCAGTGGGAATCCACCTAAGGTAAGATCTAGGAGTTGTTTGTAACAATTCGCATTTTAGGTTAATTTCTATTCCCGAAATTTTTACTATTCCCGAAATTTTTACTATTCATTTTCACTATTCATTCCCAAAATTTTTATTTCATATTCTCTTAAGATAAATTATTTCCATGACAAAATAAAAGTTTGACGCTCATCGGATCATTTTCGCAAAAGTTATTAAGAATTTATACGTTTGGTTTAAACATCGTTTAAACATCCTGCGCATAACGAAAACCAACTGCGCCAATTTTCCTCGCATCAGATTAATGTTTAGAACACTCACAATCAATTAGAGAATTTTTGATTTAAAGTTAAAATGTTACCAAATAGACCATTTGTCTTACCTGCACCACATTTTCTAAGACATTTAGAAGCTTTTATATTATTGGAAAAGTCAACATATTTTCCCCCTCCTTTGACCACAAAAATCATTCCTTGATTTTTAACACTTCCGGTTTTACGTCTAAAGGACATTTAACACCAACCGACACTAGACTGAGCCCAGTCTAGACATTATAGGCCATTTTAATTCATTATCGTCATATTAGAAAAGTTACATTTTACTTTTCTCAATTTTACGCAACTTTCGTACGTTTTACGTATTACGCGTTTTAGACCCGCGTTTCCAGCATTATCAGCATTTAAGCAACCCGATGAAACTTATCACTCATTTTATATTTTTATATGGAGTATAATGATAAGTTAAATCATTCCTACAAGTTTCGTATTTTTACAATACCTGATTTTACGTTTCATGACCTAACAACTTACGGTTAGCGATTAACGGAACCAAAACTCACTCCGTAAAAGCAAGATAATGCAAGAAACTTATCAAGCTTCTCATGAAAGCTTCATGAAGCTTATCAAGGAAGGAATCAATGGCATGTGGCTTGATCCTAGCCATTGATTCCTAAGATCATTACAAGTGTAAAATTTTATTTACAAAACTATCCTAAATTTTTCCTATGAATACTAACCTAAACTAACACTAATTCTTGCACCCTCCTTTCTTATAAACCTAAAGTCCTAAACCCTAAAGGCAATTCTATTAGATTTGGTAAGAACACTATTGTGTTCTTGAGAAGAAACTAGGTTTTGATCTTGTTTTCTTCAAGTTTTCAAGAAAGAGACGTTATAATCTTCAAATAATTTCAAGTCTCCAAAAAGACTTGTTATTATCTTCAAATCACTTCGGGTTTCCAAAAAGGCGTCGTTATAATCTTCAAGTAGCCTCGGGTTTACGAAGATTACAAATTCTACGTCGAAGCTCCGCTTATATTTCCTTTTTCTATAATACTCAAGCATTCTATATTAAGGTAAGTATTTATGAACCTTAAATACTTATGAACTTTTATTTGATTATTTAGCGTTTTATAAACTCTTAATATGTCATATAATCAAGTAAGCAAAATATATGTTTCACATATTAAATACTATGTTAGTAGGGAGCTTCAAGTGAGGGGTTTCATTTGGGTAAACGGATCGACGAGTTGCTGGATTTACGAATTAAAGTGTCCTAGCTCCTCGAACGTTTACTGCATGACCTCTGAATTATGATGGCCCGAACAGTAGTACGAGATATACAAACAAAACATGTTTCATAAACCATATGCAAGACATATACATGTACGTCTTTGTATTCTTAGACTTTATTCCAAACCTAAGTCGCAACGTTCTATTGTAGGTTGCACTTAGAGGTTTCCCGACTTATCCATCGAACTCATTGAAGCACTAAAACACCATCCAACTCACGGTGAGTTCATAGCCCCACTTTCTATTACTTAATTGTTTTACAAACCCTTGGGGGGAATACATGCTATTTTAACCGAACATAATGCTTTAAAATTGTATGCTATGTGATTGTTTTATTATCACTAAGTACCATCATTGCCAATCAAAGTCCCCATATCATGAGCCATTTAATCACTAGGATAGTGAGCGCGAATATTGTGAATATGCCTATTGGGATTGACGAATCCCGTTTGTATTGACCCGGTCCGGTAATCAAACGCACTATATTTGAGTCTTAGGTATGTTGGCAAAGTACCTACAGGGGCAATCAGCCGATCGATATTGGCACACGTTAATGTATTGGTTACATGAGATTAGTGAATAATAATAACTGTTTTGTTTTCCAACCATGAGTGTGAATTTATAACTCACACTACCAACATATTGTGTTCAACTCCATAACAAACTCTATGAATATCACTCAACCTTTGTGTTGATAGTTTTAAGCATGTATTTCAGGTGCATAAATGGTCAAGGATGGCACGGAGGGGCACAGACTCAATCAAGAAGGCTATAACTTATTTTATCATTCAAAATGACATCAAATGACTTTCTATTGATGTATTTTATAAACATGGAACCTTTTGGGACCTATCTTGTAAACTCTGATATATTATTTGAATGATAAATACTTTTTAAAACGACTCAGTTAGAGATCATTTTCTATTATTATGACTGTTGTGCCGTCGAGTAACGCCCAGTTTGAATTCCGGTGCATCATTGAATTGGGGGTGTTAAATTGTTTTCTTTTAAGATGCAGTGGAAGTCTCATTTTGAGAAAAACTACGTCTTGTAGAGATCCACCTATTATGTTTCTTAGCCTCTTGCTTCTTATCAACGGGTTTGTTTTGATTTGGTGTCTTAGTGGATTGTACCTTAGTATGTGAATTTTTATTATTGATAAATTGTGCAACACATGCATCATGATTAGCTGAAAAGACACATTTTTTACATGTAGGACAGACAAATTCAACATTCTTGTTTAAAACAACAACCTTAACTTTGTCACTACTGTCATTTGGAAATTGCATTTTGTTCGGAAAAGACTCAGAATTTCTAGTGTTGTATTCTACGTGCATAGCATTTTCTTTTGTAAAACTACTCTTAGATGCAGGCCAATCCCTAGTCTTTGGTTGAGTGTTCCTAGGTAATGATTTACTACTACTAGCAGTGCCTTGTAATCTTGTAGAATTCACCACCTTAGGTTTTGCACCTAAAATTCCGTCTTTGCTAATCTGTGCATTTTTCCTAGCTTCTTCTAGATAGTGATTGTGGACCACGTCATTAGAACCAACAGATTCTTTAACAGTTTTTATGGTCACATTCGGTGAACTATTCCTAGAAAGGCCAGGTGTCATGACGTTTGTGTTACTTTCAACAACTTTTTGTTTTTCTTTATCAACGGGCAAGGGTTGTGTAGTGACAGTTTTTGTCAAATCCTTTTTCTCATTGACTTTTGGAGCAGACCGGGAAATAGACATTTTTGGTTTTTCAACCGGTTTTGAAGCATTTGGTTTCTCCGGAGTCGTTGGTTTTGCAAACTTAGTATCCACACTCTTCCCTTTTAGACTGTCCAGCTGAGCTCTCAAAAGATCATTTTGCTCTTTCATGTCCTTATAGGCACGCTCATACGACAGTTTTTCATACTTGCATTCCTCAGTTTTTCGATCAAGTTGTTTAAAATAGGAAAAGTTTTCATTTTCAAGCTTTATAAGAGCTTTTTCATATTTTGAATCAATTGCCGAGGTCTCAGCTCGCAGTCTTTCATCGTCTTCAACAGAATATGTTTGTAAAATAATGGACATAATATCGGTAGACATAACTGCTTCGAAGAGATAGTCATTTAGGTTTTCCAAAACTTTGATGTTTTCAAGATTTTCATTAGCTTCCTTCACCAAGGATTTGTGGTCTTTGACGAAGTCGGCTGTTTCTTTCAAAAATGCTTGTTCAAAATGAATTACTCTCGCATTGATGTTATTTAGTGGAGTAGTAATTTTTGTTTCAAACACCTTTTTCATTTCTGCATGAAAGATGGAATGCCAGTTGTTAACACTGATAGTAGTTTAGACTGAAAAATCCTTTGAAGTGTTTCAATTCTCGTTTTAACGTCATCTAGAAATCTTGTAGCATCACTTATGTTAAAAGGATTGTTTGAAGACATTTGTTCCATGCTTGAAATAGGTTTAGAAACAACTTTTTGTTTTGCAAACTGTTTTGTAAAAACTGGTTTTTTGAAAAGATTTGGTGTTTGTTTTTGTTGGACAAAAGTAATTCCAGAAAGTTTGTTAAGTTTGTTGTAATCAATTGATTTATGGTCTGGATTCTTTTGTTTCATTTTGGTTTGACTCTCTTCAGCAAGTTCTATCGTTTCCTCATAATCACGAACAACGGGAGGATCATGTTTAACATATATTATATTTCCATTGTACAAAACATTATGTTCTTTCTGAGCTTTCTTGAGAGTATAAGGATTTTCACAACCGATAGCTATTTTCTTCACTGTATGTAAAAACGGATTTTGGTCTTTAATAAGCATATGAATGGTTTGACTTGAATGACCCGTTTTCACAAGCAAATCTTCCATGTAACAACCCAACCCGACAAGGGTCAGAATGTCACATTATGGTGTCAATCAGAACAAAATAAACGCAAGCAGAAGTCTTAATTAATAAATGATAACAAAGGTATTCTACAACTAATAATGAAACACTAACTCTAAACATAGTGAGTTCCAAAACTAAAATACAATTCCAAACTAAATATAACTGAAGGTAAATCCAAGTCTAATCCAGAAGCAAAAGGTTAACTATCGTCAGGGTAGTCCACTAAAAGCCCCTATGCACTCTTCACTCAATCCCAGCTTCCAACCTAAAACCTGCCGCAGGAAAAGAAATGTGGCTGAGCTAACGTTCAGTGAACAGATATAAAAAATAACTGATAATAAGATAATCGAAACAAATACAGATCACATTATGTCAAATCAAAGAAAGGGAAAGAGCCTGCTGAGAAAATGTCAGATGAAACAGAATACAAAACGAATATGAATCAGATACTGAATGAGAATGCATAACAAATATCAATCAATATAGGATCGGAGTGCATTGCCAAACTGCCTAAGTATGATACATGAATAAGCCAAATAATCATATCATAATCATATCACAAATCATATACCGTCAATTCCAAAGTTGTACAAGGAGTTGCAGACTCCAATGTACCAAAATGTGATGGGGTGTAGGAACACACACCAACCAATCACCAGATACAGATACAGATTCCCTAAGATGCATCCATACGCTCCCTACAAAACAATGTAGTAAAGTGCTATATAACATATACAGAAATGGGAACGCCGGGGACTAATCACATCGCCCCAGATAGTGTCATGCCACCGGTGCCTCAATGACATGGCCATGGTACCTCCATGGCTAGGAATACATATACAGAAGCTGGGCAATACAAGAGCAATATTATCATATCAAATCAATCATATCAAATACTGAACTGAAGCATATCATATCGAATACTGAACTGAATCATATCAAACGGATAACCAACGAATATTAGAATGAGATAGCAAATCAAATATCAAAACGAATATCAAAACGGATATCAATCAGATATCAGAACGGATATCAATAGCAATAACAGAATAACCATACCAATGGATGCCCTTACTGAAAAAGGACGAAATATCTGTACCTTAGCAAATGAAATGAAAGTAAACGGAAAAGTGATCACAAGAAAAACAACGTCACGTCTTCTTCAACGAATCTACACAGATTAGGGTTCATATAATACTTATTAGCTTATTAAATGTCATAACGGATTTATTGCTTATTATTAATCACGTTCTCAACTTAGGGTTTAAAGATTAGGTCAGATTCATAATTATTCCAAGTTCTAAGGGTTAATAATAATAATTAATTAGACATAGGTTTTATATGTGTTTCAAATCATTAGTTAACTTAGTTAGGGTTTATATGTGCCAAAACATATTTTAGGTTTAGAATGCAAATCTGACTCAGTTTCTTATGAATTTAGAATGCAAATCTGACTCAGTTTCTTATGAATTTTAGGTTTAGATTGCAAATCTGACTCAGTTGCTTTTGAAAAGTTTCCTGAAATAATTTTAAAAGTAACATTTAACTTAAACTAAGGTCACTATTTCGAGCAAATAAGGGTATGTGTCGTGCAATGTTTTTTAAGAAATTGAAATCTGTCAACTAAATTGTAATGAAGTAACTGAAATTTTAACAAATTGCAATGCACATTTAAATATAACATAGCTATAGTTATAAAAAAAAAAAAATCATATGTTCGGTTTGCAAAAAACGTAATATCACTAAAAAAAACTTAATGAAACTACAGTTTACCCGATAGTTTGTTAAACAATAATCAAAATAAAAATTAAGAATACACATAATTATTAAAGAATAATAAATTAAAAAAAATTAATAATTGAATTTAATAATAATTAAATTATCTTATAAATTTTAATATCAATTCTAAATTGGTATATTGATCATATATGATATGTGATAACAATAATAATAATACCTTTTTAATATTGATATCATATTATTATACTAGTAATGACTATTTATGACGATAAAAGACAAATACTGATATTCTATTTGTAAAATTTTGAGTTCCAACATAATTTAACTCTTCATCTAATTTGTTTTATAATACAGGGCGTAGTTTAATTGTGATTCAATTATATCACTTGCAAACCAAACAGACAGTGTAATATAACATAAATTACATATATTTCCATTTTTCCAACTAAACATGACTAGAATATTGTAACTCATATTACAATTATAAAAGATAACATCGGGTTTCTGTAAACCAAACAGGTCTAAGATGTTCCTTAAGAATAAACTTGGAATCATGAATATTTAGATCACTTTTAGTCTTGCTAATTTTCTTCTAATGATTTCTTATACTTGATAAATTTGTAAATATGAATTATACTCTTACTTGATAAATTTGTAAATTTGTTATCTTTTTTTTTTTTTTTTTTTTTTTTTTTTTTTTTTTTTTTTTTTTTTTTTTTTTTACTTTTCAAAAAAAAAATTATACTCTTACTAGATAACAACAATTCGCATCTTTTAAAAAGATCGTGGGCGCAAAGTATTGTCCTCCTTCCGTCTCGAAAAGAACTTTCACAAATAAATAATAATAATAATAATAATAATAAGAATAATAAAAAAAAATAATAATAATAAAATAAAATAATAATAATGAATAAAAAATAATACGTTAAAAGATTAATTTTGCCAATCAAACATAGCAAAAGACTAAATTTGCCCCTAATATTTTGAACAATCCCTATTTGCCACTGAAAAATAAAACTTAGTGTCCATTCGCCATTAAAGATTTCTAAATGTGTATTTAAGGTACTTAATGACTTAACGTGAAAAATATTCCGTTAGTTTTAAAAAGTATTCCGTTAACTTATTGCCACGTCATATTATGCAAAATATAAGAGTAAATTTGTCATTAGAACGAGCTTACAACAATAGCTTACGCTTCTTACCAAGCATAAAAATAAGACTACAGCAAGCAAAACAAGCTTTCCTCGTTCGCGCCTCACTGCGGGCACTGAATGAATGAAATGAGTGGAGATCTTCCTTCCCCTTGCTAATTATATATAAAATGGCTTACTGATAAGAATCTTATCAAGACAGTTATTATGTTCGGCATATAATTATAGCTTTATGAATTTGAAAATATGAGATGGAGCGATATGGCTTCTCGTGAGCACTATAACAACAAAAACTCAAGTGGAGCAAATATGAAAAACAAGCATTATGCAATTGATTGTACATCAACAAGGAAAACAAATATACTTAACTAGAATGCAAATATCCAGTTTATCACATAGCTTAACAATAAGGATAATTTCTCAAAGTAGCTGCTCAACAATTTCCAAAATAAAAACACCTACACACTTCGTTTCGTCTCGAATACATGATTTATTATAAGATAGTGATTACTAAAGCATTCATGCACCAAAAACTATCATGCTGAAATCAGGTATTGTTTATGTTGTAATTTAAATAGCATGATACACATCTAAATAAATAAACACATCAAGAGTATGTAGCGGAAGCAAAATCTTTATTTAACACGTATAGAAAATTACCGAATAATAAATAAGTTACATACCTTTTGTTCTTCTCTTCTCTTCACTTGATTAACAAATAGGATTAACGTGAAATCCCTTACCGTTTTGTTTCACAATCCAAGATGAACAACTAAAGTAAGTTGTTACCGAACTCTTATACACACGTACTATAACCGATCAAGTAATGCTGCTAGTGATTGAACACAATTAAAACCAAAACAATTTTGCTACACAAAAAAGTATGGATCGACACTATGGAATAGTGGTCGACCGGTTTTGATGAATAAGAAGAGAAAACACAAACTTTAGGGTTATAGCAATGCACAAGGTAACAAAACAAATAACCCTTGATTTGTATTTATAGGCAATACCTAGCTTGGAGCCAAAGTTACCAACCGAATGGGTTTAGCACCCATGGGCCGATCGGCCTCCACCCATTGGATGGGTTTCTAGATCCTTCCAATCCTCTTTTTCACTAATAGTCCTTTAACTATTAACTTAACGGTCGTTAGTCAATTCCGTTAATTACTTAACGTCCGTTATGTATCATTTCGTGTCCAAATAATTAATACACATAATAAATACATATATTAATTATTTACTTGATCATTCATACGTAAAGTGTGCAATCCCTCGGTCCCGTGTTCGAATCTAGACATACACGTTTAATATTTTTCCATTAACTCTAACAGCTCCCACTTGGAAATCTATTAAAAGTGTAATGACATTGGTTAGCGTCTAGCAACACGCCAATGCCCCTAGAACAACTCGGGTGGTGGTCTCCTGGAAAAACCACTTGATGATAACTCATCATACTTATCTTTTTGTTTCTAATACCACATTAATAAAGATATGGATCTAAGTCATTCTTTATTAATAATTCTGTTTCTCGTTATTTATGATTAAATAAGATTACCAAATCTTCTGAATCATCAGGGGAGACTTTGGGTGTGGCCACACAAACATCTTATTAATCCTACGAGGGGCCCAGCAGTATTAAACTTCAAATAAATTTGAAGGAACAAATTCTATCTTGACTACGAGCATAACTCATGCACTTCGCAACACTTCCAAAAATAATCTGTATAGCTACCAGTTACGTATAGCGTTAAATTAAATTACAGAAATGCACTACATGCACGGCGGTTATCTGGTATCTCAAGTCTGAGGATAACTATATAAGCATGATTTAATTAATGACAAGATCCATAAAGTAAACTCATGAAGTCGGGATAAGTCCTATATTCAAATCTTTGAATATCATGTGAAATTGGTATCTCAACACATCAATATACCTTCAAGTATATTCTACCAATACTCACATTTGTCTTTATTTAATGATATTCCCATATCATTAATCAACAACGGACAGTTTAGAATATATAAATATATTCATGGATATAAACATGCAAATATAGGATATATTATTAAGATAATGATAAATAAACATAATACCGTATTTTATTTAATTAAAATAATAACTGTTTTACAACATCCCATTATCCAAATACTAATCACAGATATGCATGAAACTATCAGCTAAACGAAGTCCTATGCCTTCAGAAAGTTGCTTAAGCTTTCCACCAGGTAGAGCCTTCGTTAATGGATATGCTAAGTTGTCATCTGTGTGAACTTTGAGTAATTCGATCTCGCCTATTTCCACTTGTTCTCTAACATAGTGGTACCGGATCGGGAAATGTCTGGTGCCCTTCATGATTCCAGGCTCATTAGCAAATGTAATTGCGGCTGAGTTGTCACAATA
Organism: Artemisia tridentata subsp. tridentata; assembly: GCA_021014915.2. Classification (NCBI taxonomy): domain Eukaryota; kingdom Viridiplantae; phylum Streptophyta; class Magnoliopsida; order Asterales; family Asteraceae; genus Artemisia; species Artemisia tridentata. The sequence goes on from CP139501.1 coordinate 285,063,107, forward strand.
CATTTTTATAGGTCTCTCGATTGAGGGCATAACTCCAAGCCCTGAAACGAACTTCCTAATCCAGACTGCTTCCATTGCGGCTTCTGAGGCAGCAATATACTCACTTTCTGTTGCAGACATCGCTATAGTACTCTGCTTCTTGCTCTTCTAATCCACTGCACCTCCATTGACGACAAAGACATAACCCGTCTGCGACTTCGTATCATCTTTATCACACTTCCAGGATGCATCGCAGTAACCTGTAACACACAGTTCTGCTTCTGGATTTCCCCCGTACACTAAAAATATTTCTCTCGTAGATCTTAAATACTTGAGAATATGTTTCATAGCAGTCCAGTGGAGTTCACCTGGATTCTGCTGATAACGACTGGTAATGTTTTGAGCAAATGCCACTTCGGGCCTTGTACATCGAACCGCATACATAATCGATCCCACAGCCGAAGCATAAGGGATTCTCTTCATGCGTTCCACCTCTTCAGGTGTTGAAGCACAAGCTTTGCTACTCAAGCCATGTTCTACTTGCATTGGCAAAAATCCCTTCTTAGAATTTTGCATATTGAATCTCTTCAATATCTTATCAATGTAAGCACTTTGGCTTAAACCAATCAACCGCCTAGATCTATCTCTGTAGATCTTGATTCCTAGAATGTATGCTGCTTCTCCTAGATCTTTCATGGAAAAACACTTCCCAAGATAGGATTTCACCTCATGTAAACTTGGAATGTTTTTACCCATGATCAATATGTCATCAACATATAGAACTAGGAAAATAACATCACTCCCACTAGCTTTGTGGTATACACACGGCTCATCAAGATTTTGAGTAAATCCAAATCTTTTGATTTCCTCATCAAATCTTTTATTCCATTGACGTGATGCCTGCTTCAATCCATAAATGGATCTTTGAAGCTTGCATACACGGTCAGGGAATTCTGGATTCACAAACCCCTCAGGCTGCGCCATATAGATATCTTCATCTAGGCGACCATTCAAGATGGCGGTTTTGACATCCATCTGCCAAATCTCATATTCATAGTGTGCAGCTATGGCTATAAGAATCCTAATAGCTCTAATGTCAGCTACAGGAGAAAAGGTCTCCTCATAGTCAACACCATATGTTTGGGTAAAGCCTTTTGCCACCAAACGAGCTTTATAGGTGTATACATTGCCATCCATGTCCGTTTTCTTTTTGAAGAGCCACTTACTCCCAACAACCTTAGCATTGGGAGGAAGGTCTACTTCAATCCAGACTTCATTGTCTCTCATGGATTGCATTTCCCCATTCATAGCAACCCGCCATTTATCCTTCTCAGGAGTATTAATGGCAGCCCTATAACTAGTAGGTTCATCAAGATCCCCTAGTATAGTTTCCTCGCACTCTACGTTTAAACATAGACGTTCAGGAGCTTTTACAGATCTTGAAGATCTGCGAATGGGAACCACTTCAACTTCAGGTGGAGGACCTAGACTTTCAGGTTCCACAGGAAGTGTGCTAGTGTTTCCAGAAGGTGACGTATCTTCTTGATCACTTTCAAGATCATAAACTCTCCCACTGAATTCTTGAGATATGAGATTCTCCTCAAGGAATTCTCCATACCTAGCCACAATGACTTTATTCTTTGGTGGGAAGTAAAAGTAGTAACCCCTTGTTTCCTTAGGGTATCCTACGAAGATACACTTAACAGATCTTTGTTGGAGTTTATCTGGTGAGTCACGCTTAACAAACGCCTCACAACCCCAGACCTTTAAGTAAGACAAGTGGGGAGCTTTTCCAGTCCATAATTCATATGGAGTCTTATCAACCTTCTTAGTTGGAACCATATTCAATATGCGAACAACACTTTCAAGAGCATAGTCCCAAAAGGATAAGGGAAGAGTTGTCAGATTAAACATAGATCGTACCATATCAAGCAATGTACGATTTCTCCTTTCAGATACACCATTTTGCTGTGGAGTATAAGGAGATGTGAGTTGCTGGACAATTCCACACTCAGCTAGATAATCTTTAAACTCTTGGCTTAAATATTCACCACCTTTATCGGATCGAAGAGCCTTAATCTTCTTACCGAGTTGTAATTCTACTTCACTTTTAAAAACCTTGAATGTCTCAAAGACTTCATGTTTATGTTTAAGTAAATAAACACAACCATAACGACTATAGTCATCCGTAAAGGTTAGGAAGTAGCTAGCACCGCGTTTTGACACATGTCTAAGTGGACCACACACATCAGTGTGTATAATTCCAAGTAGATCTGTATCCCTTTCCACTTGATGTGAAAAAGGTTTCCTTGTCATCTTCCCAGATATGCAAGATTCGCATTTATCAAATGAATCATCATTGATATTTTGCAAAAGCCCATCATGTTGCAGCTTTTCCATGCGTTTCTTGCCAATATGAGCAAGACGAAAGTGCCAAAGATAAGACGAATCCAAGTTAGACTTGATTCTCTTATTGCCAATGCTATACACAGAATTATTTCCATTGGACACATGATTCTCCATGTCAATTTCAAACACACCATTTATTGGAATTGCATTAAAGTAAAAAACATTGTTTAAAGTAACCGAAATCCCATTATCATTAAATGTGTGAACGAAACCATTATCCTTTAACAAAGAAACTGAAACAACACCTCTAATAATAGACGGTGCATAATGACAATTATTCAAAACTAGTATTAATCCCGAAGGTAAAACTAAATCGAATGTCCCTATGGCTTCAACTGCTGCACGTATGCCATTGCCCACGTACAAGTAGCTTTCTCCATAGTTCAGCTTCTTCGCTCCTCTAAGCCCCTGCGATGTATTACAAATGTGAGTACCACATCATGTATCATATATCCAGGCATTTTGCTAACGATGAAAAGAAAATAATTCAATCATAAAATACCTGAAGTGCTCGCGCCATTTGCAGCCTTGGCATTTTTATTCTTGCTACACTCCTCTAGCAGCAATGGACAATCCCTCTTCCAATGTCCAGGAGTGTTGCAGTGGTGACAAGCAGCCATATCCTTCTTGGGATAATCCTTCTTTATAGGAGGATTCTGCTTCTTAGGCTTCTGCTGATGGATCACAACCTGTTTTCCCTTGTCAGCTTTACCTTTGCCCTCTTGTTCGCGTTCTGCGGTTTGTTGGGCTTAGTAACCCTACCACCTTTTATTGCCATTACAGCAGGTGTAGGTGCCTTCTTTGAGAGTCCCTTCTCAAAGTCAATAAGCATTGCATGTAAATCACTTATTGCCTTCCCCGTGCAATGCATATTGAAGTTGCGCAAAAAATCATCAAACAACTCCTCATTGAGGGATCGATTGATGAGGCCAACTTGTACATCTTGCACGTAACCACATCCGAGTGCATCCAATTGGTCCAGATATCCTTTCATCTCCAATACATGGGCACTCACAGGTTTACCTGTATCCTGCTTACACTTGGCCAGAGAATCCAATACATCATATAACTCTGCCATTGGTGGTTTCTCAAACATACGTTTGAGTTCAGTGATCATGTCCATGGGACCATAGTTCTCAAATTGCTTTTGCAATTGAGTATCCATCCCAGATAACATGAGACAAGCCACATCATTGTGCTTCTCATAATCTCTTTGGTACTCTTCATGTTCAGCATTAGAAGCAGTACCAGCAGGAGCTGTAGGAAGAGGCTTACTAAGATATTCAAATCTTTTGGCCATTCTACGAACAATCCTCAAAGAACGGTACCAATCATTGAAATTTTTAGTCCCAGTCAACTTTTCTCTTTCAATCATAGTTTTGAAAGCAGAACTCATGTTACTCATGTTAGTGTTGTCGGGTTGGGCCATTTCTACAGAAATAAGTTCAAAAGTTAGTACTTTCGATAATTAATTTTTTCAAGAAAATTAAACACCCATGGTAAATTTGCATTTAACCATTTAATTTTCACTGAAAACTAGAATCCAAATTGACGTCGTTTTATCACATCAGCTGAGGCTGCTAGCAATGAAAGTACTCAATAAGGTAGAGTTGAACTCAATTGCCAATATCCAATTGCAATTCCTAGAGTCATGGGACTTACATATTTTGCCAACTTCGGTTGCAAATGTAAGCATGTTTCTTCCCCAAACTTTATGCCTTGATGTCGTTTCATTACATCAGCTGAGGCTGCTAGTAATGAAAGTACTCAATTAAGTTAACCAACTTAAGAAACTACAAATTGACGTCGTTTCATTACATCAGCTGAGGCTGCTAGTAATGAAAGTACTCAATTTACCCTTTGATTACCATCCTTTGATCATTACATCAGCTGAGGCTGCTAGTAATGAAGGCATCTAATCTCAGGTGTTTCCGTTTCATTGGGTGGCATATAACTTAAATTTTAAGGGTATTTTTATTTTGATGTGAAATCAAAAAATATGTACAAAGATGTCATGCATTCATCTTGTATCATATGTTTTATATAAAAACCATTTACTCATTAGCAGCTTAAAATCAACAAAATTTTAATTGATGGCGTTGAGAAACTTACAACTTTGCCTTAAGATGCTTCGTACATGTATAATGGTTGTACTTGGTAAGTCTAATTTTGACGCACAGGCGAGTGGAGAGACAGAATATAGTCTCTTTAAGGCCACAATTTAATGCGAAACCAACCTTATACCCACTTTATAGTTTGTCAAAATTAGGTCCGCCGCTTCGACCATTATGTACAGTTGCATCAATCAATTAAAAACTTTAAGATTTTAAAGCTTAAAACATTTATGTAGTAAATTATTAAACTGCTAGTCTCGCCTGGGAGCAAATTACCGTGCGAAGCGAACCACTATCGGCACATAAGACTTGTCAATAAATGATTAACCACAAAGGTTTCATAGTTATTAGGTTCATTTATTTTATTTTATTTATACAAAAAATTACCCTCTTTTTGCTTACAATCCATCATAATTTAAACAAAAAAGATCAAGTAATTCAAAAAATAAATAAACACATAATAACACATATATGATTAAATCATATAGCCACATGCAAACCTTTTAATAAACCCTATTAATAATCTCTATGTGAATTTTTAATGTATATAATTATTGAAACTCCCATTGGTTTTCGAGCTCATTGTACCTAATGGACCACAGACACCAATTAATTGGCCACGTAAGTTTTAATAATTACATACCACATTGCACATAACTGATTCATTAATATATATAATTAGGTCTTCCCTAATTTTAGATTTATCTAAAAAACATGTAGCACATAACAAAACCTAATCCATAATTCCTTGCATGAAGAATCATGGATCATCCAGGAACGTAACCCTTATTACTCAAATAAACACATAAACGTAACATGTTCTTAATTTAGGGTTACAAAACTAATTAATTAGTTAAAATAGGGTTGAAACCCTAACCCTAAATTCTATTCGATTTTTATTAGTATGTTAAAAAACAAACCCTAAAAAATCGACCCAACATGTATGTATAAATCAAGAATTAATTTTTATTATGCGTTTAGGTAATTACAATTACATGTTAAATTGGCTCATGATGCCACTGTTGTAATTTAAATAGCATGATACACATCTAAATAAATAAACACATCAAGAGTATGTAGCGGAAGCAAGATCTTTATTTAACACGTATAGAGAATTACCAAATAATAAATAAGTTACATACCTTTTGTTCTTCTCTTCTCTTCACTTGATTAACAAATAGGATTAACGTGAAACCCCTTACCGTTTTGTTTCACAATCCAAGATAAACAACTAAAGTAAGTTGTTACCGAACTTTTGTACACACGTACTATAACCGATCAAGTAATGATGCTAGTGATTGAACACAATTAAAACCAAAACAATTTTGCTACACAAAAAAGCATGGATCGACACTATGGAATAGTGGTCGACCGGTTTTGATGAATAAGAAGAGAAAACACAAACTTTAGGGTTATAGCAATGCACAAGGTAACAAAACAAATAACCCTTGATTTGTATTTATAGGCAATACCAAGCTTGGAGCCAAAGTTACCAACCAAATGGGTTTAGCACCCATGGGCCGATCGGCCTCCACCCATTGGAGGGGTTTCTAGATCCTTCCAATCCTCTTTTTCACTAATAGTCCTTTAACTATTAACTTAACGGTCGTTAGTGTAACACCCCCTAAATTCGGATATCAACAGCGGAAGACTTAATGGGGGTATTACGTAGTGGATCGTAGTCATAACCATAGAAAACGACTTTAAAGAGACGTTTTAAGTTTATCATTCAAAATACAAGCATTTGAAATACAAAGAAGTTTCATAGTTTAACATGTTTATTTAAACTTGAATGATAAAACATTTATTTAGCACCCGTGTCGGGTTTAGGGCCCACTCCGTGCCTTGAGTTCCAGCTTTTAGTTACCTGAGATAACATGCTAAAAGTCAACAAAAGTTGAGTGATATTCATAGGTTTAAGTTTAATAGTTGAACACAAGGTATAAATGTCAATTGCTTCGAATTACAATTAAACGAGTTAAAATCAAGTTGTTATTGCATTAAGCTCATGACACACAACGTTTAACAGGCATCAAAATGATGTAAAGTATATAGGCCCTCGGGATAGGTCTTTGCCAATAACCTATGAGTATGTTTAAATAAAGTGCGTTTGGGTGGCTCATCCTAGCAGACCCAAACGGGGATTGTCAGTCCCAAATAGATCTATTCACAACTATTTACGTTCACTCGCAAGTGATTAAGGTTCATGATAGAGGGCCTTCTGGCAATAGCTACTTAAGCAATAATAACATCAGGCATAGCATACAAAAAGTTTGTGTTCATGTTTGTAGCATGTATCTCCCCACAAAAGGGTTTAAAAGTTTAAGAGTGGGCTATGAACTCACCTTAGTAGTGCAGTAGTGGTGGTAGTATCGTAACTCAAACGATGAAAGGAAACGACTTCAACACACGACCTAAATAATATATGGCAAGTTTTAGTGGTTTGATAGTCCAAGTTTGGTTTATCGTGAATCATAACGTTCAAGGTTTTATCGATTGATAATTAATTTATAACATTAAAACATGCGTGTTTAAATGCTTGAAGTTTAAAAAAAAATAAAGTTATATATATATATATATATATATATATATATATATATATATATATATATATATATATATATATATATATATATATATATATATATATATAACTCTTGGGTATGTGCTCGTTTGTCGGAGTATATAAGGTTGACTAAAGAGATCGTCGTTGATAAATTAAAGTTGGTTTATAATAAGTTATGTTATACGTTTAATGTTTAGTTAAGTGGTTATGTATATATATTTATAAGTTATATGAATATATATATAATTATTAGAAAACGTAACGTTAAATGTCGACTTGCGGGACTAAAACACATTTGTTTCGGGTTTTGAGTTTGTAAAATATTATTACAAGTATAAAATCTGTTATTTCAGAAATAACCTTTGGGTTTTACAAAGTTACACTTTATACCCTAACAGTATAATATTTGCACCGTTAGTCCTCGGTTAAGTTTTATTACATTTTAAGTCTAAAACATTTAATATTTACATTTTATACTCAAAAGTTCTTAAATTTACAGTTTTCATCACAAGATATCAAAATGACAGTTTTTACTCCAAGTTTCCAAACTTGGCAGTTTTGGTCCCTCGGTTAGCAAACTTTTGCAAAACAAGTCCAAACTTTATAGAAATCAAAGTTCACCATTTTTATTTCATAAATAAGTTTAAAATAGCTTATGTAACTTATATAAACAGCTTATTTTGTCGAGAGCTTATTTTTGAGCTTATGGGCCTTTAACGAGCTAAAAACGTGGCTCATTAAGGGTTTTCGATCCGTTAGGCGTAGAGGGGGATTGGGCCTGACTTTGGGCTTGTTTAAGGGTTACAAATTCATATCAAGTGCGCTTATACGACCAGCGTATACGGAGAGCTTATAAACAGCTTATTTTATTGGAACTGGGCCGAAAGGCCCAATCGTGTTTTTAAGGTTTGCGAAATACCGGTTCTAGATCGATTTACTTTGGGGTTTAACAAGGTTCAAGATAAGTTTACTAGGTCGAAAGAAATACACGACTCGTTAGTTTGGTAGCTCGACTATCAAGTCGAGCTTTAAAATTTATGTGTTGTGTGTCAAGTTTGTGAAATACAAGGCCATATGCATAGCGACTTAGGCTGTTTGAAAAACAGTTTTAATAGCTCCAAAATATTCTAAGTGTTTTAATCAAATTCGCATGTGTTCAAGGTGACATAGAAACGTGTGATTTTTAAGGTTGATACGTTTATATAATGTTCGAATGATTGTTGTTCTCGATAAATAGCATGGTAAACATTTAGGGTGTCGGGTTTAATGTATGAATTGTTAATTAAAATGATGAAATATTACGTCCAAGTAAAGCATGATTTGCGATATAAACTGAAATCATAAAAAATATATAATCATGAGAAAAAGTTCAAAGTGTGCTCACTTCACCTCAAAAGGTGGGGCGTATCACGATATCGAACTGAGCTTAGCCAAAGGAAATGTGTAGCTCGATTCTTCACGTACCAAAGATATAGGAACAAGTATGTCGTGACCCTTAGCTTGATTCGAACACCTCCAACTTGTGTCAAAGCTATCCGACCATAATGCTTGCAAAAGACCTAGGATTTATTTGAAGTGTGTTTTAATGCTTGTGTAGTTGTATGGCTCGTGGCATGCATGGCTTATATAGGAAACTTGGGGCGAATACATGCAAACATACTCGGTTCAAAATGGTGAAATGATGAGTCAATGCAGTGTCAAGGTGGTGAAAATGATGAGATCAAAGGGGTGCATAGTATATGAATCGTCCTTGTGTAGTTCGACCAAAGAGAAAGAAAACGAAATGAAATTATGGTGGTTTGTCTTGGCATTGTTGGGTGCATTCTAAGGTTATCAATATTTCAAAGTTGATCAACGTAAGTCAAGTAGAGGAGGTGTAAGAGTTTGCATGTTATGTTAGAGTGTGTAAGTGGCTCAAATGATGGTGGTTTGTGGTGTGTTTGGCCGGCGCTAAGGACCAAGAGCAAGGAGACAAAATGAATTTTAATGTTGGTTTTTGTGGATCACTAGTGACTCTTAAGGGTCGAGGTAATATAGAAAAACGTGTCCAAAATCGTTTGTGGCTCGAGTGGAGTGGTTTGGAGGCCGAATGAAGTAAGTTTTATTATCAAACACACAATTTAAATTTTGTTCAATCAATGGAACGTAGGCTGAGCTTTGCTAGATTTTAAGCAAGCAAATGATCGATTTAGAAAACGAGGTTTGTCACACTCGATTCTCAGCTGGGTTGAGAATTGAGTGGTGTAAAAATATTACGTTTTTGTTAAGCTATGTTGCGCGTAAATTGGCCAAAGTGATCGATCCTTGTCGAGTCTATAGTTAGGATTATATAAGTTGGGTTGGTTTCGTGGGCTGGCCCAAGACGAAAAGAAAATAATAAGGGTCCGTTTGGTGCGTTTGGTTTGTAGTATTATTGGGTCGAGGCCCAATGGGTCTAGCAGCCCATTTAGTGTATATTGGGTATTGGGTCGAGGCCCAATATAGTTACTGAGTACTTGTGGAAATTTTCGTGAGCTCGGGAATTTATTTGGTCACGTTTGGTTATTTGACGAGACGTATAAGTGTTAAATATTAAACGTTAATTGTTTTAAATAAATTCGCGATTTTAGACTATCAAGGTTCGTGTGTAAGCATCGTTCCTAGGTAAATGGTGAATCACAAATATCGTTGTGATTTAAAATAGGATAGTATGAATAACAAACAAAAATTTTGTTATTGGTAAAAATGGTTATTAAATAACGTAATGATTCGTTAATCATTTATTAGCATTTACTATTCATAGGGAAAATTACGAGAGGTTACAGTACATACCACTTACACTGAATTCCGTCCCGAAATTCTAGTCTAAGATAGTTATCAGGGGTGTTTATGAAAATAGGTGTGGGTATTTGGCGCGAATCTGGTCCTCGCGTTCCCAAGTATATTCCGGTCCTCGTTTAGAGTTCCATCGGACTTTGACAATGGGGATGCGGTTCTGTTTTAGTTGTTTGATCTCTCTGTCCTTGATTTCCACGGGTTCTTTTGTAAAGACAAGTTTGTCGTCGAGCCGAATCTCTTTCAAAGGTATTACAAGAGATTCATCTGACAAACACTTCTTAAGGTTCGATACGTGAAAGGTGTCGTGAACTCGACTAAGTTCCTCTGGTAGTTCGAGTTTGTAAGCCACTGGTCCTATCCTTTCTAGGATTTTGAATGGACCAATGTATCTAGGGTTAAGTTTTCCACGTTTTCTGAAACGTACCATTCCCTTCCAGGGAGACACTTTCAACATGACCTTGTCTCCAATCTGGAATTCCATAGGTTTTCGCCTCACGTCGGCGTAGCTCTTCTGTCTATCCCTTGCAGCTTGCAGTCGTTGCTTAATCTTGACTATCTTCTCTGTTGTCTCATGAATGAGATCGGGTCCCGTGAGTTGTACATCTCCGACTTCGGTCCAACAAACAGGCGATCTGCACTTTCGACCGTAAAGTGCTTCGAATGGTGCTGCCTTAATGCTAGCGTGGTAGCTGTTGTTGTAGGAGAACTCGGCTAGAGGTAAGTGTCTGTCCCAACCTTTTCCGAAATCAATAACACATGCTCGGAGCATGTCTTCTAAGGTTTGGATTGTCCTTTCGCTTTGTCCATCGGTTTGTGGATGATATGCTGTGCTCATATCCAGTTTGGTTCCCAAGGCTTTTTGCAAAGACTTCCAAAAATGAGATGTGAAACGACTGTCACGATCTGAGATGATTGAGATCGGCACTCCATGCCGTGAAACTATTTCTTTTAGATATAGCTTTGCGAGTGTGTCCATCTCGTCAGTTTCTTTGATTGCTAAGAAGTGAGTGGATTTGGTGAGACGATCAACGATGACCCAGATGGTGTCCAATCCAGTTGATGTCTTAGGTAGCTTGGTGATAAAGTCCATTGTAATACGTTCCCATTTCCATACAGGAATTTCGGGTTGTATGAGTAATCCTGACGGCTTTTGATATTCCGCTTTTACTCTTGAACAGGTCAAACATTTCCCGACATACTCGGCGATGTCGGCCTTCATGTTTGGCCACCGGTAAAGTTTCTTGAGATCTTGATACATTTTGTCGGAACCTGGATGAATGGAGTACTTGGATTTGTGAGACTCATGCATAATGAGATCACGTATACCTCCGTATAGAGGAACCCAACTTCTTTCTTTGAAACAGAGCATCCCGTCTGCTCTTTGCACAAAGCCATTCTTATTTTCTGGCATGCCGTGGATCTTTTCACCAGGTCGGTTCTCTTCCTTAAGAGCCTCGGATTGAGCGATGAGTATTTGTGAGGGCAGGGGCGAACAAATGGTCATTCCTAACGATCTGACTCTGAGAGGTTTCAGTCGTTCCTTCCGGCTTAATGCATCTGCCACAACGTTGGCTTTTCCTGGGTGATAACGGATTTCACAATCATAATCGCTAAGTAGCTCTAACCAGCGACGTTGTCTCATGTTCAGTTCTTTTTGATCTAAGATATGCTGAAGACTTTTGTGGTCGGTGAATACTGTGCACTTGGTGCCATACAGGTAATGTCTCCATAACTTAAGAGCGAATACTACTGCTCCTAACTCCAAATCATGAGTCGTGTAGTTGGCTTCATGCGTTTTGAGTTGTCGCGAGGCATAAGCTATCACTTTGCTTCGTTGCATCAGCACAGCTCCCAAACCATGATATGAAGCATCGCAATATACTACGAAGTCTTCACTTCCTTCAGGTAGTGCAAATATTGGTGCTTCACAGAGCTTTTTCTTTAACAGTTGAAAAGCTGATTTCTCCTCTTTTCCCCAGATATACTTCTTGTTCTTCTGAGTTAATTCGGTCAAAGGCTTTGAGATTTTTGAAAAACCTTCAATAAATCTTCTGTAGTAACCGGCAAGACCCAAAAATTGGCGTATCTCTGTGGGGTTTTGTGAAAACTTATTTTAGACCGACTTACATCTACTAAAATAAGTTACGTGATCGTTTATGGACTCTAGGTTGTTACACCTTTGATCTAGGATTTTGTCTATGACTAGCATGATGATAATATTGGCGGAATATTCAAATGAAAGAAACAATATTATCACAGCAAGGTTTTGCCAAACTTTCTCTTTTGTTATTAAACTCAGCCCCAATGCTATGTGATCAAAAATAGCACGGTTACTCTAAAACAATAACAGGGATCAAGGAAAACCTTGATTACCTTGAGGCTTAACAAAACATAACAACATCAGACCCCTTGTCTGATGTTCCCACACACACACTCTTTGATGTTTTACATTTTGACACCCTTTGGTGTTTAAATTCTAAGCATACTAAACACTTGTAAAAAAACATATTTTTATCTAAGGGGTAAGATCTCCTTTTATAATCCAATGAGACCTTTTACAATATGATAAGACTTTGTCTACTACTTGCTTGTTATGTGTCAGTCATTAAGATACAACATGTATCTTGTTTTACAACTTTGTTGACTGAACAAATATCTAGATATTATCTAAGGATAATATCTTCTTCATCCTTATCCATCCAGCAGCAGTATGACTCACTGATCAGCAGCAGCTTCATTTGTACTAGCAGCAGTATCAGATACACTACCAGCAGGAACAGATACACTACCAGCAGAAACAGATACACTACCAGCAGGAACAGACCAGCAGTAGAATCTACTTAGCGTATTTTGCTTATCATTTCAGTATACTTCCCCTATTTGATGTTTCAAAACAAACACGTTCTTGTACGAATTTCCCTAGACGAAGTAGAGAAATTGAGATAATTAAATCTCACCATGAATGAAACCATACTGTCTTCCCCTTAATCTATGCTATCCACCACATCTCTTCCCCTTTTTGTTATCAACAAATAGAAAAAGTATACAAATATGATCTTTACAACTACAAACTAATACTACACATCCAATCTATCCTTCTAATATCTCAAATTACCCTCCATTAAGCTTTCCGCACTAAAAATGAACTTGAGACAGTAAAATTTTAAACCATCAGTAGCAATACTAATCAACAGTAATAAAAATTAATAACTTTCCCTTGTGGTGTTGCACAAATACAATAAATGGTTAAACACTTGAACATTTAAGCTTCCCCTGAAACCCATATGTTAACCATTCGAATCTCCAATTCTGTAGGCTTTTATGACTGATGAAGAAAAATCAACCATTACTAACTTGTTGATGAAGCAGAATAAACCATCTTTGTGTCTTATATCTTGTACTAAATCTGACTTCGAACGTATACCCAACTTTCTTGTATAGGGAGACCGCAATCTCATGACAATAAACTCATTTTCTATGAGACACTGAGTACTACAACGTATCTCCTTTAATTGTTTGTCATTTCGTAGTCACTTGAACGAACGAACAAGTTATCTTTAAAGTGTAGTCAACCACTTTAAGATATGATAAGAACACAATTTTGAAAAATTCAACTTTAACTTCAAATAAGCAACAAATAATCTTTTTCACCAATAATAACTTGATAAACAAGCCTTTAATCTTTTAAGAACCAACTCTCTTCTGTGTGTGATTCTTCCCCTTTGTGTGTGAACCTTGAAAGAAAACCAAAAATTCATACCTCAACTGTTTCTGCAGCAGTTTTCAACGATGCATATCTTGCAACCTAAGGCTCAGATTGAAGATCCCTCCGGTGAGAATCTACCTTGATATACCAAGAACCAAATCCGAATTTTTCTTCTTTCTTTAGCTAAAACCTTTTCTTTTCCTAGATCCAGAGCCCCCCGCTCTGATACCAACTGTGGAAACTTATTTTAGACCGACTTACATCTACTAAAATAAGTTACGTGATCGTTTATGGACTCTAGGTTGTTACACCTTTGATCTAGGATTTTGTCTATGACTAGCATGATGATAATATTGGCGGAATATTCAAATGAAAGAAACAATACTATCACAACAAGGTTTTGCCAAACTTTCTCTTTTGTTATTAAACTCAGCCCCAATGCTATGTGATCAAAAATAGCACGGTTACTCTAAAACAATAACAGGGATCAAGGAAAACCTTGATTACCTTGAGGCTTAACAAAACATAACAACATCAGACCCCTTGTCTGATGTTCCCACACACACACTCTTTGATGTTTTACATTTTGACACCCTTTGGTGTTTAAATTCTAAGCATACTAAACACTTGTAAAAAAACATATTTTTATCTAAGGGGTAAGATCTCCTTTTATAATCCAATGAGACCTTTTACAATATGATAAGACTTTGTCTACTACTTGCTTGTTATGTGTCAGTCATTAAGATACAACATGTATCTTGTTTTACAACTTTGTTGACTGAACAAATATCTATATATTATCTAAGGATAATATCTTCTTCATTCTTATCCATCCAGCAGCAGTATGACTCACTGATCAGCAGCAGCTTCATTTGTACTACCAGCAGGAACAGATACACTACCAGCAGGAACAGATACACTACCAGCAGGAACGGATACACTACCAGCAGGAACGGACCAGCAGAAACAGATACACTACCAGCAGGAATGAACCAGCAGTAGAATCTACTTAGCGTATTTTGCTTATCATTTCAGTATACTTCATGTTTCATTCTTCTTGTTCTGTGATCATCAAATCTATGAAAATATAATTCCCAACAGGTTTGTAGGAGATGTCCAACCTTTGACGGCCTCAATCTTTGCAGGATCTACATGAATGCCTTGACTGTTGATAACATGCCCAATGAATTGTACAGTTCGAATCCAAAAGTCGCATTTGGAGAACTTGGCATACAATTGTTCCTTTTTGAGTAACTCTAAAATAATCTTCAAATGTTCGGCATGTTCCTGCTCGTTGCGTGAGTAGATTAGGATATCGTCTATGAATACTATCACGAATTTATCCAGGTATGGTTTGCACACTCGGTTCATTAAGTCCATGAACACTGCAGGTGCATTAGTTAGACCAAATGGCATTACTTGGAATTCGTAATGTCCGTAACGCGTCCTAAAAGCTGTCTTGGGAATATCCTCCTCTCGAACTCTTAACTGATGGTAATCAATACACATTCGGAAAGATCCGTCCTTCTTCTTAACGAATAGGACCGGAGCTCCCCAAGGTGATGAGCTGGGTCGGATAAAACCTTTATCAGACAACTCTTTCAATTGCTCTGACAATTCCTTCATTTCAGACGGCGCTAACCTATAAGGTGCTTTCGCCACAGGTGCCGCTCCAGGCACTAGTTCAATCTGGAATTCTACTTGACGGGGAGGTGGAAGACCGGGTAAATCTTCGGGGAATACTTCTGGGAACTCCTTAACGATCGGAACGTCTTCAACTTGCTTATCTTTCGATTTGTTTTCCGTTACATGAACCATGAATGCTTGACATCCTTCATTCATGTATTTCACCAATCTGATATATGAGATAATACCGTATCGCGTTTTATTTTTGTCACCATGGACAATAAGAGTTTCACCATTACGTGGAATGTGCACGGCTTTCTCGTCACAGAGTATTCTAGCGCGGTGTTTGGATAACCAATCCATACCAATGACTACGTCAAAACTACCGAGCTGGATAGGCATGAGGTCGATGGGAAAAGGGCTGTCTTGTAAGATTATGGTGCAACCACGAATTACGGTGTTGGTGCCAATTAAGTTTCCGTCCGCCATTTCAATTTCAAAAGTGGTGTTTAGTTTGGAGGGGGTAATGTTAAGCAAAGGAGCAAATGTAGTTGACACAAAACTTCTATCTGCTCCAGAATCAAATAATACTCTAGCACTATGTTGATTGAGTAAGAACGTACCCGTGACAACATCAGGGTTTAGTGGGGCATCTTCCTCCTTTAGCACATACGCTCTCCCTCGAGAGTTGTTTTGCTGACTATTCCCTTTCGGACAGCGGTTATTGAAGTGACCTACTTCTCCGCAGGAGTAGCAAGTTGGAGTTACAGGCTGTAGGTTGCTACCTGTAGCGGGATTCCTGCAATCCTTTGTCTGATGACCCACTTTCTGGCATTTCACGCATTTGATTGTGCAAGGCCCATTGTGGTGTAGTTTGCATCTGTTACACTGGGGTTTCTGACCTTGGTATTCTCTGCCTTCAGTAGCAGCATAGGCCCTGGCGGTTTCCTGTCTTTGGTTTTGTTGATGGTGACGATTGTTTCGATTTTGATGGTACGGGTTATTGTTTCTATGGTTGTGGTTGTTGAAGTTGTTGTTGCGGTGGTTGTTGTTACTGTTGTGGTGAGTGGTCCTTTTGTCATCGAGCTTCCTCTTGAGCTCATTGTTGCATTTGACCTCTCGGTCCAGTAGTTTTTGAGCAAGCTCCATGGCTGCCTCCAGAGTTGGCGGGTTCGATGAAGTGACATTTCCCTCAATGCTACGGGGAAGCCCTTTGACATACTTCTCCAGTTCTTTTTCGAAATTTGGTACAACAGTAGGACATAGTATTTTAAGCTCTTGGAACCTCCTGTTGTATGTTTTAAGGTCAACTCCTTTCACTACCAATTGATGGAATTCATCTTCCAATTTTCTTAGTTCAGAACGGGGACAGTATTTCTTCAGTATCTTGGTCTTAAACTCAGCCCAAGTGAGCTGGTAGGCTGCTGTCATTCCCATGGCTTTGACAGTAGCATTCCACCATGACAAAGCATCTTGCATGAGAGTTCCAGTAGCGAAAGTGACTTTGTTATCCTCAGTACAACCGCTTCTCTGAAAAATAGTTTCAGATCGTTCGAACCAGTGAGCAAGTTTAGTTACTCCTTCAGTACCTTTGTAGAAAGTTGGTTGGCAACTCATGAAATCCTTGTAGGTACACTTGCGGTTTGCAGCTGTCACACTTTCTCCTGTCGGTAGGCCAGTGCTACTGTTGCGAGCATTTGCTGCCGCCTGTTCTGCCAAGACTGCATTTACACCGTCAGCGATTGCCTTTCGGATAGCTTCTGGAGTCATAGTAGGTGTAGCCGTTGAGGTTTCACAAGTTGCGGCTGAGGTTGCTTTCCTTGTACGTGCCATAATTCTATCAATATCGCAAAAGCATATATTTAGAAATCTCATAATGATCACGTTAGGTTCGAATAAATTGTAAGGTAATTGAATATGGGTTATAATAATACAGCCATAATATTAACCACAACAATTGAGTTTATGAGAATGATAATTCTGGTTCATATCTGTAGGTACAGCAAGTACCATATCATAAATACATTCACGACATGTCTGAATCAAATCACAACACACATGAGAACATAAATGATTGAATTGTACTGTATGAACCAACATTTCAATAAATATAGGCGAATCATAATGCATATGAATGTAAGAAACAACCATGGAATACATAAATCAACATCAATATAATACATCCACACAACATAAGATTAATAACTTGTTCGATTTGTTTTACAAAACATAAGGATACAAGATTCTTTATTAATACAACATTGGTAGGCTAAGATATCTCTTAGCTATACTGACACATCCCTGATCTATGGTCCTCCTGGCGCACCATCTAGACGGCGCTGAAGATCTGCAATCACAGCCATCAAGGTCTCCACTGTCTGGTCTCGAGCTCTTTCCCTAGCCTGGGAATCCTCAATCATAAGTCTAAGAATCAGAACCTGAGAGCTAACTCGGTCAAGCTCAGAGTCTAGTGTCTCAATCACTGTCTGCATCGAAGTAGTGGCCTCTCCTAGTATAGAAATAGTCTCAATGGCTTCCTCCAGACTAGTACCTACTTGATCGAAAACTGTCTCCATTGCCAACTGGCCTATCACAAGGTTTTCCACCTCTTCCCAAAGAGTCTCAACCTGCTCGAGTGGTAAGTCATCAAGAATGTCTACAATGTGGTCAAGACGATCCTCATGTCAGACTAATCTGGCTGCCAGTAGAGGTAGGGTGTGATGGAGGGGTTCTCCGGTAACCGGAAGGATCCTCGAAGCAGTAGTAGCCGAACTCTCTCCTAGTTCCGTAGCTCTTGGGGCTCCCTCCTGGGATCTCCAGTAACGGATGATCGGTAGCAAGAAAGACCATCGGCGGGCATCGACCCTCTTGCGGTTCCCAGTACGAGCTGCGGCCTCAGTTATGACCTGGACATAGGGGTCCGATGGAGATGGAACCAAGCGGTATGTCCTCTTGCAAGGTAGCAGAGGCTCACTGAGAGTAGCTGATGGTGGAGAAGCATGTGGTGGAGTAGAGGATGGTAATGGAACAGTGGTGGTCTGCTGATAGAAGATAGCAGGTGGTGGAACTGAAGATAGTGGTGTAAGTGGGGGTTTCCTGGAATGCTCAGGAGCTGGGGGTGGTGATATCACTGGAGCCGAAGTTGGTATGAGTGGGCTGGTGGTGGTATAATCAGAGCTGGTGGTGCACGTACCTGTTTCCGGAGAGTGTGCTTGCGAACATGACCTTCTCCAGGGCGTCGGTAAAGTTGCCCAAAGGGTTCTGGCTCATATGGCTGGAGTTGTCGCACTCGTCTACACTGGCGAATCGGGCCAGGTGATGGGATTGTCATGCTGGAGGAGAAGTCTCCATATCGGATGCCGGTAGAAATTGCTGGCTTTCCATGTACCGGTCAGTAGCAGGTGACATCGGTATAGCTGCCGGAGCAAAGTCTGAAGTGAAAGGCATAGGATCCTCATTCTCTGAATCAGACGATACAGCGATAGGATGGGGATCTGAAGACATAGTACTGTAATAATCCCGAATAGTAAATGTAAGCTATTAACATAATCAGAAATATGTTAAACTTTGTTAAGAACTCATATAGTAAGCAACATTCTTAAAATGTTGGAAGTGTGTAGGCACGGAGGGCATAAGGTGGCTATTCTTTAAAATGGTCCGTTTTAAAAAAATGTAGTTATAGTCCAATGTTTAAATACATCTGGTTCTCTATAACCATGAGCTCTGATGCCAATCTGTAACACCCCCTAAATTCGGATATCAACAGCGGAAGACTTAATGGGGTATTACGTAGTGGATCGTAGTCATAACCATAGAAAACGACTTTAAAAAGACGTTTTAAGTTTATCATTCAAAATACAAGCATTTGAAATACAAAGAAGTTTCATAGTTTAACATGTTTATTTAAACTTGAATGATAAAACATTTATTTAGCACCCGTGCCGGGTTTAGGGCCCACTCCGTGCCTTGAGTTCCAGCTTTTAGTTACCTGAGATAACATGCTAAAAGTCAACAAAATTTGAGTGATATTCATAGGTTTAAGTTTAATAGTTGAACACAAGGTATAAATGTTAATTGCTTCGAATTACAATTAAACGAGTTAAAATCAAGTTGTTATTGCATTAAGCTCATGACACACAACGTTTAACAGGCATCAAAATGATGTAAAGTATATAGGCCCTCGGGATAGGTCTTTGCCAATAACCTATGAGTATGTTTAAATAAAGTGCGTTTGGGTGGCTCATCCTAGCAGACCCAAACGGGGATTGTCAGTCCCAAATAGATCTATTCACAACTATTTACGTTCACTCGCAAGTGATTAAGGTTCATGATAGAGGGACTTCTGGCAATAGCTACTTAAGCAATAATAACATCAGGCATAGCATACAAAAAGTTTGTGTTCATGTTTGTAGCATGTATCTCCCCACAAAAGGGTTTAAAAGTTTAAGAGTGGGCTATGAACTCACCTTAGTAGTGCAGTAGTGGTGGTAGTATCGTAACTCAAACGATGAAAGGAAACGGCTTCAACACACGACCTAAATAATATATGGCAAGTTTTAGTGGTTTGATAGTCCAAGTTTGGTTTATCGTGAATCATAACGTTCAAGGTTTTATCGATTGATAATTAATTTTTAACATTAAAACATGCGTGTTTAAATGCTTGAAGTTTTAAAAAAAATAAAGTTATATATATATAATATATATATATATATATATATATATATATATATATATATATATATATATATATATATATATATAACTCTTGGGTATGTGCTCGTTTGTCGGAGTATATAAGGTTGACTAAAGAGATCGTCGTTGATAAATTAAAGTTGGTTTATGATAAGTTATGTTATACGTTTAATGTTTAGTTAAGTGGTTATGTATATATATTTATAAGTTATATATATATATATATATATATATAATTATTAGAAAATGTAACGTTAAATGTCGACTTGCGGGACTAAAACACATTTGTTTCGGGTTTTGAGTTCGTAAAATATTATTACAAGTATAAAATTTGTTATTTCAGAAATAACCTTTGGGTTTTACAAAGTTACACTTTATACCCTAACGGCATAATATTTGCACCGTTAGTCCTCGGTTAAGTTTTATTACATTTTAAGTCTAAAACATTTAATATTTACATTTTATACTCAAAAGTTCTTAAATTTACAGTTTTCATCACAAGATATCAAAATGACAGTTTTTACTCCAAGTTTCCAAACTTGGCAGTTTTGGTCCCTCGATTAGCAAACTTTTGCAAAACAAGTCCAAACTTTATAGAAATCAAAGTTCACCATTTTTATTTCATAAATAAGTTTAAAATAGCTTATGTAACTTATATAAACAGCTTATTTTGTCGAGAGCTTATTTTTGAGCTTATGGGCCTTTAACGAGCTAAAAACGTGGCTCATTCAGGGTTTTCGATCCGTTAGGTGTAGAGGGGGATTGGGCCTGACTTTGGGCTTGTTTAAGGGTTACAAATTCATATCAAGTGCGCTTATACGACCAGCGTATACAGAGAGCTTATAAACAGCTTATTTTATTGGAACTGGGCCGAAAGGCCCAATCGTGTTTTTAAGGTTTGCGAAATACCGGTTCTAGATCGATTTACTTTGGGGTTTAACAAGGTTCAAGATAAGTTTACTAGGTCGAAAGAAATACACGACTCGTTAGTTTGGTAGCTCGACTATCAAGTCGAGCTATAAAATTTATGTGTTGTGTGTCAAGTTTGTGAAATACAAGGCCATATGCATAGCGACTTAGGCTGTTTGAAAAACAGTTTTAATAGCTCCAAAATATTCTAAGTGTTTTAATGAAATTCGCATGTGTTCAAGGTGACATAGAAATGTGTGATTTTTAAGGTTGATACGTTTATATAATGTTCGAATGATTGTTGTTCTCGATAAATAGCATGGTAAACATTTAGGGTGTCGGGTTTAATGTATGAATTGTAAATTAAAATGACGAAATATTACGTCCAAGTAAAGCATGATTTGCGATATAAACTGAAATCATAAAAAATATATAATCGTGAGAAAAAGTTCAAAGTGTGCTCACTTCACCTCAAAAGGTGGGGCGTATCACGATATCGAACTGAGCTAAGCCAAAGGAAATGTGTAGCTCGATTCTCCACGTACCAAAGATATAGGAACAAGTATGTCGTGACCCTTAGCTTGATTTGAACACCTCCAACTTGTGTCAAAGCTATCCGACCATAGTGCTTGCAAAAGACCTAGGATTTATTTGAAGTGTGTTTTAATGCTTGTGTAGTTGTATGGCTCGTGGCATGCATGGCTTATATAGGAAACTTGGGGCGCATACATGCAAACATACTCGGTTCAAAATGGTGAAATGATGAGTCAATGGAGTGTCAAGGTGGTGAAAATGATGAGATCAAAGGGGTGCATAGTATATGAATCGTCCTTGTGTAGTTCGACCAAAGAGAAAGAAAACGAAATGAAATTATGGTGGTTTGTCTTGGCATTGTTGGGTGCATTCTAAGGTTATCAATATTTCAAAGTTGATCAACGTAAGTCAAGTAGAGGAGGTGTAAGAGTTTGCATGTTATGTTAGAGTGTGTAAGTGGCTCAAATGATGGTGGTTTGTGGTGTGTTTGGCCGGCGCTAAGGACCAAGAGCAAGGAGACAAAATGAATTTTAATGTTGGTTTTTGTGGATCACTAGTGACTCTTAAGGGTCGAGGTAATATAGAAAAACGTGTCCAAAATCGTTTGTGGCTCGAGTGGAGTGGTTTGGAGGCCGAATGAAGTAAGTTTTATAATCAAACACACAATTTAAATTTTGTTCAATCAATGGAACGTAGGCTGAGCTTTGCTAGATTTTAAGCAAGCAAATGATCGATTTAGAAAACGAGGTTTGTCACACTCGATTCTCAGCTGGGTTGAGAATTGAGTGGTGTAAAAATATTACGTTTTTGTTAAGCTATGTTGCGCGTAAATTGGCCAAAGTGATCGGTCCTTGTCGAGTCTATAGTTAGGATTATATAAGTTGGGTTGGTTTCGTGGGCTGGCCCAAGACAAAAAGAAAATAATAAGGGTCCGTTTGGTGCGTTTGGTTTGTAGTATTATTGGGTCGAGGCCCAATGGGTCTAGCAGCCCATTTAGTGTATATTGGGTATTGGGTCGAGGCCCAATATAGTTACTGAGTACTTGTGAAAATTTTCGTGAGCTCGGGAATTTATTTGATCACGTTTGGTTAATTGACGAGACGTATAAGTGTTAAATATTAAACGTTAATTGTTTTAAATAAATTCGCGATTTTAGACTATCAAGGTTCGTGTGTAAGCATCGTTCCTAGGTAAATGGTGAATCACAAATATCGTTGTGATTTAAAATAGTATAGTATGAATAACAAACAAAAATTTTGTTATTGGTAAAAATGGTTATTAAATAACGTAATGATTCGTTAATCATTTATTAGCATTTACTATTCATAGGGAAAATTACGAGAGGTTACAGTACATACCACTTACACTGAATTCCGTCTTGGAATTCTAGTCTAAGATAGTTATCAGGGGTGTTTATGAAAATAGGTGTGGGTATTTGGCGCGAATCTGGTCCTCGCGTTCCCAAGTATATTCCGGTCCTCGTTTAGAGTTCCATCGGACTTTGACAATGGGGATGCGGTTCTGTTTTAGTTGTTTGATCTCTCTGTCCTTGATTTCCACGGGTTCTTCTGTAAAGACAAGTTTGTCGTCGAGCCGAATCTCTTTCAAAGGTATTACAAGAGATTCATCTGACAAACACTTCTTAAGGTTCGATACGTGAAAGGTGTCGTGAACTCGACTAAGTTCCTCTGGTAGTTCGAGTTTGTAAGCCACTGGTCATATCCTTTCTAGGATTTTGAATGGACCAATGTATCTAGGGTTAAGTTTTCCACGTTTTCCAAAATGTACCATTCCCTTCCAGGGAGACACTTTCAACATGACCTTGTATCCAATCTGGAATTCCATAGGTTTTCGCCTCACGTCGGCGTAGCTCTTCTGTCTATCCCTTGCAGCTTGCAGACGTTGCTTAATCTTGATTATCTTCTCCGTTGTCTCATGAATGAGATCGGGTCCCGTGAGTTGTACATCTCCGACTTCGGTCCAACAAACAGGCGATCTGCACTTTCGACCGTAAAGTGCTTCAAATGGTGCTGCCTTAATGCTAGCGTGGTAGCTGTTGTTGTAGGAGAATTCGGCCAGAGGTAAGTGTCTGTCCCAACCTTTTCTGAAATCGATAACACATGCTCGGAGCATGTCTTCTAAGGTTTAGATTGTCCTTTCGCTTTGTCCATCGGTTTGTGGATGATATGCTGTGCTCATATCCAGTTTGGTTCCCAAGGCTTTTTGCAAAGACTTCCAAAAATGAGATGTGAAACGACTGTCATGATCTGAGATGATTGAGATCGGCACTCCATGCCGTGAAACTATTTCTTTTAGATATAGCTTTGCGAGTGTGTCCATCTCGTCAGTTTCTTTGATTGCTAAGAAGTGAGCGGATTTGGTGAGACGATCAACGATGACCCAGATGGTGTCCAATCCAGTTGATGTCTTAGGTAGCTTGGTGATAAAGTCCATTGTAATACGTTCCCATTTTCATACAGGAATTTCGGGTTGTATGAGTAATCCTGACGGCTTTTGATATTCCGCTTTTACTCTTGAACAGGTCAAACATTTCCCGACATACTCGGCGATGTCGGCCTTCATGTTTGGCCACCAGTAAAGTTTCTTGAGATCTTGATACATTTTGTCGGAACCTGGATGAATGGAGTGCTTGGATTTGTGAGACTCATGCATAATGAGATCACGTATACCTCCGTATAGAGGAACCCAACTTCTTTCTTTGAAACAGAGCATCCCGTCTGCTCTTTGCACAAAGCCATTCTTATTTTCTGGCATGCCGTGGATCTTTTCACCAGGTCGGTTCTCTTCCTTAAGAGCCTCGGATTGAGCGATGAGTATTTGTGAGGGCAGGGGCGAACAAATGGTCATTCCTAACGATCTGACTCTGAGAGGTTTCAGTCGTTCCTTCCGGCTTAATGCATCTGCCACAACGTTGGCTTTTCCTGGGTGATAACGGATTTCACAATCATAATCGCTAAGTAGCTCTAACCAGCGACGTTGTCTCATGTTCAGTTCTTTCTGATCTAAGATATGCTGAAGACTTTTGTGGTCGGTGAATACTGTGCACTTGGTACCATACAGGTAATGTCTCCATAACTTAAGAGCGAATACTACTGATCCTAACTCCAAATCATGAGTCGTGTAGTTGGCTTCATGCGTTTTGAGTTGTCGCGAGGCATAAGCTATCACTTTGCTTCGTTGCATCAGCACAGCTCCCAAACCATGATATGAAGCATCGCAATATACTACGAAGTCTTCACTTCCTTCAGGTAGTGCTAATATTGGTGCTTCACAGAGCTTTTTCTTTAACAGTTGAAAAGCTGATTTCTCCTCTTTTCCCCAGATATACTTCTTGTTCTTCTGAGTTAATTCGGTCAAAGGCTTTGAGATTTTTGAAAAACCTTCAATAAATCTTCTGTAGTAACCGGCAAGACCCAAAAATTGGCGTATCTCTGTGGGGTTTTGTGAAAACTTATTTTAGACCGACTTACATCTACTAAAATAAGTTACGTGATCGTTTATGGACTCTAGGTTGTTACACCTTTGATCTAGGATTTTGTCTATGACTAGCATGATGATAATATTGGCGGAATATTCAAATGAAAGAAACAATATTATCACAGCAAGGTTTTGCCAAACTTTCTCTTTTGTTATTAAACTCAGCCCCAATGCTATGTGATCAAAAATAGCACGGTTACTCTAAAACAATAACAGGGATCAAGGAAAACCTTGATTACCTTGAGGCTTAACAAAACATAACAATATCAGACCCCTTGTCAGATGTTCCCACACACACACTCTTTGATGTTTTACATTTTGACACCCTTTGGTGTTTAAATTCTAAGCATACTAAACACTTGTAAAAAAACATATTTTTATCTAAGGGGTAAGATCTCCTTTTATAATCCAAGGAGACCTTTTACAATATGATAAGACTTTGTCTACTACTTGCTTGTTATGTGTCAGTCATTAAGATACAACATGTATCTTGTTTTACAACTTTGTTGACTGAACAAATATCTAGATATTATCTAAAGATAATATCTTCTTCATCCTTATCCATCCAGCAGCAGTATGACTCACTGATCAGCAGCAGCTTCATTTGTACTACCAGCAGGAACAGATACACTACCAGCAGGAACGGACCAGCAGTAGAATCTACTTAGCGTATTTTGCTTATCATTTCAGTATACTTCATGTTTCATTCTTCTTGTTCTGTGATCATCAAATCTATGAAAATATAATTCCCAACAATCTTCCCCTATTTGATGATTACAAAACAAACACGTTCTTGTACGAATTTCCCTAGACGAAGTAGAGAAATTGAGATAATTAAATCTCACCATGAATGAAACCATACTGTCTTCCCCTTAATCTATGCTATCCACCACATCTCTTCCCCTTTTTGTTATCAACAAATAGAAAAAGTATACAAATATGATCTTTACAACTACAAACTAATACTACACATCCAATCTATCCTTCTAATATCTCAAATTACCCTCCATTAAGCTTTCCGCACTAAAAATGAACTTGAGACAGTAAAATTTTAAACCTTCAGTAGCAATACTAATCAACAGTAATAAAAATTAATAACTTTCCCTTGTGGTGTTGCACAAATACAATAAATGGTTAAACACTTGAACATTTAAGCTTCCCCTGAAACCCATATGTTAACCATTCGAATCTCCAATTCTGTAGGCTTTTATGACTGATGAAGAAAAATCAACCATTACTAACTTGTTGATGAAGCAGAATAAACCATCTTTGTGTCTTATATCTTGTACTAAATCTGACTTCGAACGTATACCCAACTTTCTTGTATAGGGAGACCGCAATCTCATGACAATAAACTCATTTTCTATGAGACACTGAGTACTACAACGTATCTCCTTTAAGTGTTTGTCATTTCATAGTCACTTGAACGAACGAACAAGTTATCTTTAAATTGTAGTCAACCACTTTAAGATATGATAAGAACACAATTTTAAAAAATTCAACTTTAACTTCAAATAAGCAACAAATAATCTTTTTCACCAATAATAACTTGATAAACAAGCCTTTAATCTTTTAAGAACCAACTCTCTTCTGTGTGTGATTCTTCCCCTTTGTGTGTGAACCTTGAAAGAAAACCAAAAATTCGACCATACCTCAACTGTTTCTGCAGCAGTTTTCAACGATGCATATCTTGCAACCTAAGGCTCAGATTGAAGATCCCTCCGGTGAGAATCTACCTTGATATACCAAAATACGAACCAGATCCGAATTTTTCTTCTTTCTTTAGCTAAAACCTTTTCTTTTCCTAGATCCAGAGCCCCCCGCTCTGATACCAACTGTGAAAACTTATTTTAGACCGACTTACATCTACTAAAATAAGTTACGTGATCGTTTATGGACTCTAGGTTGTTACACCTTTGATCTAGGATTTTGTCTATGACTAGCATGATGATAATATTGGCGGAATATTCAAATGAAAGAAACAATATTATCACAACAAGGTTTTGCCAAACTTTCTCTTTTGTTATTAAACTCAGCCCCAATGCTATGTGATCAAAAATAGCACGGTTACACTAAAACAATAACAGGGATCAAGGAAAACCTTGATTACCTTGAGGCTTAACAAAACATAACAACATCAGACCCCTTGTCTGATGTTCCCACACACACACTCTTTGATGTTTTACATTTTGACACCCTTTGGTGTTTAAATTCTAAGCATACTAAACACTTGTAAAAAAACATATTTTTATCTAAGGGGTAAGATCTCCTTTTATAATCCAATGAGACCTTTTACAATATGATAAGACTTTGTCTACTACTTGCTTGTTATGTGTCAGTCATTAAGATACAACATGTATCTTGTTTTACAACTTTGTTGACTGAACAAATATCTAGATATTATCTAAGGATAATATCTTCTTCATCCTTATCCATCCAGCAGCAGTATGACTCACTGATCAGCAGCAGCTTCATTTGTACTACCAGCAGGAACAGATACACTACCAGCAGGAACGGATACACTACCAGCAGGAACAGACCAGCAGAAACAGATACACTACCAGCAGGAACGGACCAGCAGTAGAATCTACTTAGCGTATTTTGCTTATCATTTCAGTATACTTCATGTTTCATTCTTCTTGTTCTGTGATCATCAAATCTATGAAAATATAATTCCCAACAGGTTTGTAGGAGATGTCCAACCTTTGACGGCCTCAATCTTTGCAGGATCTACATGAATGCCTTGACTGTCGATAACATGCCCATTGAATTGTACAGTTCGAATCCAAAAGTCGCATTTGGAGAACTTGGCATACAATTGTTCCTTTTTGAGTAACTCTAAAATAATCTTCAAATGTTCAGCATGTTCCTTCTCGTTCGTGAGTATATTAGAATATCGTCTATGAATACTATCACGAATTTATCCAGGTATGGTTTGCACACTCGGTTCATCAAGTCCATGAACACTGCAGGTGCATTAGTTAGACCAAATGGCATTACTTGGAATTCGTAATGTCCGTAACGCGTCCTAAAAGCTGTCTTGGGAATATCCTCCTCTCGAACTCTTAACTGATGGTACCCTGACCTTAGGTCGATCTTCAAGTATACACTCGATCCTTGTAATTGGTCAAACAAGTCATCGATCTTAGGTAGTGGATAACGATCCTTAACAGTGAGTTTGTTCAATTCCCGGTAATCAATACACATTCGAAAAGATCCATCCTTCTTCTTAACGAATAGGACCGGAGCTCCCCAAGGTGATGAGCTGGGTCGGATAAAACCTTTATCAGACAACTCTTTCAATTGCTCTGACAATTCCTTCATCTCAGACGGCGCTAACCTATAAGGTGCTTTCGCCACAGGTGCCGCTCCAGGCACTAGTTCAATCTGGAATTCTACTTGACGGGAAGGTGGAAGACCGGGTAAATCTTCGGGGAATACTTCTGGGAACTCCTTAACGATCGGAACATCTTCAACTTGCTTATCTTTCGATTTGTTTTCCGTTACATGAACCATGAATACTTGACATCCTTCATTCATGTATTTCACCAATCTGATATATGAGATAATACCGTATCGCGTTTTATTTTTGTCACCATGGACAATAAGAGTTTCGCCATTACGTGGAATGTGCACGGATTTCTCGTCACAGAGTATTCTAGCGCGGTGTTTGGATAACCAATCCATACCAATGACTACGTCAAAACTACCGAGATGGATAGGCATGAGGTCGATGGGAAAAAGGGCTGTCTTGTAAGATTATGGTGCAACCACGAATTACGGTGTTGGTGCCAATTAAGTTTCCGTCCGCCATTTCAATTTCAAAAGTGGTGTTTAGTTTGGAGGGGGTAATGTTAAGCAAAGGAGCAAACGTAGTTGACACAAAACTTCTATCTGCTCCAGAATCAAATAATACTCTAGCACTATGTTGATTGAGTAAGAACGTACCCGTGACAACATCAGGGTTCAGTGGGGCATCTTCCTCCTTTAGCACATACGCTCTCCCTCGAGCGTTGTTTTGCTGACTATTTCCTTTCGGACAGCGGTTCTTGAAGTGACCTACTTCTCCGCAGGAGTAGCAAGTTGGAGTTACAGGCTGTAGGTTGCTACCAGTAGCGGGATTCCTGCAATCCTTTGTCTAATGACCCACTTTCTAGCATTTCACGCATTTGATTTTGCAAGGCCCATTGTGGTGTAGTTTGCATCTGTTACACTGGGGTTTTTGACCTTGGTATTCTCTGCCTTCAGTAGCAGCATAGGCCCTGGCGGTTTCCTGTCTTTGGTTTTGTTGATGGTGACGATTGTTTCGGTTTTGTTGGTACGGGTTATTGTTTCTATGGTTGTTGTTGTTGAAGTTGTTGTTGCGGTGGTTCACGATATCGAACTGAGCTAAGCCAAAGGAAATGTGTAGCTCGATTCTCCACGTACCAAAGATATAGGAACAAGTATGTCGTGACCCTTAGCTTGATTTGAACACCTCCAACTTGTGTCAAAGCTATCCGACCATAGTGCTTGCAAAAGACCTAGGATTTATTCGAAGTGTGTTTTAATGCTTGTTTAGTTGTATGGCTCGTGGCATGCATGGCTTATATAGGAAACTTGGGGCGCATACATGCAAACATACTCGGTTCAAAATGGTGAAATGATGAGTCAATGGAGTGTCAAGGTGGTGAAAATGATGAGATCAAAGGGGTGCATAGTATATGAATCATCCTTGTGTAGTTCGACCAAAGAGAAAGAAAACGAAATGAAATTATGGTGGTTTGTCTTGGCATTGTTGGGTGCATTCTAAGGTTATCAATATTTCAAAGTTGATCAACGTAAGTCAAGTAGAGGAGGTGTAAGAGTTTGCATGTTATGTTAGAGTGTGTAAGTGGCTCAAATGATGGTGGTTTGTGGTGTGTTTGGCCGGCGCTAAGGACCAAGAGCAAGGAGACAAAATGAATTTTAATGTTGGTTTTTGTGGCTCACTAGTGTCTCTTAAGGGTCGAGGTAATATAGAAAAACGTGTCCAAAATCGTTTGTGGCTCGAGTGGAGTGGTTTGGAGGCCGAATGAAGTAAGTTTTATAATCAAACACACAATTTAAATTTTGTTCAATCAATGGAACGTAGGCTGAGCTTTGCTAGATTTTAAGCAAGCAAATGATCGATTTAGAAAACGAGGTTTGTCACACTCGATTCTCAGCTGGGTTGAGAATTGAGTGGTGTAAAAATATCATGTTGTTGTTAAGCTATGTTGCGCGTAAATTGGCCAAAGTGATCGGTCCTTGTCGAGTCTATAGTTAGGATTATATAAGTTGGGTTGGTTTCGTGGGCTGGCCCAAGACGAAAAGAAAATAATAAGGGTCCGTTTGGTGCGTTTGGTTTGTAGTATTATTGGGTCGAGGCCCAATGGGTCTAGCAGCCCATTTAGTGTATATTGGGTATTGGGTCGAGGCCTAATATAGTTACTGAGTACTTGTGGAAATTTTCGTGAGCTCGGGAATTTATTTGGTCACGTTTGGTTATTTGACGAGATGTATAAGTGTTAAATATTAAACGTTAATTGTTTTAAATAAATTCGCGATTTTAGACTATCAAGGTTCGTGTGTAAGCATCGTTCCTAGATAAATGGTGAATCACAAATATCGTTGTGATTTAAAATAGTATAGTATGAATAACAAACAAAAATTTTGTTATTGGTAAAAATGGTTATTAAATAACGTAATGATTCGTTAATCATTTATTAGCATTTACTATTCATAGGGAAAATTACGAGAGGTTACAGTTAGTCAATTCTGTTAATTACTTAACGTCCGTTATGTATCATTTCGTGTCCAAATAATTAATACACATAATAAATACATATATTAATTATTTACTTGATCATTCATACGTAAAGTGTGCAATCTCTCGGTCCCGTGTTTGAATCTAGACATGCACGTTTAATATTTTTCCATTAACTCTAACAGTTTATGTTGTTGTTTTGTGGGTAGTTTCTGCCCAAAGGTTGCACCAGTCGTTAATACACTCGTTCTTATATCTTCTTTTTCATATGCAGGCCTAGTACTCAAGATTGTAACCCTTGTAACCCTATATCTCATCATAAAGGATTATTTCGAAATCATACCTGGTACTTATATCTTCTTCTTCATATGCAAGCCTAATACTCATAATCGCAACCGTTGTAACCCTAGCAATTTGTTTTGGCGGGATAAATATCGTGACTTGTTTAATCCACGTCACTTGCTATGTAGACCCATCAAAATGTCAAATCAGGGCCAATAGGATGTAAACAGATGGATGGTAAACATGGTCTAACGGTGACTCGTTAATGGCAAATACAGGTTGTTTAAAAAATGAGTGGCAAATTAAGTCTTTTGGTATGCTTTTTACGGCAAAAATGGTCTTATAACCAAAATGATAATAGATAATTAACGCAATTTTTGACTCACAAAGTTATTTTTCACGCTTCAAGTGTGTAGGCCCAAGAATAGACAAGAACGTAGGTCCGGGAATAGAAAATCATTGCAACAAAGTTCTATCCTGAAGCCATTGGCTACATGGGGGATAGATGATGGTATTTCAATGTTGGTAAATAGTATGTTAGATGGTTCTGGGCTGGAGTCCTCCGGCCAGGGTGGGGGTGATTTTCTGGAGGAGAGAACAACGGGTAACACCAACATCAGGCAGTATCTTCGCAAGGTTGCGGATGGGCACTTTATGACAACAGTGAAAGTGTTATCCTCCTCTGGTGTAGCTTCATATTGTGATGATACCATTAAATCCTTGGAGGCTAAGCATCCTTACAAGCCACCTCCATCCATGTCGAGTAACACATTTTCCGAGCCTCCCCTTGTAGCAGAGATTGATAGTGTCTTTGGTTGCATTAAATCGTTCCCTAAAGGTACTTCATGTGGGAGAGATGGTTTAAGGGCACAATGTAACCACTGTGAAAATCCCACATTATAATAAACTATCTCTCATAATACTTATCATTTTTCTACGTGTAATTTTTTTTTTTATTTATTTGTTACCTGATTATGACTATTATCTTATGTAACGTAGATCACATCCTCGATAAATGTGCTCGAATGCAACCCAACCTAAACGTACTTAATGTTTATTCTATATAAATATTTTCATATAAAACCTTAGGATATCTCATTTGTCACTTTACGTTAATTCGTCAACGTACGTATAAACTAAACGTTCATTATCAAATAGAGTTCTATAAAACCCTAAACTATCATAACAGCATATGTAGGTAACAAAACCCTAAAAATACTAAAGTACAACTCATTCAACTAAGGTACAAGCATCTAAAGCATAAACACCCTAATTCCGTTTTAACTCCCGATAAAACCCTAATTTCATAAAACTATGATTTTATGAACTAAACCTTAATTTATTTAAAATATAAATCGTTTAAGCCAAGGTACAAGTCAATTATGCATAAAAAAACCATATATTAATAAAAACCCTAATAAAATCCTAAATATATTTATTTTAAAGCAAAATTTACAAGTCTTTCATACAAAAGCCTTAAAATTTAATTTTTCCTAAACTCAATAAATATAAGTACAAGTCTCTAAACCTAGTGTAAAAGTGCCTAATGCACAAAACCTTAAAATCTCATTTAAATACTTTAAAACCTTAATAAAAGTTACATAAAATTTATATAACTTAAGTAAATATTAAAAATGTATTTTTCTTATTTTCTAAAAACCTAGTACAACACTTCTAAGCCTAAAGTACAATCCCCTAAAGCACAAAATGAATTCCTTTTTATTTTTCTAGAACTCGAAATATGTAAATATATTTAGAAAACCTAGAAAATCATTTCTAATTAACAAACAAACCTTAGAACCCTAACTATCACCCTAACCCCAGAGTACCACATGACCAAGCTTAATGTACAACCCAACAAAGCACCATTCGAACCAAACATTCCCATTTTCCTCTATCTAGTTCGAAATCAACATGAAACAAACCAAACCTTTACTTTTCAAACCCTAAAACCACACATATGTTAAACCCTAAATACCTCCACATCGTACCTCTTCTAGAACTAGCACACTTGTATGGAAGGGGACCTTCCACACCATTTCCCTCCCCCTCCAACCATGTGGCGCCCTAAATGAGGAAACACATCATCCTTGTCCTCCAAACACACCCCAAAGAAACCCTAGAAGCTTTTAGAAACCCTAATCTTCCCTTCCTATAAATATTCGATCACTACACCCCATATCTCCCTCAAACCACTCGACACCACCACCACAGTCCACATACACCATCATTATTGATCCCACAACCCTTATACAAGTTTAAGAACACCCTAGGAAGCCAAGAAGGAAGGAAGAAATCCTTGTGTTCCATTTCCAAGTTCTATACGCCACAACTTTGCCCTATTCGAACTAATATAAGCCAGGCAAGTTCTTAACTCTTCTCATTACTTTACAAGTACTCTAAACACGGTTAAATACACTAATCAATAACCTCTAATAATAGTCTAACACAAAAACTAAAAATTTCATTTTCTTTCTTTTCTTTTGTTTTTGTTCGAACTAAAACAAACACCCATAATTTTTTATTTTTTATTTTTTTTATTATTATTTTTTAATATATAAACCAAGAATTGATAAAACATGTTAAAAACTAATCTAGAGATGTTGTACATACTGTAAATATGCTTATATCTCTAGTTCATTAGTTCGAGCACTAAAAATCATTTTATTTTCTTTCTTTTGTTCCTGTCGCAAACCCACAGCAGACCCTCAACATTCGACCTAAAATTTTACTATCAAATGAACTCCAAAAATTCTGAATTTTTGTTATGTTAAAGACCACATAACTATCTAATTTTAGAAAGAAGAACGTTGAAAAATGATAAACATATCACAAAGTTATCGAGCCTTAAAACTGCCCCTATCGCTAGACTGAAAACCAAACCATTTTAATTATTTTCAGTTTTATCAAATTTATGTCTCATTCGACCCAACTTTGGACATAATTTTCGACCCCTAAATGATCTCAATAAAATCTGAAATTTTGTCAAGTTAGAGATCACCTAGCTGTCTAAATATTGGAAGAAGAATTTCGTAAAAAGGATTAATGGTTATAAAGTTATTCCAGTTCTTGTCAAATTCTTGTTCTACTCGACCAACTTTGAGAATTTATTTCAACCCTTAAATGATCTTCAAAAATTACGAAACTTGGTCATAATAGAGACCACCTAGCTAGCTTCGTGTGGGAAAAAGAATAAAGAAAAACCGTGCCCTCGCCTCGCTTATATTGGTATCCAAAAACTGTTGGTCGCAACTATTTATTTCGTAACATATAAATTCTTTTTTTTTTCAAAATTAATAAGCTTGAAAATGTAAACCCATAAGCTATGAATAAGTTGTTTAATAACTTATAAAAAGATCATGACGAATCGTGCTCTTTTCGAAATTTTAAAACACGTTTTAAATAAATAAGGACGTCGGGTGTAACGC
This sequence comes from Artemisia tridentata subsp. tridentata, assembly GCA_021014915.2. Classification (NCBI taxonomy): domain Eukaryota; kingdom Viridiplantae; phylum Streptophyta; class Magnoliopsida; order Asterales; family Asteraceae; genus Artemisia; species Artemisia tridentata. The sequence continues at coordinate 285,097,434 of CP139501.1, forward strand.
ACAAAAAGCTTAGGGGGTATTTAATGTCGAGACTCTAACTAGATTTTATACCAAGGACTTAAATTGTTGTCGACTTACATTTCAGGGGTAGAAAGTGTCATTTTTGAAACTATAGGGTAGAAACTGTCATTTGACCAAAGTTCAGGGGTAAAAGTTGTAATTTGTAAAAGTTCAAGGGTAAGAATTGTCATTTTATGAAAGTTCAAGGGTATAAACTGTCAATATATGAAACTTTAGGGGCAAAAACTTAACATTTTATAATTATTAATATTATTATTATTATTATTTCCGATTTAATAGAAATTAATAAACGTAATACGTTTAATTCGATAATTAACGAACGAGATATGTATATTTAACGAACAAACGGAACGAGAACATAAAAATGAAGAAATAAGATAAAATCTTATCCAACTTTTGAAGAGACTTCATGTTGTCTCGAATTTAACATTTAACCGATAACCAGAACGTTACGAAACGAATAATAAAACTTATATATATTCAGAAACGTTTACTGAAACTTGACATAACGAACCAGGTTGCGTGCCGGAGACGTTTATCAACTCTGTATAACTTTGTTTTCCATCCAGACTGTCAAGGTGAGTTCGTAGTCCCACTTTTTATTATGTTTTCCAAACTTGTGGGGAGATACATGCTACTAAATCGAACACAAGTATTTTCCTGATTGTTATTGCACTAAGTTAACGTTTGCCTATTTGTATCATTATTTATTTAAAAAGTCCCTCGTATCATGCACCATTAGTCCCCTGCTGGGGGAGCGCGAATATAATGAATAGATCTATTGGCCTGACGACCCATTTGTACTAATCGGATGGATATCTTTGTGATAGCCGGTTAGGCAGATGTATTATATTTGAAATCTAAGAGGAGTTTTTGGCAAGCTTGATGAAGCGAAAAGTGTACCGCTTTTAGGGGGTCATTTAAGCCCTAAATCGTATTTATTTGATCAAATATTTCCCTAAATCGTTCCTTTTGTCATTTTAGGTACTTTGGAGAAGAAATCTGGAAAATGAAGCATTTTGGACGTTTTTGGAGCATAAAAGTGAAGAAAACGACAAAGTCTCAAAATCGGCTGGAAAAGTACCTGTGACGGCGTCGAGCACCATTGTGACGCCGTCAACCCTTGACGCGCCAGAGAGCATTTTGGATGATTAAAAGGGGACGGCGTCAAGAAGGCCATTAAGAAACCCTAACCGCGGTGAGGTGACGGCGTCAGCTCTATAACGTGACGCCGTCAGATCAGATTTTCTATATATATTCTCATAATTTTTAGTCATTAGTGTGCAACTTTGTGAGGAGAAACCCTAAGATGATTTTTCTGCTACTTTTAAGGGTTTTATACCCTTGGATCTCCCATGTTCAATTGAAGATAAGTAATCAATTAATCATTCAATATGTCTATGTGTTGTTTGATTATATCTTGTTCTTGTCTTTTATTTAACATGCTAGGCTAGATTTATCTTGTGTTTGCTTAGATCTAATGAAACCTAACTATTGATTATTGGTTGTTGGTGTGTTATTAATTGTATTGGATGATTGTTTATCGATGTTAGGCTTAAGAAAACTGGCTAACCTCCTATACGGTAACTTGCTTGAACGTCTTAAGAAACATGAACCAATGCGTACTAAGGTTTTTATGGTTGTATTTAATGCATGAGCGAATTCTAGTGATCCCATGTTAGGAGCTTCTTAGCCGGCTCGACATAGGAGTGAAGTAGGAGCTTGTAGAGTTGGGGAAGTACGTACGCCACCCCACGATTGGTATTAAGGAATACACCCGTCATCCACGCAATTAATACACACTAATCAACCGGTAAAAGATAGTTAGGGAGTAAGGAAATCTAAGTAAACACATTTCTCTCCATATAAGTTCCACAACCTTTTTATTTTCAGTTATTTTATTTTATTTGCAATTGTAGTTATTTGGGTTAGTTGACTAGCAACTAATTCCGCCCACTCCTTCAAACCCGAGATTTTACTTGCTTTTATAAAAATATAAAAAAAAAAATACAAAAAGAATCTTCCCTCACCCTTAGACCTATTAGAGTAGTTTTTCAATCCTAACGACACTATTCCCCTAGAGAACGATCAATCCCCCGGTACTTGCCACTACACTATACTACATCGGTCAGGTACACTGCCTGGTGGGGATTGCAAGCCTCTTGAGATCCCTCGAGTGGTAAAACCTGTTGTAAGGTCGCAAAACCACGCATCAAGTTTTTGGCGCCGTTGCCGGGGAATAGTTATTGTTTAGGTTGAATTTTTATTTTATTAGGTCTACTCACTAGATTCCTTTCTAGTGAGATTTTTATTTTATTTTTCTAGGTTTTTCTTTAGTCTATCTTTTTCTTTGTGTGTTTGTTCGTAATTTCCATTGACTCTTCCGTTCACCATTATGGAGAACGCGAATCCACCATACTACCAACCACGTAATTCACCCACTCCATATGACATCTTGATGTTTAAACAACCTAAAGATGAACCTCTCTATGATGCATGGACTCGTTTTAAATATTTACTCCAAAAAGTCCTTCATCATAACTTCGATTCATGGTCCCTAACTCAAATCTTTTACGATCGTGTCGACCGACATGCCCAAAGGGACATTTACTATTTTGCCGGCAGGGATCTTAGGGAATTAAGTGCTGAAGAAGCATGGGAAGCTATTGAGAATTGTGCCCAATATTATTATATAGTAGACAACCCAACAAACATTAATACAAGTCAATTGACCACAAATTTCAAGGATCATGCAACAAGTTTGTCTGGGGATGAGGGTAGAGTTGAGCCACCTAGTTGCATGTCATGGTTAGGCACTACCATAATACAGGATGAACACATAGGTGACCTTGATGTGATGGAGGATTTAGTCGAACATGATCACATTAATAAAAAAGACCTAGGTTTTATGATCGATGACGATAAATCTCAAGAAACACATGATGAATCTTTTGGGCAATTTGAATATAGCAGTCAGAATATTGAGGATGATCCTTATGATTCGGATATAGAAGTTGAGATGCCTAGAGAAGCACTTGAGATATTAGGGAAAATGTTAGGTTTAAATTCTACCAAAACCCATGATGAGGATATATGTGATCTTGACACAAGGAATGATGAGGTAAGTAACATAAGCCCACCAAGTACCCCAAAAGTCCTACCATCATTTGAGGCACACACACCGCCCGTGACTTACCCGGAAGAAGTTGAGGAGACTATAGGAACCCCAATAGAGGTAGAGCCCTTGGACCAAACACAACTAGAAGAAATAGGTTTGAATGCTTTTAGTGATCACAACCTTTCTTTTAGTCCTATGGAAGTTCCTAGTTTTGATGAGCCGGAGCCTCAACCAAAACCGTTACCTAATCTTCCATCCTTAGATGTGAACTTAGGAATTGAATTAGGTCCCGACCCACCCATCAAACCATATAGTCCGGGTAGTTTTATGTTGAAGGTAGTAGACTCTAAGCCTTGTAGAGAGGAAGCTGACATATGAGTGAACCATAACCTTTCATACTTACATCACCCATTCATGATTAATCACAAGAAACACTATGGGTTTAAACCGGGTTTATTAGGTCAAGATGGATTCCCAACTAGGAGTCTCTCGAAGTTGATAGAAGATGATCCCTTTCTAGGAGAAAACTTTAATTCACCCATTGACCAAAATGAACTAGGTAAGGTTATGATGAAAGGAGCACACCCCTTTGAGTATATAATTCATCCACCACTCTTTCCTCACGCGGCATACTTCCACCAAGATGGTGTGTATCGCTACTATCACCCGCACTTAATCCTAAGTGTAGGAAAAACCTCTCCTTTATCCGTTAAATAAGGGTAGAGTCAGGCTCGTGACTCGAACAAAAACAAGCGCTTCTTGGGAGGCAACCCAAGCTTTAATTGCTTTGTGTGTTTATTTATTTGTTTGTTTGATTTTATTTGCTTCCGTATGTATGTTTAATTTTTATTATTATTGATTCATGTTCAAAACTAAATTGTGAAAATGCTTTATTTTGTTTTTAACTTCGTCTTAACTACATATAAAGGTATTTTGCAAAAGATAAGTGTAAGGGAAATCCAAATCGGTTTATTGATGCGTGGTTTTGCAACCTTACAACAGGTTTTACCTCTCGAGGGATCTCAAGAGGCTTACAACCCCACCAGGCAGTGTACCTGACCGATGTAGTATAGTGTAGTGGTAAGTACGGGGGATTGATCGTTCTCCACAGGGAATAGTGTTCGTTAGGTATGAAAAACTACTCTAATAGGTCTAAGGGTGAGAGAAGATTCTTTTTTATGTTTTTATAATTTTATGAAAGCAAGTAAAATCTCGGGTTTGAAAGAGTGGGCGGAATTAGTTGCTAGTCAACTAACCCAAATAACTACGAATGCAAATAAAATAAAATAACTGAAAATGAAAAGGTGGTAAAACTTATGTGGAGAAAAATGTGTTTACTTAGATTTCCTTACTCCCTAACTATCTTTTACCGGTTGATTAGTGTGTATTAATTGCATGGATGACGGGTGTATTCCTTAATACCAATCGTGGGGTGGCGTACGTACTTCCCCAACTCTACAAGCTCCTACTTCACTCCTATGTCGAGCCGGCTAGGAAGCTCCTAACATGGGATCACTAGAATTCGCTTGTGCATTAAATACAACCATAAAAACCTTTAGTACGCATTGGTTCATGTTTCTTAAGACGTTCAAGCAAGTTACCGAATAGGAAGTTAGCCAGTTTTCTTAAGCCTAACATAGATAAACAATCATCCAATACAACTAATAACACACTAATAACCAATAATCAATAGCTAGGTTTCATTAGATCTAAGCAAACACAAAGAAAACCTAGCCTAGCATGTTAAACAAAAGACAAGAACAAGATAGAATCAAACAACATATAGACATATTGAATGATTAATTGATAACTTATCTTCAATGTAACATGGAAGATCTCAAGGCAAAAAGCCTTTAAAAAGCTGCTAAAATCGTCTTAGGGTTTTCACACACAAAGTTCCACAATAAGTTCCACACTAATGACAAAAAATTGCAAAACTATATATAGACTTTCAGATCTGACGGCGTCACGTTATGGAGTGTGACGCCGTCACCTCGCCGCTTTTAGGGTTCCCGGATGGCCTTCTTGACGCCGTCCCTCTTTAGCTCTCCAAAATCCGTTCTGGCTTATCAAGGCTTGACGCCGTCAGAATTAGGCGTGACGCCGTCCCTCTTTAAATTAAGCCGTGACGACCTTGATCACTTCAAAGGGTGACGCCGTCAGAATTCCCATGCAAATTTCTCTGGCTTATCATGAGTAATTTTCACATCCACCTTTTTCTTGCCAAGCCATGACGCCGTCAAAGGTAACTTTTAGCCGATTTTGAGACTTTGTCGTTTTCTTCACTTTTATGCTCCAAAAACGTCCAAAATGCTTCCTTTTCCAGATTTCTTCTCAAAAGTACCTAAAATGACAAAAGGAACGATTTAGGGCAATATTTGATCAAATAAATACGATTTAGGGCTTAAATGACCCCTTAAAAGCGGTACACTTTTCGCTTCATCAAATACCCTTACACTTGAGATTTGCTTGTCCTCAAGCAAATGCGCTTTTATTCTAATCAAAATACAAGTTAGGGGTCATTTAATGCTAACATAAAAGTAATTACAACAAATATTCGTTCCACTTTAATCATAATAAGCACGGAGATTATAGACTAGCACCTCACAAGTAGTGTTTAGATACTCACATCTCTCAAGTGTCATCAAAATAAATCTCATAAATGAAAACGGATAATATCTCTCACTACCTGTCATAGCAAATAGATTACCATAGGCTTGGGAAAGGATCGAAAACCTCCTCCACTAGGCGTAAGCACCTAAGATAAACTATCAAAGAGGGCTTTTAAATGGGTTATAATGTTAGGTGTAGGGAAAAGGAAAACACGGTTTTGTTGGATAAAGGATATTTTACTGGTGGCGAGTTAAAGATCTTGATCAATTACATGTACTATACAATGTTGCTAAGCCAAGACTCGACTCAATCTTAAACTAAAAATAAAATAACAAAAACATAAAATAAATATAAAATGAAACTGGATGGTAGTCCGTATGTTTTTTTTCTATTTTTCTTTTTCTCATTTTTTTTGTATTTTTCTTGATTTTTTTTTTTTTTTTTTTTTTTTTTTTGCATACACTCTTGCCCTACCATCCAAAATAATACATCATAGGGGCGTTGCATTCCCCTTACACTTGAACTTTTACATAACTTTACAATTAACTATTCTAATGACTCGAATTACGATAATTGAAAAACTTGGAGTACTTTTAAAATATTTAGCACATATGGGGGTAATAAATGATGTTCTTCCCCATTACTCCATTACACTAGTACTTTACCCATGAGTCCCAATCGTCCCAAAATAATATGTACAAGGATATGACTCGACTTAGCAACCATGTAATCAACTAGATAATTAACTTGGGTTTAAACAAATGTTGTCACAATAATGCACTAAAAATGAGTGCATACAAGGTAGGCTAAGGCGATTTGGGTGTACATTTTAGTGGGGCGTAACAAATTCTTCCTTTAAGTAAAATGCTTAAAGGTCGAAACGAAAAGATAGGCTCTAAGGGGTGTACTAGGGGTACCGTGTACTAAAAATGAGTACAACGCAAAGGGTGTGGGAGAATTACTTGACCAATGTAGCCAAAGTAATTATAACAAAAAAACACAGGTGTAAAACAATGGGTTAATCCTAATGCCTCTTATCATGTAGTAAATCTAACTACATGAATGTAGTCTCACTTGTGGCCTTGGAATGGTCCTAACGCAAGTTCTAGAATCTAAGTGCTACCGGTACACACATCATAGCAAAATGCTTTTCCTACCAATTCTAGGGGCGAACCTCACATATTTGGGGGTGGAAAATTTTTTTAGTGGTACGGTTTTTTTGTGCTAGTCATATAACTCCTATCCGTGAGACGCTCATTAGAACTAAAGTTTCACTCCTAAATGTTGTAAAAAATTTTAAATTTGGCACTAAAATTACCCTAACAGGTATTTATCTCAGTTTTATTACACATCTATTATTAAACAAACAAAAATCAAGCGTAAAAGCATTCTCTGAAGTATCGTACTTTTACCCCCCTTACACTTAAGATGAACATTGTCCCCAATGTTCAAATAACAAGATGTAAAAGAAAAAAGTAAAAGAATGAAATCAAATACTCCCCTGATTCGCTCGGTGGATAATGAAGTAACAAGGTTAGATCTTCTTCCAAAGAGAATGTAAAAGCTCCATGACTAATGCATCGCCAAAAGCTTGATCCAAAACATTTCCTTGTCCAAAATAACCTGTTAAACCTGAGAAAACAAACACGAAAACCTGCATAACATCGGCGGGATAAACTCTATATATAAGGATATAATGCTTGTGGAATGATAATTTTGCAGATTCCTGGAGATTATAAGTTATAGATTTAATAAAAACTTTTTATGAAAACAAAACTTTCAAAAATTTTCAGAAAATTAAACCTGACGCCGTCAGGTTGTAAATCCTGACGCCGTCAGAAATGATCTGACAGAATTCTCATGTTACGTTTCCGGAAAATTTTTGGAAAAACCTATACCTTACTTCCTGGAAATCCTGCAAAACATCATTATGACTCGATACAAGCATTTGACTCAAACAAACACTAATATGTATGTTCATTTATTATTATTACGATTCATGTTCATTTGTGTTCTAAATAAACCGATTTAGATTTCCCTTACACTTAACTTTCGCAAAATACCTTTATATGTAGTTAAGACGAAGTTAAAAACAAAATAAAGCATTTTCACAATTTAGTTTTTGAACATGAATTAATAATAATAAAAATTAAACACACATACGGAAACAAATAAAATCAAACGAACAAATAAACACACAAAGCAAATAAAACTTGGGTTGCCTCCCAAGAAGCGCTTTTCTTTATTAACGAGTCTTGTAGCTAGACTCAAAGTCCTTCTATCTAGTGTCGCTTATGCTCACGTATCCGAGTGTGAGCCATCTAATTGTTGCCTCATCTTTCTTGTATTCATCATTCAGCTCCAAACATCCATGATAGTATCTCTTATTTTTCTCATGTGGATATTTGAGCCCCTTCCTCTTATCATTCTCACTTAACAAATCAAGAGGCACAAGTCTATTGCAAGATTCAATGGAGAAGTTTTTAAACCTAGGATGTGCTCGGGGCATTTGGTAAGTAAAATCTTCATCCCCATCCGAGAATGTAATTAACCCGTCCACAAGTTTTTCGTCAAGGTTGGTCAACCTTTTGAAGGGTTCTCCAAAAATGACTTGGGTTAATTTGTTATCAATGAATTCTCCTAAGTTCTCCATAACCATAAAATCCACCAAATACACAAAACTTCCAACGAATACGTGTAGTGGCTTAGTCCTAGCAACAATGTTATCTCCTTGATATTCTAGCTCATCTACCATGATTTTATTATAATTAGCGCGAGAGATAATGTTCATAGGCAAAGATGAGTTAAGATAAGCATAAAAATCATGATAACCAATCTTACACGGAAATTGCATGTTAAAGAGGCTATCCTTTTCGATCTTAGTCCTAGGGTCAACATACTTAAAGGGATCAATTTCCTCTTTTCCCCATTCCTCGTTAACTACTTCTCCATCACCGGCATCCTCATCGGAGTCTGAGTAGTAAAACGGACTAACATATTCATTCTCATGGTCAGACTCCTCCATCTCAGAATTGTTACCAAAGTGGTGTTCGGGTGAAAGGTTGTTGTTTTCCATGATGGGGGCGGGAACGGGTAGTTGTAAATTTGCACAGCGGAAAATACGAATAACAGGGATCAAGCGATCACTATCACTCATGAGGAAGGTGGAAGGTGTCACAAACAAAAATACAAAGAAATAAGATAGACTAAAGAAAACCTAGAAAAATAAAATAAAAATCTCACTAGAAAGGAATCTAGTGAGTAGACCTATAAAAATAAAAATTCAACCTAAACAATAACTACTCCCCGGCAGCGGCGCCAAAAACTTGATGCGTGGTTTTGCAACCTTACAACAGGTTTTACCTCTCGAGGGATCTCAAGAGGCTTACAACCCCACCAGGCAGTGTACTTGACCGATGTAGTATAGTGTAGTGGTAAGTACGGGGGATTGATCGTTCTCCACAGGGAATAGTGTTCGTTAGGTATGAAAAACTACTCTAATAGGTCTAAGGGTGAGAGAAGATTCTTTTTTATGTTTTTATAATTTTATGAAAGCAAGTAAAATCTCGGGTTTGAAAGAGTGGGCGGAATTAGTTGCTAGTCAACTAACCCAAATAACTACGAATGCAAATAAAATAAAATAACTGAAAATGAAAAGGTGGTAAAACTTATGTGGAGAAAAATGTGTTTACTTAGATTTCCTTACTCCCTAACTATCTTTTACCGGTTGATTAGTGTGTATTAATTGCGTGGATGACGGGTGTATTCCTTAATACCAATCGTGGGGTGGCGTACGTACTTCCCCAACTTTACAAGCTCCTACTTCACTCCTATGTCGAGCCGGCTAGGAAGCTCCTAACATGGGATCACTAGAATTCGCTTGTGCATTAAATACAACCATAAAAACCTTTAGTACGCATTGGTTCATGTTTCTTAAGACGTTCAAGCAAGTTACCGAATAGGAAGTTAGCCAGTTTTCTTAACCCTAACATAGATAAACAATCATCCAATACAACTAATAACACACTAATAAAAAATAATCAATAGCTAGGTTTCATTAGATCTAAGCAAACACAAAGAAAACCTAGCCTAGCATGTTAAACAAAAGTTAAGAACAAGATAGAATCAAACAACACATAGACATATTGAATGATTAATTGATAACTTATCTTCAATGTAACATGGAAGATCTCAAGGCAAAAAGCCTTGAAAAAGCTGCTAAAATCGTCTTAGGGTTTTCACACACAAAGTTCCACAATAAGTTCCACACTAATGACAAAAAATTGCAAAACTATATATAGACTTTCAGATCTGACGGCGTCACGTTATGGAGTGTGACGCCGTCACCTCGCCGCTTTTAGGGTTCCCGGATGGCCTTCTTGACGCCGTCCCTCTTTAGCTCTCCAAAATCCATTCTGGCTTATCAAGGCTTGACGCCGTCGGAATTAGGCGTGACGCCGTCCCTCTTTAAATTAAGCCGTGACGACCTTGATCACTCCAAAGGGTGACGCCGTCAGAATTCCCATGCAAATTTCTCTGGCTTATCATGAGTAATTTTCACATCCACCTTTTTCTTGCCAAGCCATGACGCCGTCCAGGGAAATCCCTGACGCCGTCAAAGGTAACTTTTAGCCGATTTTGAGACTTTGTCGTTTTCTTCACTTTTATGCTCCAAAAACGTCCAAAATGCTTCCTTTTCCAGATTTCTTCTCAAAAGTACCTAAAATGACAAAAGGAACGATTTAGGGCAATATTTGATCAAATAAATACGATTTAGGGCTTAAATGACCCCCTAAAAGCGGTACACTTTTCGCTTCATCATTTATTAGAACAAATGAACATGAATCATAACAATATTAAATTAACATATGATGAACTCAAATAAGTACATTTTATTACTATCATTTATCCTATTTATTTGACTTGTTTTATTATATTATCTGTAAGAATTGATACTTAATCGTTTACTTTTGTAATTCTCAGGTAAAAACAAGCATTTGGTAAAACTTGGCGATTTTGGACTAATTATGGAGCAAAACATGCAAGAAGTTAAGAGTCTACTGAAATGTACAAGATCAAGACAATCTGCTCTAGATGCGCCGCATCTCACTTATTACATACGGCGCATCACTATCAAGATTTCACCAGATACGATCCAAGATACAAGAGGACATGCGCCGCATCTATTTATGGAGTTACGCCGCATCTTCTGGCGGTGTACGAATATTCCTGAATATATTAATCTTGGACTCCACGCGAAGTTAAGTCAATGCGCCGCATCTACTTACTAGATGCGCCGCATCTTACCCTCAGACAGAAACTATAAATACCCCAAGACCAGACGAATTTCGGGAGATATATTATATACGAGGTACGAAGACCAGAGAAACCTAAGGCCGAATTCAGACGAATAGGCAGCACAAGACACACCCGAACGAAGATACAAGAGCTATAAGAAGGTGCTGCATGTGTTTAATTCATTAAGTAGTTTTGTTTTATTGTGTTAGTAAACTTTAATTCATCAGGATTGGTGGCTTGTGTAATGTGACAACGGAAAGGTTGCACTCCCTTAAAACTGCTTTCCCATCAATTAAAGTTTATATGTTGATGTCTTTGGTTACTACTTATTAGTGCATTGATAACCTCTGTGTTTATTAGTGGCCTGCGCATTTGACTACGGAAGAGAATGTGACTCCCACGGTTGTTACTAAATTGATCACTTAGGAATAACTTTTAGACATAAGTAATCATTAAGGGTTTACTCGCCGTTAAGAATAGGACCAACGAGAAAGGGTTAACTACATACACTTCATATAAAACTATCAATAAAACAAGTGACAATCTACTTAATCATAAGGACAGATCTTCTTATTGTCTCAAGTATTTATCTGTGTACGTGTGTGCTATTCGCTGATTCGTTCCTATTTGTTTAGTTTATTATTTAATTGCAACCAAATCGTGCCAGTCTGTCAGGCTGAAACCCCCTTGCGTTAGATTAGGTTGTATAGCTAACTTAATATATTAAAATACTGATCAGAATAACGAGATAATACGTTCCACTCTTAGTGATCGACACTCTACTTACCACTATATTCATACTGACCGGGTACACTGCTCGTTAAGTGTGTGTGTTATTGATAAGTCGGCTAAATATAAATTTAAAACTTGAGTAGGCATTAATACTACTAAACCGCAACGACACATCGCACGCATCAAGTTTTTGGCGCCGTTGTCGGGGAGTGAATTGTTATTATCTGTTAATTTGATTAGTATTTTAATTAGGTTTTTAATTTTTTTTTATCTCACCGCTAATTCTGTTGTGTATTAGATTAATTTGCATTCATTGTATTATTTTGCATATTTTCTGTTTTTGTGTGCTATTTGTTTTCTTTGTGTTTATTTTCGTTTGTGTTTTTATTTGTTTTTATTTTTCGTATTTTTCGTATTCTGCTATCGTTGTACTGAGCTAAATCGAACGATACGGCGCATCTGATTTCTCAGATACGGCGTATTGCGTTTAATTTTTATAAAATACAACGCGTTTAATTAATTCGATACGACGCATCTTTTCTCCAAGATACGGCGTATCTGTTTTTAAGGAAAATTTTTTTCTAAACGTTAACGCCATACGACGCATCTGCTTTGGCAGATACGGCGTATCTATTATTTTAATTAAAAACAGTTTTCGAATTATTAAACAGATACGGCGCATCGATCTCTGTCGATACGGCGTATCTTCTGAATCAAAAATCTTATATTTTGAAACGTAACGAAAATACGGCGCATTAACTTTTGTTAATACGACGCATTTAATTTTAATAAGTATATCGATTTTTGATAATTAAAATTGATACGGCGCATTCTAATTCCTAAGCGGCGTATCTATTTTCTGATAAAAGTCTGATTTGATTTTAACGATTATAAGATACGGCGTATCCAACTTTTTGGATACGGCGCATCGTCTGCAGATATCAGTAACTTTAATTTTTCGTATTTCGTTTTCGTTGTTAATTTTCTGATATATTACTTTCTTGAGCATACCCTACTGATATTTTTGTGTTGATTTCAGGAAGTGCATGACCAGGAGTTCTACGAAGAACTTGATTCAACCTTTCGAAGATCCTGAACGAGTCTTTCGTTCGCTTAAAAGGCTTTTCAACACAAAAAGCTTTGATACTTCAAGTTCATTCGAGCTTGATTATTTTTCTGAAGAGAAAGAGGAAGAAGAAACAGAAACAATGGGCGAAAACACAACTATGGAGGAATACATGAACAAAACCCGTGCTGATTACACTTCAGGAGTTGCTAGACCAAAGTTTGATGATAAGTCAAAATTTGAATTGAAGGGTCAGTTTCTCAAGGAGCTAAGAGAGAATGCTTTCAGTGGATCGGAACATGAGGATGCTAATGAGCATGTTGAAAAGGTCCTCGAGATTGCGGATTTATTTACTTCAGAAGGAGTGACTGACGATCAAATCATGCTAAGAATCTTTCCACTCTCACTAAAAGGAGCTGCTAACAAGTGGCTAAGGAATGAACCTGCTAGTTCAATCACTACATGGGAAGATTTGAAGAACAAATTCCTGAAGAGATATTGTCCACCTGCTAAGAATGCTAAAAAGATGGAGGCCATCAACAGTTTCAAGCAAGAGCCTGATGAAACTCTTTATCAAGCTTGGGAACGATTTAAAGATTTACTGGTAAAATGTCCTCAACACTATCTAACCCCTATGCAGGAGATAATATTATTTTATCAAGGATTGGACGTGCCTACTAGACAAATCTTGGACGCTAAGGGAGCTGTGCCTCAAATGAGTGCAGCCAATGCTAGAAAAGCGATCCAAGAAGCTGCTGATCATTCTCAAAAGTGGCACGATGGGACCTCTACTAGATCTAGGAGCAGCACTAATTTTGACGGGATTGCTGCTATTCAAGCTCAATTGGATAAAATTAGTAGAGAGATGAAGAAGCGTGATGAAAAAGTGTATGCTGCCCAAGTTGGATGTGAAAAGTGCGAAGGACCTCACTACACTAAAGATTGCCCGAATAAGAATGAAAGTGAGACGTTTGAAGAAGCATATTACACCCAATTTGGACAACCATTCCGACCTTCAGGAAGATTTAGGGAAGCCACCCCGGGATTCTATCAAAAGAACAACTTTAATCCCGCTTATCAAGAAAGGAGGCAGACTTTAGATGACACTCTAAAGCAAATTATGGCCGATGCTGCTAAAAGACATGAAGAGAATACTGCTATGATCAAAGAAATCCGAGCTTCAACGGACACTACTACAAGAAATCAAGGAGCTTCGATCAAAGCATTGGAACAACAAATTGGTCAAATGAGCAAAGTTCTTCAAGAAAGAGGATATGGAAGTTTACCTAGCTCAACCGAAACCAACCCAAGAGATCATGTCAAGGCCATAAGCACCACTGAAGAAGTCACTCCTTACTTACCTAGAAGATCGATGAATGGTAATGATGGTGCAAGACCCGAATTTTTCTTTAATTCTTCAATCAGTTTAAGGAGACTACTAAAAGAAAAGACAAAGATTGAAGAAGAGATCAAGGCTACAATGAAAGAAGAGAGCTCTGCAACCGACTTACATGCCTTGCCTTATAAAGAAAAGGACCCAGGAAGTTTTACTTTGCCTTGTTCAATTAATAATATATCTTTCAATAATGTGTTAGCTGACTTAGGAGCTAGTGTTAGTGTTATGCCTCTTAAGACATTCGCTACCCTAGGACTAGGAAAATTAGCACCAACTAAATTACTTATTGAATTGGCTGATAAAACGGTAAAACGACCTGAAGGAATTGCTAATAATGTGCTAGTTAAGATTGAGAAGTTTATTTTCCCTGTAGACTTTGTTATATTAGATATGCCCGAGGATGTTAAGGTTCCTTTAATCCTTGGAAGACCTTTCTTGTCTACTGCCCATGCTAAGATTGATGTATTTAATAGAAAAATCTCGTTAAGGGTAGGAAATAATAAACTAGTCTATAAATGCCAAGATCCTGTTAAAAGCATAATTAGAGGTGTCTATGTGCTAGGATCAAGAGAGCGTATGGACCTCGATCTTGAAGCTAGACTTATGGGAGAAAAATTGATTCAAAACAACTCAACTAATCCTAATCATGAGAACTTTGAGGAATTTATTGACCTTAATGTACCTACCGAACTTAGACGCGATATTGTTAATGGTTCTGATGATGAGTGGTATGATTGCGTGGTAATTAACAAACGTAGGAGAATAGTTGAGAAAACAAATTTGAATAATGATGTGTTTATTGAACTACCACCCCACCTTGCCTATTTATGCCTATATGATAATAAGAATTTCCCGTCTATTATTTTGTCATCTCTGCCCGAAAGGGACAGAACTTTGTTTATACAGATATTGAAGAAGAACGGCGTGGAAATTAAAGACGAGCAAGGAGTGTTCAATATTACTGAATTGGCGATGAGGGAGCGCGATGTTTCCGACTCCTTCAATGATCGATATTAAAGAGCTGAACGTGAGTCTAACTTGAAGACTCTGGAATAAAGACAAGTGCTGACCGGGAGACAACCCGGAGAAATTTTTATTATTCTGTTTTTGTGTCGAGTCATTCAGGCCGCAGAGGATACGGCGCATCTCAATCCTGAGATGCGACGCATCTCCTGCACAGGTCATATCTTTATTTTTCTGCATTTTTTTTTATATTTCGACTTTAAAACTTTTTATCAGTTTATTTCAATGCGGCGCATCCCTGGTTAAGGATGCGGCGCATCTTCTATTCTGATCCGTAATTATTCCAGGCTCGATACGGCGTATCTTCTTCCATAAGATACGGCACATCGACTGACCTGATGATTTTCATTTTTAATTTTTAAGTTTTATTTTAACTAACTACTAATGTATTATGCAAGTTTGAACCTTTCTTAATTTAGGTGTGTTAAAGCCTTGGTGGTATTATAGATTCCTGCATTTCCTGTGGATACATCGATTATGAAGCTTAAACGTTCTAATCCACAAGAAAGATGATTTTTGCTCTTATACAAATGGAGGATCATACCGAGCAAATCTCAGGGGAGTTTTTCTGTTCTAATTCTTTTATTTTCCAGTTTTTAACCTTTTATACAAACAACGAGGACGTTGTTTAACTTAAGTGGGGGGATTGGAGAATTAGAACACTTAACACTTACTTTTCCTGAACTTTTCAAAATATGCTTAAAATGCGCTTAATATATAAAAATTTAAAATTTTTTAGCATGTTTTTGGTTAAAGTCTAAGTTGCATAGCTGCACACATGACGTTATTTTCAAAAATTGTGATTTTTTTCAAAACTCACAAATCTATGAGTGTGCCGGTGACTTGTAAATTTTAGAACTTGGCTTGTATACTATTCGAGACCACCATAATAAGTATTATTTATATAATTGAAATGACTTGTCTAAATTGGTAAAATTTCTAGGATTACACCCAAATAGCCTATTATATGTTATGTGTTATTAACTAACTACACTGGTTAGTTAACCCACGTAAAAACCCTTTTGTTACTCTCATTTTTAGAGTAAGATACCCCTAGAAAAACACTCAGAGCCATTCCTTTCGTTTCTTACACCTTTGTTAAAATGTTTCGTTACACCCTTACACCTTAGCCTACCCTATAGATTAAAATTCGTGGTTGGTTAATTGCTTTAGGCAAAGTGTGTTTCCTTACATTACCTGTGTTCGCGTGCGTAATTCATTATATATGGTTAGGTCGGGAAATTGCACAATGCAATTGGAGTGAAAGTAAATATTGTATATCTTTGAGTTTATTTTTCGTGTGTTTACTACTTTCACTATTACCGTTATTTCTGAAGTCATGAAAAGTATGGAAAAATTATCCAGAATTATCATTATAGTGATGTGGTGAAATTTTACACATCTATGTTTATGTTAGTAGTCTTAAAAAAAAAAAAAAAAAAAAAAAAAAAAAGTTGGATGTTTGTTTTAAACCAACTTATGTAAAGTTTTGTATTAAGTGGTCGATATCACCACTAGTTGTTGTATATTATATCTATGGATTGAATGGGAGTTGGCAGTTATGGGAACGCCAACTAAGGTTTATTCTTTGATTAAGATCTTGTTGAGTATAATTCGTGTCTTCCTAAAGCGTGTGTTTCAAGTGTTAAAGCGTGAGTTATTCTATGATATGAGTCTTATTCATGGGATGGTTGGGATAGTGATTAACCACACTTAGGATTTTAATTTATCTGTTTTGTTTATTTTTCATTTTACACCAATTTATATCCCAAATATTATCCATACCCTGTATTATTCTTGATCCAAGCCTTTGATTTATTGAGATTAGGGATTTGAGCAATCTTAAGTATCGTAGTCGTGGATTCGGCTATGTATTTATGATTTTGTCGCCCTTTTTGATATAATATTATTGGTGAAGATTACTTGGTCCTATCTTTAGCATATTCGAGTTAAGGATTTGAGCAATTGCAAGTATCGTGTTCGTGGATTCGATCATGTATTTGTGATTTTGTCGCCTTTTCTGGAATTTGAGATCGATAGAGATTAAGGAGAATAATTAACCCTTAAGCCTAAAAACCCTTTTTACCGCTTTAGACTTGTTATTCCTTAGCTTTAGTGGGGGAGATGTGTATACTTGCCAAGCTTATGATAGAATATTTGTCACGACTGGACAGTTAAACGATTAGATTTGCTTTTATCAGAATATTTTATTTTACTTCTAATTCGTTAAGTGTTTGGTTGTGTCATTATGACAAAAATGAATACATGCTTAAATATAAAAATAAATCCTAATATTCTTTAGGGTACATTTTCATAAGATTAAATCTAAGGTTTACTTGGGGACAAGTAAAGTTCAAGTGGGGGGATATTTGATGAACTCAAATAAGTACATTTTATTACTATCATTTATCCTATTTATTTGACTTGTTTTATTATATATATCTGTAAGAATTGATACTTAATCGTTTACTTTTGTAATTCTCAGGTAAAAACAAGCATTTGGTAAAACTTGGCGATTTTGGACTAATTATGGAGCAAAACATGCAAGAAGTTAAGAGTCTACTGAAATGTACACGATCAAGACAATCTGCTCCAGATGCGCCGCATCTCACTTATTACATACGGCGCATCACTATCAAGATTTCACCAGATATGATCCAAGATACAAGAGGATATGCGTCGCATCTATTTATGGAGTTACGCCGCATCTTCTGGCGGTGTACGAATATTCCTGAATATATTAATCTTGGACCCCACGCGAAGTTAAGTCAATGCGCCGCATCTACTTACTAGATGCGCCGCATCTTACCCTTAGACAGAAACTATAAATACCCCAAGACCAGACGAATTTCGGGAGATATATTATATACGAGGTACGAAGACCAGAGAAACTTAAGGCCGAATTCAGACGAATAGGCAGCACAAGACACACCCGAACGAAGATACAAGAGCTGTAAGAAGGTGCTGCATGTGTTTAATTCATTAAGTAGTTTTGTTTTATTGTGTTAGTAAACTTTAATTCATCAGGATTGATGGCTTGTGTAATGTGACAACGGAAAGGTTGCACTCCCTTAAAACTGCTTTCCCATCAATTAAAGTTTATATGTTGATGTCTTTGGTTACTACTTATTAGTGCATTGATAACCTCTGTGTTTATTAGTGGCCTGCGCATTTGACTACGGAAGAGAATGTGGCTCCCACGGTTGTTACTAAATTGATCACTTAGGAATAACTTTTAGACATAAGTAATCATTAAGGTTACTCGCGATAAGATAGGACCAATGAGAAAGGGTTAACTACATACACTTCATATAAAACTATCAATAAAACAAGTGACAATCTACTTAATCATAAGGACAGATCTTCTTATTGTCTCAAGTATTTATCTGTGTACGTGTGTGCTATTCGCTGATTCGTGCCTATTTGTTTAGTTTATTATTTAATTGCAACCAAATCGTGCCAGTCTCTCAGGCTGAAACCCCCTTGCGTTAGATTAGGTTGTATAGCTAACTTAATATATTAAAATACTGATTAGAATAACGAGATAATACGTTCCACTCTTAGTGATCGACACTCTACTTACCACTATATTCATACTGACCGGGTACACTGCTCGTTAAGTGTGTGTGTTATTGATAAGTCGGCTAAATATAAATTTAAAACTTGAGTAGGCATTAATACTGCTAAACCGCAACGACACATCGCACGCATCAACATACATATTAGTAATTGTTTGAGTCAAATGCTTGTATCGAGTCATAATGATATTTTGCAGGATTTCCAGGAAATAAGGATTGAGTTTTTCCAGAAATTTTCCGGAAACTTAACATGAAAAATCTGTCAAATCACTTCTGACGGCGTCAGGAACAGTTTTCTGGAATTTTTTTTTGAAAGTTTTGTTTTTCTTCCGGAATCATAAAATGCTTTATTAAATCTCTAACTTATAAACTCCAGGAATCTGCAAAATAATCATTCCACAAGCATTATATCCTTATACAGATTTATCCCGCCGATGTTATGCAGGTTTTCGTGTTTGTTTTCTCAGGTTTAACAGGTTATTTTGGACAAGGAGATGTATGTGGAATCTAGCTTTTGGCGCTGCTTTAATCTTGAAGCTTCAACATTACCTTGGAAGAATATCTAACCATGTTACCTCTTTATCCACCGAGCGAATCAGGGGAGTATTTGATTTCATTCTTTTACCTTATTTACTTTTACATCTTGTTATTTGAACATTGGGGACAATGTTCATCTTAAGTGTAAGGGGGGTAAAGTACGATACCTTAGAGAATACTATTACGCTTGATTTTTCGTTTGTTTAATGGTAGATGTGTAATAAAACTGAGAGAAATACCTGTTAAGGCAATTTTAGTGCCAAATTTAAAATTTTTTACAACATATAGGAGTGAAACTTTGGTCTTAATGAGCGTCTCACGGATAGGAGTTATATGACTAGCACAAAACCGTACCACTAAAAAATTTTCCACCCCCAAATATGTGAGGTTCGCCCCTAGAATTGGTAGGAAAAGCATTTATGCTATGATGTGTGTACCGGTAGCACTTAGATTCTAGAACTTGCGTTAGGACTATTCCGAGGCCACAAGTGAGACTACATTCGTGTAGTTAGATTTACTACATGATAAGAGGCATTAGGATTAACCCATTGTTTTACACCTGTGTTTTTGTTATAATTACATTGGCTACATTGGTCAAGTAATTCTCCCACACCCTTTGCGTTGTACTCATTTTTAGTACACGATACCCCTAGTACACCCCTCAGAGCCTATCTTTTCGTTTCTAACTTTAAGCATTTTACTTAAAGTAAGAATTTGTTTACACCCCACTTAAATGTACACCCAAATCGCCTTAGCCTACCTTGTATGCACTCATTTTTAGTGCATTATTGTGACAACATTTGTTTAAACCCCAAGTTAATTATCTAATTGATTACATGGTTGCTAAGTCGAGTCATATCCTTGTACATATTGTTTTTGGACGATTGGGACTCATGGGTAAAGTAATAGTGTAATGGAGTAATGGGGAAGAACAACATTATTACCCCCATATGTGCTAAATATTTTAAAAGTACTCCAAGTGTTTCGATTATCTTAATTCGAGTCATTAGAATAGTCAATTGTAAAGTTATGTAAAAGTTCAAGTGTAAGGGGGATACAACCCCCCTACGATGTATTATTTTGGATGGTAGGGCAAGAGTGTATTCAATAAAAAAAAAAAAAAAAAAGAAAAAAAAAGTAGAAAAAACATACGGACTACCATCCCGTTTCATTTTATGTTTATTTTATCTTTTTGTTATTATTTTTTTTAGCTTAAGTCGAGTTTAGTCTTGGCTTAGCAACGCCATATTGTACATGTAATTAATCAAGATCTTTAACTCGCCACCAGTAAAATATCCTTTATCCAACAAAACTGTGTTTATCATATCCCTACACCTAACGTTATAACCCGTTTAAAAGCCCTCTTTGATAGTTTATCTTAGGTGCTTACGCCTAGTGGAGGAGGTTTTTGATCCTTTCCCAAGCCTATGGTAATCTATTTGCTATGACAGGTAGTGAGAGATATTATTCATTTTCATTTATGAGATACACTTTTATGACACCTGAGAGATGTGAGTATCTAAACACTACTTGTGAGGTGCTAATCTGTAATCTCCGTGCTTATTATGATTAAAGTGGAACGACTATTTGTTGTAATTACTTTTATATTAGCGTTAAATGACCCCTAACTTGTATTTTGATTAGAATAAAAGCGCATTTGCTTGAGGACAAGCAAATCTCAAGTGTAAGGGTATTTGATGAAGCGAAAAGTGTACCGCTTTTAGGGGTCATTTAAGCCCTAAATCGTATTTATTTGATCAAATATTGCCCTAAATCGTTCCTTTTGTCATTTTAGGTACTTTGGAGAAGAAATCTGGAAAAGGAAGCATTTTGGACGTTTTTGGAGCATAAAAGTGAAGAAAACGACAAAGTCTTAAAATCGGCTGGAAAAGTACCTGTGACGGCGTCAAGCACCATTGTGACGCCGTCAACCCTTGACGCGCCAGAGAGGATTTTGGATGATTAAAAGGGGACGGCGTCAAGAAGGCCATCAAGAAACCCTAACCGCGGCGAGGTGACGGCGTCAGCTCTATAACGTGACGCCGTCAGATCTGATTTTCTATATATATTCTCATAATTTTTAGTCATTAGTGTGCAACTTTGTGAGGAGAAACCCTAAGACGATTTTTCTGCTACTTTTAAGGGTTTTATACCCTTGGATCTCCCATGTTCAATTGAAGATAAGTAATCAATTAATCATTCAATATGTCTATGTGTTGTTTGATTATATCTTGTTCTTGTCTTTTATTTAACATGCTAGGCTAGATTTATCTTGTGTTTGCTTAGATCTAATGAAACCTAACTATTGATTATTGGTTGTTGGTGTGTTATTAATTGTATTGGATGATTGTTTATCGATGTTAGGCTTAAGAAAACTGGCTAACCTCCTATACGGTAACTTGCTTGAACGTCTTAAGAAACATGAACCAATGCGTACTAAGGTTTTTATGGTTGTATTTAATGCATGAGCGAATTCTAGTGATCCCATGTTAGGAGTTTCTTAGCCGGCTCGACATAGGAGTGAAGTAGGAGCTTGTAGAGTTGGGGAAGTACGTACGCCACCCCACGATTGGTATTAAGGAATACACCCGTCATCCACGCAATTAATACACACTAATCAACCGGTAAAAGATAGTTAGGGAGTAAGGAAATCTAAGTAAACACATTTCTCTCCATATAAGTTCCACAACCTTTTTATTTTCAGTTATTTTATTTTATTTGCAATTGTAGTTATTTGGGTTAGTTGACTAGCAACTAATTCCGCCCACTCCTTCAAACCCGAGATTTTACTTGCTTTTATAAAAATATAAAAAAAATATACAAAAAGAATCTTCCCTCACCCTTAGACCTATTAGAGTAGTTTTTCAATCCTAACGAAACTATTCCCCTAGAGAACGATCAATCCCCCGGTACTTGCCACTACACTATACTACATCGGTCAGGTACACTGCCTGGTGGGGATTGCAAGCCTCTTGAGATCCCTCGAGAGGTAAAACCTGTTGTAAGGTCGCAAAACCACGCATCAAAGCTCTCACTTGGGGGCAAACCACTATCATTTTTAATATGTTAGTGAGACTGGAATCTGTCAACGCATTGCGTGTCATTATGTTTAGTGCAATATTCCGAACTGTGATATAGCTGATTTCTTCTTATTTAGCTTGTGTTCAACGGATTATAACTTTAAACGCTATGGATTCACTCAACCTTTGTGTTGACTTTTAGCATGTTTGTCTCAGGTGATTAAAAGGCTAAACTTGGCACGGAGTGGCGGTGGACTTTCTTATAAAAGAGTGTCCATTTTGTTATCATTCAAATGAATATTGTATCTTTTATAACGTATCTCAAAACCTCCCACTGGGACCTCTATATGTAAACTCTGATTTAAATAAATGAATGATAACAATTTGATTAAAATGTCTCTTTTCGATTCGTTTTCTATTCTCATGACTGTGAACCTTGAAGTAGCACCCCAAACTTATATTTCCGCTGCGAATATCAAAAACGGGGATGTTACAGAGTGGTATCAGAGCTCATGGTTATAGAGAACCAAATGTTTTCAAACATTGGACTATAACCGTTTTCCACAAAAACTTAACCAAAGTCCTCCGTGCCACGACGCTACTGAAACGTTATTTGTGCGTAATTTATTATTAATCGTTTAAGCTGCATAATGAAATATTTATAACTATCGAGTGGTTACAGATCATGATTTCCCCTATCCAATCTATCCCTCTCATGTCCAGACTCGGACATCAAGATAGTACCGTACTTAGTACCTTACCTATTAGGATTATTTAATATTAGACCTCGCACTTTTAATACTCCCACACACTTGAATATTTTATTTTCATTTTTCCTTCTTTACTGTTATTAATTTCTTATAATAATTACTTATAATTATTATTTGAAAATTACTACAGTATCATGTCTCCCGAAACCCCTAACATGAACGAAACTACCCCAAAACCCCTCCCATTATCACCTACTCATTCGTAACCACGTCAGAAACTTAAGGAAGAAACTGAATCTCATGAAAAGTTTATTGGTTGTCCAACAGCAATTGAGGTTGGACAAAATACACACCAAGAAACAATTCAGGAAGATGAAGGGCCAAACTCTCCGTTACCTGACAATCCAAAATCCCCAATACCAGACAACCCAGATGATGAGTCTTCATCTAATTCCCCCGACTTTAGTTTAAACCCTACTGAATCAATATGGAACCTTCTTTATCAACAAGCCAACACTCTCGACACTCACACTAAACAGTTGGAAGGATTACAACCATTACGTTTTGAATGGTACGACCGTAACATTGACACTCTGTTTAAGAAGAGAGCACTGTGAAATACATGGTAGAGTGGAATACATTGAAAGAACTTTGTGGATAGCCAGCGAAACGGCAAGAAACCAGGATCAGAAGATTTTCGCCTTAGAAGCCATATTGGACAATCAATTGAGGATATACCAGGAACTTCAGGAACGCTTCTTAGAAATGGAAATTGCACAACTGAAACTTGAGACTGAAATTAAGCATCTACGTCAAGGACGTAACTGATCTTAAAGTCACATGTATCGTTGTTGTAAACCAAATAGTATTTGGTTAGTATTTCCTGTATTATCTAAATAAGTCTGAAATTTTCAGATTTGTAATCAACTTATAAATCTATAACAATCCACTTTTATTATATATTTTCTGTTGTGAACAAACTCATTTAATTATGTCTTACTATGATGTTGTGCATACATGTAATGACTACCCGTGACCCTATAAAAACTCACCATTTATTACTTTCTCTAGCAGAAAAATTACTCCACACAAACCAAACTATACCTTCCCTACCTCAGAACCTAGAAAACCAACCAACTTGGAGCATAGCAATTGACAGAAACTAGGACCATTATTGACAACAAAGGACCAAGCACTTATAAGAGAGATAGAAAATCCTTAACCAACTACATGCATCATTAATAAAAGACCTTGTATTAATTGTTTTATAAAAACAATCAATCAAGTTATTGATATCATGTTATCTTAACCAGACATTACCTAAGATTATTATGATTCCATAACTAGGCTATAACCATAGAACCCTCTAAGATAAATTTCGGAAGAAAACTTGATGAATGAAGAGAAAGTTGCTGAACTTCGACTTTTGAAAAATGAATTGTTATTCCTTAGCAGTTTTATACCAAGAGTTAATCATTTATTTACGATAATAATCAGACGCATCGTAATTTATTGATTCTCAAATTGGATATAACTTCGCATTATGACCACGTGTTAGTATTAATATGAAATTGTTCTAACATGGTCATTACGGGAATTCTGAATTTCATGTTTCTTATAGGAAGTCAGCATGAAAAATACCAACATTCCATTAATGACTCCTGAAGATATCCAAAAGTTGGTAATCAACCTCATTGCAGCAGTACTTGAAGTGACTACAGTAGCTCACCTGAGTAGTAACAATATGGCCATAGGAGAAAAGAAGGCGGCTGTGTCTTGTAAACATACCCCTGAAAGTTTCACAGGATATAGGCCAGCTCACCATAAAGGCCCAGACAGAACAATTAAACCTAACATCAAGCGTGCCCTAGGAATTAAGCATAGTGTTACATTTAAGAAAAATAACCAAAAGCGAAAACTCAATGAAAGAAAAACCTTCACCCCCACCTACTACCACCACCAACCAGGAACCAAACAGGAAACCAGTAAAGGCTGCATCACCACACTTGCTAACAAAAATGGTTATCTTGGAAAGTTACCTCCATGTCAAAAATGCAAGTTGCATCACAATGGATATTGTTTTGTCAAGTGTGGAAAATGCCAGAAAACGGGTCACCAGACAAGAGACTGCAGAGCCATGGATAAAAAGGAACAACCATCGGTTGTAGTATGCCACGGATGTGGTGGAAGTGGACATTACAAGAATCAGTGCCCAAACTTCAACCCAAATTGGAAAGACAAGACTGGTGCCAAGAAATAAGAACACGAGTAGACCCCAGGATGACATCTATGGAAAAGATGGTATTCTGTAGTAGATGAATAAACCGTAGTTTAAAACTTCCTAAAATATATTTCATCTTGTACTCTACCTTAGTTACGATGAACGTAACCTAAGTGTAACAACTACTCTTCTACTATATGAATTTCTACCTTATAATATTTCCATATACGTCTAACCTCGGTTTCTGTTTCATTTACTCTGTTCATAGGTATTATGTAGTCATCCACAGTTATGCCATTAGGAGTTAAGTTAATATTATTCCGGACTGAACTATAGAAAATTTCCATTCTGTAGGATTCCCCCCCCCCCCAACCCTAAGATATGTTTTGAGGATTTCCTAGTATCACCCTAGAACTTCCTGACCTAGCACTATAGAATGACCTAGAAATTTTCTTACTCTTTTTAAAACTAAATTATGTTGTTATTATACAAAAACAACACGTTGAACGCCATCTAAAACTTTTGAAAAATATAAAAATACCATAGTAACTGGACTAAATATCACATCATTCGGTCTTCAATTATACATAGCTTAATCAACTATGTTTAATTAGGGAAGAATCATATCATAATTAGAACAGTTATCTTCTCAGATTTTCTAATAACAATTTTCATTCAAAAACAAAATATTTAAGCAAACTTAAATATTCTTAAAACATCACATTTTGATTTAACATAATGGCTACATTTATTTTAAAATTACATCTATGGTAAGAAACTGACAAAAGTACGAGTAGGAAACCCTAGGAACACACAAAGACTTTATGGAACACATAGATAGTACAAATTTATTTAGAACCTATGAAAATTCATACATAGCGAGATAACTAGCATCGGAAGTACTAGTATTACAATGACTCCTAGGTAGGGTAGAGAATCACTAAAGGGTTGACCCGCCATAGCAACAAAGACTCCCATCAACACCATAATAGCGAGAGTAATCACAGGATGAGTCATTTTGATTACCCTGTGTAATAGATACCAACGAAACATTAGGCACGAGACCAAACCTAGATCTTAAACA
The DNA here is from genome assembly GCA_021014915.2 of Artemisia tridentata subsp. tridentata. Lineage (NCBI taxonomy): Eukaryota > Viridiplantae > Streptophyta > Magnoliopsida > Asterales > Asteraceae > Artemisia > Artemisia tridentata. The sequence goes on from CP139501.1 coordinate 285,123,851, forward strand.
CGGAGACAAATAAGTTTTAATTAAGGATAATATAGAAATAGCAAAAGACCATTACCCCCATAATTTGTCAACACCGATAGCAAGAAGCCCGAACGGCATAAGAGTCGTAACAACATAAACCATGAACTCGTAGTCATCCTTAGGAACATACTTCAAATAGATAATTCCGAGAACGATATGAACGATTGCTAGGAATGTAATAAGGTGTGGCATTTTGAGGTTTTGATGAAAGAATTTAGTAATGAAAGAATGAGGATTAAAAATGGGGTATTTAAAGGAGAAAACTAGCCGTTACACGACCGTTAAAAGTTACTGTTCATAGCCGTTAATTCACTGTTCATAGACGTTATGAATATGACCGTTGGAAACTCTATTCACAACATTTAGATTTATTAGGTGGCAAAACATTCGAATTTATTTCATCTAGTAGGAATAAAACTGACCGAACTGCGTTCCCTTAGGTATCAAATGGAAATTCCTAGACGACCCTTTTAGTTAAAAGATATAAATAAGGACTAGTAGTGAGACGATATTATTTGATTTAAAGAACATAAGAATAAGATAATATTATATATAATATTATTTTTAAACTTGAGGCATTTTAAGCATATTAAACTTGAATCTCAAATTAAATCGTTGTACGATTAACCATTCTCATATTCCCTATCTGAATAGGCTAGAAATCTAAGCCTAACTCTCTCTATACTTCATTTTTCCCAACCTCTCAACCAACATAGATTGAATATCGGGACGAGATTCCCTCTACGGGGGGAAATTGTAACCACTGTGAAAATCCCACACTATAATAAACTATCTCTCAGAATACTTATCCTTTTTCTACGTGTAATTTTTTATTTTATTTTATTTTATTTGTTACCTGATTATGACTATTATCTTATGTAACGTAGATCACATCCTCGATAAACGTGCTCACATGCAACCCAACCTCAACGTACTTAATGTTTATTCTATATAAATATTTTCATATAAAACCTTAGGATATCTCATTTGCCACTTTACGTTAATTCGTCAACGTACGTATAAACTAAACGTTCATTATCAAATAGAGTTCTATAAAACCCTAAACTATCATAACAACATATGTAAGTAACAAAACCCTAAAAATACTAAAGTACAACTCATTCAACTAAGGTACAAGCATCTAAAGCATAAACACCCTAATTCCATTTTAACTCCCGATAAAACCCTAATTTCATAAAACTATGATTTTATGAACTAAACCTTAATTTATTTATACAAGATTTTCACAAAATATTAATATACAAATCATTTAAGCCAAGATACAAGTCAATTATGCATAAAAAAAACCATATATTAATAAAAACCCTAATAAAACCCTAAATATATTTATTTTAAAGCACAATTTACAAGTCTTTCATACATAAGCCTTAAAATTTAATTTTTCCTAAACTCAATAAATATAAGTACAAGTCTCTAAACCTAGTGTACAAGTGCCTAATGCACAAAACCTTAAAATCTCATTTAAATACTTTAAAACCTTAATAAAAGTTATATAAAATTTATATAACTTAAGTAAATATTAAAAATGTATTTTTCTTATTTTCTAAAAACCCAGTACAACACTTCTAAGCCTAAAGTACAATCCCCTAAAGCACAAAATGAATTCCTTTTTATTTTTCTAGAACTCGACATATGTAAATATATTTAGAAAACCTAGAAAATCATTTCTAATTAACAAACAAACCTTAGAACCCTAACTATCACCCTAACCCCAGAGTACCACATGACCAAGCTTAATGTACAACCTAACAAAGCACCATTCGAACCAAACATTCCCATTTTCCTCTATCTAGTTCGAAATCAACATGAAACAAACCAAACCTTTACTTTTCAAACCCTAAAACCACACATATGTTAAACCCTAAATACCTCCACATCATCCCTCTTCTAGAACTAGCACACTTGTATGGAAGGGGATCTTCCACACCATTTCCCTCCCCCTCCAACCATGTGGCGCCCTAAATGAGGAAACACATCATCCTTGTCCTCCAAACACACCCCAAAGAAACCCTAGAAGCTTTTAGAAACCCTAATCTTCCCTTCCTATAAATATTCGATCACTACACCCCATATATCCCTCAAACCACTCGACACCACCACCACAATCCACACACACCATCATTATTGATCCCACAGCCCTTATACAAGTTTAAGAATACCCTAGGAAGCCAAGAAGGAAGGAAGAAATCCTTGTGTTCCATTTCAAAGTTCTATACGCCACAATCTTGCCCTATTCGAACTAATATAAGCTAGGTAAGTTCTTAACTCTTCTCATTACTTTACAAGTACTCTAAATACTCTTAAATACACCAATCAATAACCTCTAATAATAGTCTAACACAAAAACTAAAAATTTCATTTTCTTTCTTTTCTTTTGTTTTTGTTCAAACTAAAACAAACACCCATAATTTTTTTTTTATTATTATTATTTTTTTTAATATATAAACCAAAAATTGAAAAAACATGTTAAAAACTAATCTAGAAATGTTGTACATACTGTAAATATGCTAAGATCTCTAGTTCATAAGTTCGAGCACTAAAAATCATTTTATTTTCTTTCTTTTGTTCCTGTCGCAAACCCACAACAGACCCTCAACATTCGACCTAAAATTTGACTATCAAATGAACTCCAAAAATTCTGAATTTTTGTCATGTTAAAGACCACATAGCTATCTAATTTTAGAAAGAAGAACATTGAAAAACGATAAACATATCACAAAGTTATCGAGCCTTAAAACTGCCCCTATCGCTAGACTGAAAACCAAACCATTTTAATTATTTTCAGTTTTATCAAATTTATATCTCATTCGACCCAACTTTGGACATAATTTTCGACCCCTAAATGATCTCAATAAAATCTGAAATTTTGTCAAGTTAGAGATCACCTAGCTGTCTAAATATAGGAAGAAGAATTTCGTAAAAAGGATTAATGGTTATAAAGTTATTCGGATCCAAAGTTTGCGCTATCGCTAGAACTAAAACCATTTTTCCAGTTCTTGTCAAATTCTTGTTCTACTCGACCAACTTTGAGAATTTATTTCAACCCTTAAATGATCTTCAAAAATTACGAAACTTGGTCATAATAGAGACCACCTAGCTAGCTTCGTGTGGGATAAAGAATAAAGAAAAATCGTGCCCTCGCCTCGCTTATATTGGTATCCAAAAAATGTTGGTCGCAACTATTTATTTCGTAACATATAAATTCTTTTTTTTTTCTCGAAATTAATAAGCTTCAAAATGTAAACCCATAAGCTATGAATAAGTTGTTTAATAACTTATAAAAAGATCATGACGAATCGTGCTCTTTTCGAAATTTTAAAACACGTTTTAAATAAATAAGGACGTCGGGTGTAACGAACAAAAAGCTTAGGGGGTATTTAATGTCGAGACTCTAACTAGATTTTATACCAAGGACTTAAATTGTTGTCGACTTACATTTCAGGGGTAGAAAGTGTCATTTTTGAAACTATAGGGTAGAAACTATCATTTGACCAAAGTTCAGGGGTAAAAGTTGTAATTTTGTAAAAGTTCAAGGGTTAGAATTGTTATTTTATGAAAGTTCAAGGGCATAAACTGTCAATATATAAAACTTTAGGGGAAAAAACTTAACATTTTATAATTATTAATATTATTATTATTGTTATTTCCGATTTAATAGAAATTAATAAACGTAATACGTTTAATTCGATAATTAACGAACGAGATATGTATATTTAACGAACAAACGGAACGAGAACATAAAAATGAAGAAATAAGATAAAATCTTATCCAACTTTTGAAGAGACTTCATGTTGTCTCGAATTTAACATTTAACCGATAACCAGAACGTTACGAAACGAATAATAAAACTTATATATATTCAGAAACGTTTACTGAAACTTGACATAACGAACCAGGTTGCGTGCCGGAGACGTTTATCAACTCTGTATAACTTTGTTTTCCATCCAGACTGTCAAGGTGAGTTCGTAGTCCCACTTTTTATTATGTTTTCCAAACTTGTGGGGAGATACATGCTACTAAATCGAACACAAGTATTTTTCTGATTGTTATTGCACTAAGTTAACGTTTGCCTATTTGTATCATTATTTATTTAAAAAGTCCCTCGTATCATGCACCATTAGTCCCCTGCTGGGGGAGCGCGAATATAATGAATAGATCTATTGGCCTGACGACCCATTTGTACTAATCGGATGGATATCTTTGTGGTAGCCGGTTAGGCAGATGTATTATATTTGAAATCTAAGAGGAGTTTTTGGCAAGCTCTCACTTGGGGGCAAACTACTATCATTTTTAATATGTTAGTAGACTGGAATCTGTCAACGCATTGCGTGTCATGAGGTTTAGTGCAATATTCCGAACTGTGATATAACTGATTTCTTCTTATTTAGCTTGTGTTCAACGGATTATAACTTTAAACGCTATGGATTCACTCCACCTTTGTGTTGACTTTTAGCATGTTTATCTCAGGTAATTAAAAGGCTGAACTTGGCACGGAGTGGCGGTGGACTTTCTTATAAAAGAGTGTCCATTATGTTATCATTCAAATGAATATTGTATCTTTTATAACGTATCTCGAAACCTCCTGCAGGGACCTCTATATGTAAACTCTGATTTAAATAAATGAATGATAACAATTTGATTAAAATGTCTCTTTTCGAGTCGTTTTCTATTCTCATGACAGTGAACCTTGAAGTAGCACCCCAAACTTATATTTCCGCTGCGAATATAGAAAACGGGGGTGTTACATACAACATATTTTAGATGCTTTATGTGGAGAGGGGTCTACTACTGCCTCAGATCTTTTAAAGGCCATCACCTCAGTCGTTAATTTGTGGTTAGCGAGAAGGTGTCCGACTATTTTGGCGGAGTTTGTTGCTTCTGCTCCTCTCACGCCCCTCCTTAAACCAGATAACGTGATTCGGCCTATTGCAGTCGGTACTATATGGAGACGTTTGGTTTCCAAGGTTGCTATGAAAGGTGTGGGTAAAGAAATGTCAAAGTACCTTAATGATTTTCAGTTTGGAGTCAGAGTGTCGGGTGGCGCTGAGGCTATTTTACATAGCGTCAATAGGGTGTTGAATGAATATCACAATGATGGGTCTCTTGCAATGCTTATTGTGGACTTCTCGAATGCTTTTAACCTTGTGGATAGATCGGCATTACTTCATGAGGTTAGGGTGAGGTGTCCCTCCATATCTTTGTGGGTTGATTTCTTATATGGGCAGGCAGCGAGATTGTATATAGGAGACACACATATATGGTCTGCCACTGGAGTGCAGCAAGGTGGCCCATTGGGACCTCTTCTTTTTGCTCTTGTATTACACCGACTAGTACATAAGATCAGAGACAGTTGCAACCTTCTCCTTCATGCTTGGTATCTTGATAATGGGACCGTTATTGGAGACTCAGAAGAGGTGGCCAGGGCGTTAGACATTATAAGAGTAAGTGGTCCAGGTTTGGGTCTTGAACTTAATATCAAGAAAACAGAGATATTTTGGCCCTCGTGTAATGGTGTAAAGCTTCGTGAGGGTTTATTTCCTGTCGATATTCGGAGGCCGTCATTGGGTGTAAAGCTTCTTGGGGGAGTTGTTAGTCGAGACGCTAATTTTATCAGTGGGTTGGCTATGAGGAGAGCCGCGAATGCTGTTGATTTGATGAGTCTTCTTCCACAGTTACATGACCCGCATAGTGAGCTCATTTTGCTTCGATCATGTATGGGTATTGCTAAACTCTTTTTTGGTTTAAGGACTTGTCAACCTGTACACATGGAGGATGCAGTTTTGTTCTTTGACAAAGGATTGCGTGAGTCGATCAAGAACATAGTGGTTTGTGGAGGACCTTTCTTTGGAGACTTACAGTGGTAGATTTCTTCTTTTCCCATTCGATTGGGTGGTTTGGGTTTGTACTCGGCAAAAGTGGTTTCCTCTTATGCTTTTGTGGCATCGAGGGCCCAATCTTGGGTGCTATAAGACCACATCTTACGTGATAGTGGCATATGTGGTATGGATATTGATTATGGTTCTACTCTGGATTGTCTTCGTGATACGATTCCAAGCTTTGATTTTAGTGATTTCACTAATAAGGACACCGTCCCTTCTAAAGCCCAACAAACACTGGCGAGTGCCCTTTTTAGTGAAATGGTCAAGGATATAGAAGTTCACTTTGACATGACTGTGATACAGAAAGCTGTTTTTTAGTGTCTACGTATACCACATGCTCAGGATTTGCTACTAGCTATCCCCATAGACGGGCTAGGTCAACATATGTCACCGGTGGTATATCGTACTATCCTTAAGTATCGCTTTATGATTCCATTATTTTCGGTTGATGAGATATGCCCTGTTTGCTGCAAGGCATGTTTGGATTCCTTTGGGGAATATGCGGTTCATTGTAAAAAGCTCCTGGGCTTCAAGTACAGACATGATTTTCTTAGAGACATCCTTTTTTATGTATGTAGGCATGCCGGGATCTCCGCCAAGAAAGAAGCGCCTGTGAACTTTTTGATGGACCCGTCGGATGGAAGATCTACATTGAGACCGGCTGACATTTTGGTTTTTGGATGAGTTGGGGGGAAACATGCTTGTGTGGATCTGACCGGGGTTTCTTCTCTCGTGGGGTTGAGTAGTCGGGGTTTTACAACTAGACATGGCGCTTTGAAATCTGCCTTGTGCAAAGTGACAAAACACGATGTTGATATAAATAATGCCTAAAAACATTATTAATACTTCTTGATATCTCTATGTTTTGATGATCACAAAACGTAAACTCATTAAACATAAACTTATTAAGTAAACAAGTATTTAGTTGAAAATATTCATTTCTACAACTTAATCACTTAAGGTATGAATAAACAAATGCCTAATGCATTGTATGATCAAAGGAACTTTTTCTTAAATCACTAAATTTTTTATAAAATGTCACAAACATTTTATATCTTTTAGAAAAACATTTTTGGTATTAAATAAATATGTTTAATCTAGTATAAACTTATGAATTCAAATTTTCAACCAAAAATGGCAAAAATGTTCCAAAAAAACCTTCCCCACAAAAAGACAAATATGAGCAACGTTCAGGAAGGGCGGCCCCCTTAATTATACTAGGCGGTCCCCTTAATTTTAAGGGGGCCGACCACCTATTTAAGGGGACCGCCCCGCTCCTCTAGGCTATCGGATTTTGCCTATAAATACTGGACTTTCCCTGGACTTTTACCTCACCTCTTGCACCCCAAACTTTCAGTTCTATTTCTCTCCTTATATCTTCCTAAATCCTTTGATCATACAATCTTAAGCTTTTGTTTCCAAGTGATCCAAGCTTCAATCATCCAAGTGCAAAGAGAAGAATACTTCTATCAATCAAGACTAGAAGTATTACAACTTAAGTATCATCTTGGTACCTAAGTTGCTTGTTTAGTAAACCTTGTAAATCATTCATTCATTTGTGTATAAGGTGTGTATATTAGGTGTGTACGTAAGTGATTAGATTTGTGTAGTAAGTAGAGAAGAAGTTGTATAAGTAGTGGTGTTGTAAAGTAGTAGTGTAGAAGTGTTGTAAAGTGGTGAAGAAGTTGTGGTGTGAAGAAGTGGTGTAGCCATCATAAAGAAGCCGTAAGATAGTGAAGAAATAGAAGTAGCCAAGGAGTGAAGAAATACAAGGTGTGTAAGAAGCTTAGCAAAGGTGTGAAGAAGTAGAGACGCGAAGGAGAAGTACTGGGAAGTGAAGAAGTAGTGTATAGTTGTAAATTAGATTGTAGTTGTGAAGTACTTGTGGTGTGTAGTATTTGTGAGTAGTTGTGAAGAAGTTGTGAAGCCGTTGTGAAGAAGTCGTGAAGAAGTTGTGAAGCCGTTGTGAAGAAGTCGTGAAGCCGTCGTGAAGAAGTCGTGAAGCCGTCGTGAAGAAGTCGTGAAGCCGTTGTGAAGAAGTCGTGAAGCCGTCGTAAAAAAGTCGTGAAGCCATCGTGAAGAAGTTGTGAGTAAGTCGTGAAGAAGTTGTGATTGAAGTCGTGAGATTGGTTCTAGCTACTATTAGAACTCGACATTTAGCTTTGTGTCGTTAAACCGGTGTAAGCAAAAGTTGTGTAAGGTTTTCTCCGCCATAAGGGAGCTTGTTGAAGTAGTGAAGAAAACTCTCGAGCTAGGTGCTCGGGGAGTGGAGTAGGGCAAGGAAGGTGTCCTTGTAGCCGAACCACTATAAATCCCTCGTGTCTCGGTTTGATCTTTCCATCTCTTACTTATTTCCTTATTTATATCGTAATTACTTTCATACACATAGGCATATATAATTGTTAGTATTACTTAGAAGTTGATTTCACATAAAGATCAATTTAGAACTCCATTCATAAAAACAAAACCTTTATAACTAATCTAAAAAGGATACACATATAATTAATAATTTTGTTCAAGTATTTGTTTTTAAAAAACAACTTGAAGTTAAGTTTTTAAAAGTAAATAAAGTTTTCAAAATAAAAGAAACACGACGTAAAACTATTCAACCCCCCCTTCTAGTTTTCCACAATTGGTATCAAGAGCCACGTCAAACAAGATTTTTAAAATATACTGTATTTTAAAACTTGAATCGATCTATGGAATTCGAAAAATATTTAGAAGGGGAATTTATGCAAAAACCACCGCTATTTGAAAACTATACTTTTCTTGAATGGAAAAATAAATTTGAAAATTATGTGAAATCAATTGATCTAGATCTTTGGCATGTCATTTCGATTGGTGATTTTCAACCAACGAAAATGATTTTGAAAGTCAAGCAAAAACGGAGTTTGAAAGTCAAAATGATTGTTTCAAAACAAAGAATGACAAAAATAATAAAGCTAAAATAATTATTTATAAAGCCTTGCCGAGAGTTGAATATGAAAGAATATTCTTCTGTCAAACGGCTAATGATATTTGGAAAAATCTCTTAAACTTTCATCAAGAAGAATGTCAAGCCAAAGATGAGGAATTTGATCTTGTACATGAATTAGTTGTCCTAGAAAATTTGATAGATAATCATTTAAATAAAATAGATACATGTACTACTAGTTCAAATGTCTTTAATAAAGGTATTAATGACGAAGACCACATGGATCAACTCTAAAGTAAACTAAATTCAAAATCAATGAGTGACACAGACGAAGAAGAAGATTACTATTCGGTTGTGAAGAATCCAAATTAGATAAAACTCCAAATAAGGTACAATCCGAAACCGAACATTTTTTCTATGATCAATTCATTTTAGAATTTTCAAAATTAGAAAATGAGCTTAAACATTTTTGCAACATAGGTCTAAAAACCATTTCCAAAAATGAATCATCAAAAACTTTTGAAAGCAATTTTGAAAAAGAAATAATTTTAGAAGATAAAATGTCTAGACTTGAAAGTAATACTGAAATTGATCTAGAATGCAAAACATATCAAGAATATAAGCATGAAATTAAAAGATTAAATGAAAGAGCAAAAATATTAGCTAAATTTGAAGAAAGTTCCAAATCTCTTAAATATCTACTAAGTTGTCAAAAGTCATTCAAAGATAAAACCGGTTTAGGATTTAGTTTGGATAACTCATCAACAAGTAAATCAAAACAAATTAAAATTGTAAAACCTAGTAGAGAAATTTAGATATAAGGCTATTTACTATGATTACAATTAATATAAGTCAAGAAATCCATTGTTTGTGCATCAAAACAAACTATTAAGGAATTCTTGTACTTTTTGGCGACATCCTCACCATGTGCATACAAATGAAATGGATGTCTTCAACTAACCATCTCGGACCCATGAGAATCTGGGTACCAAGCTGTTTTACTTGATTAGGTGATGAACGCACAAAGGAATGAAACTCAATCTTGCGTTAACCTACTCACATTCAAAACACGCGCGTGAAGACTAATGAATCGTCAAATCCTGAACCACACTTAATATTTCACATGATAATCCATCTCAAGAAATAACTAATGGCGTAGTGGAAAATTAATGGTGCGGCGATTGAAGAATTAATGAAGATATCTCCACTACCTAATTCTAAACTTTGAGTAATCTACAAAGTATCTTTTAAACAAGTACTTGTTGTAAAAGCATGATGTGGTTGGAATAAAGAGGTGAAAGTCTCAACAATTAGACGTCACATACATCAAAGCTAAGACATCAAATGAGTCTAGTACAAGACATGTTCGGGTCGAGCCGCTTTGGTCAAATAAGGCGTTAGAAGATTGCTATGATACACTTTCATACTCTGGTTATCTTGAAGACTCATCTATCATTCACTACCTCATTTACCATCTTGGATATTATAAAGAAAAGCTGGACATAAGGTACGTTCTCTTTTTAAAATTTCATGAACAGTTACTTCATACATATAGTTGTGTTAATAATTGCTTTAGGATATGCTTAGTTTGATAGGTTGCCTTGCCTTTACACTGTTAGTTATATCCTAGTTACGATTTAATTAGAAACCCTTTAGTTAGCCTCCTAAGCATTAAATGAAGTATTCAATGTCAAACTCATTGTGCGTTCGCAAATTGAATATGGAAATCTTCCATGTCCACTTGTAGAGAACTTATTTAGATAAAGCATGTAAAGTGGATTAATTGTCAACATGGAAGTAGGATTAGATATATCACAATATAACCCATGGATGAAGTAAACTCTTGTAGACTATGGCATTAAGTTAGATAATGTGCGGAGCCATAATAGCATATAATCCACTCTCGCATCAAATAGAATTTAGTCATCACTTTTGTATGATCACAGGATATGTAGAAAGGGGTAGCATGTGTCAATAGCCTTAACCAATTTCCATGAGCATGAGATTTTTTTTTAACCATTTTTTTAAACCCATAATTAATGATACTTGTTCTTAAATATGCAAAAACTTCACATTTTGGAAAAATGATTTTCAAAAGATTATGACACCTTTGTATTTAACATCCCACCTTTCTTCCAAACTTTTGTCCATAGTTACGTGTTTATCAAAGTCAAAGATTGGAAAAATATGTTTTCTTTCCTCATAAAAACATTTTGAAATAAAACCAAATCTATTTCATTAAAATTTCTTTTCACACCCACACAAAAACACTTATTTAAATCATGCATGGTGATCTCATATTTGTCATCTATATTTATGTATATGACATTTATAAGAGAACTAAATCAAATCTGAAAAACCATTGTTTACCCATTAAGATCTTAATTGGTATAAGTCTAAAAGTCCATGCTATCACAACTTCTCAATCCTTAGCACATAGACACTCATTAGGATTAATTAACTAGCTTATCTCCTAAAAATGATATTATGTGTTACTTGGTGTTATATATTGATTCTTCTTGCATATATATATATATATATATATATATATATATATATATATATATTGCTTGCTTATTAAGAAGGTTGCATGCTAGATATAAATACTTAATGTATTTAAATTAATATGCTTTGCATACATAAAGTATTAAATGATAAATTGCCTCAAAGAGTTGGACTTGCTTGAAACTAAACCCAAAAACACAACCTTTTCTACAAATTTCTGCCAAAAAACCCATTTCTGGTAACCTGGGAATCAGCAGATGGGCGGCCCCCTTAATTTACTAGGCGGCCCCCTTAATATTTAAGGGGACCGGCCCCTTAATTAAGGGGACCGGCCATCTGATGGTCGGGGAACACTGTTTTCTTTTTCACTTTTCAGCCCTTTTCATCCTACACTTCCCAAAATTCACAAACACATTTTGTCCTAAACCACCCTCCAAAATTTACCTTCCTAAACCACACCATTCTTACACTATAAATACCCTTCTCCATCATTAATGCTCATTCATCCATCATTAGTGCTCATTCATCCAAACATGTCATCTCCCAACAACCCAAGATACAAACCTTCAAGAGTTGCTAAAATCTCCGTAAGACCCGTTTGGAGAAGAAAGCTTGACACTTGTCACAACACCAACTCAACAAATGATGTTGTTCAAAACCAACCAACACCTAAATCTCATGAACCCCTTCACAAACATAACCAATCATCCACCCTTGCTTCCAAAAACACACCTCCATCTTACCCACATGATTCATGTGGAGAGCATGATCAATCCCAAAACAATAATCCCAATCTCACTCACACCATCCCACATCTTGCTCAATCAACCAATGCACCATCCAACACACTCATCACTCTTGGAACATCCTCTTCTTCCATATCTCCATCCTCATCCACCCATGATTACCCAAGCTAACAAATGTCTCCACCTCCAAGAGTGTCACCACCACCTCCTACCAACTCACATGTAACTCCTATGTTGCATGTCCAAACATCCATCCCAAACAACAACCACACTCCACCATCATCTCCTTCCCCCGAACACTTGAAGTTCATTGAAGAACTCAAGGAAGCCCATGAGCTTAGTGCTCTTCTTGCCCTACACCTTGCTCAAAGCAACTTAGATCAACCTCCATCTAGTTCTCCCACATCACCCCACAACTTGAGTCAAATTGAGAAACATGTCAACAATTGTCCTTGTTGCATCTTTCTCCAACAACAAACCATTGCATTGAATGAGCATTTCACTTGGATTGAGTATCTTCTCACTAGATCTCTTCCAACAACATCACTTGAACAACATCAAAACCCTCAATCAACATGGTCCACTCCAAACTCTCCACCACCAAACTCACCAACATCTATGCACCCAAAAACATACCTTCATTAATCCAACATCATCACCCTCACTCAACCACCTTCAACATCTATACACCCAAAAACATTCCTCCATCAATCCAACACTTTTTCAAACAAAATAGTTCAAGTCTTTTATGTTGCAAGCAAGTCCTATGGCTCTATTTGGCAAATTAGAGTTTTCTACTTATTGTATGTGATGCGCGTGCGTGTCGTTGCGGTTTAGCAGTATTAATGCCTACTCAAGTTTTAAATTTATATTTAGCCGACTTATCAATAACACACACACTTAACGAGCAGTGTACCCGGTCAGTATGAATATAATGGTAAGTAGAGTGTCGATCACTAAGAGTGGAACGTATTATCTAGTTATTCTAATCAGTATTTTAATATCCTAAGTTAGCTATACAACCTAATCTAACGCAAGGGGGTTCAGCCTGAGAGACTGGCACGGTTTGGTTATAATTAAATAGTAAACTAAACTAATGAGCACGAATCAGCGATTAGCACACACGTACACAGATAGATACTCGAGACAATAAGAAGACATGTCCTGATAATTAAGTAGTTTTTCACTTGTTTTATTGCTAGTTTTATATGAAGTGTATATAATTAAACCTTTCTCGTTGGCTCTAATCTTATCGGCGAGTAAACTCTTAATGATTACTTATGTCTATCCTATTTATTAAGCGTTTCTTAAATAGGCGAGGAAGGGGCATGGCGACCCAAGCAATGCTCAGCTAGACACAGAGGTTATCAATGCACTAATAAAAGTCACCAAAGACATCAACATATAAACTTTAATTAATGGGAAAGCAATATTAAGGGGAGTGCATGATTTTCCGTAGTCACATGACACAAGCCCATCAATCCTGATGAATTAAAGTGTACTAATACAATAAAACAAAACTACTTAATGAATTGAATACATGCAGGACCTTCTTACAGCTCTTGTATCTTTGTTTAGGTGTGTCTTGTGCTGCTTGGTCGTCTGAATTCGGCTCTAGGGTTTTGTGGTCTTCGGTCTTTTTTATATGACTCCGCTCAAAAACTCTCGAAATTCGTCTGGCCTTGGGGTATTTATAGTTTCTGTCTGAGGGGTCGATGCGGCGCATAGAATGAATAGATGCGGCGCATTGACTTAACTTCGCGTGGGGTCCAAGATTAATATATTCAGGAATATTCGTACACCGTCTTTAGATGCGGCGTATCTTGATCTTTGTATGCGGCGCATGTACTTGGATCGTAACTTGTGAAATCTTGATAGTGATACGCCGTATGTTAGAAGTATGTTGCGGCGTATCTGGAGTAGAACGAGCTTGATCTTCTGGATTTCAGTAGGCTTTTGACATCTTACTTGTTTTGCTCCATAATTAGTCTAAAATCGCCAAGTTTCACATAATGCTTGTTTTTACCTGAGAATTACTAAAGTAAACATTAATGTATCGATTCTCATAGATAATATAATAAAACAAGTCAAATAAATAGGATAAATGATGATAATAAAATGTACTTATTTGAGTTCATCAAATATCCCCCCACTTGAACTTTACTTGTCCCCAAGTAAACCTTAGAATAAATCATATGAAAATGTAACCTAAAAGATATTAGGATTTATTTTTATATTTAAGCATGTATTCGTTTTGTCATAATCACACAACCAAAAACTTAACGAAGTAGAAACCAAAATAATTTTTAATGTAAAACAATTCTAAATCGTTTAGTTGCTTAGTCGTGACGAATATTCTATCATAGGCTTGGCAAGTATACGCATCTCCCCCACTAAAGCCAAGGAATAACAAGTCTAAAGCGGTAAAAAGGGTTTGTTGGTTAAGGGTTGATCATCCTTTTTAATCTCTATCGATCTCATATTCCAGAAAAGGCGACAAAATCACAAATACATGATCGAATCCACGACCACGATACTTGCAATTGCTCAAATCCTTAACTCGAATAGGCTAAAGATAAGACCAAGTAATCTTCACCAATAATATTATATCAAAAAGGGCGACAAAATCATAAATACATAGCCGAATCCACGACTACGATACTTAAGATTGCTCAAATCCCTAATCTCAATAAATCAAAGGTTTGGATGAAGAATGATATAGGGTATGGATAATATTTGGGATACAAATTGGTGTAAAATGAAAAATAAACAAAACAGATAAATTAAAATCCTAAGTGTGGTTAATCACTTTCCCAACAATCCCATGAATAAGACTCATATCATTGAATAAATCACGCTTTAACACTTGAAACACACGCTTTAGGTAGACACGAACTATACTCAACAAGATCTCAATCAAAGAATAACCTTAGTTGGCGTTCCCATAACGGCCAACTCCCATTCAATCCATAAATATAATATATAAGAACAAATAGTGGTGATATCTCCCACTTAATACAAAACTTTACATAAGTTGGTTAAAACAAACTTCCAACTTTTCCTTTTTCTTTTTCTTTTCTATTTTTTTCGATTTTTTTTTTTTTTTTTTTTTTTTTTTTACATCAACATATATGTGTAAAATTTCACAACTTTTCTATCACTATTTTTCTGGATAATTTTTCCATACTGTTCATACTTTCAGAAATAACTGTAATAGTGAAAGTAGCAAACACACGAAAAATAAACTAAAAGATATACAATATTTACTTTCATACCAATTGCATTGTGCAATTTCCCGACCTAACCAAAGATAATGAATTACGCACGCGAACACAGGTAATGTAAGGAAACACACTTTGCCTAAAACAATTAACCACGGATTTTAATCTACAGGGTAGGCTAAGGTGTAAGGGTGTATCGAAACATTATAACAAAGGTGTAAGAAACGAAAGGAATGGCTCTGAGGGTTTTTCTAGGGGTATCTTACTCTAAAAGTGAGAGTAAACAAAGGGTTTATACGGGGGTTAACTAACCAGTGTAGTTAGTTAATATCACATAACATATAAAGGCTATTTGGGTGTAATCCTAGAAATTTACCAATTTAGACAAGTCACTCTAATTATATAGATAATACTTATTATGGTGGTCTCGAATAGTATACATGCCAAGTTCTAAAGTTTACAAGTCACCAGCACACTAAAGTTTTAATATTTTAAAAAAAATAGAGTTATGTGTGCGGTTATGTAATTTAGACTTTAAACAAAAACATGCTAAAAATTTTTAATTTTGATATATTAAGCGCATTTTAAGCATATTTTGAAAAAGTTTAGGACAAGTAAGTGTTCTAATTCTCCAATCCCCCCACTTAAGTTAAACAACGTCCTCGTTGTTTGTGTAAAAGGTTAAAAACTGGAAAATAAAAGAATTAGAACAGAAAAACTCCCCTGAGATTTGCTCGGTATGATCCTCCATTATTCGTATAAGAGCAAAAATCAACTTTCTTGTGGATTAGAACGTTTAAGCTTCATAAATGATGTATCCACAAAAATTGTAGGAATCTATAATACCATTAAGACTTTAACACACCTGAGTTAAGAAGGTTCAAACTTGCATAATACATTAGTAGTTAGTAAAAATAAAACCTAAAAATTAAACTGTAAATCATCAGGTCAGTTGATACGCCGTATCTTATGGAAGAAGATACGCCGTATCGAGCCTGGAATAAATACGAATCAGAATAAAAGATGCGTCGCATCCTTAACCAGGGATGCACCGCATTAAAATACTGACAGAAAGTTCTAAAGTCAAAAATAAAAATGCAGAAAATAAAATAAGATATGACCAGTGCAAGTGATGCGTCGCATCTATTATGCAGATGCGCCGCATCTTCTGCAGGTCTGACAGACTCGACACAGAACAGAAAATTAAAAATTTTTCTTCCGGGTTGTCTCCCGGTCAGCACTTGTCTTTATTCCAGAGTCTTCAAGTTAGACTCACGTTCAGCTCCTTATTTTGTTCTATTGATCCCCACATGTCCGTGCACGATGTAGTTGTGAATTACTTCGTCACGAACATATTCCGGCCCCAATTCAAGTACACCTTTGTAGAATCCTTTCATTTTTTGGTATGGATACTCGATCCCTTTCTCAGCGTCATTTTCATCTACAAAAAGAAATGGTGTAAATTTGTAACAAAATTTGTTAGGGGCATGTTTAAACCTTGGGTGAGCACGAGGCATCATGTAAGTGATGACGTTGCTTCCACTTTTAAAGGTGATCTTTCCTTCAAATCTTTTAGCGTTAATTTCGACCTCCTTACAAAATGGTTTCCCAACGATCACGTCACCCATCTCAACATCACGATAAGCATCCATGTTTTCCACCACGGTGAAATCTGTAACAATAGTTAAATTCCCAACAAAAATAGGTACATTCATGAATATTCCAACTACGTTTTTCCCTCTATACTCAATTTTGTTTTTCATTATAGAATTATAGAAATCTTTTGACATTACATTAATTGGTAAAATAGGGAAAAAGTTGGCACTAACCTGTTTAAATCCTATCATGCAAGGAAATTGTAAATTATAAGCACAATCTACATGGATCTTTCTACCATAATCACAGAAACTAGGATATCCTTCAAATTCATCATAATTCTTAGTGTTGATCATATTGATTCTAGGTTCATCCATAATTTCTCCTTCTTCAATTACGGGTTCAAAATCCTCCATAAATTGATCATTGATTCCTATTGGTAAATTAAGATCATTTAATTCAATGTAGTCTCCACTATAGGTCTCAAGTGATTCATTATTTAGCAAGGTTTCTCCCATAAAGCTAGCTTCTAGATCGAGGTCCATACGTTCTTGATGAGTGTGTAAATAGTCATCATTTTTGTCATATCTGAACTGCCAAAACATCCAAAAACACTCAGAAATGCATCAAAATACTGAAAATATCCCAGGAGTGTGTTTTATAAGTTTCAAATGCAAAATGTTTGAAAACAATTGAAAAACAAACAAAGTTTGCTTATTTGGCAGTTTCAGTCCCTCAACTTTCAAAACTTGTCAAAATTAGTCCCTAGGCATTTATTTTGTAAGAAATATCATCAAAGGTCCTTGGGGATTCATAAGTTGTCAAGATTAGTCCTTTAAGGTTCAAGTTTTCAAAATTACAACTTTGGTCCCCCAAGTTTGAAAAAAATGTCAAAAATAGTCCCTGGGTTTTCAAAATTGGAAAATTATCAAATTTAATCCTTGTAGTATTGAAACTTGGCAATATTGATCCTTTTGATAACCTTGGGAAAGTTGTCATTTTCAGTCCCTCAAAAATCCAAAATTACAAAATGGTCCTTGTGCTTATTTCTTAAAAACCAAACCGGACCCCTAAATTAAAATAAACCTAACCCTTTTATTACTAAACCCAATACCCTACCAAGCCCAACATTCACCAACCCAGCCCACCTTTTTAAATAAAACCCGGATCCAAAAACAAACCCACCCCAGTATTTAAATACTGGGGTCAAACCCAGTCAAATCCTCCTTCCCTCTCAACACCATACCGCCAAAACCACCATTGAAACCGGAAACCGCTCAACCTTTACACCTGGCCTCCAACTCACCCCCCAGTCACTACCAACTCCCCTCCACCTCCATAACAAACAACTTTCTTTAATTGCCCCATTAATTATAAAAACCTGCTATTGATATTTTTGCCGCCAAAATGCCAAATGGACGATTATGATGAAATTGGCCAAATCAAAGGTCAAGATGTGGTGGGAATTACTCAGAGATGTCGACAAAGGGATAAAAGTCTATAAAGAAAGAATGGGAAGCAATGTAACAGAGTATCTAGTGTAATTTAGTTTTATTAGTTTCGAATAGTTAAATTTTATCATTTCCAGTGTAATTTCAAGCTTTCTAGTACTTTGTCAAGTAATTTCAGAGTATTGTAAAACTTTTCAAAGTATCTAATTTAAGTTTCAGTCTAATATTCAGTGTTTGCCATTTTTATCTCAAAAATACAATTTGGTACGAATGTTGTTTGTAGTTGTTGTTATGGACTCTTAGGATCATTTAAGCTCCTAGATAGCTTCTAAAATCTATTAGATATCTTTAAAATCAGTATAGCATCATAATTCAAAAATACCAAAAAAATCATATATTATAATAAAAATCAAAATTGGCAAAGAAGATGATGATCATGGCTGGAGCAGGGTAAATCTTCGATGGTCTTTGGGGTTCAGAAGTTAAATTGAGGGGTAATTGAGTTGGTCCTTGGTCCTTGTTCTTGGTTTCAAGCTAGAATTCAGTTGTAAGCATTGTTATGCATTTTTGCATTTCACTGTTTTAGTTGTTTATATGCTTTGATCCTTGTGTTTCTGTTTTTCTGAGTTATTATTAAGTAGAATCATTCCATAATATAGTTTGCTTGTTCATTAAAATCCATAGTTGCTAAAATCTCATTTTGGACAGTCAAATTTGCATAAGTAGCATTTCTGTGTTTCATGCTTGTAGTATTGTTGTTCACTGCTTCTTTAGTTCTATTTTATGATAATATGAAGTTTAAAATCAGTTACATGGTCTGAATCTAAGAAATCCTTTGGAAAACACAAATTTAGTGTGTAAAAGGGGTGTTTGGATTAGGCTAGTTAACTGTGCTTTGATTACTGTTTGTGGCTAAACACTGCATAGACATACCACCTAGGATCTTTTTAACTCAGTTGAACCTTAAACTTTGCTCATTTTCAAGAAAAAGTCAAAAGTACTAAGATTTTAATCACAACAGCTTAACTGTTGTGATTTGGCTTGTCAAATTCTTCAATCTACTTCAAATCTAGTATAGCTAGCTTAATTTAGTTTCAAATAGGGTTTAAAAACATCAAGTTTTAATCTGAGATCAATCAAAGTTCACTAAAGTCAACCTTTGTGTTTTTTCTGCAAAAGTCAAAAAATTTAGATTTTGGTTCTGAATTCTATCTGATCTTGCCTTCAATTGGACTTCAATTGGATTGATTTTGATGGGGCTTTTAGGTTTTTAGAGTACCCATTAGTATAGAGAAGATTTTACCCCCATTAGGTTGCCTTTAAACAGCTTATTTGAGTGCTTAATCTAGCCTGCAAGTTGGCCTTATTCCTGAGATTTCTGTGTTGAATCCACAACAGCCAACTGCTTATCTTGCTTAATCTCTTGTGCTTATTTTTGTTTTTCAGTTGTTTTGTGTTTATTTTAGTATATTAATCTGTTCCTGAACTTTTGGCAACTTTTATTGCTTTTTAGCTTATTTTGTGCTTATAAGCAAACTGCTTATTAGCCCAAATCAGCCTATTAGCCTTAAATAAGTTCCACTTTTAATTTTCCTAGCCTTTTAATATTAATTTAGACTTAACCTAAATTTTTCAGATTTTTCTTAAGTTATTTGATATTTTTAATCTTTTTAATTAGTTTAAAATAGTAATTAAATCATAATAAATAGAATTTTAATCAGAAAAATATAAATCCAATTTTCATAATTTTCTTTTGTCATTTTTAATCTAGGAAAAATTATAATTATATTTTTAGACCTTAAGAAAATCAAAAAGAGAAAAATAGTGATAGCTTCTATTTAATAGAATTTATCTTTTTAAATTTTAGTTAAGCATTTTTCATTTTTATAATTTTCTTATCTTCTTGTCACCTTAAAGTATTTATATAAAAAATTTCAGATTTTTCTTTGATCTTTTAGTATTTATTAGAATTTTAATTAGTTTAAATAATTATTAAATAGTTTTTAATTAATAATAATTAATTAATAAGTCAAATAAATAATTTTCTTTTTCTAATAATTTTATTTTATTATTAGGATTGTAAAAATATAATTTTCATATTCGTAGGCCTTTTATTTATTAAATCTCACTTTTTATTTTGTACGTTTACTTTTATTTAAAAGTTAAACGTACGTTTTTAGATTTTAGACGTTTTAAGTAATTTGGTTCCCTTTATTTATTTCCATAGCTTGTTTTAAGCTATTCTCTTTTATTTCCTTAGTTCAATAATTCCTAAACCCCATCCCATTCAATTACACTTGATCACAAGCCGTTTTTAAAGCACAATTTCACATCTCGCTGGGACTTAAACGACCCGGGGATAAAACTATACTCCTTGGTTAATTGTCCTCAATTGGTTTGACTTTGTTTGACCACATCCGTGGTTAATTTAAGTTGACTGTTTTTGGAGCAATCAGTTCTCTTAATCCTAAGACATAGACGCCTCTAATTATGCTCTTAGCAGGATTTTGGCACTTATAGACTAGTTTATTATTCCCTACCTTTAATGAGATTTTTCTTTTAAACACATTAATCTTAGCATGGGCGGTAGACAAGAAAGGTCTTCCAAGGATTAAAGGAATCTTAACATCCTCGGGCATATCTAATATAACAAAGTCTTCGGGGAAAACAAACTTATCGATCTTAACTAGCACATTTTCAGCAATCCCATCAGGTCGTTTTACCGTTTTATCAGCCAATTCAATAAGCAACTTAGTAGGTGCTAATTTTCCTAGTCCTAGGGTAGTGAATGTCTTAAGGGGCATAACACTAACGTTAGCTCCTAAGTCAGCTAATACATTATTGAAAGATATGTCATTAATTGAACAAGGTAAAGTAAAACTTCCTGGGTCCTTTTCTTTATGAGGCAAGGCACGTAAGTCGGTTGCAGAGCTCTCTTCTTTCATTGTAGCCTTGATCTCCTCTTCAATATTTGCCTTCTCATTGAGTAACCTCCTTAAACTGATTGAAGAATTAAAGAAAAATTCGGGCTTTGCAGCATCATTACCATTCATCAATCTTCTAGGAAAAGGTATGTTAGGCGTGACTTCTTCAGTAGTGCATATGGCCTTGACATGATCTCTTGGGTTAGTTTCAGTTGAGCTAGGTAAACTTTCGTATCCCCTTTCTTGAAGAACTTTGCTCATTTGTCCGATTTGTTATTCCAATACTTTGATCGAAGCTCCTTGATTTCTTGTTATAGTATCCGTTGAGGCTCGGATTTCTTTGATCATAGCGGTGTTCTCATCATGTCTTTTAGCAGCATCGGCCATAATTTGCTTAAGAGTGTCATCCAAAGTCTGCCTCCTTTCTTGAAAAGTGGGATTATAGTTGTTCTTTTGATAATATCCCGGAGCAGCTTCCCTAAATCTTCCTGAAGGTCGGAATGGTTGTCCAAATTATGTGTAGTATGCTTCTTCAAAAGTCTCACTTTCATTCTTATTAGGGCAATCTTTAGTGTAGTGAGGTCCTTCGCATTTTTCACATCCAACTTGGGCAGCATAAACTTTCTCATCACGCTTCTTCATCTCTCTACTAATTTTATCCAATTAAGCTTGAATTGCAGCAAACCCGTCAAAATTAGTGCTGCTCTTAGATCTAGTAGAGGTTCCGTCGTGCCATTTTTTAGAGTGATCAGCAGCTTCTTGGATAGCTTTTCTAGCATCCGCTGCACTCATTTGAGGCACAGCTCCCTTAGCATCCAAGATTTGTCTAGTAGGCACGTCCAATCCTTGATAGAACAATATTATCTCCTGCATTGGACTTAGATAATGTTGAGGGCATTTCATCAATAAGTCTTTAAATCGTTCCCAAGCTTGATAAAGAGTTTCATCAGGCTCTTGTTTGAAACTGTTGATAGCCTCCATCTTTTTAGCAGTTTTAGCAGGTGGACAATATCTTTTCAGGAATTTGCTCTTCAAATCTTCCCATGTTGTGATTGAACTAGCAGGTTCATTCCTTAGCCACTTATTAGCAGCTCCTTTAAGCGAAATTGGAAAGATTCTTAGCATAAGTTGATCGTCAGAGACTCCTTCTGAAGTAAACAAATTTGCAATCTCGAGGACTTTTTCAACATGTTCATTAGCATCTTCATGTTCTGTTCCACTGAAAGCATTTTCTCTTAGCTCCTTGAGAAACTGACCATTCAACTCAAACTTTGACTTTTCATCAAACTTCGGTCTAGCAACTCCTGAACTGTAATCAGCACGGGTTTTGTTCATGTATTCCTCCATAGTAGTGTTTTCCGTCATTGTTTCTGTTTCTACTTCCTCCTTCTCTTCAGAAAAGTAATCAAGCTCGAACGAACTTGAAATTTCAAAGCTTTTTGTGTTGAAAAGCCTTTTAAGGGAATGTAAGGCTCATTCAGGATCTTCGAAAGGTTTAATCAAGTTCTTAGTTGAACTCCTGGTCATGCACTTCCTGAAACCATCACAAAAGCATCAGTAAGGTATGTTCAAGAAAGTATGATATCAGAAAATTAACAACGAAAACGGAATACGAAAAATAAAACTTGCTGATATCTGTAGACGATGCGCCGTATCCAAAAAGTTGGATACGCCGTATCTTATTACGTTAAAATTTAATCAGACTTTTATTCAGAAAACAGATACGCCGCTTATGAATAAGAATGCGCCGTATCAAGTTTAAATTATCAAAAATCGATTATATTTATTAAAATTAAATGTGTCGTATTAACAAAAGCTAATGCGCCGTATTTTCGTTACGTTTCAAAATACAAGATTTTTGATTTAGAAGATGCGCCGTATCGATAGAGATCGATGCGTCGTATCTGTTTAATAATTCGAAAACTGTTTTTAATTTAAATCGAAAATACGCCGTATCTGTGAAAACAGATGCGTCGTATGGCGTTAGGGTTTAGAAATTTTTTTTAATTAAAAACAGAATACGCCGTATCTTGGGGAAAGATGCGTCGTATTCGAATTTATTAAACGCGTTGTATTTTATAAAAATTAAACGCAATACGCCGTATCTGTGAAAACAGATGCGCCGTATCGTTTGTATTAGCACAATACAACGATAGCAGAATGCAGAAAAATAGAAAAAAGAAAAAACAAAAATAAAAACAAACAAAAAGAAACAAAAATTACAGAAAACAAAAACACACAAAAACAGAAAATATGCAAATTATACAATGAATGCAATTTATCTAATATATAACAGGGTTAGTGGTTAGAATCTAAAAATTAAAAAAAAAAAAAAAAAAAAAAAAAAAAAAAAAAAAAAAAAAAAAAAAAACCCTAATTAAAATACTAATCAAATTAACAGATAATAACAATTCACTCCCCGGCAGCGGCGCCCAAAACTTGGTGTTTTCGATCCCCGGCAACGGTGCCAAAAACTTGATGCGCGTGCGTGTCGTTGCGGTTTAGCAGTATTAATGCCTACTCAAGTTTTAAATTTATATTTAGCCGACTTATCAATAACACACATACTTAACGAGCAGTGTACCCGGTCAGTATGAATATAATGGTAAGTAGAGTGTCGATCACTAAGAGTGGAACGTATTATCTAGTTATTCTAATCAGTATTTTAATATCCTAAGTTAGCTATACAACCTAATCTAATGCAAGGGGGTTCAGCCTTAGAGACTGGCACGGTTTGGTTATAATTAAATAGTAAACTAAACTAATGAGCACGAATCAGCGATTAGCACACACGTACACAGATAGATACTCGAGATAATAAGAAGACCTGTCCTGATAATTAAGTAGCTTGTCACTTGTTTTATTGCTAGTTTTATATGAAGTGTATATAATTAAACCTTTCTCGTTGGCTCTAATCTTATCGGCGAGTAAACTCTTAATGATTACTTATGTCTATCCTATTTATTAAGCGTCTCTTAAATAGGCGAGGAAGGGGCATGGCGACCCAAGCAATGCTCAGCTAGACACAGAGGTTATCAATGCACTAATAAAAGTCACCAAAGACATCAACATATAAACTTTAATTAATGGGAAAGCAATATTAAGGGGAGTGCATGATTTTCCGTAGTCACATGACACAAGCCCATCAATCCTGATGAATTAAAGTGTACTAATACAATAAAACAAAACTACTTAATGAATTGAATACATGCAGGACCTTCTTACAGCTCTTGTATCTTTGTTTAGGTGTGTCTTGTGCTGCTTGGTCGTCTGAATTCGGCTCTAGGGTTTTGTGGTCTTCGGTCTTTTTTATATGACTCCGCTCAAAAACTCTCGAAATTCGTCTGGCCTTGGGGTATTTATAGTTTCTGTCTGAGGGGTCGATGCGGCGCATAGAATGAATAGATGCGGCGCATTGACTTAACTTCGCGTGGGGTCCAAGATTAATATATTCAGGAATATTCGTACACCGTCTTTAGATGCGGCGTATCTTGATCTTTGTATGCGGCGCATGTACTTGGATCGTAACTTGTGAAATCTTGATAGTGATACGCCGTATGTTAGAAGTATGTTGCGGCGTATCTGGAGTAGAACGAGCTTGATCTTCTGGATTTCAGTAGGCTTTTGACATCTTGCTTGTTTTGCTCCATAATTAGTCTAAAATCGCCAAGTTTCACATAATGCTTGTTTTTACCTGAGAATTACTAAAGTAAACATTAATGTATCGATTCTCATAGATAATATAATAAAACAAGTCAAATAAATAGGATAAATGATGATAATAAAATGTACTTATTTGAGTTCATCAGTATGCAAAATCAATGTTGTATCAATGATTATGTTTTTCACATAATCAATTTGAATTAATGCATCTTTTTGTTTCATGTTTTCAATATTTGATTGCTATGTTTGTTGCTCTTGTTCTTATTATTATTATACATATATGCTTGTGCTTCTAATATTTTTCTTGCAAAGTATTCAATATCTCGATTCCTTGGTGCCCTCAAACGAGGGGGAGTATACATCAAGGGGGAGCTCTAGTTTCCGACAAAATTCTTAGTTGAATATAGTCGGCATAACCTTTTTGATTCTACAAAAAGGGGGAGAAGTGAATGTAAACTCACTAAATACTTGTCCAAAAACAAAATTTTGGATTTAATGAGTTTAAGTTTTGTAATCATCAAAAAGGGGGAGATTGTTGATATAAATAATGCCTAAAAACATTATTAATACTTCTTGATATCTCTATGTTTTGATGATCACAAAATGTAAACTCATTAAACATAAACTTATTAAGTAAACAAGTATTTAGTTGGAAATATTCATTTCTACAACTTAATCACCTAAGGTATGAATAAACAAATGTCTAATGCATTGTATGATCAAAGGAACTTTTTCTTAAATCACTAAATTTTTTATAAAATGACACAAACATTTTATATCTTTTAGAAAAACATTTTTGGTATTAAATAAATATGTTTAATCTAGTATAAACTTATGAATTCAAATTTTCAAACAAAAATGGCAAAAATGTTCCAGAAAAACCTTTCCCACAAAAAGACAAATCTGAGCAACGTTCAGGAAGGGCGGCCCCCTTAATTATACTAGGCGGTCCCCTTAATTTTAAGGGGGCCGGCCACCTATTTAAGGGGACCGCCCCGCTCCTCTAGGCTGTCAGATTTTGCCTATAAATACTGGACTTTCCCTGGACTTTTACCTCACCTCTTGCACCCCAAACTTTCTGTTCTATTTCTCTCCTTATATCTTTCTAAATCCTTTGATCATACAATCTTAAGCTTTAGTTTCCAAGTGATCCAAGCTTCAATCATCCAAGTGCAAAGAGAAGAATACTTCTATCAATCAAGACTAGAAGTATTACAACTTAAGTATCATCTTGGTACCTAAGTTGCTTGTTTAGTAAACCTTGTAAATCATTCATTCATTTGTGTATAAGGTGTGTATATTAGGTGTGTACATAAGTGATTAGATTTGTGTAGTAAGTAGAGAAGAAGTTGTATAAGTAGTGGTGTTGTAAAGTAGTAGTGTAGAAGTGTTGTAAAGTGGTGAAGAAGTTGTGGTGTGAAGAAGTGGTGTAGCCATCATAAAGAAGCCGTAAGATAGTGAAGAAATAGAAGTAGCTAAGGAGTGAAGAAATACAAGGTGCGTAAGAAGCTTAGCAAAGGTGTGAAGAAGTAGAGACGCGAAGGAGAAGTACTAGGAAGTGAAGAAGTAGTGTATAGTTGTAAATTAGATTGTAGTTGTGAAGTAGTTGTGGTGTGTAGTATTTGTGAGTAGTTGTGAAGAAGCTGTGAAGAAGTCGTGAAGCCGTCGTGAAGAAGTCGTGAAGCCGTTGTGAAAAAGTCGTGAAGCCGTCGTCAAGAAGTCGTGAAGCCGTCGTGAAGAAGTCGTGAAGCCGTCGTAAAAAAGTCGTGAAGCCATCGTGAAGAAGTTGTGAGTAAGTCGTGAAGAAGTTGTGATTGAAGTCGTGAGATTGGTTCTAGCTACTATTAGAACTCGACATTTAGCTTTGTGTCATTAAACCGGTGTAAGCAAAAGTTGTGTAAGGTTTTCTCCGCCATAAGGGAGCTTGTTGAAGTAGTGAAGAAAACTTTCGAGCTAGGTGCTCGAGGAGTGGAGTAGGGCAAGGAATGTGTCCTTGTAGCCGAACCACTATAAATCCCTCGTGTCGCGGTTTGATCTTTCCATCTCTTACTTATTTCCTTATTTATATCGTAATTACTTTCATACACATAGGCATATATAATTGTTAGTATTACTTAGAAGTTGATTTCACATAAAGATCAATTTAGAACTCCATTCATAAAAACAAAACCTTTATAACTAATCTAAAAATGATACACATATAATTAATAATTTTGTTCAAGTATTTGTTTTTAAAAAACAACTTGAAGTTAAGTTTTTAAAAGTAAATAAAGTTTTCAAAATAAAAGAAACACGACGTAAAACTATTCAACCCCACCTTCTAGTTTTCCACACACGAGAAAGCATGCATTGAAAATCAACACGTGTTTATTCCTTTCGCATTTGATACATTTGGTTTCCTTGCACCTGAGGCGGTGGAACTACTCAACAGAATCATGGGATTTTAAAACTACATAGATCCACGAACTACTCAACAAAATTGAATTTTATTTTATGACACATAGATCCACGATGTAAATTTTATTCCTTTCGCATTCCTTTCGCGTTTGATACATTTTGTTTTCAAAAGAGTTGCCTTCAACCACTATGTAAATTTTATTTTGATGAAATATAAAATGGAAGCAATATTTGAATGCGAGAATTGGCTTTCCAATTTTGAAATGTTCAATACGGGTAAAATAGTACATTGTACTCCCTCAGTCCCATATTAAGTGTCCACAATGGAATCATGGGATGTCTCAAATTAAGTGTCCATATTGTATTCCAACCAATGATATGAGACTTTAGTGGGTAAAAATGATATTTAATTGGTGGAGAGTGTACTTAGTGAAATTTCCTAAAACTTTGTGCATTTTGAAAGTGGACACTTAATTTAATATGGAACGGATGGAATACCTCTTAAGGATGTGTTTGGGAGAGGCTTATATGAGAACAAAACAAAAGAGTATCATAAATCCCTAAGTTAATTTGGATGGTATACTCACCTAATGGAGCATTAAATATTCCAAGCGCATCTATCTACTAACCTTTATTAGATGCATGACTTACAATCCCATTAATGTATTTATTCTTACTTGCACGATAGATCTTCTTTTAAAACGTGTATATGAGTTTAAATATCAAAAGTGAAAATTAAGAAAACCCAAAATAAATATCAATACTTAAGACCGGACACGATGGTGACTATTACCCCACCTCCACGCCAGCGCCACATCACTAATATTTCACATCACTAATATCATCGCCTTTCAACTTCAATGGTCATCGTCATTTAAATAACTACTTTATACAAACATAACTAACCAAATACAACACACTTGCACAGACTCACACACAGAAAACATAATGGTAAGGGTGATCACCATTATGCTCCAAAAATAGAGGTGAAGAGGCTTGGTTCAATGGATGTCACGCGCCATCAAGTGATGAGGGGGTGATAATGGTGAAGGATCACCCAATGTGACCGGCCTAACACTTTGGTTTTTGTTTTGTATCATACTAATAATTGATAACTGATAAGTACGTTTATAATTTTAAACAAATGTATTTTTTATTGTAACCATGTTTATACCACTTAAGCAGTTAAGTATGCTTAAAGATAGTTTTGCGATGGGGCTTTTTAAGATTCTTTTTTCTTTGTGTTTATGCTTTGCTTTTTATGAAGGTGTGACACTTGACTTTAGAAAAAAGCAACATCAATTATACATTTGACTGTGGGTACTCCTGGTGTTCCCACAAGTCCATTGTCCATACAAAGATTCCCACTTTTCTTTTCTTTGGCTTTCAATTGATAATTTCGTGTATAAATAGAAAGTTACAAGTAGTTTCTAAAGGTAACTGATTTGTTGAGCACCAGATTATTTCACACACCACAAAGATGTGTTGTGATTTGTGTTGCCACACGACTTTTTGGTCGAGTAGTTTGAGTAGAATTTCTTTTTAAGTGTGTATAGTTCAAATTTCTAATGGTGTACTGATTAATCTTCTATTTAGAACATCACCCCTTCTGAAGGCTTAAACATGGTCATTTGTGGTATATTTAGAAAATCACACCTGAAGGCTTTGAACCCCGTGAATTAGTTAACCAAAAAGTCGAAAACCATGATTACCCAAAAAAACTAAATCAGTAGGAAGATAGGTTAAATTTCTAACCTTTAATCATGTACTGAACTGTTTTTTTTTCTTTCAAGTGAATGAAAAATTAAAACTGGATGTGGATCAGCCCAACGGACATTTAATGACATATTGACATGTCATCTTACAGCCCAAAACATTTGACTAGAATACTAGATAGATTATTTTCATTTAATATTTATCCTTTTTTCCATTTAATGACATATTGACATGTCATCTTACAGCTCAAAACATTTGACTAGAATACTAGATAGATTATTTTCATTTAATATTTATCCTTTGTTCCATTTAGCCTTTACAAGTTAAATCTAATCAAAGATTCAAAGTTAGGTTGTTTATGTATAGCTAATCTTCTTATCGCGACTTTAAAATTCCATGTGAAATCCAAATAATAAAATTTAAGAATATGACCTTCTTACAAAACATATGAGAGTGACCCCTCCCTTTGTGATAAAAATTCGTTGTACTTGTAAAGTTCATATGTCCGAACACTTTTAAATGGAAGGTGATTTGCACATTCAATTAATTGATTTGCACACTCAAAATTATTATGTCTTGACATTTATACCTTTATAAGTAGGGATGGCAACCGGGCGGGGATTGTCGGGGATTGTATTTCCCATCCTCATCCCCGTTTTCCACTCTCCATTCTCATCCCGTCCTCATCCCCGCCGGGGAATTGATTTACATTCCCATCCCCATTGAGGATCAGGGATCCCAAATGGGGATTCGAGGATTTTCCACCCTTATGAAATAACATAAAAATTCCACCAACTCGTCGCAAATATAAAAAATTTTGACTTATAAACTTATGTAAATTACATGGATGGTCCCTGTGGTTTGTCAAAAGTAACAACCTTCGTCCCTCGAAGTTTGAAGTTGCACTGGTAGTCACTAAGTTGCTAAACAAATAACACCACCGGTCCTTTAGTTTAACTGGTGTTAAGTAGTTCCGTTATAATTTACACGTTAGCCTCTTTGGTTAAACATCGTTGCATCGTTTATCCTTAATAATAACGGTTGTTTATAATTTAAAGTTTCCATAAGTTTTTATCCGTTTTTATCTGTTTTTACACGTTTTCATCCGTTTTTAAACATTTTCTTATGTTTTTATCCGTTTTCGTCCGTTTTTATACATTTTTGACCGTTTTTATACGTTTTCGTCCGTTTTTCTTACGTTTTTATACGTTTTATCCGTTATTATATGTTTTCATCCGTTTTCATACTTTTTTTATCCGTTTTATACGTTTTCGTCCGTTTTTCTTACGTTGTCAAACGTTTTTATACGTTTTCGTCCGATTTTATCAGTTTTCTTGCGTTTTTATCCATTTTTATACGTTTCTGACCGTTTTTATACGTTTTCGTCCGTTTTTATTGCGTTTTTATTAGTTTTCATCCGTTTTAATACGCTTTCACCCGTTTTCTTACACTATCGTACGTTTTATCCGTTTTCGTCTGTTTTATACGTTTTTATCCATTTTTCGTCCGTTTTTATATGTTTTCGTCCGTTTTATACGTTTTCGTCCATTTTTCTTAAGTTGTCATATGGTTTTATCCATTTTTATATGTTTTCTTTTAAGTTGTCATATGTTTTTATCCGTTTTTATACGTTTTCGTCCGTTTTTATACGTTTTCATCCGTTTTTATACATTTTCGTCCGTTTTTCTTACGTTTTCGTCCGTTTTTATACGTGTTTGTCTATTTTTATAGGTTTTTATATGTTTTCGTCTGTTTTATACGTTTTCGTCCGTTTTTATACGTTTTCGTCCATTTTTCTTAGGTTTTTATCCGTTTTTATACGTCTTCATCCGTTTTTCTACGTTTCCATAGATTTTTATACGTTTTCGTTCGTTTTTATACGTCTTCGTACATTTTTATCCGTTTTTAGACATTTTCATCCCGAATAAAAACATATGAAAACGTACAAAAACATAGGTAAATGTAAAAAAAGGGAGAAAACGTATAAAAATGTATGAAGACATATAAAAACGGATAAAAACGTAAGAAAAACGGACGAAAACATATAAAAACGTATAAAAACGGACGAAAACGGATAAAAACATAAGAAAACGTAAAAAACGTATAATAACGTACGACAACTTAAGAAAGACGGAAGAAAACGTACAAAAACTTATTAAAACGTAAGAGAAACGGACGAAAGTGTATAAAAACGGTCAAAAACGAATAAAAACGTAAGAAAACGTATAAAAACGGATAATAACGTATGACAACTTAAGAAAAATGGAAGAAAACGTACGAAAATGATTAAAAACGTACAAAATCGTAAGAAAAACGGGCGAAAACGCATAAAAACGGTCAAAAATGTATAAAAACAGACGAAAACGGATAAAACGTAAGAAAATGGATAAAAACGTATGATAACTTAAGAAAAACGGAAGAAAACGTTCA
Organism: Artemisia tridentata subsp. tridentata; assembly: GCA_021014915.2. Classification (NCBI taxonomy): domain Eukaryota; kingdom Viridiplantae; phylum Streptophyta; class Magnoliopsida; order Asterales; family Asteraceae; genus Artemisia; species Artemisia tridentata. The sequence continues at coordinate 285,155,335 of CP139501.1, forward strand.
AAAACATATAAAAATGGATAAAATCGTATGACAAATTAAGAAAAATGGCCGAACACGTATAAAAACGAATGAAAACGGACGAAAACATATAAAAAAAGACGAAAACAAATAAAAACGTAAGAAATACAGACGAAAACGGACAAAACATATACAAATGTAAGAAAACGGGCGAAAACGTATAAAAACGTATAAAAACGTACAAAAACGTATAAAAACGTATAAAAACGTACGAAAAACGGACGAAAATGTATAAAAACGGTTAAAACGTATAAAAATGGACAAAACGGATAAAATCGTAAGAAAACGTATTAAAACGGACGAAAACGTGTAAAAACGGATAAAAACATATGGAAACTTTAAATTATAAACAGCCGTTATTATTAAGGATAAACTATGCAATGATATTTAACCAGAGGGGCTAACGTGTAAATTATAACGGAACTCACTTAACACCATTTAAACTAAAGGATCGGTGGTGTTATTTGTTTACCAACTTAGGGACTAGCAGTGCAACTTTAAACTTCGAGGGACGAAGGTTGTTACTTTTGACAAACCACAGGGACCATCCATGTAATTTACTGTACATCGCACATAGTTAGATTAATCACAATTTCAATTTAACTTTAAAGCATCATTAACATTGTAACATCACATATAATATAAAAGCATTATGTATCATATGTGCGTATTCGGACAAAATAGTTACGTAATATGTAGTTGGTGCTTATAGTTCTAATTCTAAAGGTGTTTGACCCTATAAATATCACATATGCATATAAATATACATGTTGATACTCATAAACATATACATTTACGTATACAAGTTAATCGAGCATGGATATAACATACAAATTTTAAATACTTGTACTCTAGAAAAATCGGGGTCGGGGTCGGGTTCGGAGATTTATGTTATCCCCATCCCCGGTTTCATATTTTGGGGATTCCCCATCCTCGTCCCCATTGTTGGAATATGTGAACTATTAAAATCATAAACACATAAAACATCACAAAGCACGCAGCGGAATAGATCTACAAGAACATGTAATTAATTAAATTAAACAAGACACGTACCTTTTGATTCCTAGCAAGAACAAGGAATCTCTTGAACAAGAACAAGTTATAAACCCTAATTGGATTTATATGTGGATCGACTAAACCAAAGATCACAAGCTAAAGGAAGCTTGTCACTCGTTCTTGTACACACGTAATTATAGCGTTTCAATGAGAAAAGCTAGTTTCTTGATCACCGACAAGCCAAACACTAGCAAAGCTTTACTAGGGTCGAATATCCTAGTGGATATAAAAAGAGTCGACCGGTTCTATGCTTAGGAGAGGAGAAGAGAAGAAGTTAGGCTTGTAGGGGATTCAAGGATTAGAGAAAAACTAAAACACAAGTGAATGGTATTTATAGTTTTTCCCTTTCTTGGTGCCCACTCCAAACCGATCGGCACAACATCCCTAAAGGGTTGTTTTGGCCGACTTCCATACTCCCCAAGGATTCTAGATCCTTCTTTCCTATTTTTCACGTTTAGTCCTTTAACCGTCGTTAGTTAAAACTCCGTTAAATACTAACCGTCGTTAAGTGTTTTAATCGGTGAAATGAATAAATAAATAAATACATGAAATATATATTTATTTAATTATTCATCATTGAAACTTTCACGCTAATGTGTGCAATCCCGAGTCTCGGGTTCGAAACCGGACATGTATATATTAATATTTATACACTAAAACTAACAGCTCCCACTTGGATAAACATTAATATAACAATGACATGGGTCAGCCTAGCTTAACCTTCCCAATGCCCCCAGCTCGATCCGAGTTGTGGTTCTCCTGGTAAAAACCACGTGTGATGAAATTAATCATCATACTTATCCTTTTGTTACTAATACCGCGTTAATTTGGATATGGATCTTTGTCATTCCATAATTAACTTAGTTTCTCGTTTATACATAATTGAACAAGATTACCAAAACATCTGAACGTCTTCCAGATAGACTTTGGGCGTGCGCACGCAAACATCTTGTCAATCCTACGAGTGGCCAAGCAGTATTAAACTTCAACACAAAGTTGAAGGAACAAATCCCTTATTGACTGCGAGCATAACCCTTGAACTTCGCATCATTTCTGAAAATAGCCCTTATAACTACCTTTTACGGTTAGCGTTAGACCACCTTACAGAAAATAAGCTACATCCTCGGCAATTATCTGTCATCTCAAGTCTAAGGATAAATATTCATGATATACTTAATGACTATGATCCATAAAGTATAATCATGTATTTGGGATAAGTCCTATATTCAATTTATCCAATATTGAATATCATGTGACATTGGTGTCTCAACCTTACAGTTCATTCTACCAATCATCACATTTGTCTTAGTTCAATAATATTCCCATATTATTAATTGACAACGGACTATTTAGAATAAATAAATTATTCACGGATTTAAACATGCAAATATAGGACACAAATATTAATAATGATAATAAACGTTATCCGCACTTTATTTCATTAAAATAATAATTGTTTACACGTCCCTATCGAAATACTAATCCAACAGATTTACATGAAACTATCTGCTAAACGAAGACCAATACCCTGAGCATGCCGATTAAACGTATCTTTAGGTAATGCCTTCGTGAAAGGATCAGCCAGATTGTTATCTGTGTGAACTTTGAGTACTTTGATTTCACCCAGTTCGACTTGTTCACGAACATAGTGCATCTTTCTTTTAAAGTGTCTGGCGCCTTTCATAACTCCAGGTTCATTGGCGAATGTGATTGCAGCAGAGTTGTCACAATACACATTTATAGGTAATTCAATAGACGGCATCACTCCAAGATCCGTAATGAAATTCCTTATCCAAACAGCTTCTTGTGCAGCATCCGATGCAGCAATGTACTCAGCTTCTGTAGCAGACATGGCCGTTATGCTCTGCTTCTTACTCTTCCAGTCTACTGCTCCTCCATTTATGACAAAGACATAACCCGTTTGCGACTTCGTATCATCTTTATCAGTTTGCCAGGACGCATCGCAGAAACCTGTAACATTCAGTTCTGCGTCTGGATTTCCCCCGAAAACTAAAAACATATCTTTGGTATTCCTTAAATACTTAAGAATGTTTTTAACAGCATGCCAGTGATCTCTCCCTGGATTTTGCTGATATCGACTCGTCAAATTTTGAGCGAATGCCACATCAGGCCTTGTGCATCTAACAGCATACATGATAGATCCTACTGCCGAAGCATACGGAACTTTCTGCATGTATGCCACCTCTTCAGGTGTAGAAGCACACACTTCGCTACTTAAGCCATGATCAACTTGCATGGGCAAATATCCCTTCTTGGAATTTTGCATATTGAATCTCTTCAATATTTTATCCATGTAAGCACTTTGGCTTAATCCGATTAACCGTTTAGATCTGTCTCGATAGATCTTGATTCCAAGGATATACGCTGCTTCTCCTAAATCCTTCATAGCAAAGCAATTACCAAGATATTCCTTAACTTCATTAAGGCTTGGTATGTGATTTCCCATGATTAATATGTCATCGACATATAGGACAAGAAAAGTAGTGTTACTCCCACTAACTTTGTGGTATACACATGGCTCATTGAAATTTTGAGTAAATCCAAACTTCTTGATTTCCTCATCAAATTTCTTATTCCATTGCCTGGATGCTTGCTTCAATCCATAAATGGATCTTTGAAGTTTGCATACCCGCTCAGGAAATTCTGGATTTACAAAACCTTCAGGTTGCGCCATATAGATGTCTTCATCCAGACGACCATTCAGAAACGCGGTTTTGACATCCATTTGCCAAATCTCATAGTCATAGTAGGCAGCTATGGCTATAAGAATCCTAATAGCTCTAATATCGGCTACAGGAGAAAAAGTCTCCTCATAGTCAACACCATATGTTTGAGTGAAGCCCTTGGCCACCAAACGAGCTTTATAGGTGTGTACTTTGCCATCCATATCAGTCTTTTTCTTGAAGAGCCACTTACACCCAACTACCTTAGCATTGGGTGGAAGATCCACTTCAATCCAGACTTTATTGTCTTTCATGGATTGCATTTCCCCATCCATGGCTGCTTGCCATTTGTCCTTTTCAGGATTGTTAATGGCAGCCTTATAACTAGTTGGTTCATCAATGTGATCCAATAGAAAAGTTTCCTCATCGTCTATGCTTAAACATAGGCGTTCAGGAGCCTTTATAGATCTTGAAGATCTACGGATGGGTACCACTTCAACTTCAGGTGGAGGACCTAAACTTTCAGGTTTCACAGGAAGTGTGTTAGTGTTCTCAGAAGGTGACACATCTTCTTGATCATTTTCAAGATCATATACTCTCCCACTGAATTCTTGAGTCAAGAAACTCTCCTCAAGAAATTCACCATATCTAGCCACAATGACTTTATTTTCTGGTGGGAAGTAAAAGTAGTAACCCCTTGTTTCCTTAGGGTATCCTACGAAGATGCACTTAACAGATCTTTGTTGGAGCTTATCAGGTGAGTCACGTTTAACAAACGCCTCGCAACCCCAGATCTTTAAGTAAGACAAGTTGGGAGCTTTTCCAGTCCATAATTCATATGGAGTCTTATCAACCTTCTTAGTTGGAACCATATTTAATATGCGAACAGCACTTTCAAGAGCATAGTCCCAAAAGGATAAAGGAAGAGTCGTAAGATTAAACATAGACCGTACCATGTCAAGCAAAGTACGATTTCTCCTTTCAGATACACCATTTTGTTGTGGAGTATAAGGAGAAGTGAGTTGTTGGACAATGCCACACTCAGCTAAATAATCTTTGAACTCTTGGCTCAAATACTCACCACCACGATCGGATTGAAGGGCCTTAATCTTCTTTCCGAGTTGTAATTCTACTTCATTTTTAAAAACCTTGAATGTCTCAAAGACTTCATGTTTGTGTTTAAGTAAATAAACACAACCATAACGACTATAGTCATCCGTAAAGGTTAGGAAGTAGGTAGCACCACGTTTTGACACATGTCTAAGTGGACCACACACATCCGTGTGTATCAATCCAAGTAGATCAGAAGCCTTCTCCATATTACTATGGAAAGGTTTCTTTGTCATCTTCCCAGATATGCAAGATTCGCATTTATCAACTGAATCATCATTGATATTAGGTAAAAGCCCATCACTTAGCAGCTTTTCCATGCGTTTCTTGCCTATGTGGGCAAGGCGACAGTGCCATAAATAAGACGAATCCAAGTTAGACTTAGTTCTCTTATTCCCAATGCTATACATAGAATTATTTTTATTGGATACATGGTTATCCATGTCAATTTCAAACACACCATTTAATGAAATAGCATTAAAATAGAAAACAGAATTTAAAGAAACAGAAATTCCATTATCATTAAAAGTATGCTTAAAACCCAAATCCAATAACAAAGAAACTGAAACGACACCTCTAACAATAGAAGGTGCGTAATGACAATTGTTCAAAACTAAAATTAAACCAGATGGTAAAACTAGCTCAAAAGTCCCTATGGCTTCTACTGCTGCACGTATTCCATTTCCCACGTACAAGTAGCATTCTCCATAGTTCAGCTTCTTTGCTCCTCTAAGCCCCTGCGATGTATTACAAATGTGAGTACCACATCCTGTATCATATATCCAGGCATTTTGCTTACGAGGAAAAGAAAATAATTCAACCATAAAAATACCTGAAGTGCTGGCGCCCTGCCCAGCCTTGGCATTCTTATTCTTGCGACACTCCTCAAGTAACAATGGACAGTCACGCTTCCAGTGTCCAGGAGTATTGCAGTGGTGACAAGCAGCCGCATCCTTCTTGGGATAATCCTTCTTGGGAGGAGGATTCTGCTTCTTCGGCTTTTGCTGATAGGTCACAATCTGCTTGCCCTTGTCAGCTTTGCCTTTTCCTTTCTTGTTCACATGTTTCGGTTTACCGGGCTTAGCTACTCTACCACCTCTTATTGCCATAACAGCAGGTGTAGGAGCTTTCTTTGGGAGGGACTTCTCATGCTCAATAAGCATTGCATGCAATTCAGAAAATGTCTTCCCCTTGCAATGCATGTTAAAGTTGCGCACAAAATCACCATATAATTCCTCATTGAGGGATTTGTTGATGAGGCCAACTTTAACGTCTTCCACAAACCCACAATTAAGTTCATCTAGTTGGTCTAGATAACTTTTCACTTTAAGTGCATGATCACTTACGGGTGTTGTGGCATCCTGCTTACACTTGCCCAAGTTGTCAAGTATATCATACAATTCAGCCATTGGTGATTTCTGAAACATACGTGTCAGTTCATCAATCATGTTTTTCGGGCTATAATTCTCAAACTGTTTTCCCAGTTGATCATCCATCCCCGATAGCATGAGACAGGCCGCATCATTGTGCCTGTCATAGGTTTCATTGTACTTTCTAAGTATTTCATTAGAAGAGTTTGCAGGAGGAGCTTCTTGAAGAACCTCAGTAAGACATTCATAACGTTTGGCAATCCTAAGAACAAGCCTTAGATTGCGATACCAAGCGTTAAAATTCTTAGTCCCAGTCAGTTTTTCCTTTTCAAGCATCATCTTGAAACAGGAAGTCATGTTTGACGAGTTTCCGGGTTGGGCCATTTCTACAGAAAAAGTTCAAAAGTTAGTACTTTCGATAATTTTAATATTTCATGAAAATTAAACACCCATTGGTCAAATAACCATTTAATTTTCACTGAAATCTAGGATCCTAATTGACGTCGTTTCATCACATCAGCTGAGGCTGCTAGCAATGAAAGTACTCAACAAGGTACGGGATCACCCAATTGCCAATTTCAAATTGCAATTCCTAGAAATCTTGGGACTTACAATATTTATGTTGCCAACATCAGTTGCAAATTGTAAGCATGTTTCATCCCCAATTCTTTTATACCTTGACGCCGTTTTATTACATCAGCTGAGGCTGCTAGTAATAAAAGTGCTCAATTAAGTTAACCAATTTAGAAACGTGTAAATTGACGCCGTTTCATCACATCAGCTGAGGCTGCTAGTAATGGAAGTGCTCAATTTACCCCTATTGACTTCATTCTTTGAATCATCACATCAGCTGAGGCTGCTAGTAATGATAGAATGTCATCTTAGGTGTTTCCTTGTAAATTGGTCGGCATATAACTTAAATTTTAGGGTAATCATATTTTGATGTGTTAAATCAAAAAATATGTACAAAGATGTCATGCATTCATCTTTGTATCATATATGTTTTCAAAACTAAACTATTTACTCATTCGTAGCTCAAATTATCAAATCTTTTAATTGAGGCGTTGAATAAATTACAACATTGCCTTAAGATGCTTCGTATTAGTCGTGGTGTACTTGGTAAGTCTAAAATTGACGCACAGGCGGGCGTAGGGACGACAGCCGCCGAAGCTGGTTAAAATCGTGCCCCTTTAAGGTCACAATTTAATGCGAACCAACTAGAACCCACTTTTTAGTTTGTCAATTTTAGGTCTGCCGCTTCGACCACTTAATACAGTCGCAATCAATCAACTAAAAGAATATAATTTTCTTGCTAAAACAATTAATGTAGTAAATCTATTATTGCTAGTCTCGCCTGGGAGCAAATTACCGTGCGAAGCGAACCACTGTCGGCACATAAGACTTGGCAATAATTGAAATTACTACAAAGGTTTCATAGTTATTAGTCTTATTTATTTTTATTATGAAAAGTTACCCTCTTTTGTAGTTTTCAATCCATCATAATATAAAACACAAAAGATCAAGTAATTCACAAAATAAATAAACACATAATAACAAATATATGATCATCCACGATATCATATAGCCACATGCAAACCTTTTTCAATAAATCCTATTATTAATTCTATGTGTAATTTTAAATGTATGTAACTAACAAAACTCCCATTGGTTTTCGAGCTCATTGTACCCAATGGACCACAGCACCAAATAAATTTGGCCGCGTAAGTTTTAGTTAGTTAGATACCACATTGCACATAACCTTTTAATTAATATATTGAGGTCTTCCCCAATTTTAGATTTATTTAAAACATGTAGCAAACAATTCAAAACAAAACATACAAATCACACCATGACAAATATGCAAGATTTGTCAAGGATACCATATTGATCACATAATCATGCAACACATATTATTATGTCAATATTTAATTGTACGTATCTAATTAATTAGTAACATCACATACGGTACTTACTAATTAATTCCTAAAAATTTTCATGCAATCCTAGGGTTTCTCAAGTTTTAATAAAACAATTAAAACCCTAATTTTAATTAATATATGTCGAACCATATTAGGGTTTTACAAACAAAAAACAAACCCTAATTATTAATTAGTGCATGTAATCTCTACAAGATCCAATTTTTAGGTTTAAGTAATTAATTACAAGTTCTAAACGAGGCTCATGATGCCACTGTTGGAATATGTGAACTATTAAAATCATAAACACATAAAACATCACAAAGCACGCAGCGGAATAGATCTACAAGAACATGTAATTAATTAAATTAAACAAGACACGTACCTTTTGATTCCTAGCAAGAACAAGGAATCTCTTGAACAAGAACAAGTTATAAACCCTAATTGGATTTATATGTGGATCGACTAAACCAAAGATCACAAGCTAAAGGAAGCTTGTCACTCGTTCTTGTACACACGTAATTATAGCGTTTCAATGAGAAAAGCTAGTTTCTTGATCACCGACAAGCCAAACACTAGCAAAGCTTTACTAGGGTCGAATATCCTAGTGGATATAAAAAGAGTCGACCGGTTCTATGCTTAGGAGAGGAGAAGAGAAGAAGTTAGGCTTGTAGGGGATTCAAGGATTAGAGAAAAACTAAAACACAAGTGAATGGTATTTATAGTTTTTCCCTTTCTTGGTGCCCACTCCAAACCGATCGGCACAACATCCCTAAAGGGTTGTTTTGGCCGACTTCCATACTCCCCAAGGATTCTAGATCCTTCTTTCCTATTTTTCACGTTTAGTCCTTTAACCGTCGTTAGTTAAAACTCCGTTAAATACTAACCGTCGTTAAGTGTTTTAATCGGTGAAATGAATAAATAAATAAATACATGAAATATATATTTATTTAATTATTCATCATTGAAACTTTCACGCTAATGTGTGCAATCCCGAGTCTCGGGTTCGAAACCGGACATGTATATATTAATATTTATACACTAAAACTAACACCCATCCCCAATCAACTCGAGGATTCCCCAGTCAAATCAGGTTTGGGGAACGGGTCGTCATCGGGTACGGATTTTTTTGCCATCCCTACTTATAAGGGTGGACATGAGTAAAAATAATGTAAAGGTATCAATGTCAAGACATAATAATTTTGAGTGTGCAAATCACCTTTTTGAATTTTACTAACAATGTTATTTAATCCTAGTGGTTGGTAGTTATTTCGTGAAAGATGACCCATAGCATGGTTTGTACCTTTAAATAGACACCAGATATCATAATTTTGACCGTTAGTACTCAGATGTTATTAAGATTGAACCATAAATAATACGAAGTATGAAACTTATATCCCTCCATTCGATTATAACCCCATTTACTCAACCTACATAGTCACATTCTAAATGTCAAGTGATTTTCGACATAGGCGCTGATGCAATGCTTCTAGTTCATCCAGTATGGTTCTCAATACTTTTGGAGTTAGGCACATTTCAAACTTTTCAAAGGATAATGTAAAAGATATAGGTACACAGTTGAGAATATAGCTCATGTAGACGATCTAAATATATTAGTGGTTTTGTTTTATATTGGAAGAAAAGCGCATCAGTCAGTCACCCGACCCCAAAGGGTGCACAAGGTCAAGGTTTCCCCGCTGATTAAAACCTTTTGAAGAAGTATTTATTCTCGCAAATCAAAATAACCCTAATATATGAGCAACTCACACAATTTCAATTTAAATAAAGTAGTATGGTGCTCGTATGTGATTTTCTTATTATAGATACTGCAGCAAGCAGTTTGTACACGTTATGGCTTTGACAGTTGGAAAAATATTGCAATAGTGACATCTTTTGTCATCTTCTCCTGTGGTCGTTCTTCCCTGTTGCTTAGAGCGGTGGGTGTGGGCTTGCCACAAGCTCGCCGTTGTGACATGGGGCAATCACTTCTAAAAAAGGAACGTGAACTAGCATTGGTGTTTATTTAATACTCGTAGAATAATTATAGTGTATCATGCATAAGGACATAAGGTCAGTGTTGGTGTTTTTATGATTAGTTCGTTAGCTTCTTGACCGACTAGTTCATGACGTTTGAACCAATCACCACACAACAGAGCAGTATACGAGGGTGTGTCAGGCGTGCAATCGCATAGGACCTCAAATAAAGGCCTCAAAATTTACTTCCGTCAAAAGCTTTAATAACATATGCTTTTATATTTTGTATATTTGATTAAAACTGAAGTTAGAATGTTAAAAAAATAGGTTATTTATGTTTCAAGAGTTGATATGAGTTATATTTGATCGTCGTATTCAAGTACGACATAAATTTTTGCACAGGCCCTTTGAAATTTCAGCTATGGGACTATCACACAAACTCAAAAGTTTAATCAGGTAAGCTCTCCTTTTTCAAAATATTGACACGACCACTTAAAGGTTGTTTGCAGTTAATAAGCATTGAACTTGAAAACTCTTACAATTTAATGATGATAGCAAGGTTATAAATAGCGTGAGGCATGACGTGGTGGCATGGTCAAGCCTCACGCCTTAGAAGCTATAGATTTATATATTATATTATATTATATTTCATATATATCGAGTTTATAAAAAGTGTTATACATGAGAAATTAAGTCAAGAAACTATCCTTGCATTTAATCTTTTTCATTTCTTAAAAAAAAAAAAAAAAAAAAAAAAAAAAAAAATTGGAGTTAAATTCAAAAAAGGCGTCACACCTTGCGTCTTAGCGCGCCTTTTCACGCCTCATCTCACGTCATACCTAAAACCGACGCCTTGATCTATTACATAACATAACATGGAGGTCACGGCTCGCGGTCACTAAGAATTTTAACACTAGGCCAGCTATGAATTTGTTGGCCTCGTTTTAAAAAGACTAGTAAAATGTATGACGAAATTCTGATGGTCTACTAATTACATCTCTATCATAAATACATAAAACTACTCATATAAAAGGATAAAGCCGAAAACTGAAAAGCTAAATCACTCGATTAAACAAATGACCATGCTGGTAAAGGAAGAGAATATGACAAATCAACAATACTTAACTAAGATTGGGTTTCTCTAGAAACAAGAATAATATGTGTCGTTTGTTAAGATTATGCTAATCACGTTAATTGATTGTTAAGGACAAGGGGTCAAAGGTGACTATATATGTCAGTCCATCAACATATAATTATGGGATCTACTAACATCACCCATAATTAGAGTAAAATTTTGTCATTGTTTGGTTTATATTATACTTGTTAACTAAAAAATCCATTTTTGTTACGAATAAGACCAAGGCTTATAAGACAATTCAATTTGATAAGGTTTTACAAAATAGTACTCCCTCCGTCCCATATTAAGTGTCCACAATGGAATCTTGGGATGTCCCAAATTAAGTGTCCATATTGTATTTTAACCAATGAGAAGAGACTTTAGTGGGTAATAATGATATTTGATTGGTGGATAGTGTAGTTAGTGGAATTTCCTAAAACTTTGTGCATTTGGAAAGTGAACACTTAATATGGGACGGAGGAAGTAACAAATAACATTTATTGTCATTAAGAAGTTATCACTAAGGATACACGGAGTGGTCAGCGGCTTGGCAACGGGCTGGGGTAACCCGCTGGGGAACACCGCCGCCGACCTAGCGGGTTGCCCAGCGGTATGGATTCCACGGGTAGAGCAAGCAGCAGCGGGTTGCATGTTTATTTTGAAAAATTCGACCGTTTGAAGCAATAATACAAACGCTCCCTTGTGCAACGGCTCAAAAAAAAAAAAAAAAAAAAAAAAAAAAAAAAAAAAAAAAATTCCCTCTTTATAAACAACTAAAATCTTCACATATTAAACCACAACTTTCACATATTTAACTACAAACAACTAAAATCTTCACCCCAAAATCATCACTTTTATCACAAAATGGATTCATCTTCTTCCTCTTCTTCGTATTGTGATCCGCCTTCTCTTTCCGACTCGTCAACGGGGAGCACTTTTAACTTCTTCCAAACGGTTTTAGACGCGTATCAAGACACCGGAAGCTCTACAGACACCCGTAGGTACATTGATCGGGAACGGGTCGAAGCGGGGGAAACACTAATGCGTGACTATTTTGTTGAAGACCCGAAATTCGATGAGTCAGTTTTCCGTCATCGTTTTCGCATGAGCAAAAGGTTATTTTTGAAGATTGTTGGTGATATTGAAGCTAGGTTCGAGTACTTTCAAGAAGGGTACGACGCTCGGGGGAAAAAAAGTTTCACGGCTTTACAGAAATGCACATCGTCGATCAAACAATTGGCGACGGGTGAACCTCCAGACGCGTACGATGAGTATTTATGCATGGCGGAAAGAACATCACGTGATACCCTCGAGCTTTTTTGTGATGCGGTAATTTTTTTATACGAAGCGGAGTTTTTACGTAAGCCAACATCTCACGATGTTGCTCTCATCACACAAGCACACGAAGAAAGACACCACCTTCCAGGGATGCTTGGTTCTCTTGATTGTACACACATCGAATGGGCGAGGTGTCCTAAATACTTAAAAGGGCAATACACGATGGGTGATCATAAGGTGCCGACTATTATGATTGAGTGTGTTGCTTCTCAGGACTTGTGGATTTGGCACTCGTATTTTGGTCCTCCTGGATCGAACAACGATGTGAACGTTTTGAATCAGTCGCCATTGTTTCAAAACGTGCGTAATGGATCCGCACCAGACACTTCATTTACCGTAAATGGACGACATTACAAGCATGGGTACTACCTTACGGATGGAATTTATCCTAGGTGGGCTACGTTTGTTAAGGCATACCGGCATCCGGTCGAAGAGGATGAAAAGAAGTTCAAAAGACTCCAAGAGGCGGCAAGAAAGGATGTTGAGCGGGCCTTTGGTGTTCTCAAGGGGAAATGGAAGATTTTGGCGCGTCCCCTCCGGTTCACGACAAAACAGAAGATCGGGAAAGTCGTCGCCACATGTACTATATTGCACAACATGATCATAAAAGACGACGGGAGGGCAATATCACAGGTTCGTATTATGGATCCACCTGCCCCTGTAGCTTATAACCGGAATGCGCTGCGGGAGTTACATGACGAAGAAGTCCATCATCGCCTCCGCTATGATCTGACAGCGCATATATCGGGTTTGGACTTAGCATACCTTGATGACCCAGCGGATCAGCCACCACCGATCGAGACATTGATTTAGGTGTCTTTATGAAGTATTTTATTTTCTAATAATGATGTCGTTTATGTAGTTTTTATTAATTATGTTTAGGTTTATGTAATGTTTATGTCGTTTATGTATTTTTTTTTAGTTTATTTTAATGAAATATTTAAGTTTTTATTATATAAATGTTTGATTAAATTAAATGAAAAAAAATATATATATATATAATTGTGAGGGTTGAGAATGTGATGAATGCCTAAGAATTAAGTTGGAAGGGTTGGTTGGGAGGGTTAGAAGGGTAAAATGAGTTGGAGAGATGTTATTGGTGGAATTTGGGAGGGTTGGGAGGGCTGGAAGTCATGACTCCCCCTGCCATTAAGAAGACTAATGGATTTTACCTATGTGACAAGAATAGTTGCAATTTGATAAGGTTTTACAAAATACTAGTAACAAATAACATTTATTGTCATTAAGAAGACTAATGGATTTTACCTATGTGACAAGAATAGTTGCATGTGTTCACGTCCCAAAAGATACAAATTTTAGTTAACACGTAGTTTATACAAGAATCTATAAATTATACTCGCAGTGACTAAGTTCCTATATTTACCTCGATAAGAGAACAGAGTTATGATTCTAAATGATTGTAGCATATACACGGGTACGCGGTTTAATCAAGATGTTCATGTAATTGTTTTCGATATTTCGCTAGCCACTACATACATGTATAATAATGTTTAAATTCTTAAATTCATGTGAATGTCACCAGTGGCGGATACTGAGATCGTTTTCATTTTTTACAAAAATTAAAATTTGCTAGTTCGTCAATTTTAAGAAGGGTGTGCATCAAATTTTTAAAAGGGTATGCACTTTGTATTAAAATATCAAAGCTTTATAAAATAACAAATTATATTACGGATGATTTTCGGAAAATAAAAACGTGCATACCTTCTGACTTAGGCATGTCCGCCGGTGAATGTCACATATATCTTGCGATAATTACTGAAATCAGCTGGGTAAATTAGAATCTACTTCATAGTCTTAGACTTCTTTTTTTTTTTTTTTTTTTTTTTTTTTTTTTCTCATATTTTGCAAAACATAAGGGAAACAAACAAACATACACACATGTCTTGCTATTGAATTGATGCAAGGAACCATTTTTTTATTGTAGTCCTAACTAATACAGTACATTAAACAATTTAATGAAGATGGCTAGTACCCCACAACATGCCTGCTTTCCTGTAGATATTATGGCCCCTCAAATTTGGTTTTAAAATGTTGCTTGTAACGGTACGAAGAAAGCAGACATGTCCACACCATATCCTGCCCAATTCCAACAAATTGATGCTGATATTTCCTTAACGTATAGACAAATACTAAATGCTAATACCAACGGAAACAATTACGAATTGTTACTTCCTAGAGCTTACAAAGTTACAATCATGTCGGTTTGAGTTAACGAGTTGTATCAGGTTGACCCAAATACGTACTTGTGAGTTAACTCTGGGTCAGCCTGACCAATTTCGCTTAGCGGACACTTATTTTCGCATATACAAAAAAATGTAGGACGTGCCACTAAAACTAGCAATTCAGATCAGGTTTGGGTTGACAGATTAAACCAAAGTTAACCCGTATTATTCTAGACTGTGAGACATATTGTGACCCTAATATAATCTAGTATCACATATTGGATTCTAGTACCAATAATTTTATATTTAAGAAAGTATGGGTCAAAAACTGAGATGGTCAAATAATGGGTACAATTAACAATAAAGTAAAATCTTTGCCAAAAAATTAACTCAGCACAGAAAAGAACACAGATTTTCCAACCAATCTTTACTTTCATCATTTCTTCTTTTAAAGCATAATACAAAAGTAAGTAAGTGCAATTCAGTTCAATAATATTCCTGAATTCCAGCCAAGTAAGAATTCATATTCTAACACAAACACCCCAACACGTACAATTATCCTAGTTAAAAATATATCGTTACACTACAAGCCCGTAGGTTAATTAAGTAACCAAATAAATGGGCACAGGCGAGGACGAGATCTTACGAGCTTGTTCCATATTAATATCCGCAAGACTAATGTACGGAATATTAAATGTACCCGCTAGCAGACCTGATGAGGGTCTGCTAGCGGAAGTACGATGGTAAGGAGTGGCAGACCCACTCCTACTATCTGCTAAATAAACTGGACCAGAAACCGTACAATGTTGTCCTCCGTACATACATTGGACAACATTGTTGTAATCTTTGTCGGAAGAAGAAGAAGAAGCAGAAGTTCTTTTGCGCTTAAAGAAATGTAGAGCATTTTTCCACCAACGTTGTTTACGGTTCTTTTTTATTTTCTTGCTTGTTTCGTCTTTTGAGATTGGTTTTTGCAGCTTGAAATGAAGGTTGTCGATAGTGGATCTTAATGATGATGATGATGTTGTGTCACGTTTGTGTTTTCTTGCTTCTTCTAGTACCTGTAGAGAGTAAAAATAAATGTACATTGGTATTTGTTAACAGGCTCGTAGCTTAACGGTATCTACGCGTAAAAAAGTAATGAAAAGTAGTTAAATGTGACCTGAAAGTAGTCGATTTGAGAGTCGAAACCGTAGTCGCTGAAATGTTGAGGCTCATGAATAGGGAAAATGGGGGTTTTGTTGGTCATGATGATTTTAGAATGATAAAACAGTGAGTCAATGTGCGTATGTGTGTGAGTGAGGTGAGGTAAATAGGGAATTGTTGATTGGAAAGATAGAGTGGGAGGTGTTAAATGCAATAAAATTCATTTTTAAGTGAATTTAATAAGAGGGCAAGAGGGGGCAAGGGGTTATTTGATAAAATTTCAAACTCACGATAACGACTTTTAGATTTTTAATAAATAAATTTCATGCTCAAATGACTAGATTATAATATGAATTGTAATTTGTCAAATAAATTATAATATGAATAAATTGTAATTTGAAATAACTGAAAGTGTTTGGATGACTAAAATTATAATGTAATTCAAAATAAATAACAAAAAAATAGCGTCAAATCAATAATAATAATAATAATAATAAAAATTGTTGAATCCACTTTTGGCCTATCCGCTCGACAGATGACGCTTTGGAGGTCGCAAAAAGAAGATTACACCTCCGATTGGTTTAGGGTGGTCCCGATATCCGGGCTGGGACAAACTATGAATTCTAGAACTTACCGATGTGTTTTATGTTACCGCCTGGGTGTCCCCCTGTTTTTTGTCCAGATGTCGTGCTCAGCTTGTTCCAGGTTATTTGCGAGGGACTTTTATGGGGACCACGCAGTGTCGTGTGCTGGTATTATTGGTATTAAGCACCGGCACAACGTGGTACGCGACACTCTCGCTGACATTTGTTCTCGGACTGGGATCTCAGCTCGTAAAGAGGTTGACATCGGCCTTTATGATGAAAGGGACAAAAACTTACACATTCTTGGGACGGCGGGCAAGATGTTTGTGTCGATTTGACAGGGTTATCTTCTCTGACGCAAACTGGTATGGCTGATTTTGTGCCAGGACGGGTGGTGGTTGAAGCAGCACAACGCAAACGAGTCAAGTATGAGACCAAGTGTGCCGACATTGGATATGGGTTTCTCCCCTTCTCATTTTCTTCCTTTGGGGCGCGTGCCGCTGCTCATATTTTTAGTGGGATTAGCTTTGCAATAGCTAGAGGAGTGGGGGCCCAGTTAATATCTCGGCTCCCCTCTAATTTCTTGTAAATCTTATGAGTTTTTATAAAGTGATGTTTTTATAAATAATAATAATAATAATAATAATAATAATAATAATAATAATAATAATAATAAAGTGATGTTTATAATATAAAATAATAATAATAATAATAATAATAATAATAATAATAATAATAATAATAATAATAATAATACGTAGTAATAAATAATCAAATAATCAAATTTAATGAAATTAAAACCTCAATAATTGCATCAACATACTTGCTCAAACTAATAAATCTGCATAGTTATATACAAAATATCAGCATTTATCTACATGTTACTTATAAATTTAGCTTGATCCGTCACCTTTTCGATATTATTGTCATTAAAAATGACATAATATGTTCACGCGTTTCTTGCAAATATGTACGTAGTATATCTATTTTTATTTTATTTTTAAATATTAAATATGGATTAAAGTTAATATAAAAAGGGGATAAAATCAAAATGTGAGATGGGGCATTGGGTCGTGAAGTGAACCTTTTCATTAAATGGCCTTCACGTTTACTTTGGACTTTTTATTGCACCCGCTTACAAACTCCCCACTTCACGGGTATGTAACCTTAACACTCAACATCTCCGATATTTATGACCCCCTTTATTTATACGAAACAAATACCCAAAAAAAAGATTTTTATAAAGACGTTTCTTATGATATTAGAGTAAAAATACTTGCTATTATGTTTAACGAAATTTGTTGCAATGACATGAAACCTTTTACTCCGTTTTGTTGCAAAATGAACACCAAATGGTCTAATTGTAAGAAATCTGACCTTATCAAATCTCACTAGATATATACATTTGAAGATAGTCAGAAAAGTAGAAAGAATCATGACGACACCGTTGGGTCGCATATATATGAGTCAAAAACTCACATAACCTGAATACCTTGTTAAGAAAAATCTTATTCGTTTCGCCCGTCTACATTTTACAAAATAATTGGATTACTTCAAGTTTCAACTAATCACAAAACTACAAAAGATGAAGATAAAATTTTGATTGCATCTTTACTATATATTAAAGAAAAAATTGTCAGGTCTTAGGTTAAAGTTTTAAAACTTACAAATAAATAAGAGTAATGTTTTTTGACTAAAATACTCACTTATAAAATACAATGCAATGTGTTATAAATTTAAATATTTAATCACAATTTAATCCACAAACTTTCTTCACTCTCACTTACACTCATATATACAAAAAAAGATATACTAATAATAAATAAATAAATACCCACACAAACAAATTAACGCTGCTACACATTGTGGCCACTATGCACGGGTAGTCTTTTAATTTTTTCTCAAACTGTGTATCTTATTTCTTATTTAATGTAAACAATATTTTTGGAACGGAAGGAGTACTTGATCTTCCATTAATCAAGTAATTAGAAGTAGGAAGCATATCTATATAAAAATATAGTGACGACTCTCATGGTAATCATATAATCAGTTCATGAACATTTACAAAGAGCCCATATCTATTATTCATTTGTTATGTTTTCTATTTTGACAATATTTTTCTCTAATTTGAACTTTATGTTGGCATATTTCAAGTGAAAAATGCGACTGCTAAAAGGATCAAGATTGAAGCTACAATGCGACGAGACATATAGAAATCGAGTAATGAAGAACAAGATAGATATGAGGACTGCGACGCGTGAGGGTTGGATGTTAGCAAAGGATCTTTATTTCGTGTATGCTTGTAATAGCTATTCATTTCTTGAATCGGCAGCTTTCAATTTCTCACCGACAAGAAACATCATATAAATTACTTTCTGTAAGTCTGTATACATTACTGAAGTAACATGTGATAAAGATGGAAATGAAGAGTAAATGTGACTCACATGGGTTCATTTGAGATCAACCGTGTCAATAAGGTTAGAAGAGTTGGATATAAATGTTGCAACTACTTGATAATGACAATTCAAGCCGTATGTAGTAAGAAATGTTTGATCCGCGGAAGAATAAGTTAAGACATGCACCAACTCGTTAGAAGTTTATCCAATCCGAGCCATATGCCAGCATACAGGATTCAAGTTTCAATAGGTTACAATAATATAACATCTTTACATGAGAAAAGAAAAATAAGTCATCAAATATGAATTGATTCAAAATATCTATTATTACAAGGCTAACTGTTAGTACACAATGTCACAAAACTTACCTAATACATGTCACCCTACAGAATTTAAGCCATCAGGGTCAACCAGTCTTGACCGTCGTCTCCTTTTGCTTTCAGGGGTACACCTAATTCCGACAACTTTTCCTACCTTTACAGAGATCTGAGATGATGATGGTGATGAACTAGTGCCTGGTATATTGTTCTCTTTTTCTCTCCTCAATTGAGGCTTTGGTCTCTTATTGGAGGATCTAAGCTGTACTTCTGGTCTCTTTACGTTGCTAAGAAGGCGAACATGAAAGGGGTTTTCGCCAGTATAACACACAAATTGACCATTTACACCACCACCTTTGATCAGTTCGACATTACCATTATTCACCTGATAAAATGTATTCAGAAGGTCTGTCAAGCTAACTTGCCTATATGGAGGTTGATTTGGGTTACAGTTTTGCTCTAACAGGTTAAACGAGTTACGCTGAAAGATTTAACTTAGAAGGATACGAGCCAAATTATACGACCAGAATAGTTTTTCTAAAATAATTATGTTAATAATAAATAAATGAAAAAAAACAGAAGTGTTTGTGGGTCGGTCACACCAAACCAATCTTGTCCAATACCAAAAGTTACCCATTTTGAGATAAAGCCGCTTCGCCTGCCCAATTTGCCATCTCTAATCGTAAACACAATTGGAAGTCAGATCAGAAAGAAAAAAAAACATACCAATTGTAGAAGTGCAGAGAACGTTCGAGCAACTTCATGTTTCTCTTGACCTCTGACAACATCAGTGAACGCCAAGGACTTTCCAACATCTGCTTCTTGTGAAAGCTTATCCAAAGTCCTTTGACCATATTCATGAATGTCAAACGGTGGTCGTGCATCCTGCCCAGAGAAAACATACCTCATTAACATAAACAATCAACAAAGGCACTAAGTTTGAAGTTACCAAAGCTTGGGAAAAAATCGACTCACTTGCTCATCCAAGTTCTTCTCAATTCTTTGTTTCCACGTTGAAACCCTAGCTGCCAATGCAGACTGCTTCTCCGTCTCAGTGCAACTAGCAAGGAAAGAATCCTGAAATTTTGGAAGATATATTAACAAACTATCAAGGTATAAGAATTTCTAAGAAAAAAAAAAAAAAAAAAAAAAAAAAAAAAAAAAAAAAGAAAGAAAAACTTTTTTTCCTCGGAGACTCACGCTCACCAGATCAGAACGACAAAGATCTTCAAGGTTCACATGAGCATTTGGGTCTTCATGTTCAAATGGTTCGTTGCTGTCATATTGAGTGGCATCATCCACAGGCTGCTGAAATTAAAACACTAGTTGTCAAACAAAAATCCCATCCATCCATATGACTTGTATGATTGTATAGTACTAATACAGTAATACAAGCTAACCTTTTCAGGCATAAAATGATCTTCATCCATGTCGCCTATGTCAATATCAGGGGCGCCGCCATCATCATATTCACCATCTTCTTCAGGTTTATCTTTATCATTACTGAACGCGTAATGACTTTCATGGTCTTCTATAACAAGCGACCGGCGAAGCTACAAAAAAACATTTAGTTTAATCAAGTCAGGGGCGGATCTAGCTTATGCACAGGGTATGCACGTGCATACCCTGCGGAAAATTTTAATAGTATAAAAAAGATAGAAATTTCAGTAAGTAACGATAAAATGCATTGAAAATTTATGAGTGCATACCCTTTAAAACATTGAAAAGTTACGAGTGCATAACCTAAATTAAGTTACCATTGTTGAAAAGAAGAAGAAGAAGAAAAGCAGGTGGTTTTGACGTCTCTCTGTCTTAGAGACGAAGAAGACAATGAGAATTTCTATTGGCCCAATTGATATGAAATATTTTAGACATTCAAATTTGAGTCCACAATGACCCATATCCTCTCACGAATTTTCAGCCCACTTAAAATTACATATCACATTATCACGTGTATATATGTTTTTAGATTAGTATTTTACATGCTTTAAGATTTTACGTCTGTTTCCTTTATTTTAATTGGATATTTGGATTTATGTTCATTTTAGGTTCCATGTATAATATAAAGGTTTGAATTTGAGAATTAAGATTTACAATAATGTTTCTTTCAGTGTTATATTAACTAGAAAAAGTCCCGAAAAAAGTGAGACAAAAAATTTTCCGGAAAACCCGACCTGTAAATTTGACCCGAACCGAAAATTATGAGCCAAAAAAATTCTTCTGCATACCCTATGTTGGATTTCTAGATCCGCCACTGAATCAAGTATACAAAAAGTAAATAACTTTAACATCAAGAAACACACCTTTTCATATAATGGAGGAGATTGTGGTTCTTTATCTTTTTCGTTAACATGGTGCTGTGCCTCCCATATTTCATGAAGCTCTGCACTAACTGGACCATGCAGTTTTGCAAGTGGAAACTCTTCTGTTATAGAGATTTTATTGGTCGGTTTTGACCATTCTTTTCTAAAAGCTTTGACTTTTTTGAAGGGCTTTACTTTCAAGTTTCCCTGTTCATGAGGATTTAAAGGTTTCCATGGATCATCGTCATCTTCATCTGAATCGTCAAATCCCTCCGGTTGTGAAAACCCATCATCCATGTCGAATTCATGGTCCATATTAGCATTATAGTCAGGCATATTATGGTCATTAGTTTCAAAGTGGTTATCAACACGGGCAGAATGATTTTGATCAGGGTTTGGAGTCTTTACAGCAGATGGTTTACGCACAGTTCCACCAGAACGTTTTGAAGGTGACATAAATGACTTGCGAGATTTAGAGCCAATAGAATTTCCTCCTTTTAAACCGCTTTTATTCTTGTTGAATGTTTCTTTCCCGCCCAAAAATTCATCAACTGTCACCGCATCACTCGCATCTAAGAGAATAAAATCCCTGAATAAATCATTTGTCGCTAACTGCAAAAATAAAATATTTTTTATAAAGAAAGTCATGATGAGGTCATTTCTAGATATAATCAGTATATATAGCCTTACATACCAGATATGTTTCTAACTCCCCACTGTCTCCATTAACATCTAAGCAATCACCTTCAAGCACGACTAAATTCGCAGGAGGCTTTACACAATGTAGTAATGTATTATTGTCATTTGTACTATCCAATGAGTTCTTGGGATCAACTGTTAAAGAGAAGCAGTTAGCTATGAAATACTTTAAATTGACTGCAACATCAGTGAAAGAATTTCAGGTTACCTGGGATATCATCTGAGCACCAAAAAGACTCATCTGATTCAGGAGGAGCAGCAACTGAACCATTTTGTTCTTCTGCTTGGCCTGATGAAGACTCTGGTTGATCATGTTGCTGACTGATTACATTTCATATAACTAATCAGGAAGTGACTACTAAAATGTGCAACAAATAAATATGGCATGCATGAACAACACGTACTAGCTTGCATTTGCACTTTATGCATAACGTGAAGGATATTTAGGGGGCAATCTATAATAAGTGCTTACTTAATTGTGATTGACGTGTGCAGATTATTCCTTTCTTAGGAGAATACAAATCACATGAAATATGCTAAAGATTTCAACCGGCCTAATATGCCCCTTTGTGAAATATGCTAAAGATTTCAACCGGCCTAATATGCCCCTTTAGATAAGAGAATGAGTATTCTACTTATAAGTAACTAATACGAGTAATCAAACGCCTTCATGACTTATTTCTCCTTGTTTAATGCAATTGCCCACAGTGACCTACTGATCTCCATGTACTGATAATGAATTCAATTACATTTGAAAGAAAGCATAGTAAAGTGAGTTGAGCAAGAAGACACAAAGAAGTGTATCTTTTGGAAATAAGGTTGCGTCATAAATGAAATACTATAATAGAACAATCAAAATAGTTACATAATAAAGGAGTTAATAGATGAAAATTATGGATGCTATACCAAAGGGCAAAGACCACTTAAACTCTGTATGACAGTGGACTCTCCCATCACATTCCGGTCAACATTTTGTTTATTCTAAGAAGCTAAGGCTTGGCTTAATAAGAAATTTTGATCCAACATCTATACTAACAACAAGAGAGCCATATTTTGTTAAAAGTGCAATTGGGTACCTGATTCAAATAATAAGAAAACACAAAAATTCATCCCAATTTCTAGCCCCAATACCAATATACATTAACACTCTAAATAAGAGCGTACAGTTCAAATGGCATGTGAATACTCTGAAATCACCAAATGGGAGTACATCTAGATAAGTAAAAAGAATATCCTCGTGATGCCAAAAAGTAACCCCCTCAAAGTTGTTAACAAACATCAGGCCCATACAATAATCATCTAGCAATCAAACCTGTGCCTACAAGATCTTACTTAGGAAATAAAGTTATGCAAAATCAACAATTGAACATTACATAACTAGCTAACAAAGTAACAAGGAAACTATTTACGAGGCCTTAACGAACATTACCCGAAGAATAAACTCATCTAATCTAATCCACTCCTATGCGGCATAGGCTATGCCGCTTACAATCACACAGAAATAAATCTTTATATACATCACAATAAAATACAAATAGGGGCTCGAAAAACAGCATACCTATGTTTTGAGATGAATTCCAAAGCATGTAACACCAAGGAATACAAATATTCAACCTTCCTGCTATACACTTGACTTGAATTTTGAAGCAGCAAAGCAGCTACAATTTCAAACAAAAACAAACAATTATCAAAACAAAAACAAAGACCCTAAGACAAGATTCACTTTTTATCAACACCCTTTTCAAGATTCAATTTTTCCATCACAACAACCAATACCAAAGTGACCGAGTGGTTAGGCGTGTAATGTACTCACAAGTATTCAAACCTATCTAGGTACACATTTAGGGGTCGTCATTCACCAAGGAAAGGGTCAGAAACAGTCACGGGTATACCATGGTTAGTAATACTTGCCCTCCCCGGGGTAACCTAAACAGTGAAAACCTTATCCGTTTACCCGTTTTAGCACACCCTTTTAACAAAACATCAACATTCAGCAAAATTTACTGACAGAAAACCCTTATCTTCAATTTTCACAACCCATAATCAAAAAATTTCAAACAAACACACCAATTATAAAAAATCCCTAAATCAAGATTCAATTTTTATGATACCTTTTTTCACAAATTACCAATTTTCAGCAAACTTCACAGCTAGTACACTATTTATCTTCAATTTTTTTAACCCTTTATCAGTGAAATAGCAAACAAAACAAGCAATTTTCAAAGAACCCTAAAACAAGATTCGTATTTCATTAATGCCCTTTTCAAGAATTAGAATTTCTCAGCAAAATGTATTAATAAAAAAACCCCCAAAACAAGATTCAGTTTTTACAACACCATTTTCATCAAAAATTACATTTCTTCAGCAAAAATTACTGGAAATAAACCACTAACTCAATTTTTACAACCCATTATAACATTTTACAAAAAAACCCTAAAACAAGATGCAATTTTTATAAAAAAATTTCCGGCAGTAACCCATTATCCTAATTTTTACAAAAAACCCTAAAACAAGATCCAATTTTTAACCAACCTTCAGCAAAATTTACAGCCAATAAGCCATTATCATCATGGTTAATTTCACCAGAACAAATCTTGAGCAAATAATCTTGAAGCTTATTAGCAATATCAACTTCCCAATTCGACTGCAAATCACGGTGTGCTTGCACCGTGTGGATTTTTCCCGCACCAGCGTCCGATGTGCTTGCTTCTTTATCATTCATTTTGCTCCATTTCTATAACCCTAATTTTAATTTTTTTAAAAGATTTGTTTTTTAGACTGATTTGAGATGAGCCGCCCTAGATTGTAGAAAGTGGGACCCACATGGATGAGATTGGAAGTGTGTGTGTGTGTGTGTTTTGGAGTGTGTGTGTTTGAAATGTTTTTTGTTTTCCCGCTCTCTGGTTGGTGGAAATTTTTGGGGAAGACAATGAATGTTTGGTCAACTGGGCTGGGTTTGTTGGGCTTGGCTTGGCTTCATAGTTACGCCTCAAATCTTGTGGTTAGTAACATGTTTAATAAACTAACGAAATATTTTGGTTACTGAACTTATAAAAATATTGTTATGGATAATTATTAGTGGATCTCCATATAACTCATAATAGGCCCATGGCCCATGTTAGCTATTAGGGTTTTTACCCTAATGTTTGTCTATATATACTCTTTGTAAATCTCATAGTTAATGATCAATAAGAAGAATATTCATTCCCTCAATCTTGTATTCACAACACGTTATCAGCACGCTCTAAAGGTTTAGGTTTTCTCTCGTTTTCATCACCGGTACGTGTACGTCTTTGACTCTTTGGATTCTGGATTCTATATTACTTTGATTTAAAAGGTAAATCTAAAACCCTATTGTTTATCATATACTACATACGCTGAAATCAACATCCTAAGCTGCTTGATATATTTATTATCACTATTGTCGCCAAACTGTATAGTAACGTGCATAATTTATTTATTAATTTTTGTTTCTGTAAATTCTTTAATGGACATTATGTTATGATATATGATGTATATGTGTTAAGAATATTGTGCAACTTGTATTGATTGGCAAACCAGTTTGACCATTCTGGTTTAGTGATGATGCGAAATATATAGAAGAATGATGTGTTTCTTCCAAGATAAATTTTTATTGTTCTCAGTGGAAGTTGGTTATTTACTTATCACCATAAAATACAAATAAGGACTTGCTTCCTTAAATTGTGGAAAAATATAAAGGGCATGTATGTAGGCCTATACATGTGCCATATTGATCATTTTGATTTATAAAATCGATGCATCGTCAAAATGATCATCAAAGACGCAACTTAAGATTAGCGTGATTAATGGCTCGGCTTATAAAATGCGAGCACGGTTTTCCAAATTAAATTATTAAAAATGGTGGTGAAAACTTCCAAGTATTGGGCGATTATTGGAATAAGTGTTGAACATAAAAGTAGCCCATGTTCATACGCGAATTGCTTTTGTTGAAACGTTTATAAAACGTCTTCAGTTGATTGCAAAGCCAATAATATTGTGAGAACAAAACTTTTAGTTTATGGGGCATGTTATGACATATGAATCGCATCTTGCCAACAATCTATAATGAATCCTCCCCGTTAGAATGGTTTTGGTCACAAACCAAATTTTCCATGTGAGATTTTGTAATTGTGTGATATATAGTAAATACACCACAACACACAAAATGGGATATTTAAATTGATAATTCATTCAGGGGGAGAGAATGAGCAGCAAGAAATATGGAATGAATTATGATATAGATGTTGATCCTCACATTAATGAATATGAACTTAAAGTTCAAGGGACAAATAACATTCCAGATATAGTAAATGCCAGACATATTTAGTGACCTAAAGAAAGTGACTAGATCATATTATGTTGCTATTGCTCCAATTACAATGTGTGTCCCAACAGTAAAATCATTGATTGGTAGTAAGTCTATGGCACGTCTGCAGCGTGATAGACGAATCGATTCCAAATAAAAAGTCCTCGAATGAATAGATAAAATGGAGCAATAAATTAAGATGGCCGAATCGAGGTAATAAAGACCCCATAATAGTCTCTGAAAGAAAAACTAGACATGAAAGGATATTGAAAACCCCGGGTACATGAAAAAAAACTTTGAGATCTCAACAAATGATATAATATAATGTCTAGTAAAGTGTGGAATCGAAAAGAACTGAAACGACGTCGATAATAATGTATATAATAATGTGCATGATAAATACAATGTGAGGATCTTGGATATCTACAAGAAGTGTAGTTGTAAAATGAATGGCCAAAGAATATAAAGACGCAAGTAACTAATGAACTATGAAAGTCTCTTATGATGAAACGTGATTATTGGGTGAAATCCATACACATGAATGTTATGAGAAAGGATATTTAATGTTATGTCTGGCAATATGAGAAATAAGTTGTATGCGTCTAATATTATAAAACAAGAGCTCATTTTTGTTGAGATTCCTTAAGGAATATAGAATGCATGGAACACGTGTCATGATTTAAAATTCTAGAGAATAGTAGTTGATCAAATTGAACCACAGTAAATCAAATATTTCAATATTTTCAAGGTACAAATGATATGGGTTTATATTTTACTAACCCGTCAAAACAAGTTTAGTTAGTTTTGCAGATGCAGGATATATGTTTAACTTACAATGATCGATCTCAACATGGATATATTGTTACAAGTGGCGAATATTTTTCCTGGCATTTGATAGAGCAAACAATCAAGGCGACTTCATCAAACCATACATAAATTCTGGAAAGGAGATAGCAACTATTGCATGAAGATAATGTAGCATACCTTGCTATATTCAAGTAACGTTACATCAAAGGCGACAAGACACTTCTCATTCCAGTGATGATTTCGTTGACCTATTTACAAGATACCAAGTGATGTAGTCATCAGAGGGAGATAATACGCGCTGCACTCTTTTTGTCCTTAGTCATGGTTTTGTCCCACTGGGTTTTTCTGGCAAGGTTTTTAATGAGGCAGCATTCCCTAAGCGTATTAACAATATGGACATCCAAGAGGGAGTGTTATGGATAATTATTAGTGGATGTCCATATAACCCATAATAGGCCCATGGCCCATGTTAGCTATTAGGGTTTTTACCCTAATGTTTGTCTATATATACTCTTTGTAAATCTCATAGTTAATGATCAATAAGAAGAATATTCATTCCCTCAATCTTGTATTCACAACAAATATGATATTTTGCTGTCACTGAACTAATAAAAATATAAATAAACAGTATTGAATTTTGAAAAACACAGTATTATGTTACTCAGGTATCAAAAAATACGTGTTTAGTAACCCTGAAAATATGGAAGTAATCTGAATTATAATTTCAATAAACCCAAATGAACAATATGAAAATTCGTTACCTTAAGCGCACTTGTTTGAAAATTTTTAGTGACATATTTGTATATTAACCCTCTTTGTGTTTTAGGCTATATGTAATGGTCATATCCCCTTCACCTTCATCTCAGCTGCCACATCAACTTTTCAACAAACCACCCTACCTTCACTTTTCAGCTGTAATGGTTACCAACTAACTTACTAACAAACCAGCTAAAAATAACTCGCTTTATACAAACATATTACACAATACACTCCATAATATACTACACACTCTCACAAACAACAACAACAACAACAAAAAAAAAAAAAAAAAAAAAAAAAAAAAAAAAAAAGGGAACCGTACTTGATGAACTCAAATAAGTACATTTTATTACCGTCATTTATTTTATTTATTTGACTTGTTTTATTATATTATCTGTGAGAATTGATACTTAATCGTTTACTTTTGTAATTCTCAGTTAAAAACAAGCATTTGGTGAAACTTGGCGATTTTGGACTAATTATGGAGCAAAACAAGCAAGAAGATAAGAGTCTACTGAAATGTACAAGATCAAGACATTCTGCTCCAGATACGCCGCATCTTGCTTATTACATACGGCGCATCACTATCAAGATTTCACAAGATACGATCCAAGACAGCAAGGACATGCGCCGCATCTGAGAATGGAGTTACGCCGCATCTTCTGGCGGTGTACGAATATTCCTGAATATATTAATCTTGGACCCCACGCGAAGTTAAGTCAATGCGCCGCATCTTACCCTCAGACAGAAACTATAAATACCCCAAGACCAGACGAATTTCGGAGGCATAATATATACGAAGTACGAAGACCACAGAAACCTAAGGCCGAATTCAGACGATTAGGCAGCACAAGACACACCCGAACGAAGATACAAGAGCTGTAAGAAGGTCCTGCATGTATTTAATTCATTAAGTAGTTTTGTTTTATTGTGTTAGTAAACTTTAATTCATCAGGATTGGTGGCTTGTGTAATGTGACGAGAAAGATTGCACTCCCTTAAAACTGCTTTCCCATCAATTAAAGTTTATATGTTGATGTCTTTGGTTACTACTTATTAGTGCATTGATAACCTCTGTGTTTATTAGTGGCCTGCGCATTTGACTACGGAAGAGAATGTGGCTCCCACGGTTGTTACTAAATTGATCACTTAGGAATAACTTTTAGACATAAGTAATCATTAAGGGTTTACTCGCCGATAAGATTAGGGCCAACGAGAAAGGGTTAACTACATACACTTCATATAAAACTATCAATAAAACAAGTGACAATCTACTTAATCATCAGGACAGGTCTTCTTATTGTCTCGAGTATTTATCTGTGTACGTGCATGCCTATCGCTGATTCGTGCTCATTAGTTTAGTTTATTATTTAATTGCAACCAAAACGTGCCAGTCTCTCAGGCTGAACCCCCTTGCGTTAGATTAGGTTGTATAGTTAACTTAGAATATTAAAATACTGATTAGAATGACTAGATAATACGTTCCACTCTTAGTGATCGACACTCTACTTACCATTATATTCATACTGACCGGGTACACTGCTCGTTAAGTGTGTGTGTTATTAATAAGTCTGCTAAATATAAATTTAAAACTTGAGTAGGCATTAATACTGCTAAACCGCAACGACACATCACGCGCATCAAGTTTTTGGCGCCGCTGCCGGGGAGTGAATTGTTATTATCTGTTAATTTGATTAGTATTTTAATTAGGTTTTAATTTTAAATCTAACCGCTAACTCTGTTGTATATTAGTTAATTTGCATTCATTGTATTATTTTGCATATTTTCTGTTTTTGGTGTGTTTTTATTTTTGTTTATTTTCGTTTGTTTTTATTTGTTTTTATTTTTTCGTATTTTCTGTATTCTGCTATCGTTGTACTGAGCTTATTTAAACGATACGGCGCATCTATTTTCATAGATACGGCGTATTGCGTTTAATTTTTATAAAATACAACGCGTTTAATTAATTCGATACGACGCATCTTTCCCCAAGATACGGCGTATCTGTTTTTAATAAAAAAAAATTTCTAAACGATAACGCGATACGACGCATCTGCTTCAGCGTATCTTCTATCGATACGGCGTATCTTCTGAATCAAAAATCTTATATTTTGAAACGTAACGAAAATACGGCGCATTAACTTTTGTTAATACGACGCATTTAATTTTAAATAAATATCGATTTTTGATAAATTAACTGATACGGCGCATTCTAATTTCTAAGCGGCGTATCTATTTTCTGAATAAAGTCTGATTAAATTTTAACGATTATAAGATACGGCGTATCCAACTTTTTGGATACGGCGCATCGTCTGCAGATATCAGTAACTTTAATTTTTCGTATTCCGTTTTCGTTGTTAATTTTCTGATATATTACTTTCTTGAGCATACCCTACTGATGTTTTTGTGTTGATTTCAGGAAGTGCATGACCAGGAGTTCAACTGAGAACTTGATTCAACCTTTCGACGATCCTGAACGAGCTTTTCATTCGCTTAAAAGGCTTTTCAACACAAAAAGCTTTGATATTTCAAGTTCATTCGAGCTTGATTATTTTTCTGAAGAGAAAGAGGAAGAAGAAACAGAAGCAATGGGCGAAAACACAACTATGGAGGAATACATGAACAGTATCCGTGCTGATTACACTTCAGGAGTTGCTAGACCAAAGTTTGATGATAAGTCAAAATTTGAATTGAAGGGTCAGTTTCTCAAGGAGCTAAGAGAGAATGCTTTCAGTGGATCGGAACATGAGGATGCTAATGAGCATGTTGAAAAGGTCCTCGAGATTGCGGATTTGTTTACTTCAGAAGGAGTCACTGACGATCAACTCATGCTAAGAATCTTTCCAATCTCGCTAAAAGGAGCTGCTAACAAGTGGCTAAGGAATGAACCTGCTAGTTCAATCACTACATGGGAAGATTTGAAGAGCAAATTCCTGAAGAGATATTGTCCACCTGCTAAGACTGCTAAAAAGATGGAGGCTATCAACAGTTTCAAGCAAGAGCCTGATGAAACTCTTTATCAAGCTTGGGAACGATTTAAAGATTTACTGATAAAATGTCCTCAACACTATCTAACCCCTATGCAGGAGATAATATTATTTTATCAATGATTGGACGTGCCTACAAGACAAATTTTGGACGCTAAGGGAGCTGTGCCTCAAATGAGTGCAGCCAATGCTAGGAAAGCTATCCAAGAAGCTGCTGATCATTCTCAAAAATGGCACGATGGGACCTCTACTAGATCTAAGAGCAGCACTAATTTTGACGGGTTTGCTGCTATTCAAGCTCAACTGGATAAAATTAGTAGAGAGATGAAAAAGCGTGATGAAAAAGTGTATGCTGCCCAAGTTGGATGTGAAAAATGCGAAGGACCTCACTACACTAAAGATTGCCCGAATAAGAATGAAAGTGAGACGTTTGAAGAAGCATACTACACACAATTTGGACAACCATTCCGACCTTCAGGAAGATTTAGGGAAGCCACCCCGGGATTCTATCAAAAGAACAACTTCAATCCCGCTTATCAAGAAAGGAGGCAGACTTTGGATGACACTCTAAAGCAGATTATGGCCGATGCTGCTAAAAGACATGATGAGAACACTGCTATGATCAAAGAAATCCGAGCTTCAACGGATACTATTACAAGAAATCAAGGAGCTTCGATCAAAGCATTGGAACAACAAATTGGTCAAATGAGCAAAGTTCTTCAAGAAAGGGGATACGGAAGTTTACCTAGCTCAACTGAAACCAACCCAAGAGATCATGTCAAGGCCATAAGCACCACTGAAGAAGTCACTCCTAACATACCTAGAAGATCGATGAATGGAAATGATGGTGCAAAGCCCGAATTTTTCTTTAATTCTTCAATCAGTTTAAGGAGACTACTAAAAGAGAAGACAAAGATTGAAGAGGAGATCAAGGCAACAATGAAAGAAGAGAGCCCTGCAACCGACTTACATGCCTTGCCTCATAAAGAAAAGGACCCAGGAAGTTTTACTTTACCTTGTTCAATTAATAATATATCTTTCAATAATGTGTTAGCCGACTTAGGAGCTAGTGTTAGTGTTATGCCTCTTAAGACATTCACTACCCTAGGACTAGGAAAATTAGCACCAACTAAGTTACTTATTGAATTGGTTGATAAAACGGTAAAACGACCTGAAGGGATTGCTAATAATGTGCTAGTTAAGATTGAGAAGTTTATTTTCCCTGTAGACTTTGTTATATTAGATATGCCTGAGGATGTTAAGATTTCTTTAATCCTTGGAAGACCTTTTTTGTCTACTGCCCATGCTAAGATTGATGTGTTTAAAAGAAAAATCTCATTAAGGGTAGGGAATAATAAACTAGTCTATAAGTGCCAAGATCCTGTTAAAAGCATAATTAGAGGTGACTATGTGCTAGGATTAAGAGAGCGTATGGACCTCGATCTTGAAGCTAGGCTTATGGGAGAAACATTGATTCAAAACAACTCAACTAATCCTAATCATGAGAACTTTGAGGAATTTATTGACCTTGATGTACCTACCGAACTTAGACGCGATGTTGTTAATTATTCTGATGATGAGTGGTATGATTGCGTAGTAATTAACAAACGTAGGAGAATAGTTGAGAAAACGAATTTGAATAATGATGTGTTTATTGAACTACCACCCCACCTTGCTTATTTATGCCTATATGATAATAAGAATTTCCCGTCTATCATTTTGTCATCTCTGCCCGAAAGGGACTGAACTTTGTTTATACAGATATTAAAGAAGAACGGCGTGGAAATTAAGGACGAGCAAGGAATGTTCAATATTACTGAATTGGCGATGAGGGAGCGCGATGTTTCCGACTCCTTCAATGATCGATATTAAAAAGCTGAACGTGAGTCTAACTTGAAGACTCTGGAATAAAGACAAGTGCTGACCGGGAGACAACCCGGAAAATTTTTATTATTATGTTCTGTGTCGAGTCAGTCAGGACCGCAGCAGATACGGTGCATCTCAATCCCAAGATGCGACGCATCTCCTGCACTGGTCATATCTTACTTTATTTTTCTGCATTTTTTATTTTTGACTTTAAAACTTTTTATCAGTTTATTTTAATGCGGCGTATCCCTGGTTAAGGATGCGACGCATCTTCTATTCTGATTCGTAATTATTCCAGGCTCGATACGGCGTATCTTCTTCCATAAGATACGGCGCATCGACTGACCTGATGATTTTCATTTTAATTTTTATGTTTTATTTTTACTAACTACTAATGTATTATGCAAGTTTGAACCTTCTTAACTTAGGTGTGTTTAAAGTCTTGGTGGTATTATAGATTCCTGCATTTCCTGTGGATACATCTATTATGAAGCTTAAACGTTCTCATCCACAAGAAAGATGATTTTTGCTCTTATACTAATAATGGAGGATCATACCGAGCAAATCTCAGGGGAGTTTTTTCTGTTCTAATTATTTTATTTTCTAGTTTTTAACCTTTGATACAAACAACGAAGACGTTGTTTAACTTAAGTGGGGGGATTGGAGAATTAGAACACTTACTTGTCCTAAACTTTTCAAAATTATGCTTAAAATGTTAATATATTAAAATTTAAAATTTTTAGCATGTTTTTGTTTAAAGTCTAAGTTGCATAGCTGCACACATGACGTTATTTTCAAAAATTGTGATTTTTCAAAATTCACAAATCTATGAGTGTGCCGGTGACTTGTAAACTTTAGAACTTGGCTTGTATACTATTCGAGACCACCATAATAAGTATTATTTTATATAATTTGAATGACTTGTCTAAATTGGTAAATTTCTAGGATTATACCCAAATAGCCTTTATATGTTATATGTTATTACCTAACTACACTGGTTAGTTAACCCCCGTATAAACCCTTTTGTTACTCTCACTTTTAGAGTAAGATACCCCTAGAAAAACACTCAGAGCCATTCCTTTCGTTTCTTACACCTTTGTTATAATGTTTCGTTACACCCTTACACCTTAGCCTACCCCTGTAGATTAAAATCCGTGGTTGGTTAATTGCTTTAGGCAAAGTGTGTTTCCTTACATTACCTGTGTTCGCGTGCGTAATTCATTATCTTTGGTTAGGTCGGGAAATTGCACAATGCAATTGGAGTGAAAGTAAATATTGTATATCTTTGAGTTTTTTTTTCGTGTGTTTACTACTTTCACTATTACCGTTATTTCTGAAGTCATGAAAAGTATGGAAAAATTATCCAAAATTATCATTATAGTGATGTGGTGAAATTTTACACATCTTTGTTTATGTTTCAAAAAAAAAAAAAAAAAAAAAAAAAAAAAAAAAAAAAAAAAAAGAAAAAGAAAAAAAAAAAAAAAAAGTTGGAAGTTTGTTTTTACCAACTTATGTAAAGTTTTGTATTAAGTGGTTGATATCACCACTGGTTGTTGTATATTATATCTATGGATTGAATGGGAGTTGTTCGTTATGGGAACGCCAACTTAAGGTTATTCTTTGATTAAGATCTTGTTGAGTATAATTCGTGTCTACCTAAAGCGTGTGTTTCAAGTGTTAAAGCGTGAGTTATTCTATGATATGAGTCTTATTCATTGGATGGTTGGGATAGTGATTAACCACACTTAGGATTTTAATTTATTTGTTTTGTTTATTTTTCATTTTACACCAATTTATATCCTAAATATTATCCATACCCTATATTATTCTTTATCCAAACCTTTGATTTATTGAGATTAGGGATTTGAGCAATCTTAAGTATCGTAGTCGTGGATTCGGCTATGTATTTATGATTTTGTCGCCCTTTTTGATATAATATTATTGGTGAAGATTACTTGGTCCTATCTTTAGCCTATTCGAGTTAAGGATTTGAGCAATTGCAAGTATTGTGTTCGTGGATTCGATCATGTATTTGTGATTTTGTCGCCTTTTCTGGAATTTGAGATCGATAGAGATTAAGGAGAATGATTAACCCTTAAACCTCAAAACCATTTTTACCGCTTTAGACTTGTTATTCCTTGGCTTTAGTGGGGGAGATGTGTATACTTGCCAAGCTTATAATAGAATATTCGTCACGACTGGACAGTTAAACGATTAGATTTGCTTTTATCAAATTATTTTATTTTACTTCTAATTCGTTAAGTGTTTGGTTGTGTGATTAGGACAAAAATGAATACATGCTTAAATATAAAAATAAATCCTAATATCTTTTAGGATACATTTTCATAAGATTAATTCTAAGGTTTACTTGGGGACAAGTAAAGTTCAAGTGGGGGGATATTTGATAAACTCAAATAAGTACATTTTATTACCGTCATTTATCCTATTTATTTGACTTGTTTTATTATATTATCTGTGAGAATTGATACTTAATCGTTTACTTTTGTAATTCTCAGTTAAAAACAAGCATTTGGTGAAACTTGGCGATTTTGGACTAATTATGGAGCAAAACAAGCAGGAAGTTAAGAGTCTACTGAAATGTACAAGATCAAGACATTCTGCTCCAGATACGCCGCATCTTGCTTATTACATACGGCGCATCACTATCAAGATTTCACAAGATACGATCCAAGACAGCAAGGACATGCGCCGCATCTGAGAATGGAGTTACGCCGCATCTTCTGGCGGTGTACGAATATTCCTGAATATATTAATCTTGGACCCCACGCGAAGTTAAGTCAATGCGCCGCATCTACTTACTAGATGCGCCGCATCTTACCCTCAGACAGAAACTATAAATACCCCAAGACCAGACGAATTTCGGAGGCATAATATATACGAAGTACGAAGACCACAGAAACCTAAGGCCGAATTCAGACGATTAGGCAGCACAAGACACACCCGAACGAAGATACAAGAGCTGTAAGAAGGTCCTGCATGTATTTAATTCATTAAGTAGTTTTGTTTTATTGTGTTAGTAAACTTTAATTTATCAGGATTGGTGGCTTGTGTAATGTGACGAGAAAGATTGCACTCCCTTAAAACTGCTTTCCCATCAATTAAAGTTTATATGTTGATGTCTTTGGTTACTACTTATTAGTGCATTGATAACCTCTGTGTTTATTAGTGGCCTGCACATTTGACTACGGAAGAGAATGTGGCTCCCACGGTTGTTACTAAATTGATCACTTAGGAATAACTTTTAGACATAAGTAATCATTAAGGGTTTACTCGCCGATAAGATTAGGGCCAACGAGAAAGGGTTAACTACATACACTTCATATAAAACTATCAATAAAACAAGTGACAATCTACTTAATCATTAGGACAGGTCTTCTTATTGTCTCGAGTATTTATCTGTGTACGTGCATGCCTATCGCTGATTCGTGCTCATTAGTTTAGTTTATTATTTAATTGCAACCAAAACGTGCCAGTCTCTCAGGCTGAACCCCCTTGCGTTAGATTAGGTTGTATAGTTAACTTAGAATATTAAAATACTGATTAGAATGACTAGATAATACGTTCCACTCTTAGTGATCGACACTCTACTTACCATTATATTCATACTGACCGGGTACACTGCTCGTTAAGTGTGTGTGTTATTGATAAGTCGGCTAAATATAAATTTAAAACTTGAGTAGGCATTAATACTGCTAAACCGCAACAACACATCATGCGCATCAATGGGGACCGTACTATTTTTTCCACTTTTTGCAAAGGTGAAGTGCTTCACCGAACACCCCTCGAATTGGGTCCTTCGCACGCCAACCTTGTAGCCTCGTCATTTTTTCACCCCTCCTTCACCTCACTTGCACATCTCCTTCTCGCCTTAGGGTTTTGCTAAGGTAGATTTAGTGCTATGTTTAAAAAAATAAATGTATACAAGATGACGGTTGGTTGGGGTAGTTATTTGTAAAGGGTGAGTGGTTTAATTTTATGATACAAGCAATTATTACATTTTTGATATATTAGCTACTACTTTTAGGGCTAAGGATGACAAATACCTATATTTAAAAAACTTTTAGATTAGCAGAAAAACTATGATGACGTATATTTTTAGGCCTGTGTTATAAGGACGATCCCTATTTAGTTATTCCAACGGGGTCTATGGTACTTTTGTTTTCAGTTTGATGGACATGTGGGGCCAAACACTAGAAAAATCTTTCATTTGACTTTCTTTCACTCGAATAATCATATAAATATTAAAGTACCATCTGCTTTGTCCATCTTTATTTTGTGTGTACTATAGCTTTTAGTTGTTTAAAGTACTATCTTTATTTTGTGTGTACTATTTATTTTGTGTAATGGTTATTTTGTGTAATGTTTTTTTGTACACGTTAATGTTAACACATTAAACAACTAAAATGTATTCGTCTGACGTGTTTCTATTTAATTAACATATTAAACAATAACACGTTAACGTTAACATATTAAACAACTACAAAAACAACTGAAAATATAAAGTTTTAATAAAACTTGCAATGTCGAATATTTTAGCAAACTGAAAATACATTAAACGTCGACGAGATTACATTAAACATGAAATTGAACCTACATTAAACGACGACTTAAAAAACAACATACGATTAACATAAACAGCGAACGATTAATGAAAAGTGTCATCTGAATCTGGGTAACCATCATCAGAGTCTTCAGAAGCTGTGTAAATACCACACTCCCACCTTTCCCTGCGTTCTTCAGCCTCTTTTGCTTCTTGCTCCAAACGAGCCCGCCTCTCTTCTGCTTCTTGATATTCCATTTCCAGCAAGACCTGAATGTCTTCATGATGTTCCATGTCCCACAAGTCCTGCATGTCTTCGTTGGCAACCGGTGGATTGTGCACCTGCATGTGTTGATCTAGTTGGAGAAGTTCTTCATCAGTTATCCCAAACGGTTCATTTTCCGGTGGATTGTTCACCGGAAAATTTTCTGTTTGGAAAACCGGAAAGATATGCTCTGGGGGAGTATGGAATTCTTCAGTTTGTTGAGGTGGGGATGGAAATTGTTGGCCGAAATCCCTTTTGCGAGGCGGAGATGGAAATTGTTGCCCGAAATCCTTTTTGCTGGAAGACATTTTGAGTTAAACAAGGTTGGATAGTTTAGCTATGAAATTGTGTGTGATAATGCAAATCAGAAGGATTGTATTTATAGTGGACAATGCACACGTTTTTAATATTTTATTTCTGAATTTGAATTTTTGAATTTTAAAATATCCCGCCCATGTTTGAATTTTTGAATTTTAAAAAATCCCGCCCATGTGGCATACGTTTGAATTTAAAAATATCCCGCCCATGTTTTGAATTTAAACTTTTTTTATTTCGAAATTAAATTTTTTTTATTTCGAAATTAAATTTTTTTTTCAAATAATTTTTTTTTAGAAATTTTTTTTTGAAATAATTTTTTTTAGAAAAATATATTTTTTATTTTTTGTAGAAAAATAAATTTTTTTTATTTCGAAATTAAATTTTTTTTTCCAAAATAATTTTTTTTAGAAAAATATATTTTTTAGAATTTTTTTTTTATTTTTTTTTTTATAACTTTTACAACTTTTTTTTTATTTTTATAACTTTTACAACTTTTTTTTTATTTTTTATAACTTTTACAACCCATTTTTTTATTTTTTATATTTTTACAACTTTTTTTTAACGTTCTGTAAAAAAGAGAGGTACAAAACAAAAATTAAATGCTTTGGGTACCACTAATCTTTTTAGCACACGACAAAACAAAAATTAAATGCATAAGGATGAGTAAACAAATAAAAAGAAAAATGAATGATGGAAAATTTGCTGACCCCACGTGAAGTTGGGACCCACTACTTGATCTCATTTGATGTCCAGCCATAAAAGTGGGTTTGTGTTATATTTGTGGGGCGAGTGGGTAACAAGACAAGACAGAGTGGGATCCATATAGAGAGGGTTAGTGTAGGTGCAGAAGTAGACCCCGTTCTTATAAAACAATCCAAAAAAATTTATTTTAATGGGCAGACTCTTGATCTATAGCCTCTAACAATGATTTTGAGTGTTTTGAGTGTCGGCACGCATTTAATCTAGCTTCAAACAATAATCACACATTACAATACCCTTTAGGCAACAATTTTAGATGAACTTGTGACCCGCTGCTTATTCAACATTAGAGCATCTGCTTATCAACATTAGAGTTGTTAAGAATTTAATAATCATGACAAGTTTATATATTAAACAATTAATCATCATACACATGCGAAAGCGTAGGATCTATTTTAACACATAATAATTAACCGAATATTAAAGTGAACGTCCTTTTTGATTCTAGCAAAACAAGAATCAAACTTCAAATATTCTTCAATCTTTATCAAAAATGGATTAACGAGTTATCTCTTACCGTTTTGTAACTCAATCCAAGATATTAACTATAATGAGTTAATACCATGTTCTTGTACACACGTACTATAACCGAATTAATGTTTATGCTAGTAATTAAACACAAAATAAACCAAACAACTTTGTTTTGGAAAAATCAAAACCGATCGGCCTTAATGGGTATGTGATCGATCGACTTGAGCAAGAAAGAAGAAGAAAAGGACTTTAGGGTTATAGCAAGTGCACAAGAGTTAATGAATCAATAACCCTAGGTCTTGTATTTATAGCATGACAATCTTGGAGAACAAGTTGGCATGGGATTGGGTTTCCTAAGCCCATAGCCGATCGGCCTAAGGTATCCCTAGGGATTCCAGAAGCTTCTTGTTCCTCTAATTTCATCTATAGTCCTTCTCTTATTCCATAATGGTCGTTAGTCAATTGTCGTTAACTACTTAACGTCCGTTAGTCGTTATTTTGTGTTTTAATATAATTAAATATATAACGTTTTATATATTAATTATTATCCATTAATTCTTCATACGTAATGTGTGCAATCCCGTGGTCTCGAGTTTGATTCTAGACATACACATATTAATATTTGTCCACAAAACTAACAACTCCCACTTGGACATCTATTAATAGTGTAATGACATTGGTTAGCGTCTAGCAACACGCCAATGCCCCTAGTACAACTCGAGGGTGGTCTCCTGGAAAAACCATTCGATGATTCATCATCATACTTATCCTTTTGTTACTAATACTACGTTAATAAAGATATGGATCTTAGTCATTCTTTAATTAACTATTATGTTTCTCGTTGTTTATGATTGAGCAAGATTACCAAATCGTCTGAACGTATTTCAGATAGATATTGGGCGTGGCCACGCAAACATCTCGTTAACCCTACGAGGGGCCCAGCAGTATTAAACTTCAAAACAATTTTGAAGGAACAAATTCTTTCTTGACTACAAGCAAAACTCATGAACTTTGCAACACTTCTGAAAACAATCCTTATGGCTACCAGTAACGTATAGCGGTAAATTGCTTTACAGAAATGCACTACATCCATGACAGTTATCTGGTATCTCAAGTCTGAGGATAACTATATTAATGATTTACTTGATGACAAGATCCATAAAATAAAATCATGTAGTTGGGATTAGTCCTATATTCAATTCATTGAATATCATGTGAAATTGGCATGTCAACACATCAATATACTTTCAAGTATATTCTACCAAAACTCATATTTGTCTTAATTCAATGATATTCCCATGTCATTGATCGACAACGGACTATTTAGAATGACATAAGTTATTCACGGATTTAAACATGCAAATACAGGATACAATTTATTATTAATGAAAACAAACGTACCAAGTACTTTAATTCATTGTAAATAATAATTACTTAACATCCCTTATCCAAATACTAAATAGATCAATGCATGATAATTCTAGTTAATAAATTATGCCTCAAGTCATGTTAATCATACTTGTTGACAAGACATAAATCAACTAATTTTGATCTATCGAAAATTTGATAATACTTATTTCAAGAATTAAATTAGTGAAGTTCTTATATGTGTGCATTCAACTATCTTGATATTGACACATAATATTACATAAAATGCGTGACATCCTCAACCATCAATTTATGACAATTAAACTATCAAACCTTTTATAGTTTAAAGTATTCTAATTCTTTAATGTATAATGCAATTATGCTCTTAGTTAAACATAACTAGTACACATGGCCATTAACAAGGATGAAATCCTACCATGACTAGTATTGAGTGTCATCTCAATTTCATTAGCATCATTGTATGCAACTCATTAGCATCATTGTATGCAAACAACAATATGCTCTTTAAAATTCCGTAAACTTTAATATCTATTGTGTAATGTTTGATTCCTTCCAATCTTTCAAGATTTGTTGGCTATAACGATTACGCAACAATTTGCCATATGGTTCATACTTAGAATTTAGGAGCAATTCCAGGCGGAGGATGTAATTCTATATCCAACCATATTCATTACACTTTGTTATCTAATAACTTTCAATTAGATATCAATGTTGTCAAATCATCTTTCATCCAAGCATGATACAACAAATAACATGATGTTTATGAAAAATCGTTGTGTCAAACTTAGATTTCATTCATGTTATATCTTTTCAAAGATATGTTTCCATTTAGACTTTCTAATAGTATATCATGTTCTATTATAATCAATTATTTTTACCGCTTATGTTTATAACAATAAACATATATTCCAAGGTTGTATGTTTATTTCCTAAATCTTCAAGTGAAGTTTCATTCCAAACTAAGACTTAGCATTTAACGCATATGGAATATTACTTCCTATACGTTATACAACATATATGAAATAAGAAAATAAATATAACACTCCCACTAACTTTTAGTAATTTAAGGAATTATCTTATTTTAATTATAAATCAAAACTTGGATTTAATAATTAAACATAAGTATATGTCCTAGATGCATGCATTAATCCATTCATGAATTATTGCATTTGTATACTTCCAAAGATTATTTGAATTCAAATACTCCTTTTGATTACTTATCGTCCTCGCACAAGTAATTACTCAAGAAAGAGTTTTGATATTCCATTGTCAATTTCATATTAATGAAACTAAGAATGACAATCATAATCTTTATACATTTAATGTGCCTAGAAAGAATATTCAATCACAGTTAATTGCTTAAGTGTGATTAATAATCTTGTCATACAT
Organism: Artemisia tridentata subsp. tridentata; assembly: GCA_021014915.2. NCBI lineage: Eukaryota > Viridiplantae > Streptophyta > Magnoliopsida > Asterales > Asteraceae > Artemisia > Artemisia tridentata. Next base: position 285,197,443 of record CP139501.1, read on the forward strand.
TAAATATGTTTACAAAATTTGTCCATATGATTTCCACACAAAGATTTAAACCACTAGGATTTTCATTCCGTTTGAAGAAACTCATCTTCATTCTATAGTCTAACTATAGAGTTCAAGATTAACTAATTATCTTTATGGACTGCATCTAAACATTCATAGTATGAGTAATTTGCCAAATTCAATATTTGCAATTCATCTTAATGATCAACAGGTTTACCATAATCCTGTAACTCATAATCCTCAACATATTATTCAAATATTTGAGATATCCTTGCGGATCTATGAATGAGAATTCCATCATCTTGAGATTTAACATTAACATGTTTAATCCTCATCATGACATATACTAGTGTATTTTTAGAAGATTATGTATCTTGTAATTTTATCTTTTTAAGATAAAAACTCCCACTTGCCTTTTACAATTTATAGACTATCTATAAATACTTAGCAAGTAGAGCAACCCCAAATTGTTCTCTTTTGGGACATTACAAATACACATTGACAGTTCCTGATATTAGTTTGTTAATATCTAGCTTCATCAGAAGTTTAACAAATTCAGAACTTCATTTTAAGACTTAATGTGATTCATCACATTCCACAATAAATGGTGTCTTATTAATCTTCCAGGTTGGAGTCTTATTGAGTATATACAATCTATACTCAATTTTCTAACCTTGATAACTTTTTGGAAGAAATGAAGTTATAGTTATCTTTAATCAAACAATACCAATAGAGTTTGATTCTCCTAACTGAACACATCACAAACTTGAGGTATTTCATTAGAACTAATATTGTGAGACAATCTAACAATATGTAAGATAAACTCATACTCCTTCTGGCTTACCTATTTACCAACTAAGTCAACTTAATGGTGAAATAGATTTTTTCAAGCCAATTGCATGCTTTATAACACAAGTACTTTTTAACTAAGTCACTTCATGTCCATTTCTCAACAAGAAGACATGAACTGTTATAATCCCACTATACGTTATAAATCATTGATCAACTCAATGACTTCTTTTATATGTCTTAATAAAGAACAAGTTAACGTCTTACTTTATATTATATTAAGTCTTGTAACAATTAAAATACTTCATATTTATAGCTTTACAATAAAGTATAAACATGTATAACTAAAGTAATCATGAACACCACAATTTGGTTTCAATAGTAATTTCAAGTTAATTTATTACTTCATTTATTTATGACATTCCAAGAATACATAAATATTCAAATTTGAAGTAGTATTAGATTACTTCATTTATTTATGTCATTTCAATAATACATAAATATTTAGTTTGAAGTAGTCTCATTATCATATTGACACTTGTTCTAATAGGTATCTGATTTAGAAACTGTAAATTCTCCATGTACGGTCTCACGTAATCATGAAAATTCACCTTGTCATTGCAATCTATTCAAGGTCTCACTTAAGCTAAATTTCAACAACAAGTCTTTATTGAATTAGATGTGTATTAGTCATATTTAGAACGTTAGTTTCTTAGCTTGCGGTCAAGACAATCTTTTAAATCATATTCATATGTGTTATACCTTGCACACAATATAAGATTTCTCCCACTTGTGCATGGAACAACATCATGTAGCAGATAAACAACACGTCACTCATTTGTTTATGTGTAACCACTGTAGAAATCCCACCATTATAATAAACTATCTTACAGAATACTTATCCTTTTTCTACATAATTTTTTTTTTATTTATCTATTCATAATTACTATCTCATGTGACGTAACTCACATCCTCGATAAACGTGCTCACACGCAACCCAACCTCAACATACTTAATGTTTATTTTATATAAACATTTTCATATGAAATTTTAAGATATCTCATATGCCACTTTACGATAATTCATTAACGAACATACGTTTAAACTAAACATTCTTATCTATTAGAGTTTCTACCAAACCCTAAATTATTATAACAACGAATATAAGTAGCTAAACCCTAAAACACTAAAGTATAACTTATGTAAGCCAATGTACAAGTTACTAAAACACAGAAACCCTAATTCCACTATAACTCTCGATACAAACCCTAATTTCATAAAACTATGATTTTATGTAATAAAATCACAAACGCTAAATAATTTATAAATAATTTTTATAAAATATAAATATAAAAGTCTTCTAAGGAAATGTACAAGTCATTTATGAACAAAAACCATACATATATAAAAATCCTATTATAACCTTAAATATACTTATTTTAAAGCCTATTTTTCTACTATTTCATGCATTAAATTTAAAAATATATTATCTTACACTCACTAATTATAAGTACAAGTCTCCAAACCTAATGTACAAGTGCCTAGTGCATAAAAACTAAAAATTTCAATTATATATATATATAAACCTACTAAAATCAACATATAATTAACATAACCTAACCAAACCACAAAAACATATTTTTCCTATCTCATAAACCTTAGTACAACTCTATTAAACTCATAGTACAACCCTTTATAGCACAACATAATTTCTTTTTCATTTCAGATATAATTCAACCCATATATAAATATGTAAACTTAAATAAATTTTCTACTTAACCAATACTTAATCAAAACCCTACGAACTCACTTAGTTATCTCACTTAAACCTTAAGTACAACATCCTATAGCCCAAGTACCATCACTCAAGGCCATTCGATCCTACCTCAATTGCCCTAGACGACCTAAATTACAACCAAACCAAATCATTTCTACCACCATCTTAGGCAAACTTCACATAAAATTTACTAGGTATAAGATCATACACATCATAAGATTTCTAGAAGACAAAGATTGTAGGTAATGTTCATGGTTCTAAAATAAACCACATCACCACACATCACATGCCACCCCCCACCCCCTTACATGGCTTTCTCTCAACCAACCAACTCACTTACTTACACTATGGTTTATATATAAACACATCAACATGTCTCTAGAAACCCTAACCTATTTCCTTCTATAAATAGCAAACCAAAACGCCCCATCTTATTCCCATATTTTGATCCTCACTCAAAACAGCCCCATCTCCATTTCCCTACTGATCAAACAGTCCATATATAGCCAAGGAAAGATTTTAAGGAGCCTAAGGAGGAAGGGAAATTTTGGTATTCCATTTAGAAGCCAAATCGACACATATCTTCCCATAATCGACTAACCAATCAAGTAAGTATAACCAACTCTTTTTCATATATTTTATAAGCTTCAATACTCTTAAAACATGCTATAAAATAATCCCTAATAGAAAGATAAGGTTAAAGATCTTTAAAATGTAAGTTACATGTTAACTTAGGATTAATATATGTCAAAATAATAGACTTTCTATCCAAATTTCCTATTAAACCGACCATGTATAGACTTAGTAGTTTACATATTCTTGTAGAAAAAATTAGAACGAAGATTTAGCAATTTGAATCACCTAAAACGAGTAAACGAGTCAAAAGTTATGATTTTTTTCAGTTTTGTCAAACTAGTGTCCCAAACACCCAACTTTGAGAAATTATTTCGACCCTCAAACGACTTTTAAAAATTATGAAACTTTGCCACAATAGAGACCACCCAGCTAGCTCCATGTAGGAAAAAGAACAATGTAAAATCATGCCCTCGCCTCACTTTTATTTGTGTCCAAAGATTGCTTGTCGCAACTTATTTTATACGCACCCTTTTAATTTTTGGCGAGCTCATAAGCTCAAATAATAAGCCCATAAGCCATGAATAAGCTATTTAGTAATTTATTATAACTTTTATAAAAGAGTCGTAACGAGTCATGCCTTTCCCGAATTTTTAAAAACGCGTTTTTATAAAATAAGGACCACGAGTGTAATAACTAAAATGCTTTGAGGGTTATTTTTGCCAAAACTCTAAATAACTTTATGACTAGGACTAAAAATGGAATCGACATAAAGTTTAAAGGTGAAAACTCGCCAACTTTGAAAGTTGGAGTTTTATTGGGCCAAAAACGTAAATTTCTTAAAGTTATTTAAACAAGGGCCATTTTTGCCAACGATATATAGTTAAGGGTATAAAGTGTCAATTTCAAAACTTTAGGGGTATAAACTGTCATTTCACCAAAGTTGAGGGGTAAAACTGTCATTTTTTGAAAGTTAAGGGGTAAAAATTGTCATTTTGTGAAAGTTCAGGGGTATAAACTGTCAATATGTGAAACTATAGGGTAAAAAGTGTAACTTCATATAATAATTATTATTATTAATATATTCTAATTATAATTATAAAAATAAAAACTAATAAACTAAATACGTTTATGTCGATAACAAACAAACGAGATATATTGAACAAACAAACGAACGAACGGAAACATAAAAATGAAAAATAAGATAAAATCTTATCCAACTTTTGAAGAGACTTCATGTTGTCTCATTTTAACATTTAACTATCAACCAGAACGTTACGAAACGAACATTGAAACTTATATATATATTCGAAAACGATTACTGAAACTTGACATAACGAACCAGGTTGCGTGTCGGAGACGTTTATCAACTCTATTTAACTTTGTTTTCCATCCAGACTGCTAAGGTGAGTTCATAGTCCCACTTTTCTTTATACGTTTTTCCAAACTTGTGGGGAGATACATGCTACTAAACCGAACACAAGTATTTTCCTGTATGCTTTCCTGATTTATATTGCATAAGTTTAACTGTTGCCTATTTAAAGACCCTCTATCATGAACCATTAATTACTTTTCGGGTGAGCGCGAATATATGAATAGATCTATTAGGTTGACAACCCCTTTGTGTTGCTGGATAAGTAACCCAATGCATTTTATTTGAAAACGTTTAATAAAGAGTTTCAGGCAGACTCCTACTCGAGGGCATAATTGCTACATTTAATTATGTAGTGATTTACATCATTAGCTTATAACTATGATGTCCATCGTGTTAACGTCTTGCGATTCATGAGACTTAGAGCAATATATAATGAACTGCGATATAACTGATTTACTTTTTACTTAGCTTGTGTTCAAACGGATTATAACTTTAAACGCTATGGATTCACTCAACCTTTGTGTTGACTTTTTAGCATGTTTTATCTCAGGTAACTAGAAGTACGATTTGGCATGGAGTGGCATGGACTTTCTTCTTATAAAAAGAGTGTCTATTTCGTTATCATTCAACTAATAATGTAACTTTTATCACGTATTAACAGAAACATCCCGCTGGGACCTCTATATGTAACTCTGATTTAAATAAACAAATGATAACAATTTTATTTAAAACGTCTCTTTTCGAGTCGTTTTCTATTTTCATGACTGTGATACTTAAAGTAACACCCCAACTTATATTTCGTTGCGTATATCGAAAACGGGGGTGTTACATTATGTGATCAATATGATTGTGTCATAGATATTAGCATAATTAGTAGATATAGAACCACATTGTCTAGTAAGGAAACGTACATGACTATCCTTAAAACCACAAATGTCTACAATTGGAAAGTAATTATCTCAAGACATTCTAGAGATAATTTGGGTTACTACCAAGATGACAAAACTTGTAGCTCCCACTGAATTACAGATAATAATTCATTATTCAGTAATTTCAACACAATACTCATACTGGATTTGACAACATTGTAAGTGTTTTATAACTAGTAAAAGCAAATAGTGTGCTATTAACTTTCCTACACCTTTGAGAAGACTCATTCGTAACAATTACTTAGGTATTAAAAAGAGTGTATTCTACTATGTAGATGATGGACTATTCATCAATGCAATTAACTTGAAAATTGGGCATGCAATTTTTCCTTAATATGTCTACCATCCCCACAATGGTATGTAGCATCTTTAAATGGTCAAAGCACAACAACTAGATAAATTATGCTAGTTTGCCTTTTACCAATTTTGCGGTAATTAGTCTAGCTTCTAATTTAATAACTCAGAAATGTGCAATTTTCTTAACTATTAAAGTTTGCTACGAGTTATTTCTTAGAATTTAGACAATTCTAATTTTCCTATCATACCTTTCTCATTCATGAAAAAGAATACGATTAAGTCTCACTCTTCTCTCATAGAAAGGAGACTAGGTTTATTCTTTTAGAAAAGTTGACACTAGCCAAAATCTCTACGGGTGTAGATCAATTTACCAATAAAAGAATGTCCCATGTTTACGGTTTAATGTTGCATTAATACATTTAAAAGAATTTACAAAATTCAATTTTAGTATTTTCGATAATACAATCTTTTCAAGAAAATAAAATACCCAATGAAATATTCATATAACCATTGAATTTTCTTGAAAACTAGGATCCAAATTTTCATAATTTCACTACATCAGTTGATCTGCTAGTAATGAAAGTATAAAATATAGTAATCTGTCGAACAACAATTGGCAAACAATTTCCAATTCCTAGATCATTATGGGATTTACATTTGCCAAATTCAATTTGCAAAGTAAGCATGTTTCATCCCATCTCATGCCTTAAGTTTCTAGGTCTCACTAACAACTTAATTAAGTTGTCTAATTTAGAAACTGCAAATTCTCCATATATGGTCTCACGCATTAACGTAAATTTACCTTGTTATTGTAATCTAGTCAAGGTCTCACTTAAGCTAAATTACAACTTCAAATGTTTATTATAATTAGATGGCATGAACTTAAATTTTAGGGTACTAATTTTGATGTGTCAATCAAAATATGTACGAAGAAGGATGCATACATCTTTGTATCATAAGTTTTCAAAACAATTTTATTTACCAATTTTAGGCTAATATTTAAATCAACAAAGTTTTAATTGAGGTATTGGGTTTACCAATCAAAGAATTACCTACAATTATCGCCCACTATATCATACTACTGCATGAGTCAAAAGACCAAAGTTATTCGGATAATTACCACAAAGTGGCACGTGAAATTGAGGTCAATTCACCCTTAAGATGATTTTGTACAGTAATAGCCATACTAGGTAGCTCCAATTTGACGCACAAAGGAGCGGAGAGACAAACGTCAGCACAAGTGCCAATTAAAAACACGTCTCTTTCAGTTTGACAATTTAATGTCAATCCTCCTTATACCTCTCTTATAGTTTGTCAAAACTGGGTGAGCCGTTCACACTATTGGTACAAAACTCATCACTCAATTAAAAGTTTATGACTTTAAGTCTTAAAAACATGTTATAAATTATAATCTTGCTAGTCTCGCCTGGGAGCAAATTACCGTGCGAAGCGAACCACTATCGGCACATAAGACTTTGCAAGATTCATAATTTATTATAACAAGTTTCATAATTATTTAGTCCATTTATTTTCTATTCAAAAATTACCCTTTTTGCTTACAACGTGTCATACAATTTAAACAAAAAAAAAGTAATTAATAAAAATAAACAACTAAATAAGCACATAATCTTAACAATTAATTTATGTATCAATTAGCCACATGCAAACTTGTTTGATAAAACCTATTAATAATCTTTCTATGTTTAATTATGCATATATTTAACTAAGACTATCACCTACAATGGTAGGTGAGCCACATGCATCGACGTATCAATTGCGTTAGTCTTAGCAAACATATACCAAATTGCACATAATATATTCATTAATATAATTAATTGAGGTCTTCCCCAATTTTAGATCTATCATAATTACATGTGTAAATCAACTTAACAATTAATCAAACATAATCTATGATAAACATGCATGTTTCATCATGGATTAATGTAAGTCACAAGATACGTCACTTTAAACACATAAACATGTTACAATTTTAGGGTTTCAAAACTACAAAACTAATTTTTATATATTAGGGCATCACCCCCCCCCCCCCCCCCCCCCCCCCCCACAACCAAAAAAAAAAAAAAAAAAAAAAAAAAAAAAAAAAAAAATTGTTTTCGATTTTTTAAACCCTAAAAAATCGATTAACATTAAAACCTAATCCAAGATTCGTTTTTTATGTGTTTCGGTAATTTATTACATGTTAAAACGGCTCGTGATGCCACTGTTAGAATTTAATAATCATGATAAGTTCATATATTAAACAATTAATCATCATACTCATGCGGAAGCGTAGGATCTATTTAACACATACTACGTAATAATTAACCGAATATTAAAGTGAACGTACCTTTTGATTCTAACAAAACAAGAACCAAACTTCAAATCTTCTTCAATCTTTATCAATAATGGATTAACGAGTTACCCCTTAACATTTTGTAACTCAATTCAAGATATTAACTATAATGAGTTAATACCATGTTCTTGTACACACGTATTATAACCGAATTAATGTTTATGCTAGTAATTAAACACAAAATAAACCAAACAACTTTGTTTTGGAAAAATCAAAACCGATCGGGCCTAATGGGTATGTGATCGATCGACTTGAGCAAGAAAGAAGAAGAAAAGGACTTTAGGGTTATAGCAAGTGCACAAGAGTTAATGAATCAATAACCCTAGGTCTTGTATTTATAGCATGACAATCTTGGAGAACAAGTTGGCATGGGATTGGGTTTCCTAAGCCCATAGCCGATCGGCCTAAGGTATCCCTGGGGATTCCGGAAGCTTCTTGTTCTTCTAATTTCATCTATAGTCCTTCTCTTATTCCCTAACGGTCGTTAGTCAATTGTCGTTAACTACTTAACGTCCGTTAGTCGTTATTTTGTGTTTTAATAATTAAATATATAACATTTTATATATTAATTATTATCCATTAATTCTTCATACGTAATGTGTGCAATCCCATGGTCTCGAGTTCAATTCTAGACATACACATATTAATATTTGTCCACAAAACTAACAAGAGCATCTCCAATGCTATGAGCTTTATCAAGTCCACCTCTAGTATTTTCATAGTATTAAACACGTATAATTGTGCTTGAAGTGAAAATTCATAATCTTTTCCCAAAATGACTTGTAACAAGTAAAATATGAAAAAGGATTGAAAACAATGTATTCTACTTAAAGCTTAGAAACAAACTAACTATGATACCTTATGTATATGGCAAGTAACTTTACATAACTAAACTTTCATTTACGTAACTAAACTTTCATCATGCCAGGATCATAAGGGACACCTGAGGCCTTGATCCACAAATCTCCCAACATGTATTTTCCTGGAGTCCAACTAGCAGCCTCTTGTGCGCTAATTTTCTTGATACCTTTCCATGTTACCCTTTGGGCTGTGTTAGCCCCTGGCCCTTTATTATTATACTCGCCATAATAACATGTGTCAAGCCCAAAATTTCCGGCCCATGGTGACCATCCTTCGGGGACGATATTTCGGTCGATGAACGATTGCATGATGATGGTTCTCGAGTACTCTTTCCAAGGCCGACCAAGGTATGATTTTGGCATTGGGTTGGTAGCCATGTAGTCTGGCTCAGCTGTGATGGTGCAACCCTCGAGGACTGTGACACCTTTTGAGTTGCGGTCCTTTCTCCCTTGGGCTGTTACCATGCATGCTTGGTTGTCAAGAGGCTTTCTAACAATCATCTTACAATCTTGGAAAACGGCTGCTGCGTCACCAAAGACAAAATCAATGGTTCCTGTGATGGTGCATTGGCGGTAAAACTGACGATATGAATGTGCATAAAGGGTGTCTTGGTATCCATCCATTGCACAATTGTGAAAAATAGCCATGTCACCCGAGACACGTAAGGCGACTGCTTGATGCTTGGCTGGGCCCGCCGTGTTCTCAAACCCTATGTCCTTCGCCATGAAGTCATCTCCGTTTACCGCTGTTTCATTTCAATAAAAACATTAATTATAAAATTAAAAATGTGACAAGAAGTTTAAGTAATCATTAGCCAAGGAGTTTTAAGTTTGAACAATTGATCAAACTATGGTACTTCTCGCAGGTTTAAAGATTGAACACAAGAAACTTACCCATTGTAGCGGTCTTGTAAGTAGTAATCCCATCATTGAAATTAACGTTTCCTGTGATTCGGGTTTTTGTAGGACCTTCGCCAATGAACACGATATTGTTAACACGTCTAGGAATCTCAACATACTCCTTATAGATACCTTGCTTTATGAGTATCACAAAAGGCTGGGTATTCTTTATCGGCACGGTCTTAGCCGCTTCCATAATGGTCCTAAATGCACCCGAACCATCTTGGGCCACAACTGCATTAGGCTTCAACATTTTTGGATCAACGCTAATAAGCAACCGTTTATCGCCTCTAGCCCACCACACATCATCATTGGGACCTTTGTCTAGGAGCCTACGGCTAATCCCTGTCAGTTGAACCTCCCCAAAAATCTCACCAACACCATTAATCATCGCGAGTGCATTGCTTGTGAGTTTCCAACCTAAACTCAATAACTTATTCATCTTTTCACCCGCTTCACCCGTTGTGTTCTTAAAGCCTTCACGGCATGTTTCTTGATACGTTAATGAACCACTTACCCATATTTTAAGATCACCAACATATTCCTCCATCTTTCCAATATCAGAACTATCAAGTTTTTGCATTGATCTTTTGAGATCATCAATTGAGGTATTAAGAACCTCTTTGCATTGATCCAATGCCTTGGAAGCTCTAGGGTCCTTGGCAACTTCATCTAACGCGCGTAGATGAATTTTCTATAGCAAGTTGAACCTCTTTTATCGCGGAATTAAAAGCCATTTTCACAAGCTCTCTAGGGTCATCCGTGTTGTTTGCACCTGCAAGGCTCTTTTGACATGAGGTCTTGTAATCGGTATGTTGGCAAAGCAAGTCAACCGCCTTGTTGGTTGTTGTAATGTAACCATCAGGTCCGGGCTTATGGGATCCGTTGAATGTTTTGGCACAAATAACTGCTGCCATTACCGTTGCAGCTATTAGAACGACGCCGATTCCAATCAAGGTGAATTTATTCCTTACATCGACCATTTTTCTTGTATTTTAATTTTTTTCCTGTTTACCTAAAATTCTAATAACAAAATCTAACTTCTTGGAACCCTATCTGGGTTTTGGGTTCAATCATATAACAGAAATTAATGTATTATTTATATGATTAAATAATGGTCAAAATACAGTTTTGATAATGTAAGGTATGAAATTCATGGGTGGTTTTTTGTTTTGGACACTAATAAGTGGTTAGAAATTGCTTTGAATTATTCTAACTTTAGTTACCATGATATCATGCCCAAAAAAAAAAAGTTTATTTATGCTGGAAAAGCTGAAAAAAAAAATAATAAATAAAAAATGAATGCAATACATCTTTATTTATGTTAATCTCTTCAATTTATATAAGACAATATTTTACTTTTAATATTACATGGTACTGTGAGTAACAACACCTTTGGTTCTTCCATTTATTCTTTTATGTTCTACTTCACACTAAAAGTTTCAGACATTTGAATATCATAAAAAAGTCTTCAAAGCTTAGCTCTTTTTAGTTCTAATTTGGCAATCGTTCCCAAATGAACTTCGTCAGGACCATCTGCAATTCTGAGTGTCCTAGCCGTTGCATAAAGATGGGCCAAAACAGTGTCTCCTGATAAGCCAGCTGCACCGTGCACTTGCATTGCTGTGTCAAGCACATGTAACGCCATATTTGGAGCTGCTACCTGTTCCATATCATACAAACATGAATAAAAAAAACATGCTAGTCTATTCTCCCATAAATTTATAAAACTTACATATTAAAGTGTAATAATTAGCACAAAACTAGTATGTTTCCAAATTGGGAGGGTAGGGAGGGGGGGAGTAACGTCTCAAAACGGGTCGGATTGGTTTGAGCTCCTTTCTTTCAAATTTTAATTATGATGCAAAAACCATATTATCAAATGAAGAACCTAAATATCTAAGTAAAACGAGTTAAGAGGTTGTGTGTGGACTAAAAATAGGTTTCGACCCATTTCTCATTATTCCATAATATGTGGACCATTGACCCGATTAAGACAACACATCAGCGAGCATTCACACGATTCTTAATAACATACTCGAAGAAAAAAAGTTGCTTTTAAATAAAATGCTAATCAAATAACATACTTATACTTTCACAGGCAAATTTTTGCCCAGTTTTAATCAATTAAAACTCGTATTTGCTAAGAATGGGGAGCTTTCAAGGTAGAAGGAAGTTAAAGGTCTCATTTTCTGGGACTGATAGTTCTAACAGAAAGAGGTAATGTAATATTTCCGAATTTACCAAATGCTAGAAGAAGAAAGGTTTACCTTGGCCATTGCAAGGGCTCCACGAGCTTCCTTGTTTCCATAACGATCAAGTTGGTCTGCTGCCTCAAAAACTAACAGTCTGGTTCTCTCTAGTTCTATTCGACACTGCATCAAAATGTTTATAGCATGTAAGGTATTTGAAGCAAATATGGACAAGAGGACAAAAATGTTTAATAATCTGTACTACAATGTGTTACGTATATAATTTGGATAGAGCAACTTTGCTATCAACTAAGATAAAACAAATAAGGGGTGTTTGGATGCGCGTTTGGAATATTTATCTGATTTTTAAGACTTGAAGTGCCATGATCAGTTTTTTAAGTTGGAAAACGGTTCTACTCTGCTAATTAATTATTTTAGGCACTCTATTTCTGTGATCACTATCACACAATAACATGTTCAGCAAAAAAAATAATATAAAATAAATAAAATATATTATTTAAGGGTTTTATATATATATATATTATATTATATAATATATATACATTATTATATATATATTATATATATATTATATATTATTATTATTATTATTATTATTATTACCTTAGCTACATCAGAAACAAAGGAGCCATGCTGAGCTATTAATTTTCCAAATGTTTTCCTTTGAAGAGCCCTTTGAACCATCAATTGCATCCCACGTTCTGCTGCACCAATTAATCTCATGCAGTGATGCAACCTCCCTGGACCCAACCTACCCTGCAAACATAAAAAACAGGTTCGCTTGATTGACCATTAAACCGTCTAGTATAAACAACAACGAGAATACGTGTAACAATCTTGACATTTTAAGGGGTTGTTTGGTTACCTGTGCAATCTCAAAGCCACGACCCTCCCCCAAGAGGATATTCTTAGCTGGAACACGTACATTCTCAAATGAAATATCAGCATGCCCATGAGGTGCATCTTCAAACCCAAATACAGTAAGAGGTCTTATTATTGTCACACCGGGAGTATTTATATCAACCAAAATCATGGATTGCTGCCTATGAATTGGTGCATTGAAGTCAGTTTTCCCCTGCATTTGGTAACATAAAATGAATTTTCTGGTTAAGAACTTGCACGAAGTCATCAGATTCTCAAAACTAATTTAATTACCAGATTCGAACAAACAGACGTTATATTTTTTACTCTAGAGGTACTGTATTTGACCTAAAAAAGTTAAATATGATTTCTTTGAAGATAAAGTAGCAGTCGGAACTAACCATAAGTATAAGCAGTTTGCATCTAGGATCCATGGCTCCACTTGTCCACCATTTCTTTCCATTTATAACATATGTGTCACCATCTCTGTTATATTTCAACTTAATTACATACTATAAGAAGAGGATTTCAGATCAATATACTGAACTTACAGTTAACAATGCAGGTAAGCTAAAGATTGTAATTAGATGTGTCTGATGACACTTCGGTTTTGCTAGCATTCTGTATACTTTAGGTATGTTCTATTCCTTTCGAAATCTATAAAAATCTGTCATGATATTATAAGTTACATATACCATCGAAATAACATACCTTATTATAGAGCACTCAATATTAGTCGCATCAGAAGAGGCAACTTGAGGTTCTGTCATTGCAAAGCCAGATCGGATTGTTCCATTAAGTAATGGAATAAGCCATTCCTGAAGTTGTTCTTTGGTACCATACCGCAATAGTACCTAATGTAACAAGATAATACAAAAAATTAAGGCTTCTGCATTTACGATCGTATCATGGAAATGGGACTCACAAAGATGAATATGAAAATGAGAAATGAAGTCTTGAACGTTTACCTCCATATTCCCGGTATCAGGTGCCCCACAGTTGAATACCTGTGGAGCCCATACAGAACGACCCATGATCTCACAAAGGTATCCATACTCGAGATTTGACAGTCCAACTCCCAATTGATTAGGAAATCCCGTTCCAATTACATCATCATCTCTCCCATCAAACAGAACTTGTCTTGCCCTTGCAGCGCTATCCAACTGAATATCAAGTAATGAAAAATAGTATAAACTAATTAGGCCCAATCAAACCGTAACCTTTATTTTAGGACATATAGCAGGGAAAGACATATTACAGGTATAAAAAGGTTCCAAAGGCCTTCTTGCTTAGCAATCTCCTTCAACTTTTCCTCTTCTGGATGAACTGTCCAACGAAGGGAAGACTGAGAAAGCTTACTGAATTCTTGCTCCATTGGATATATACGTTCCTCCATGAACTTGATCAGTTTTTCTCTTAGCTCCTTAACTTTATTGTTGGGAACAAAACCCCCTCCATCTCCCGACCCTTGATTTTTCTTGTCACTTGCAATACCAGAAACGAGACCTACTCCTCTTGTAGCTGGAAAATTAGAAGGAAATATAAATCCATCAGAGTGTGAGACTTCATCAAAGCAAAGGGGAAAAGCAAATAAAAGAAAAACAATTACCAGATAGAGGGTTTGGTGACAGAACATTTTCCCTTTGAATATAAGACCAAGCAATTTTTATAAGATCATTGGCTTTTTCCCCTGCATCTTCAGCACCCTTTCTACCTGATGCATTACCCTAAAATTCAAAAAGTCAGTTCTAGTACTACAGGATTATGATTCAAGGATTGTATTTATACACATGGTAATAGACTAATACGCTTACCATTATATATCTAGCGTGGACCCCTGCTAAGATTGATGCACCACGAAATAGAGAAAATGCAACATAAAACTTCCATCCAACAGCAAGCCATGGTTTTCCCTAAAAAGCAAACATGTAAAGTTATAAGTATAGCATAAAATTGTTATTTTATATACCTACTCGGTAATCAACATTATCAGCAATGATCTTACAGCTGCAGCACAGTAGTCTGTGAGATATTCTTCCAATGAAGGAACTCCTTGAGGGGTATCAGTAATTTCAAGACCGTTATTGTGTTTCACTTTACCCTGTGAAAAATCTGCAACATACACCTGGTAGAAAAGAAAAGAAAAAAAAAAAAAATGATTTACTTTCGACTACAAACATCTGTGGCGTATAAAATCCTGAAGGAGCGGATAAATATAGCACAAATGAGAAAGACTAACTTACCATACAGTTGTGTGCAATATCACACATCTGATTTCCAAGAGTAGACAGCTCCCAATCGAGAATTGCAATCACTCGATCCTGCATTTTCACATTTTCCATATATTACTGAAACATTAACTGAAGATATAAATAAATTTGAGTTCCAAAATGAAGCTAAATACAAACCTCTATTGGATGAAAAACAAGATTATCAATCCGAAAATCACCATGAACTAGACCAGCTGTGCTACCAGAAGAATCTTCTGAAGGTATATTTTGGCGCAACCAATCAATCAGCTTTAACATCAAAGGGTTTCTCTCAGATTTCCCTTCACCAGTAGAAGCAATATATTGATTTGCCCACCTTTCAACCTGATGTATTCCATGATGTTTCAATGAAATTTATGGGCCAAAACTTGATTATTCAATTTTATAGACAATGTACCTGTCGTTTACAGTAGTTGTTTCGCCGACCGTAGTTTCCAAGACCAATTGCATCAACATCGGCAGAATGAAGAGAAGCTAAAGCTTTGGCAGTTGCATGATATAAAGCCCTTCTCCTATTAGGTGCTACACCCTAACATCAAAATGAACGGGTATAATTAAGAATGATACATTTTATACATTTGAAATGGACCAGAGACCAGGATTCATACAGGTAGCATAGGATCTAAGAATATGCGCCCCTCCATAAACTCCATAATGTAGAACGGAGTACCAATTACACTTGAATCAGTACATAAACAGAAGACTTTTGGGACAGGAACAACTGTATGAGTACTTAATGCATGAAGCACCTGCAACATTAGAAAGTATCATAGTATATGTTAGATAAATCACACATATTATGACAAAATATGCACAGAGAAATACACATAAGTTATTACCTGAAATTCTCTCTCGACAGCATGAGCAGATTGTAAAAGTTGACCAGGGGGTTTCTTTCTCAAAACATACCTTTTTACTAAAGGACCTGATTGTAACTCTATAAGATATGTCGGGTTCGATTGACCATGCCCAAACTGATCAACAACAAGTACATGAGAACTAATTTCTGAGCAAGAGGGATCATGAAAAGAAAGTAACTTCAACATATCTAGAACTGTACATGAGCTTCTATACGAAAATGGATTACGTAACAGAGATAAAGTTAACAATAACAAGGCCTCTTAAAGCAAACCGTATTCCAGTATTCCACCACGACAATCGTATTCAATACTGGTACATAGAGAACCCACAACAACCCAACATATAGCATTAGTTCTTCGTCACTGATATTAGTCCTTACTGTTTATAGATAGCACTGGCTAATCCACTTCTTGTTTACTGAGTTTGATACGCTCATAGTGGTAAAAGGGTTCTGACAATCATCACTCAAGTTCAATTCCTACTTGGTGCAAACAAACATGATGTGGCCACGCCAACCTTCTAAAAAAGGGGAAGAGTTATACACAATCCTAAGGTAAGTATTAACAATCTTGTAAACCTTAATCTTATAATCTAGTCAAGATCACTAATTTTCATCACTAACATAACCAAATTAACAATCTTTCCACATTTAAATACACAAAGGGCTTTACTCGGTTTGAGACTTTGTGGCAGTGGGTTCAAACACAGTCGATTAGTCGGTCAAAAGGTCGGAAACTAACCCGAAAATCAACCTTGGTACAACATAATCACAAGAAACTAATTTTTACCTGAAAAACATTAAAACTAGAAGAAGAAACAGGGAAGCCATCAACATGAACAGAACAGTAACGAAACAAAGCATCTTTGTCTAATTCTTGACCTGAATTCACTTTTCCCACTAGTTCATCCGTTAGTTGAGCCATTTTTTTATTTTCTTTTTAACTCTATGATTATACCCAGATTAAACGATGCCTATTTTGGTAGTAACCAAGTTTGCATTGGGGATGTCAATTTTGGTATACGAAATGCTCTGTATATGCTGACCAATGTTTTAAAAACCGGTTCGAACCGGCCGGTTCGACCGGCCTCCGGCTGGTCGGCCGGTTTTTAAATCCCGATTTTTTATAAATCCCGGTTACTGTAGCGAACCGGCCGGTTTTTCCGGTTCGACCGGCCGGTTCAACCGGTTTTGACTTCTTTTTTTTTTTTTTTTTTTTTTTTTTTGATTTTTTTTGTTGGGCGGTTCGGCCGGTTCGACCGGTGACGGAAGCATGGCCGGTTCGACTAAAAAACCGATTTTTAAAACATTGATGCTGACGGCATTTCTTGAAAATTTTGTCTTTTCTTTGATTGGATAGAGATTGTGAAAGATAACTCATTTAGTAAAAAAGTCAACAATTGACTGATAATAAATCATTTTAGGGTCCGTTTGTTACATAGGATTCAGATTGGAGTCAAAGTTAATAAAAATGTTTGTTTGATGGGATTGGTTTGAAAAATGGATATGATTAATTTAGATAAAGGAATTCATGAAATCACCCGTGATGGGTGGGTTTCATATTTTTAGGCCGGACACACTCGATGACCCAAGCGATCTGGGTCACCGGCTGTCACGTCAGCTTTCTCTCTCCGATGACCAGACATGACCAAAGTGCCACAGTTGATGACCGAGTTTTTTTTTTTTTTTTTTTTTTTTTTTTTTTTTTTTTTTTTTTTTTTTCATTCAAAACGTGTACACCTTTACATACAAAACGTGTACACCTCCTGCATCATTCACTATTCATACGTGTCACTTTCTAACACCATTAACCCACAAATAAAGTTGATCAGTTGTCTTCAATCTCTCAAAAACACTACTATCTTCATTCCTTTTTGCCTAAGAAGTCGTCAAATGCATCAACTTCAAGAACACAAAGTTTGAATGTGAAATGTGTTGTTGCTGGCAATGGTCTTGTTTAAGTATTTTTCTGCAAGTGAGGTGATTCTTCAAAATATCCTTCGGCCTTGAGTCCGTCAAGTCCTTCGGATAGCTGCTAAGAAAGTAGACGCGTTAGTCTCGCCCCGGGTGTGACCCCAGGACCAAACTCCGGCGTGAGAGTAAGTATATGAAGGTAAGATAATAAGTATGTTTTGTAAGTTAAGTACTGTGTGTAAAGTGTGAGTTACCATAACTGTAGAATTGCTCCTTTATATAGTAGTCCCTTTTTTGTCTCCATCGGATGTGTCCAAATGTACTGACGACCGTTTTGGGCGTCACCTGGAACTTACTCTGTTTGGGGCCTTTTTCCTGTCCTGACATAATTACTGTAGTTCTGCCACATACTATTAATATCGAAGTTGACTTCCTGATCTGGAGGTGACCGTTGGTCCGAACGACCTAAACGGGTCGTTCGGATAAGGAGTCCATTCGGTCATGGGAGTCCGATCGGATAGATCCTTTCGGAATCACATGTTCTGAGTTTTGACTCGTTCTGGAATTATTCATTAATCCGAACGACCTGTATGGTCGTTCGGCTAGGGCCAGTCGGCCATATACGCCGACATGTCCCCCCCAGTATCATAGTATCGCGTGGCGATGGTGTGATACTTTAGTTTTTCTCCTTTCGGCTTGCCGATGTGTTTGGCCGGACGGGGCTTCTTTACCGCTGCTTATGTGCAAAACGCCAAAAGGCATTAATGTGTTCGTTTAATTGAGCGCCGCCGTTTTTACCGTATTATTGAGATCATGACACGTGGGGTATGTGTCATCGTGTGAACAATAAGGTGCCACGTTAGCGTCTGACATGACGCGACGTTTCGCACCCTCTCTCTGTTGCCTATAAATAGTCGCATTTACTTCATTTCAACCACCGTAATTAATTTCTTACCTCTGACACATTACTCGTTCGTCTTTTTCTCCCGTTTTTCATTTGTTCGTTTCGTCGTTCGTCCAAGTTAAAAGGTATGTTCCTCGCTATTCTTGCCTTATTATCGTTTGTTGTTCGGCTATACTCTGCATCCTTCGGTTAAGCAATGTCCCATCGGTCTGTTTCCTCCCGGGAGGGTGACCTTCCGGAAGCTGAGAGTTTTATTCCAAAGTTTGACATAGGGGTGTAATCGAGTCGAGTATTGACATGCTCGAGCTCCGCTCGTTTAAAATCGAGTCGAGTCGAGTATTTTTCGAGTCGATCTCGAGTTGTTCGCGAGTTGTCTCGGCTCGATTACACCCCTATTTACATATGTATATATATATATATATATATATATATATATATATATATATATATATACGTATATATATATATACGTATATTATATAATACTATATATATAATATACGTATATATATATATACGTATATATATATATACGTATATATAATATATATACGTATATAATATATATACGTATATATATATATACGTATATATATATATATACGTATATATATATATACGTATATATATATATGTATATACGTATATATGTATGTATATACGTATATATATATATGTATATACGTATAATATATATATATATATACGTATATATATATATATATATATATATATATATTATATATATATATATATATATATATATATATATATATATATATATATATATATATATACGATATATATATATATATATATATATACGTATATATATATATATACGTATATATATATATATATATACGTATATATATATAATATATATATATATATACGTATATATATATATTATATATATATATATATATATATTATATATATATATATATATATATATATATATATATATATGTATAGGGGTGTAAATGTGTAATCAAGTCGAGTCGAGTACTCGCGAGTTGTCTCGCTCGTTAAAATCGAGTCGAATCGAGTATTTTTCGAGTCGATCTCGAGTTGCTCGCGAGTTGTCTCGGCTCGTTTACACCCTAGTTTGACATGCGAAAGTATACCAGCAAGATGGATGAAACGGATCTGACCATGTTGCTAATGGACTATCATATTCCGGAAGATCTTCATCCAAGACTTCCACCGCCTGACATGACGATAGATCAAATACCCTCCGACGCTATAGGATTGTACCTAGAGGATTTCGCCGAAGGCGGTATCACTGTGCCTTTCTCGGAATTTTTGTTGGACGTTATCAGGCATTGGCAAGTGCATATTTCTCAGATGGTTCCGCTAGGTTTGCACCGGGCCACTTTATTTGAAGTATATTGTAGGAGTTTACATATCACCCCGACGACTCCCCTTTTCCGAGCGTTTTACAAATTAAGTAAACAGGGTGAGTGGTTTTCATTCGAGAAGAGGGGAGGGAAGGAAAAGAGAGTTTGTTTTAATGAGATTTTAACCGGATTGAAAGGATGGAAGAAGAAATTCTTTTTGATAGACAGAAGAGCTATTCCTTTCGCCATGCCGTGGCGACATCATTACTCGGATATTTCAGACCCTTTTCCGAGGAATGAGTTTTCAGTGGCGGATGCCGACAGGCTTGCCGAGCATGTGATTGACCTCATCCAAATTCCGAGGGTTTTCATTACGCTCTTGGATTATCATCTCATTGGGAGTATCCCGGTTTCCGGGCGGCGCTTAGGGATGCCGAAGGAGAGGGTATAGCCCTCCTCTTCTTGTTTTTTGTGTTGCCGTATCTATTATTATTATTTATTTATTTATTATATTTTTTCCTTTTTCTTTGAGTGATGTATATATTCTTGACTTGTTTGCTTGCAGCTTTAACAATGTCCGAGTATCTACGCAAGCCGGAGCGTCGAAAGGGGGCTAGTATGGTTAAGGGGGATCAGCTCCGAGAGGGACAAACTCTACCACTGCATGTGGTTGAGCCTGCTCGGTCCAATGCTGATATTCCGGATAAAACTCCTACAATGAAGGCCGTAGAGGTACCTCATGAAAAGGTTTTAGAAGCGAAGAGAAGGAAGGATGAAGCTGCCGCTCGCCTGGCGGAGAAGACGAAAGGCAAAGGAGCCGGAGGGAGTTGCACTGGTAAACGTCCTTCCGGTGGGAGCCTTTCTTCTCGCCCAGTTAAGAAGAATAAACCTGCTGCTGATGTATCCTTCATTGACTTGGATTCTTCTAGTCATGTTCCGGCGCCCCATCCACTCCGCTCCTTCCCTCCGGATCCGTCTGCTAAGGATCCTGAGAGAGAGGAAGGGGCGAGTAGCCAATTTATGTCCGGTCAAGATGGTGAGTTGTGCATCCTTTTTTTTTTTTTTTTTTTTTTTTTTTTTTTTTTTTTTTTTTTTTTTGCGTGTGTTTTGATCTCTGTTTCTTTTTGTAGGGAGTCCCCTTGTTTCTCATGGCCGAGGGAAAAGGATAGAGAACATGGAAGGTTTGGATGAAATGGGTGAGATGGGTGATGATGAGTCTAGTTCCGGAGAGATTTTCGCGCCCAACTGGTCCGTTAGGACGGATGCCCGCCTGACTGGGTCCTCCGTCTGCCGGGAGATGATGGCACATTTGGCAACTCCCCGGGAGGAACAATACTTGATGAATTTGAGTGATGACGATGCTTGTAGCCGTGCCTGGATGCTGCTCGGAAAGAGTGCTGTTGCACAGGCGGATATCCTTCTTCGGTTTGAGACTTTACTTGATCAGTATAACGCTCTTACAGCTGTCCACAAGAAGTGTGCCGAACAGGATTCGGCTAAGTTAGAGAAGTTGAGGGCTGAGAATGTTGACTGTCAGGCAACCATCCAAGGTCTAACCGGACGGGTTTCTGAGCTGGTGAGAGAGAAAGAGGGGCAGGGTGAGTTGCTTAAGTCTTTGGAAGCCGAGCTAAATAGAACCAAGGAACAGTTGGCTGAAGAGCGAAAAGATAACCAAGAATTGAGAAAAGAAAGGGAAGATTTGGCGGTCCGGGTGGGTACTACTGATATGGAGCGTATCCGAGTGATTAAGGAATTCCTTCCGGAAATGGTCTGCCGTCTTCTTGGCAGCCATGAGTATAAGCAATCCTTGGCTATCCCATTCAACCTTTCGTCTGATGCTGGGTTTATAGGTGGGATATCTGTTGACCGCAATCCGGAATAAGCCGCCGAGATTCTAGCTGATTTTGAGGGCTTAGATTTGGATGCCGAGACAAAATATAGGGCTTTGTTTGACCAACTTTTCACCACTGAATACCCATACATCCGAAAGGTTAGTGGCGCTTGCTACAGGCCGATGGCCGAGATCCTGGAGCTCTATCCGGATTCTGCTCCTACCGAACCAACCAAACCTTCAACTGCCGACGAGTCTGCTGATAAGAATGTTACATCCGAGAATGCAAACGTCGGTGTTGGTAGTGGGAGTGGTGTGGCCGAAGGGTCTGTGCCTGAAGGGTTTGTGATGGTTCAAGGTCGCTTGGTTAACATTGCAGAATCTTCCGAAGAGAATATTGAGCATGCTGAAGAGAATGTCGAAAAGAATGCCGATGGGAGTACCGAGGGGAATGCTGCATCTTAAGTTTGTTCCTTTGTGGGTCCGGACTGCCTCCATTTTGACTATGGATAAAGGTTGTTCCGGACCTTGTGAAGCTTTTATCTAACTTTGTACCGCAATGTCTGTTGGTGCGCCGTCTGTGGCTGCCTTTTATTGTTATCTTGTAATAAACATCCTTTATTAAGATTTTCTAGTTGTAGTTCGTCATGGCCGGAAGGCTACAATTCCGGCCCTTTTGCTAATGATGATTTACTCATTTTTGCTAAGTCTGGTTTTATTATGTATGCTTTTCCGTATATATTTTTTTTGCTTGTCGTATTGTTTATTGAATGTATTCAATTCCTCCTTGTTATTTCGAAGTTTAAATATTACCGTTAGGGGTGGTTATGCTTCGGTATACTCCTTTTTTATTTCAACCTTATGTTGCCGTTAGGGGCGGATACGCCTCGGCATGTGTCTTTTGATACTAAGGGCTTTATATTGCCGTTAGGGGCGGATACGCCTCGGCATGTGCCTTTTTACGCTAAGGACTTTATATTGCCGTTAGGGGCGGATACGCCTCGGCATGTGCCTTTTTATGCCAAGGACTTTATATTGCCGTTAGGGGCGGATACGCCTCGGCATGTGCCTTTTTATGCCAAGGACTTTATATTGCCGTTAGGGGCGGATACGCCTCGGCATGTTCTTTATCGTTTTTATTTTTGCCGTTAGGGCGGATACGCCTCAGCACATTCTTTATTATTTTGCCGTTAGGGGCGGATACGCCTCGGCTAGATTGTGGCTGTGCGGGCCGGATGAGGGTAGCTAATCCTCGCCGGAGCCGCACGATTGCCTTGCCTTTGCTTACAATAATATGCGGAAAATTTTCTCCTCTTCAACCCGGAGGAGAATATATAACATTTCATAATGAATTTGTTTACAATGGCTCATAGCCTTACATTTTTGTTTCTAAAGAAAGCATTTCCTTAGGTTGATTGCATGCCATTTCCTGGGTACTTCTTCCTCTTCCATAGTCTCCAACTTGTATGAACCACATTGATATGCTTCGGTGACCCGGTAGGGTCCTTCCCATTTTGGACCTAGCTTGCCCTGGTCTTCTGCTCGGCTTGCTTCATTTTTTCGGTAGACGAAATCTCCCGGTCTGAAAGATACCGGACGGACTTTCTTATTGTAGTACTATTCCATATTTTTTTTGTATCGTGCTTCCCTTATTGCTGCTTCTTCTCTTCTCTCTTGCAATAGATCTAAATTTAAACGCATCTCCCTTTCGTTCAATTCTTCGATCCGGCGGGTATCATCTTCGTCTATACCCTCTCGTATGACCATCGTCCGGTGAGTTGGCATGCCGATCTCAGCCGGTATTACTGCCTCGCTGCCGTATGTTAGGTTGAAAGGCGTTTCTCCATTGCTTTGTTTTAGCGATGTTCGGCAAGCCCATAAAACGTTTGGCAGCTCATCTACCCATCCGGCTCTCGTTCGACCCAACCTCGTCTTAATTCCCTCCAGTAAACTTTTGTTTGCTCTTTCCACGAGGCCATTCGCCTGTGGATGCGCTACGGCGGTGTTTATTTGCCGGATGTTCAACTTCTCACACCATTGCTTGAAAGGGTTATCGACCAACTGCTTTCCATTATCCGTTACGATTACGCTCGGTAAGCCGAAGCGGCAAACTATGTTGTCCCATACAAACTTTATCACGTCCTTTCCTGTCACCTTTGCCAGTGGTTTGGCTTCTATCCACTTGGTGAAGTAGTCGATAGCCACTATGATGAACTTTATCCTACCGGCTGATTCTGGTAACGGACCAAGGATGTCCATGCCCCATTGATAGAATGGCCAGGGAGCCATGATTGGTGTGAGCGTTGTCTTTGGGAGTTTCGGAACTGGAGCATGAATTTGACATGAGTCGCACTTCTGAATCTCATTACGAGCATCCCGGTGCATAGTTGGCCAGTAATATCCTTGCCGCATTGCCTTTGCCACAACGGATCTTGGTTTCAGATGCATTCCGCATGCCCCCATGTGTATCTCCCGGATAACATAATTTGCCTGTAACGGACCAACACATCGCAACATAGGAACCAAGTAGCCCTTCTTATATAGTATCCCATCCTCCATTGCATATTGGCTGATCTTCATTCTCAATGCCCGAGCGTCGTTTGGGTCTTCCGGCCATACTCCCTCTTCGAGGCATCGGATGATGGGAGTCATCCAATTGTCTCCCTCCTCGGCCACTATGTCGTTAACTTCTTTCCCTTCGGTGGATCTTTCTCTTAGCACTTCTACTAATACTTCCTTCGTCAGGTGATCAAATGCTACTGTAGCCAGCTTGCTTAGCACGTCGGCCTTTTGGTTCTGCCCTCTGGGAATGTTCCGGATGGAGAAGTGCTGAAATTTTGTTATACATTCCTTTGCCTTGGCCAAATACTTGATCATGCTTTCGTTGCTTGCTACGTAATCCCCATTTATTTGGTTCGACACAAGCTTGGAGTCCACTCGCACATCAATACTCTTTACGTACATCCCTTCGGCTATCCGGAGCCCCGCCAGCAATGCTTCATATTCTGCTTCATTGTTCGTGCTTTCAAAATCAAGCCGGAGGGCATAAGTGTATTCCACACCGTCCGGACTTATCAGAACCAATCCTGCACCGGAACCCTTGCTATTGGAAGCTCCATCGGTATATAGCAGCCACTTCCCCACTTTGTCTTTTTCAACTTTCGTAGCCGGCTGGCTGAAATATTGCTCCGGACTTTCCCCAATGGGGGTTTCTGAGAGAAAATCCGCTAACACTTGACCCTTGATTGCACTCCGAGGCTCGTAGGTGATGTTATATGCTCCCAGCTCTAAGGAATATTTAGCCAGCTTTCCGGAGGCTTCGGCCTTGTTAAGTATCTGTTTGATAGGTTGATCGGTAATCACCTTGATCGGGTGTGCCTCAAAATATCTTCTTAACCTTCTCGACATGTGTAGTAGGGATACTGCTAGTTTCTCCATCGGAGCATAGTTCCTTTCGGCTTCACTGAGTGTCCGGCTCACATAATGCACCGGATGTTGTTTTCCCTTTCTTTCGGTTAAAAGAACCGCACTAACAGCCTCCTGAGCCGCCGCCAGGTATACATAGAGTGTTTCCTTGGGCATGGGTGTTATTAGAGAAGGGAGATCCGCTATCAGCTTCTTCATTTCTTGAAAAGCGTTCTCCGCGTCCTCTGTCCATCGGTACTGCTCCTTGTTTTCTTTGGTTATGTTCTTTAAAGTTTCAAAAAATGGTAATGATCTTTTGGCTGACCGAGCCAAGAACCGATTCAAAGCTGCCAGCTTGCCACTTAGGCTCTGCATTTCTCTCAACGTCCGGGGAGACTGCATGTCCATCAAAACTTTTGTTTTCTTCGGATTAGCTCTGATTCCTTCGGACGTTACCATATATCCCAGGAATTTCTCTTCCTCCATTCCGAATGAACATTTTTTGGGATTCAGTTTCATGTTGATTCTTCTCAAGTTATCAAACGTCTCGGCAATGTCGGCCAGCATTTCGTTCTCCTCCTTGCTCTTGATGACCATATCGTCTACATATGCCTCTAAATTCCGTCCTATCTGCGATCGGAAGGCCGTGTCTACCATGCGCTGATATGTTGCCCCGGCATTCTTTAATCCGAAGGGCATCTTGGTGTAGCAATACGTCCCCTGATCCGTATAAAAGCCTGTTTTCTCCTCATCCTCTTTTGACATTTGGACTTGATGGTATCCCTTATACGCATCCAGAAAGCATTTATATTTGAATCCCATAACCGCTTCTATCTTCAAATCAATTTCTGGCAGAGGATAGTAGTCCTTTGGGCAGGCTGAGTTGATGTTCTTGAAATCGATGCACATGCGCCAGCTTCCGTCACATTTTTTGACAAGAACGGGATTAGAGATCCATGTGGGGTATTTGACCGGTCGGACTATTCCTGCCTTTACCCACTCTTCCACTTCCTTCGTTACGGCCAAGCTTCGATCAGGAGCTAGCACTCTGCGTTTCTGACATACCGATTCCACCGAGGGGTTAGCATTTAGTGTGTGCTCAATAATGCGCCTCGGCACTCCGGTCATGTCTGCCGGTGTCCAAGCGAAAACGTCCATGTTTTTCTTGAGGAGAGATTTGAGCTTCTTCTTGCAGTCGGACGATAAGCTGCCTCCGATGGTTACCAACTGTTCGGGATAAGCGGGATTTACCATGACTTCTTCCGGTTCGCTCGTTTCGACTTCCTTTTCTGCCAGCCCCTCGCTTTGTTCATAAGAGACCTTTTGAGATTCTTTTATCCTTCGGCATTCCGAGATAACCATTTACCGAGCTTTCAGAGTAGCTATTCCCCTTAGGGTTGGAAACTTCATCATGGCATGAATGGTGGATGTAATGGCTCTCAGCAATCTTAGCCCAGTCCTTCCTAGGATCACGTTATACGGCGAAGGTGCACGTATGACGGTGAACTTCATGGTTGTTCTTCTGTATAATCCCCCTTCTCCGAATGACACGTCCAGCTCTATTTTTCCCAACGGTTTTGTCACCTGTCCAGCGAAACCCAGCAGATCTGTCTGAGTCTGCTTTAGTCGAGCCTTTATTTCCGGACTTAAATTATCAAAGCAATGTTCGAACATGACTTCCACCGAAGCCCCCTCGTCCACGAACACTCTTCTTACCAAGTACCCTTCCATCATGGCTTCGACGATAAGCGGCTCGTCGGATACGTCTCCGGCCGGTATGGGAGGAAAGGTGATGGGGACATTCATCCATTTTTCCTCGTGCTCCCTTGACTTGCGCTTCTTCTGTTGTGTCCTTGCACTGACCATGTTGATTATTTTGTCCTTGGCCGGGAGATCCTTCTTTGGCGTTCCTTTCCCTTTTTGACGAACATCTTTGACTAGGTGGTTCAACTTACCCGACTCTAGAGCTAACTCTAACTGTCTTTTCAACTGAAAACAGTCGTTCGTATAATGTCCCCTTTCCCCGTGGTAGTCACAGTATCTGTCCTGATGTTCTCTCTTGGGTGGATCTCTCATCGGCCTCGGAGGAGGTAACCGTAACTGCTGCTCGGTGGCTAGGATTTCCTTCGGCCGTTTTATGAGCGAGTCAAGCGTCAAACGGGTAGCATCACGATTCTGGTATTCGTTTCGCGCCGGAAGATACGGCGCCGGATGATCTCGATACCGATACTGGTTCTGCCGATCCTTGGGATGGTACCCGGACCGTCCTTCGTTCCTATTATCACTCCCCGATCCCCTATATCCTCTATCATCCTTCCGGAAAGGTCCCGCCGGCCTCTTCCGGTATTGGTCATGGTTTTCTCCTCGCGGTAGCTCGGTATTAGCGAATGCGGCCTCTGCTCTTACAAAATCATCCACTCGGATCATCATTTCTTCAACAGTTCGGGGGATTTTATCAGCGAACCTTTTGGCCAGTTCCGGACATTTACTCCCATCCATAAAGGAGGAAATCCTCATAATTTCCGGGGCTCCCTGTATGAATCCCGTTTCTGTAGTCCATCTTTCCTTGAACTCTGGTAAAGTCTCATTAGCTTTCCTCACGATCTTCGTTATCTCCGTAGGGTCTTTGGTAAATGCTTTGTGCAGAGAGAAACGGGTTTCGAACTGAGCCCTCAAGTCTGCCCATTCGTCTATGCTACCCGGAGGAAGACGATCGAACCACCCTCTCGCCCTTCCGTCCAGGGTTTGCTGGAACATTCTACACCAGACGGGTATGGGCCATTCCCCGTGACCTGCCGCCCCGGTAAACCGATTGAGGTGATCCTGAGGGTCTGTTGACCCATCATATAACTTGATATGTGAAGGCATTTTGTGTTCCGGTGAAGAGAATTCGATAATCCTCCGAGTGAAAGGTGATTTCCTAACTTCCTTGAAAGGTTTGCTCAAATCTGCATCTGGTACTTTGTCTCCGGTAACGATTCCTTTCTTTTCCTTCGGCATCTCAGGTCCTTTCGGAGTTTCATCTTCACCCCAGTCTAGACGTATCGGATTCATAGCACTTTGTCTATTGTGTTCCGGGACCATGGACTTTAGAGCAGAGATGTATCCTTGTAGCTGTTCTTGGGTGATTGCGGAAGACTCGGTGTCTCCGTTTCCGAAGGGTGGTAGACGGAAGGAGGGTGTTTCGGGATCCTTTCCGGCCGACCCTTCCGGACGTTCGGAACCTGACATTCTGAAGCTTTGGTAGATTGAATGTCGGTCCCACGGATGGCGCCAATGTTTAAGTATTTTTCTGCAGGTGAGGTGATTATTCAAAATATCCTTCGGCCTTGAGTCCGTCAAGTCCTTCGGATAGCTGCTAAGAAAGTAGACGCGTTAGTCTCGCCCCGGGTGTGACCCCAGGACCAAACTCCGGCGTGAGAGTAAGTATATGAAGGTAAGATAATAAGTATGTTTTGTAAGTTAAGTACTGTGTGTAAAGTGTGAGTTACCATAACTGTAGAATTGCTCCTTTATATAGTAGTCCCTTTTTTGTCTCCATCGGATGTGTCCAAATGTACTGACGACCGTTTTGGGCGTCACCTGAAACTTACTCTGTTTGGGGCCTTTTTCCTGTCCTGACATAATTACTGTAGTTCTGCCACATACTATTAATATCGAAGTTGACTTCCTGATCTGGAGGTGACCGTTGGTCCGAACGACCTAAACGGGTCGTTCGGATAAGGAGTCCATTCGGTCATGGGAGTCCGATCGGATAGATCCTTTCGGAATCACATGTTCTGAGTTTTGACTCGTTCTAGAATTATTCATTAATCCGAACGACCTGTATGGTCGTTCGGCTAGGGCCAGTCGGCCATATACGCCGACAGGTCTTTTCACTCAAACTACGCAGGAAGTACGACAATGTATAAGTTGGAGGAAGTGCATGCATGAATTGTGTGTTTAAAAGTCGGTCGAATTTTAGACCAATATTTGCTTTGGTGTTTGATCGACCGATATTGCTCGACCCCTCCACAACCCACTCGACCGATCTCCAAATCAGTCGCTTGGAGTGACCAAACGATATTTAACGGCCGACTGTGTCTAGCCTTATGCTCTGAAAAGCGATGTTTTGAAACCTGGGTCGACCCGGCCGGGTTAACCGGTTGAACCGGTTCTGGCCAAAAAAATGGGTCAAAAAACACCGGGTTTTTAAAAACGGGTTAACTGGTTAGACCCACCGGGTTTTAAGTGACCCGGGTCAACCCGATTCTCGAAACCCGGCCGAGTTTTGTTTTTTTCATTTTTTTATAGAAAACCGGGTTAACCCGGTGGTTGAACCGGGTTGACCCAGTGGTCGAACCGGTTGAAAAAAAAATAGTTTTTTTTTTAAATAGAAACCGGGTTGACCCGACGGTTGAACTAGTAACCCGGTGACTCGACCGGTTCGATTAAAAACCCGGTTTTCAAAACATTGTTGAAAATTGAGCTACAAAACAAAGAGTGGGCCTCTTTCTCTCACACAAGGTGGGCCTTTATTTTTGTTGGCTTCTTTTCTTTAATCCTTAAATATTGTTTTAATTCAACTTTTTTTTTGTTCAAATTTATAAAACAAAAGTTAATTTTATATAATAATCTATTTTTCTCTCTCTTATTTTTCTTTCAAACCATTACCAATCCAATTATTATTCCATACCTATTTACAAACCAAACGGGCCCTTAAAGTCTTGTTTGCTTTTAAATAATTGAGGAGAAACATGCGGATTAAGTTTTTAAAACATGTATTATTTGTGCAAATAAAGAGATAAGATTTGGTATAATGGTTATCAAACCATCATATCTAATTTTGCATCACATGACACCACTAAACATAAACCAAACACATAAAAATATTTTATTCTATATAAATATATCTTACAATATACCTCACAAACACACACACTTTATAATACACCACCAAACTAGTGCAAAAGTTGAAGGTTGGTGCACGATCGGGGGAGGGGTGTAAAGGTGATCACACGTGTTAGTTAATGATGGTACACAACCCACCATCACACCGAGTCTAAAAGTGAAACCATCTCTCTTATTTTATTTCTTTTATGTTTCTTTAACTTTAGTTTAGCGGTAAATATGAGTGTTTAAGTGGTCATGAATTGAAGTTAGAACTACGATAACTTTGTTGTTTGCAGTGTTTAGCGTGGTTCGTTTGTTTTTTAAAATTAATTGCTCTTTTTTTATTGTGGAATGAATATCATATTATAAAGTATTTAAGCCTCGTATATTATAATAATTTGCCACCTAAACCTATCATTCCAAGTGACCCATATAAACCTAGATCTAGGGGTGTTAACGAGTCGAGCAATTAACAAGCTACTCGAGCTCGAGATCGTCTAAGTCGAGTTCGATCTTTAAGTATTCGAGTTCGAGCATAAGATATTGCTCGATAAATTTAACGAGCCGAACCAAAAAATATAATACTTGACTCGGATTGTTATAGTCTCCACTCTTACCACTTTGACCAGTTTTCTATTCACCTCAAATTTTGTGAGCATGTTTTTCAACCAACTTTTTGATCAACATTGAAAACACTAAGGATTCAACATCTAAGATTGCAAGTGTAGTTTGTGTGAGGAGGGAGATGAAACGTCCGAACACCTTTTCACAGCGTGTGGTCTTGTGGCCGGGGTTTGGAATTGTATTTCTAATTGGTGCGGTATCCCGAGCATATATGCGTTCTCAATTAAAGATTTGGTTGAGGCCGTTGAGCTTTATAAAACTATTCCAGGATCTCCTTTGAAGAAGATGATCGTCCAAGGTATTATAATCATAACGTGTTGGAGGATTTGGAAGTGGAGAAATGAGGTTATTTTTCAACACCAAAGAGGTAAGGTTATTCAAATGGTGGCAGATGTTAAAGCTCTCGGTTTTTTGTGGTATCGATATAGATTTAAAAAGGATACGGTTGGATGGGATCAATGGTGTAAATTTGAATTGATGTAATCGGTTTTGGGGCGCTTTCTCTGTCTTGGAGATAGTTGGCCGTTGTCTTTTTTGAAATTCTAATTTTCAAAAAAAAAAAAAAAAACACCGTAATTAATTACTTAACTAATTACCCCATTTGACCAGCTTTTGACCTATTTTTTTCACCTCAAATTTTGTGAGCATGTTTTTCAACCAACATTAAAAACACTAAGAATTCAACATCTAACCACCCTAATTAATTACTTAACTAATTACCCATTTGACCATCTTTTGACCTATTTTTTTCACCTCAAATTTTGTGAGCATGTTTTTCAACCAACATTGAAAACACTTAGGATTCATCATCTAACCACCCTAATTAATTACTTAACTAATTACTATTTAATCTTGCTATGTTGATAGGTGTGAAAAAATTGATGTGACCAAAATTATTTTTTTTAGAAATTAATTTTTCTAAAAAAAATTTATTTTTCTAAAAAATTTAATTTCGGAAAAAAAATAATTTTTGTAAAATATAATTTCGGAAAAAAATATTAATTTTTCTAAAAAAATTAATTTCGGAAAAAAAAATTATTTTTCTAAAAAAATTAAGGAAAAAAATTAATTTCGAAAAAAAAAATTTCTAAAAAAATTAATTTCGGAAAAAAAATTTTAATTTCGAAAAAAAAAATTTCTGAAAAAAAAATTATTTCGAAAAAAAAATTTGAAAAAATGATTTAGACGTTGGACGCAATTTAGCGTAACGACAGGGACCATTTATGTGATTATATCTTACACTAAATTCATATTTCTTACAGCCATCAAGTGACCAATCATAATAAATGATAATGATTATTTGTAATAAACACAATCATGACAACAATCAAGTGACCAAACATAATAAATGAGAATGGTTATATAAATGAGAATGATTATTTGCAATGATTATTCTATAATGGGTGACTCTCCTAAGTTGACGGGGTAGAAACCCACAATGCCAAAACTAAAACGTCATCTACTTTTTTATCCTAAAAACAAATTGGCGCTTAAACCCTCGATTCTTACAAAGAGGCTTTTAGTTCTCCAAAAAATACGGCTCATAACTCATAAGCACCGATTGGCCAATGGGTTTTATAAAGAGCATGCCATTATCAGTTTACCATCATAACTTGAGAGGATTTCTTTTTCATTCATGATGTAAGTGGTTTTTCTATATCTCTGTTTCTTTTCTTTCCAAAATGCTTTTATGTTAGGATGCTTTCTTGTTTTATCAATAGATAAATTTGGTACAAACCAGAATGTTGATGAAAACATTCCATTTACAAAGAGGAAGCGAGCTAAAACGTCTCCAGTGTGGAAGGATATGATTGAGGTAACAGTAGGTGGTGTAAGGAAAGCACAATGCATTCACTGTAAAGATTACTTGTCTTACAGTGCTACAGCAACTACAACAACACTTAAAAGGCATCTTGAAACTTACGGAGCTTTTGAATAACAATGGGATGGAGCTTTTGAATAACAATGGGAATGTGTTTTATGAACTTTGGTTATTTTGTTTGGTCTGTTCATTAAGTTATTTGGATGTAATCTGTTGCTTTGTTTAAGACTTTTATCATTTTGTAGATCATTTGATCAACTGTTCTTTGAGTTATTTCCATGTATTGTTATGCTTTTGTTTAAGATTTGGTTCTCATTTTGGAGATAATGTGATCAACTTTTCAACCATAAAACATGTATCACTTTGTTAGCTTGGGTGTATGGTATTTTATTTTTCTCATTAGTTCTCAGTTGAAACACAAAACAATAAACGAACTAATCGAGCTCGAGTACATAAACGAGCAATTTTAGCTCAAATAAAAGATAGACACATAAATAAACGAGTGTCAAGTTCGAGCTCGAACAACATTCTGATACCCGATCTCGAGTTCGAGCCACACTAAGAAAAAATATTCAAGCTAGAGTCGAGCTCGAGGAGGATAATAGTCTCACGAGCCGAGCCTAAATAGCCTAATACTCGACTCGACTCGGATCGTTAACACACCTACCTAGATCCATCTAGACCCAAACCCATCTAAGACCCAAGACCCGACCCGACCATTTTTCCATCTCTAATAAATACGGTAAAAAAACGTATAAAAATGGACGAAATCATATAAAAACGGACAAAAAAGAAAAAAAAACATATTAAAACAGACGAAAACGTATCAAAACATCTAAAAACGGATGAAAACGGATAAAAACGTATAAAAACTGACGAAAATGGATAAAAACATATGAAAACGGACGAAAACGTTTAAAAACGGATGAAAATGAATAAAAACGGACGAAAACGTATAAAAACAGACAAAAATAGATAAAAATGTATAAAAATGAGACGAAAGCGGATAAAAACATTTGAAAACGTACAAAAACGGACGAAAACGAATAAAAACGTAAGAAAACACATAAAAACGGACAAAAACGTATAAAAACGGACGAAACTGATAAAAAAGTATGAAAACGTAAGAAAACGGATGTCACACCCCAAAAATGGCGTAGCGAAATGGCATTTACGGGGTATGACCTCATTGTCAAGAACACAAGGCGTCACAATAGAGAAATACTAAATGTATAACATAGGACAAATAACAGTCACAACTCCCGCAATTGGGATAAGTACAATATCCAAAACAACATGAGTCTCAAAGTTACACAACATCACTAATCAATATCAGAATGCAACTCCATGAGATATAACCCGGGAGGGTCTTGACTAAGTCTTGCTAAGTCAGGCCAATACTCAACCTTCTATGGCACCTTCAGTCTTAACACCTGAAAATGGATACTAGAAAACGTCAACATAATGTTGGTGAGCTCGTAGGTTTGAAATGTTAAACCACGAAGCTGTGAATAATGGTGTAGGACAATAGCGCAAATGAATGCAAATTATGAACACGTTATCCAAACAAAATAGCGTCGCGCCAACTGAACCTATCACAATGTCACACATATCAACAGTACACACAGAGGGGAGCTACCCCGATAGATCTATCATGATGATGCGTGGTTTTGCAAC
Organism: Artemisia tridentata subsp. tridentata; assembly: GCA_021014915.2. Lineage (NCBI taxonomy): Eukaryota > Viridiplantae > Streptophyta > Magnoliopsida > Asterales > Asteraceae > Artemisia > Artemisia tridentata. Next base: position 285,231,891 of record CP139501.1, read on the forward strand.
CTTACAACAGGTTTTACCTCTCGAGGGATCTCAAGAGGCTTACAACCCCACCAGGCAGTGTACCTGACCGATGTAGTATAGTGTAGTGGTAAGTACGGGGGATTGATCGTTCTCTACAGGGAATAGTGTTCGTTAGGTATGAAAAACTACTTTAGTAGGTCTAAGGGTGAGGGAAGATTCTTTTTGTATTTTTATATTTTTTATGAAAGCAAGTAAAATCTCGGGTTTGAAGGAGTGGGCGGAATTAGTTGCTAGTCAACTAACCCAAATAACTACAAATGCAAATAAAATAAAATAACTGAAAATGAAAAGGTTTGTGAAACTTATGTGGAGAGAAATGTGTTTACTTAGATTTCCTTACTCCCTAACTATCTTTTACCGGTTGATTAGTGTGTATTAATTGCGTGGATGACGGGTGCATTCCTTAATACCAATCGTGGGGTGGCGTACGTACTTCCCCAACTCTACAAGCTCCTACTTCACTCCTATGTCGAGCCGGCTAGGAAGCTCCTAACATGGGATCACTAGAATTCGCTCATGCATTAAATACAACCATAAAAACCTAGTACGCATTGGTTCATGTTTCTTAAGACGTTCAAGCAAGTTACCGAATAGGAAGTTAGCCAGTTTTCTTAAGCCTAACATCGATAAACAATCATCCAATACAATTAATAACACACTAATAACCGATAATCAATAGTTAGGTTTCATTAGATCTAAGCAAACACAAGATAAATCTAGCCTAGCATGTTAATTAAAAGACAAGAACAAGATATAATCAAACAACACATAGACATATTGATTGATTAAACAATTACTTATCTTCAATTAAACATGGGAGATCCAAGGGTTTGAAAACCCTTAAAAATGGCAGAAATTCGTCTTAGGGTTTCTCCTCACAAAGTTGCACACCAAAAGTTGCACACTAATGACAAAATATTGCAAAACTATATATAGAGTTTAAGGTCTGACGGCGTCACGTTGTAGATCCTGACGCCGTCACCTCGCCGTGTCTAGGGTTCCCGGATGGCCTTCCTGACGCCGTCCCTCTTTAGTGCTCCAAAATCCGCTCTGGCTTATCAAGTCTTGACGCCGTCAGAAATGGGCTTGACGCCGTCCCCCTTTAGCTTAAACCGTGATGGCCTTGATCACCTTAAAGGGTGACGCCGTTAGAAATCCATTGTAAAATTCTCTGGCTTATCATGTGTATTTTTCATGTCCACCTCTTTTGCCAAGCCATGACGCCGTCAAGAGCAATACTTGACGCCGTCAAAGGTACTTTTCCAGCCGATTTTGAGACTTTGTCGTTTTCTTCACTTTTATGCTCCAAAAACGTCCAAAATGCTTCCTTTTCCAGATTTCTTCTCCAAAGTACCTAAAATGACAAAAGGAACGATTTAGGGCAATATTTGATCAAATAAATACGATTTAGGGCTTAAATGACCCCCTAAAAGCGGTACACTTTTCGCTTCATCAAATACCCTTACACTTGAGATTTGCTTGTCCTCAAGCAAATGCGCTTTTATTCTAATCAAAATACAAGTTAGGGGTCATTTAATGCTAATATAAAAGTAATTACAACAAATAATCGTTCCACTTTAATCATAATAAGCACGGAGATTACAAACTAGCACCTCACAAGTAGTGTTTAGATACTCACATCTCTCAGGTGTCATCAAAATAAATCTCATAAATGAAAACGGATAATATCTCTCACTACCTGTCATAGCAAATAGATTACCATAGGCTTGAGAATGGATCGAAAACCTCCTCCACTAGGCGTAAGCACCTAAGATAAACTATCAAAGAGGGCTTTTAAACGGGTTATAACGTGAGGTGTAGGGATATGATAAACACGGTTTTGTTGGATAAGGGATATTTTACTGGTGGCGAGTTAAAGATCTTGATTAATTACATGTACAATATGGCGTTGCTAAGCCAAGACTAGACTCGACTTAAGCTAAAAACAAAATAACAAAAACATAAAATAAACATAAAATGAAACGGGTTGGTAGTCCGTATGTTTTTTCTATTTTTCTTTTTCTCATTTTTTTTGTATTTTTTCTTGATTTTTTTGATTTTTTTTTTTTTTTTTTTTTTTTTTTTTGCATACACTCTTGCCCTACCATCCAAAAATAATACATCATAGGGGCGTTGCATTCCCCTTACACTTGAACTTTTACATAACTTTACAAATAACTATTCTAATGACTCGAATTAAGATAATCGAAACACTTGGAGTACTTTTAAAATATTTAGCACATATGGGGGTAATAATGATGTTCTTCCCCATTACTCCATTACACTAGTACTTTACCCATGAGTCCCAATCGTCCCAAAACAATATGTACAAGGATATGACTCGACTTAGCAACCATGTAATCAATTAGATAATTAACTTGGGGTAATGCACTAAAAATGAGTGCATACAAGGTAGGCTAAGGCGATTTGGGTGTACATTTAAGTGGGGTGTAAACAAATTCTTCCTTTAAGTAAAATGCTTAAAGGTCGAAACGAAAAGATAGGCTCTGAGGGGTGTACTAGGGGTATCGTGTACTAAAAATGAGTACAACGCAAAGGGTGTGGGAGAATTACTTGACCAATGTAGCCAATGTAATTATAACAAAAACACAGGTGTAAAACAATGGGTTAATCCTAATGCCTCTTATCATGTAGTAAATCTAACTACACGAATGTAGTCTCACTTGTGGCCTCGGAATGGTCCTAACGCAAGTTCTAGAATCTAAGTGCTACCGGTACACACATCATAGCAAAAATGCTTTTCCTACCAATTCTAGGGGCGAACCTCACATATTTGGGGGTGGAAAATTTTTTAGTGGTACGGTTTTTTGTGCTAGTCCTATAACTCCTATCCATGAGACGCTCATTAAGATCAAAGTTTTACTCCTAAATGTTGTAAAAAATTTTAAATTTGTCACTAAAATTGCCCTAACAGGTATTTATCTCAGTTTTATTACACATCTACCATTAAACAAACAAAAATCAAGCGTAATAGTATTCTCTAAAGTATCGTATTTTACCCCCCTTACACTTAAGATGAACATTGTCCCCAATGTTCAAATAACAAGATGTAAAAGTAACAAGGTAAAAGAATGAAATCAAATACTCCCCTGATTCGCTCGGTGGATAAAAAAGTAACACGGTTAGATCTTCTTCCAAGTGAATGTAGAAGCTCCAAGACTAAAGCATCGCCAAAAGCTTGACTCCACATACATTTCCTTGTCCAAAATAACCTGTTAAACCTGAGAAAACAAACACGAAAACCTGCATAACATCGGCGGGATAAATCTATATATAAGGATATAATGCTTGTGGAATGATAATTTTGCAGATTCCTGGAGTTTATAAGTTAGAGATTTAATAAAAACTTTTTATGAAAACAAAACTTTCAAAATTTCTGAAAATTAAAACCTGACGCCGTCAGGTTGTAAATCCTGACGCCGTCAGAAATGATCTGACAGAATTTTCATGTTAAGTTTCCGGAAAATTTCTGGAAAAACCTATACCTTACTTCCTGGAATTCCTGCAAAACATCACTATGACTCGATACAAGCATTTGACTCAAACAAATACTAATATGTATGTTAATTTATTATTATTATGATTCATGTTCATTTGTTCTTGTAAACCGATTTGGATTTCCCTTACACTTAACTTTTGCAAAATACCTTTATATGTAGTTAAGACGAAGTTAAAAACAAGATAAAGCATTTTCACAATTTAGTTTTGAACATGAATCAATAATAATAAAAATTAAACATACATACGGAAACAAACAAAATCAAACAAACAAATAAATAAACACACAAAGCAAATAAAGCTTGGGTTGCCTCCCAAGAAGCGCTTTTCTTTATTAACGAGTCTTGTAGCTAGACTCAAAGTCACCGTACATTACGTGACTCCATCATTGGTCACGGTTCCTAGGCCATTCTCATTTGATTCTCTATCAGAATCACTTTCATAGTAAAGGTATTTCGGGTCCTCGAGATCAAAAGGATTGTTTTGGTATTTAGAACTAAGTGCCTTATCATGCTTAAAGAATCCACTCGACAGGTCAAAAGTGTCCTTACATCCCCTTCTCACATCATCATCACATAACATGAGTTGGGAACTTAACCCATCGAGCCCTCCATAATCAATCTCCTTGAATTCTCTCATCTTGTAAGGCGTTTGGTGTGAGATTTCCCTAATCCCATCGGTGAAAGTCATGATCTCATTGAGCTCGTCCACAACCAAGCTTGTGGCCTTGCAAAAAGGTGCCCCAAAAACAACTTGTGATAACCTGGGATCAATGTACTTTTCGATATTATTGACGATTGCGAAGCTCATAGTGAATGTCATATTTCCTACAAACACCTGTACATCATCATCTATGCCAATGTCATCCTTCCCTTTATGAATCATTCCCCATCTGCAAATGTTGTTATAATGAAACAAGGACATCACATTTTTGGGTAAGCATGTGTCAATGTAAACATTATAAAAATGCTTGTGACCAATCATGCAAGGTATTTTGAGATTATTCGGATCACGTCGCTTAATTCGGCCAGGCCTTTTACCGTGTAGCCCCCATGTGTTGCAAATTGCTGATGGTCGATACTCATACACTTCTTCACAGCCATCCCGAAAAATCACTTTCCTGACACCATCGGTAAATAATGCACTACGATCATCCTCATCGAGTATTACTCCCGTTGCTTTTATGAATGGTTTGCCTAGAACAAGGCTAGTTAAGGATGGGTTGATGATAGAGTTCATGTTATTAAATACAGTTAGCTCGATATGAAAGAGGAACTTTTCTATCACAATTGGAACCCTTCTTATTACCCCGATGATATTAGACCCTTCATATTTGACCTGTTCGGTGAAGGCTTCGTTATATAGAGAAATGGATATTGCATTCATAGAAGAGTTGGGGTTTATGTAGGCATCTTTTATAAACTTTTTCCTAGTGGTGCAAGATATCTTAAAGACTCTGGGAGCGCCATCCTTTATTCTCTCTCCAAATCCCATAGGCAACTTTGCTGTGCCCCTCTCAAGTTCCTCCACCAGGGGGCGGTCTAGCAGTCCTGGGAGCCCATGAGGCATTTCGGATTTCTCTTCCGAGCCCTCCTCATCACTCACCTCTCTTTTACTCGAGTTCTTTGGTGGGTCCAGATAGTCGCCGGGCGCCTCGGGGTTCTTTTCGGGAACATCACCCTCCATTTCATTGTCCACGTTCTCGGTTGATTGTTGGTCCAGATTGGGTTTAGGAACAGGTATTGTTGTAATGGTGTTCACGAAGTGGAGTGGTTTCGAAGGGGTATGAGTATCTCCAGTTTCTCTTCCGTTTTGCGATATGTGTTTGAAGAGTTTACTAGGGTGCTTGATTTTTACAGGAGGGGGGGGGGGTTTGGTGAGTCACCGTGACAGATTTGATCTCATTAACTCGTGCCAACTCACAAGTTGACCTGCCAGCAATTCGATCATTGATAACCTTTAACAGGTTATCAACCTTGTTGTTCATATCGACTTGCTGTTGTCTGAATTGATTCTCAAGTTTGAAGAGCTGTGTTTCTTGAGAGAGAATGAATTTTTGCAGTGATTCCTCGCGATTTTGTTGTTTATGCGTATGCTGATGAGGATAATGGTCAGACCAGGTGAGTGGGGGAGAGTCATTGAATGATACGCTTCGAGTTTGGTTCCAACTAAAATTTGGCTTACTCTTCCATGCCTCGTACCTATCTTCGGAATTCTTGGGTCAATAATTAGTGGTGAGCCACTTATCTCCCGCCTTATCGATTCGCGAGGATGCGAATTCTTGGAAAGCCTGTTTGGGGAGTTCCATGCAATCATGAGTGTCGTGGGGACCACTACATAATTTACACGAAGAAGTGATTTTGTTCACTTGGCTTGAAGGTTTAGGAGCCTCGTAGGATTTCATAAGAAACTTGACTTGGTCTTCAAGTTCTATGATCCTACGGTTGGAAGTGCTTGAATTGTTCGAAGGCAAAGATATTGCCTTGACCGTTTTATTCAAATCACGGGGATCATTCCAACTTTCGTTGTCATAAAGAGCAAGATCTTCTAGGAGAGCCCATGATTGTTCCGCACTTAGATCATGTAGCTTACCACCGGCCGATTGGTCAATGGTTTGCCTCGTGGAGAGATTGATATGGTCATAGAAGATTTGGACTTGGAGCCAAAGTTCTATGCCATGGTGAGGGAATTTTTGGAGTAAGTCCTTGAATCGAGTCCATGCCTCGTAGAGGGTTTCGCCTTGACGTTGTTGGAACATCAAGATATCATTCCTTAGCTTGGTAGTTCTTCCCGGTGGGAAAAACTGAGCAAGGAAACGAGTGGTGAGATCATCCCAAGAGGTGATGGATCCTGCGGGTAGACGCTCTAGCCATTGACTAGCTTGGTCCCGCAGAGAGAATTGAAAGAGACGCAGTCGGGTCGTCTCTCGAGTGGCAACATCAAGGTCTATGGAATCAACGATTTTAAGAAAGTCCTTGAGATGTTGATTAGGATCTTCGGAACGAAGTCCATGGAATGCGCATCCGCTTTGCACCAACCGGATGGTGTCGGATTGCAAGTGTTAGACCCGTTTCCTAGGTGTTGGGACCCCACCCTATATGAAAGTGGATAAAGACTTAATGTGATTGGTTAGTCAACAAAGTTATGAGGAAGTCAAACCCGGTAGTCAAATTAATAGTCAAAGTATGACTAATGTAGTAATATGAAATGTGAGGTATAAACTAGAAGGACCTAAGTTGTCAAGTGTCTAATATGTTATAAGTTAGTTGTGGTTAAATAAGAAAGAATAGGACTTGAGGGGCTTAATGTGCCAAGGGACCAAAGTTACTACCTAACTATCTATATCTAGGATTTTCTAGACTTATCTTCTATTATTGAGATAAGAAGGCCGGATTTTAGAGAGAGAAGGAAGAGAGGGAAAGTGAGATGGTGATATAGAAGAGATGAAGAAGATGAAGATGATCAAGTCCTAGTGTTTATGGCCTTCCTTAGTTATGATCTTATGCAAGTAAGTATTTCTATTTGATGATTATTAAGGTTAAGGTTTATGATTAGGTGGGTTTTCATCATATGATCAAGATATGATCATATGATGATGTAGGAAGAAAGATGAGTGTGTTTAATGGGTTTTGTTAACCCTTGATTATGTTATTGATTGTTATGTTGTTAGGTTTTGGTTAATTGTAGAAGATGATGATTATGATGATGATGATGGTTAGAAGATGTTGTTGGTGGGATTTATGCTAGTAGCCTAGCTTGGAGTGAAGGTAAGTAACTCTCCCTAAAACATGTGTTATGTATGTATTTATCATGTATGTATTGTGGTTGTGTAAGAGCATAGGAGTTGGGTTAGTATGGTTGTAAGCTAAGGATGGATGGCTAGTGACCTTGGATAAGAGTATGTTAGTTATCGGCTTTGGACTAGTTAAGGTATGTTATGATTATGGTTGTGTTGAATGAATGTGATTACGTTGTGAAGTTGAGTATGATATGAGTGGTATGTGGTAGTTTAGAGGTTTTTATGTGATTATGATGCTTATGTGAAAATATGTGTATGATATATGTTTTATGATGGGTTACTTACTAAGCGTAAGCTTATTCTTTTAGTTGTTAATGTTTTGGTAGGTTTATGCGCGGCGAAATGTAAGGAATTGGACTATAGCTTAAGGAATTGGAAGCGGATTGGAGGATAAATCGTAATTAGGAGCTTAGTATAGGACACCGAGCTCAAGTGACGAGGTTGTACCCCCGAAAGTCTTTTATTGATTTGTAAAGTGTAGTCGTGTGTCAATTTGTATGTTAGAAAGGTCATAACGATTTGGGAGTCTATCGATGGGTCAAAGTGTGTTTTAAGTGTTTTCGAGTAATGATAATGGGGTGTTTGGTTTAAGCGTGTTCGTACCCATTTTGGGTGGTTAACGGGTCAAGTGATCTTGGAACATGTTTATTAGGTTAATATAATGATTTCTGGAAAGTTTGATGAAATGCGGAAGTGGTATAAGTGGTTTGTTGTGAAATGGGTCAAAATGGGTTTTAGTGGTGAAATTGCAGTTTTGTTCTTGATGGCCTTCTTGACGCCGTCACCCTTTAAACTCCAAAAATTCTCTGGCCTATCAAGGCTCTGAGTTTTGTTCTTGATGGCCTTCTTGACGCCGTCACCCTTTAAACTCCAGAAATTCGTCTGGCCTATCAAGGCTTGACGCTGTCAGGCTTGGGCTTGACGCTGTCAGAGCCGACTGTGCAGACTTTTGGCAGTTTTCGAAAAATCATATCTTTTGATCCGTAAGTCGGAACGGGTCGTGTAACCTATCGTTTCGAAGCTAATCGAGTCTACTTTCATCTAAAAATAGTTTCAAGGTCTGAAAGTTTATATATTTTTGTCAGTGGTCAAAAGAGTAAGCAGGTGTCCGTAAAAGTGAGTCGTTTCCGTGTAAAAAGTTTTAAATTTTGGTCTAAGCGGGCACGGGGTGTTACAACTTGGTATCAGAGCTTCGGTTTAAGTGAATTAGGTTTCCACTTTAGGTTGCCTAGACTTAAACCACTCGTGGACGCGTTAAGTTTAAGTTTGAGATAGGCGGGCTAATAGTTTGTAAGTTATAGGATATGAATGTTGAGTTTTGAAACGTATTATGTAATTGCTATATGAGTGTAATGATGGGAGACTTGATGTGGAGTGATAGGATGACCGTGCACCTCGGGTTGTATCGGTAATTATTATATGATTATGTGAACGTAGTGAAGTATAGAAGTAATGAATTAGACGCGAAAAATAAATGCCTTAGTGGTGCGATGTGAAAGAGCTTAGAGCAATAGGGGGATTAGGCTTTGATTGGATATAATGTGAATATTGAGAATGTGGATTTACTAATGGTAGAATTAATAAGTTGAACTTGAGTCTTTGATTGTTTATGAAGTGGAATACGTGACATGTTGTGTGAGCGTAAGGTGTTAGGAGTTGTTTATGTTTATAGTATTGATGTGAACGTAATGTAAGTCCATGGTGGACTAGACGTGCTTAAATGATAGATTACCGTACACTTGGATATTGTCGGTGATCGTTATATGATTATGTGATTGTGTGCTATGATAGTTTAGCGAGGGCGAATGGATGTAATAAGTTGTGTGGTGGTTTATAGGAGATGTGACAAAAATGAAAGTGCGTGATTTATGTGATAGTAATGACCAAAGCATGATCTTATGAGTAGTAATACTTAGTGTGATAATCATTAAAGAGGTATTAGAGACGGGTTAGTGGGAAGTCAAGGTATTAGGAGCATGATTATGAACATGTGGTAACGTTGAATGTGTGTGGTGAAGAAATGAAATAAAAATATATACATAATAAGTTTGTGATGAACTTAGTTACAAGATGAGGAAAGGCATGGTGATTGAGTAAATAGTGAAATAGAACGAAACTTCCTAAGTAATAATAGCCCAAATGAGATGAATATGTGTAAAGCTAAGGTGTTGTCATGAAATAATTATATTACGGCTAAGGCAATTAGCTGTAATCATTAATAAATAATGAGTGTGTTGTAATGGATGATCTATGTAAGGTCTACATGTAAAGGAAGCGAGTGAGACTAAAAGAAGAGAGATAAGATATGGAAATAAAAAGGTGATGGATTAAAAACGTAAGAAAGAATGAGAGGGATATGTGTGAGAAAAAAAAAACGTTGTCTTGAAATTATCATATTGCAGTGCTGTAATCACCATAATGAATGCATGAGTTCGGTTGGTAAAATGTGAGAAGTCTAGACGTAAATGAGTCGAGTGGAATAAAATGTAATGTGAGAATGTGAAAATGAGTAATGAAGGCTAAAAAAAAATGCAAGAGGTAAAGTAAAGATGCGAAAATAACTAAAGCGGATTAAAAATGTAAGGAGTGTGTATGAGATAAAGGCGTTGTTCTAAAATTATCATATTACTGCTAAGGCGATTAGCGGTAATTACTATAATAAACGAATGTAATAATGTGTGTGTGGTGCTTATGACTTGGATCCGTTGTTAAGGTGATAAAGTGTGAATGTAATGATCCTTCGGGATGAATGTTAAATGTGGTATCCCTCGGGATGACCAAGTAAAGGAATGTTAAGGAATCCTTCGGGATGAAAAGTGTTGCCCTCACCGGCAAGGGGTTGCCTACGTCCATGGCATATAAAAGTATCCCCATGATGAATGTGATAATGTGAAGGATCCAAGTCTAAGAAGAGTAAAAATAATGTAATAAAAAGAAAAATGATAAAATAATAAAGGTTAGATTGGGAATTAGGAGTCGTAGTGTTATGTCGGGAGTGCATAACCATGAGTTTATATTTCTTGATTTACATCGATTGGGACGCCTCTCCATGTAAATGAGGAATTATAAACGAGTGGGCTATGTGTTGCCGACACGGCACGAGTAGGGTTAGAGAAGTAGAAAGCGAGAGTTTAGAATTCGTAGAAATTTTAAGGACTAAGATAGGAGGATTAGAATTTGACCATGGCTTTAGTTGAGACTTAGAAGGACATTGATGGAGCGAAGAAATTGTAATGATGATAGGATGGGCCTTGCGGTGTGGTGCAAAAGATGATGAATGAAGACAAAAGAATGTGAACGTAATTAGCCGGGTGTAATCATGTAAAGTCAAATAGTATGAGTTTCTTAAGTAGCGAGTAGTTAAGAATGAGGGTAGAGGATAAAGCGAGTAAAGTGATGATGTGCGGTAATAGGGCGGATTAGAATGATGGATAGTTGTAATAAATATGTTTTGTATTATGTAAAATCTAAGCAGGAGTTGTGTGGTATAGAAGTAAGCGGGAGTAATGTGGATTAGGGCATGTGATATGTTATAGTATGCGTAAAATTGCAAGATCACTTAGATCGTTGAACCAAGTAAATTAGGGGTTAAAGGTGTTAGGAATGAGATGAGTTATGTGACTAGATGTTGGTTAGTAAAGAACGAAAGATTTCGGGGACGAAATCTAAATAAGGGGGTAGAATTGTTAGACCCGTTTCCTAGGTGTTGGGACCCCACCCTAGATGAAAGTGGATAAAGACTTAATGTGATTGGTTAGTCAACAAAGTTATGAGGAAGTCAAACCCGGTAGTCAAATTAATAGTCAAAGTATGACTAATGTAGTAATATGAAATGTGAGGTATAAACTAGAAGGACCTAAGTTGTCAAGTGTCTAATATGTTATAAGTTAGTTGTGGTTAAATAAGAAAGAATAGGACTTGAGGGGCTTAATGTGCCAAGGGACCAAAGTTACTACCTAACTATCTATATCTAGGATTTTCTAGACTTATCTTCTATTATTGAGATAAGAAGGCCGGATTTTAGAGAGAGAAGGAAGAGAGGGAAAGTGAGATGGTGATATAGAAGAGATGAAGATGATCAAGTCCTAGTGTTTATGGCCTTCCTTAGTTATGATCTTATGCAAGTAAGTATTTCTATTTGATGATTATTAAGGTTAAGGTTTATGATTAGGTGGGTTTTCATCATATGATCAAGATATGATCATATGATGATGTAGGAAGAAAGATGAGTGTGTTTAATGGGTTTTGTTAACCCTTGATTATGTTATTGATTGTTATGTTGTTAGGTTTTGGTTAATTGTAGAAGATGATGATTATGATGATGATGATGGTTAGAAGATGTTGTTGGTAGGATTTATGCTAGTAGCCTAGCTTGGAGTGAAGGTAAGTAACTCTCCCTAAAACATGTGTTATGTATGTATTTATCATGTATGTATTGTGGTTGTGTAAGAGCATAGGAGTTGGGTTAGTATGGTTGTAAGCTAAGGATGGATGGCTAGTGACCTTGGATAAGAGTATGTTAGTTATCGGCTTTGGACTAGTTAAGGTATGTTATGATTATGGTTGTGTTGAATGAATGTGATTACGTTGTGAAGTTGAGTATGATATGAGTGGTATGTGGTAGTTTAGAGGTTTTTATGTGATTATGATGCTTATGTGAAAATATGTGTATGATATATGTTTTATGATGGGTTACTTACTAAGCGTAAGCTTATTCTTTTAGTTGTTAATGTTTTTGTAGGTTTATGCGCGGCGAAATGTAAGGACTTGGACTATAGCCTAAGGAATTGGAAGCGGATTGGAGGATAAATCGTAATTAGGAGCTTAGTATAGGACACCGAGCTCAAGTGACGAGGTTGTACCCCCGAAAGTCTTTTATTGATTTGTAAAGTGTAGTCGTGTGTCAATTTGTATGTTAGAAAGGTCATAACGATTTGGGAGTCTATCGATGGGTCAAAGTGTGTTTTAAGTGTTTTCGAGTAATGATAATGGGGTGTTTGGTTTAAGCGTGTTCGTACCCATTTTGGGTGGTTAACGGGTCAAGTGATCTTGGAACATGTTTATTAGGTTAATATAATGATTTCTGGAAAGTTTGATGAAATGCGGAAGTGGTATAAGTGGTTTGTTGTGAAATGGGTCAAAATGGGTTTTAGTGGTGAAATTGCAGTTTTGTTCTTGATGGCCTTCTTGACGCCGTCACCCTTTAAACTCCAAAAATTCTCTGGCCTATCAAGGCTCTGAGTTTTGTTCTTGATGGCCTTCTTGACGCCGTCACCCTTTAAACTCCAGAAATTCGTCTGGCCTATCAAGGCTTGACGCTGTCAGAGACGACTGTGCAGACTTTTGGCAGTTTTCGAAAAATCATATCTTTTGATCCGTAAGTCGAAACGGGTCGTGTGACCTATCGTTTCGAAGCTAATCGAGTCTACTTTCATCTAAAAATAGTTTCAAGGTCTGAAAGTTTATATATTTTTGTCAGTGGTCAAAAGAGTAAGCAGGTGTCCGTAAAAGTGAGTCGTTTCCGTGTAAAAAGTTTTAAATTTTGGTCTAAGCGGGCATGGGGTGTTACAGCAAGGGTGTGACATTGGCTCCTTGAGTGAGCTCAATGGTGTTTCGATAGACATGGTGGCTAGGACGGGAGTAGTCTCCTAAGGTACGGGCTCTAGGAGGTGGGTGTTGTTGTGGTGGTGGGTTGTTGGGATCAAGGATATTACCACCTTCCATGATGTCGGATGGTAATGGTTACGAACAAAGAAACGAAGAAAAAAGATAGACTAAAGAAAACCTAGAAAAAGAAAATAAAAATTTCACTAGAAAGGAATCTAGTGAGTAGACCTAATAAAATAAAAATTCAACCTAAACAATAACTATTCCCCGGCAACGGCGCCAAAAACTTGATGCGTGGTTTTGCAACCTTACAACAGGTTTTACCTCTCGAGGGATCTCAAGAGGCTTACAACCCCACCAGGCAGTGTACCTGACCGATGTAGTATAGTGTAGTGGTAAGTACGGGGGATTGATCGTTCTCCACAGGGAATAGTGTTCGTTAGGTATGAAAAACTACTTTAGTAGGTCTAAGGGTGAGGGAAGATTCTTTTTGTATTTTTATATTTTTTATGAAAGCAAGTAAAATATCGGGTTTGAAGGAGTGGGCGGAATTAGTTGCTAGTCAACTAACCCAAATTACTACAAATGCAAATAAAATAATATAACTGAAAATGAAAAGGTTTGTGAAACTTATGTGGAGAGAAATGTGTTTACTTAGATTTCCTTACTCCCTAACTATCTTTTACCGGTTGATTAGTGTGTATTAATTGCGTGGATGACGGGTGTATTCCTTAATACCAATCGTGGGGTGGCGTACGTACTTCCCCAACTCTACAAGCTCCTACTTCACTCCTATGTCGAGCCGGCTAGGAAGCTCCTAACATGGGATCACTAGAATTCGCTCATGCATTAAATACAACCATAAAAACCTAGTACGCATTGGTTCATGTTTCTTAAGACGTTCAAGCAAGTAACCGAATAGGAAGTTAGCCAGTTTTCTTAAGCCTAACATCGATAAACAATCATTCAATACAATTAATAACACACTAATAACCAATAATCAATAGTTAGGTTTCATTAGATCTAAGCAAACACAAGATAAATCTAGCCTAGCATGTTAATTAAAAGACAAGAACAAGATATAATCAAACAACACATAGACATATTGATTGATTAAACAATTACTTATCTTCAATTAAACATGGGAGATCCAAGGGTTTGAAAACCCTTAAAAATGGCAGAAATTCGTCTTAGGGTTTCTCCTCACAAAGTTGCACACTAATGACAAAAAATTGCAAAACTATATATAGAGTTTAAGGGCTGACGGCGTCACCTCGCCGTGTCTAGGGTTCCCGGATGGCCTTCCTGACGCCGTCCCTCTTTAGTGCTCCAAAATCCGCTCTGGCTTATCAAGGCTTGACGCCGTCAGAAATGGGCTTGACGCCGTCCCTCTTTAACTTAAACCGTGATGGCCTTGATCACCTTAAAGGGTGACGCCGTCAGAAATCCATTGTAAAATTCTCTGGCTTATCATGTGTATTTTTCATATCCACCTCTTTTGCCAAGCCATGACGCCGTCAAGAGCAATACTTGACGCCGTCAAAGGTACTTTTCCAGCCGATTTTGAGACTTTGTCGTTTTCTTCACTTTTATGCTCCAAAAACGTCCAAAATGCTTCCTTTTCCAGATTTCTTCTCCAAAGTACCTAAAATGACAAAAGGAACGATTTAGGGCAATATTTGATCAAATAAATACGATTTAGGGCTTAAATGACCCCCTAAAAGCGGTACACTTTTCGCTTCATCACATGATGTTTCGGCTCTCAAGAGAGTTAACAGTTGCGTATTCATGTACACACAGTCAAAACATTTTGTAGCACATAATCGCATCATCACACATATATGTCCAAAACATGAAAACGATGTATCACAGCATGAAAACAGTCAAAATATCATTTGAGTACCATTTTCCCCCAAGGAAAACATAATGAAAAATGGGCTACGAGAACTCACCTTGTCAAGTAGCAGTCAGATATCACAACAATTCAGACAGTGTTCATCACCAACACGCGACCTAGATTAGTAAGGTTTGTTTTAGTTCACGGTTCGAGTTTAGGAATTTATGAAATTTAGTTAAATCTAAAAGATTTAAAGAGTTTATGTTATTGTTGCTGGTGTGGCAGCATTTAAGTTTAAAACTGTTTTCTAAATCATTTGAAAGTATTGGCTCTTGGAAGTGCTTAAGTGTACAACGAATAAGATATCGAGAATGAAATAGTCTTTGGTTCGGAAATAACCAAGGACAAGATATGGGAAAATAATTACATATAATTGTTAGGCGTTGATGGATTTTTGTAAACCTTTTTGGTTAATTGTCGTTAAAGTGCTAAGTGTGAATTTAAAATGTCTAAGTTAAATATCACTTTATTCCTTGATGTAATTTGTATATTTATTTGTTTTTTATTTTTTTTTCCAAAGAAATATTCGTGAAAATATTTCCCCGGGTCGTTCTCCCAACGAAGGTTTGACGGCGAATTTGTCGAATCGGAGTCGTGAAAATGTGAAGTGAATAAGTGACGTGAAAGATTATTTTTTTTTAGAATTGATTACACTATAATAAGAAAAATTAAAAGCAATCTACGCTATTAAAATAAATGCACACAAAGAAAATTCAAATAAATGCAAATCCCGGGCTAATCCCGAGATTTATAAATCTATTAGTGAAGAAATAAACCTAAAATGCAAGATTAAAAACTCAAGGGACTGAAAATGTAATTTATAAAAACTAATTTTATAAAAGAAGTTTAAGAAAATATATATAAAAACTAAAAGGGCTGAAAGTGCAAATTCGGAAAGTTGATTAAAACTAAAAATGTTTTTAAACAAAGACGGGGACCAAATTGTACTTTTTTGAAACTAGTTTAATACACAAAACGTTTTTAAACAAAGACAAGGGCTAAATCTGCTAATAACCAAACTATTTTATGACTAAGAATTACCAGACCCGATTTAAAATTCACAGAAAGATTAGGGACCAAATGTGACAACACCAGAAACTTAAGAACATTTAGTTTTCCAGAAATCAGTTTCAACTAGCACATTTCAAATGCTTGTAAACTGCTCAAATCTTAACCAATTTTGAAACCGAAAACTGTTTTGGAAAGCTTAGCAAGTAGAGATTAATACTATCTAAAGATCCTTATCACGAATACTCAATTGCTAATCCAAATTTAACAAAGTTCAGCTGAGAAAAATGAGTAGCATGCAACAACTTTTAAAACAGCAGGTTTGACAGATTTTGAGTGCAATTTAAAGGTGACCAGTTATTGTTGCTATAACTCAAGATTTAAAACTCCAAAACTTCAACAGGAAAACTACTCAAAAACTCAAAATCAAACCAAAACAAACACTAATGATCAATCAAAAGGTACCCTGAACTCAGCTGCCATACACACATTTCATCAGACTTTAAAAAACTTTTAACCAGTTAAACACTACTAAAGATTGACTAACTTGAATTTAAGCTTCTCAAATCAATCAGTCTACTTGTGATTAAACTACTTTAATGAATATCTAACTAACTTAAACTAATTTTCCAACTAATTAACTCAAAACAGCCCTCTAAGAAAAACAGATCACAGCAAGCACCAATTTAACAAGTAACTTTGATTATCAAACTAACATCAAATAACCACTTTCTAATCATCAACTAACTTCAGCATACACAAAATCAACATCAATTAGAAGCAGCAGACTAAACTATGAACTATGAATAAAATGAAAATGAGCAAAACTTACAAGCTAATTCCCCTCAGCTCTAACAGAGGAGATTTCCAAAGATGCCTATCTTTAGATAGGCTCAAACACTTCCAATTTGCTGTTTGAACTATCAGATTAACTCAGAATCATAATCTTCATACCATGGTTGACCTTCGTTGACCAGAGGATGTTTTGAATGTTTCAACAGCATTGACACTAATACTAACTTACAATAAGCTAAAGAGCTTACATAAGCAGTTTTGAACTATATTCTTTTTTTTTTTTTTTTTTTTTTTTTTTTTTTTTTTCTTTTATGATGATCTGATATTTAAAACAAAGAAATAAACTAAATATTGAAATCAAATAACTAAATTAGAATTCGGATATGAAATAACTTCGAATTTAAACTTTCATTAAAACTTAAAAATTACAATGCTCAAATCGAATAAACATAAACAGAAAAATACAATTCGAACTAAAAGACTAAAATTCTAAAATTATTTTGACAGCATAACTTTGCTAAAAAAAATTACATGTCGAAAATGGGGAAGAACCTCTCCTATTTATAAGCTCAAACCGAACCTTCTGGGTCTTGCCACGCTGGCGATCCGCGTGCTATCTTCAGCCTTCATCACCCTTAGATTATCTTGCTCTTCAATCTTCCAATGCTAACCGTACGATCACAAATGTGAGGTGTTCGAACCAATAGCCTGCTGCCATGTGTCCCCGTGTGTGCTTGTTTGCTTCTGACACCTCCTGACATTCTAGAAGCCCTTTGATTTGACTAATAAGCCCTTAATTGTAGTAATTTTGAGGGTCGGTAATTTAGGGTTCATGGTGAATTGGGGGTGGGGGAAAAAGGGGATCGGGTTTATTTTTTTTGTGAGAGAGAGATAAGGTAAAGTGAGGAGTGTTTGTTTTTTTATCTCTTTTTTTTTCTTTGACCGAATGGTATGGTTTGACCGGGTTTAGACCGAGTGGTTTATTTTAGTGGAAGGTGGATCGGGTTTAAGGTTTTTGTGGATGGGCCGGATAGGTGTAATTGGATTGGGCTAGGTTTAATATTGAGGTGAGTGGGCTTGTGGAATTATTTAAAATGGGATCCGGGTAGAAGTATAATTAAGGTTTAAAGGTTTTACTTATAGGGACTAGATGTGTAAATCGCTGAAATTCTAGGGACTGTGGCTGCCATATTTTAAAAGATGATCTAAGGGTTGGAGTTGACAATCTTTGATAGTGGAGGACCTCGGATGCATTTTTGACCATTTTCTTTGTTCCCGGTTCCGGTTCTGAGCCTTTTCGTATCTCGTGCTCGTTTTCTTGATTTTCTTGTGTCTTTTGTCAATTTTCACGATATCCATCCCTGCACATGTAAAAACACAAAAACACAGTATCTTTTGGCATTTTGGTCGGGTTTTTGGTTATTTTGGTCCGGTTTTGGTCTAGAAATGGTATGTGTTTAAGCACATACCACTTTATTCCTCATCGCAAGTCATGATTATATGCCATTATTTAAGTTTATAAAAATGTATATAGGTTTACATTTCTTTTCTTGGAAAAATATGGGCATGGCCCGTGTACGCGCTCTTGTTTGATTTCACGTGTTAAACATTGGTT
Source organism: Artemisia tridentata subsp. tridentata (assembly GCA_021014915.2). Taxonomy (NCBI): domain Eukaryota; kingdom Viridiplantae; phylum Streptophyta; class Magnoliopsida; order Asterales; family Asteraceae; genus Artemisia; species Artemisia tridentata. The sequence goes on from CP139501.1 coordinate 285,250,152, forward strand.
AAATAGTAGTTGTTTTGTAAGTTTATATGACTTTATCTAGTCATTATAAATTTGACCCTTTTCAAGCATAAATTAAATAGATTTCTTTTTGTAAGTCCATTTAGTTTTTTAAAAATTTCAAAATATATTGCTAGTGTGTATCGTGTTGTAGAGTACGTTTAGTATTTTGGGTGTAAAACGTGACGGAATAATGATATTGATATTTATATATAAAACGTCTCTTATTTAATTGATTGCCTCGCGTTAGGAGTAGGAAAACTGGCTTCTTTCTTATATGTTTTAGCTTGAACGTCTTACTAAACACAACCATAGAGTGCACTATTGGTTTTTCTCGTTGTATTTATTGCGTGAATTGCGGCTTGTAGATCCTAGAAAACTTAATAGACTTTAAGGTTTTTAGGGGAGACTTATACGTTCATAGAGTTGGGGACTTCGGCACCTCCCCACGACTAATATTAAGGAATACAACGCTTCAATTAAAACAAGGACATGACAATTCGACTAATCAATAGGAGATAACTAGGGAGTAAGGATATCTAAGTGAACACACATTCCCTATCATAAGAGTTACCACTTTACTTTTCTTGTTTATTAGTTTAATTTAGTTTAATTATTAGTTTTGGTTTAATTAAGTAGTAGTTAAACCGCCACTCTTCCAAACCCCGATATTTTAATTTGCTTTCTAAAAAATATAAAAACACAAAAAGAATCATCCCTCACCTTTAGGTCTATCTCGACATACACTTCGACCTTCACAACATTATTCCCCTAGAGAACGATCAATCCCCTGTGTCTTGCCTATACTACACTACAACGGTTAGGTACACTGCCTAAGAGGATTGTAAAACTTCTTACGAGGTTTACAATAACCCGCATCACCCATCCTTCCAAGTGACCCATCTAAACCCATACCCATCTAAGACCCAAGACCCAACCCAACCATTTTGCCACCTCTAATATTATTCTAACAAAGTAACTAACCAATTGCAAGCATCATCATAAAAAAAATTGACATGTTCTTCTCTAATTCTATCTCAGTTTTACTCAAATCCGAACACATTTTTTAAAAACCGTTAAACCTTGTCTAATGTTTGATGCTGTTATTTTTGGCGAATATAATACTAGTTATTAGATAGAGTATGGATATGAATATGGGATATGAAATCCAAAGTTAACATAAGTCTTAAAATTACATTCCTCTTACCTTACTTCATTTGTCTATTTTTTATGGGTAAAGGGGAGTAATCCTGCACCCACCCTAGTAAAACACATTACACCAAAAACCGTTTAAGTACAAAGGATATGGGTGAAGTCCCATATCTCAGCCCGTTACATAGGCACTTACAAGCAAAGGTCAACAGACCAAACCACTATATAAGAATGACAGGCCATTCTTATAACTTACATCTTAAACTTACAACCTATAAAGACTATACAAGTGAATAAGAAAATGAGAATTAAAAGCTTGCATCACTTAGGTAACACATCCATAGTCATCTTAGTACTTGAAATCATGATCCGCCCAACAAATCCAACAGTAGCAACAATGTACCAGGCCTACGAATAGACAATAATAATAGGGTTTTCAAACACCCTAATTCCCACTTCGCTCGAACAGTAGACCCAATAACCACTTCGCCAGATCTGATAAACGAATCACGAACAAAACATCACATAACCGGTTATCTCACAAGTCGAAAAGTAGAGTTAAAGAGACCCTAGCTTCCAGCATCATGAATACCAGCAATGAGACCGACAATAGGATATTCAAACCCTAACTTCCATGAACCCAATCAATTGCAGCAACAATAATACATTCAATGCCCAAAACCATCATGCAATTTAGATCAAGTAACCAAATAAACAGGTCACGAACACGCACCACAATCAAAGAAAATGAGCATATCGGACCAGCAACAACAATCCATAGGGATTAGCAAACCCTAACTTCCAATTAGCCGCCACAAACGACCAACACAAAGTATACCACGATCCAAAAAACTGTAGTTATGTATGAGTGCAGCACAACAGATCGGATCATATAAAAAAATGAAACCTAGGGTTCCACAGACAAACCCTAACGTCCCACAAACCAAAACTCCAAATCCATTAAATCGGAGTGACAACCATACGTGAGGATCTGAGAATAGACAAACAATGGTTTTTGAACAAGAACCAAAGGAAACTTGACTTCCAACTCTCCCAACCCAGGTACAAAACTACCATCCATCACATGAAACCGCATATATAGCACGTACATCAGATAAAGAACATGTAGGAATCACCCCACATACATGTCACACGTACCATAATGGACCAGAAAAAAGTACAAACCAAACAGGTTTGTTATGCGTAAAAGCAGATCCAATAACCTTCCAAGTAGTCACACAAACCACCACCAAATCTAGCCATGTACTATTGAGACGATTACAAATCGACTGGAATGAAGTGCAAGAATAGGCAAGATCCCCAAGAATGATATATACAATAACGCACAAAAAAACCAATCGCAGCCAAAAGATGACAATATATAGGCATGCGAATTGGTGGAAACCCTAAAAACCGAATGACCCACAACCGACTAGGACATATCTGTACTAGACACGGATAATGGAAAGAACGATTGGAAAGTTAGGGTAAATAGAATCGCATCTAACGAAACCCTAAAAGAAAAAATAATCGTGAACGAGATTAGGGTTTCGATAGATAAATAGATGGTATGTGCTTAAACACATACCATTTCTAGACCAAAACCGGACCAAAATAACCAAAAACCCGACCAAAATGCCAAAAGATATTGTGTTTTTGTGTTTTTGCATGTGCAGGGATGGATATCGTGAAAATTGACAAAAGACACAAGAAAATCAAGAAAACGAGCACGAGATACGGAAAGGCTCAGAACCGGAACCGGGAACAAAGAAAATGGTCAAAAAGGCATCCGAGGTCCTCCGCTATCAAAGATTGTCAACTCCAACCCTTAGATTATCTTTTAAAAAAAATGACAAGATCAGTCCTTGAAGAATCCAGAAATTACATAAATAGTCCCTAAGATTAAAACCTTAAACTCCTTTAAAAACCTTACAACCGGATACTTAAACTAATAAACCCAATACACCCTTAAATCCTAAACCCACTCTACACACAACACAAGCCCAATCCACATTCCACCTTATCATACTACCCAGCCCAAACACTTTAACTAACCCACCCCTTTTCCTCCAAACCCGAGCCCACCTCCCACTCGGTCAAAGTTAAATAAGAAAAAAAAATAAAAAAATAAAAACAAACACACTTCACTTTACCTTATCTTTCTCTCACAAAAAAATAAACCGATCCCCTTTTCCCCCATTTCCAATTCACCATGAACCCTAATTACCGACCCTCAAAAATTACTACAATTAAGGGCTTATTAGTCAAATCAAAGGGCTTCTAGAATGTCAGGAGGTGTCAGAAGCAAACAAGCACACACGGGGACACATGGCAGCAGGCTATTGGTTCGAACACCTCACAATTTGTGATCGTACGGTTAGCAAAGGAAGATTGAAGAGAAAGATGATCTAAGGATGGATATGGAGCTAAGAAGCACGCGGATTGCCAACATGGCATAGCCCAGAAGGTTCGGATTGAGTCTATAAATAGAGGAGAGGTTATCCCATTTTCGACATGTAATTTTTATTTAGCAAAGTTATGCTGTCAAAATAGTTTTAGAAATTTAGTCTTTCAATTCGAATTGTAATTTGTCTGTTATGTTTATTAGATTTGAGAATTGTAATTTTTAAAGTTTGTAATGAAAGTTTCAATTTGAGGTTATTTTTGTTATCCGAATTCTCATTTAGGTTATTATTGATTTCAGTTTTTTTTTTGTTTATTCAATTTGTTTTAACATCTGATCATCACAAAAAGAAAAAAAAAAAAAAAAAAAAAAAAAAAAAAAAAAAAAAATATATATATATATATATATATATATATATATATATATATATATATATATATATATATATATATATATATATATAGTTCAAAACTGTTTTATTAAGCTCTATTCCATTTAAATTCAGCTTATGTAAGCTCTTTAGCTTATTGTAAGTTAGTATTAGTGTCATTGCTGTTGAAACATTCAAAACATCCTTCGGTCAACAAAAGTCAACGTTGGTGATGATCATGAATTCGGGTTAAATTTGGTAGTCCAAACTGAGAAAAGGAAGCAGTTGGCCTATCTAAAGATAGGCTAGGTTCAGGTTAACCCTCTGTTTAGCTGAGGGAAATTTCCTTGTGAGTTCTAATTTTTTGCTTTAATTCGATTATGCATAAGTAGTTTAGAGTAGTGTAGATTTGTTTTTATTAGTGTTTATCTGTTAATTGTTGCTTACATGTTACTCTTATTGCTTGATCTCAGTAGTTAAATCAATCTACATTAGTTTGAAATTAGTTTGATATCAATAGTTTGATACTGTTTCAAATTTGCATCTGAAAATCTGTCATTTTGCTGTCATTATTGTTGTTTGCTGTTAATCTGAGTTCTATGATTGATTTTGAATGATGATTGTTGGTAGTTGTTGAATATTGAATCCTGGAACTAATTTTGTAAGTAAAATTGGAAGTAAAGTGGTGTCTGGAACTGATTTTGTTAATCTGATTTTGTTGCTGGTGTTTGGAACTGATTGTTGGTCTGTGCATAAGCTGTCTTTCAGCTCATTTAAGCTTGTTCTTTTCTTTAAAATAGTGATTATTAATTGTTAGCTTGTAGTTGTTTTGCAAAAGAAGAAAAAGAAAAAAAAAAAATAGTTTAGATTAACTTGTAAAAACCAGGAGTCGAACCTGGGTCTATTTGTTAGTATAAATCATTTTTAGTTTTTAAGATCTTACAAAACAGTCCCTAGATTTCGGTTTTAACAAGTTCGGCCCTTGTCTTTGTTTAAAAGTGTTTTGTGAATTAAATAAGTTTCAGAAAAATACAAATTGGTCCTTGTCTTTTACAAAGTCTAAATCAGTTTCAGTTTTTTTTTTACAATTTTAGTCCCTCGGGTTCTATAAACTTTTATTTTCTTAATTTTCTTTTATAATAATAGTTTAGTTTAATTCCATTTTCAGTCCCTTGAGTTTTTATTAAACTTTTTTCCTTATTTTCTTTTATAAAAATAGTTTTAAGATTTTATATTTGTAATTCCTTAGATTTTTATTTTTTTTTATTTTAGTATAATTTCACTAATAGATTTATAAATCTCGGGATTAGCCCGGGATTTGCATTTATTTGAATTTTCTTTGTGTGCATTTATTTTAATAGCGTAGATTGCTTTTAATTTTTCTTAGTATAGTGTAATCAATTCTTAAAAAAATAATCTCTCACGTTCACTTTTTCACTTCACATATTCACGACTCCGATTCGACAAATTCGCCGTCAAACCTTCGTTGGGAGAACGACCCGGGGAAATTGTATTCGTTACAATTTCTTTGGAAAAATAAAAATAAATAAACAAAAAAAACACATCAAATAAAAATGGCGCCGCTGCCGGGGAAGGCTTGAAACGAGTGCGTCGATTTCGTCCGTTGTTTTTGTGATTTGAAGATCCTTCCTTGGAAGTTATTGTTTTTTATAAAAATAAAAATACAAAAATATAATAATTAAAAAACACTTTTCCTAAAGTGTTTTCACCATTAATAATAAATCCTCCGTCTTCCGTTGAAGGAGGGCGGTTGTAAACCATTCCAAATAACAACAAAACAAATCGTGTAATTAATCGTTATCGGATTACTTTATTACTACAACCTAATTACGGGGTTTAAGGAAGCTTGACATTAAATTGTCGAGCTGAAGAAGGCGGGTTTTTAAGCATCTTCGGAGCTACCTTTGCCTTCCCGCCACGCTGCGCGTAGTTTTAAAGGAAACGGTTACGGTTAACGTAACGGTTACCAAAAAGAAAATAAAATCTTTTGTTTTTCAATATATTAAAAAAGCCAAAAATAATTCCCAACCAAAAATACAAAAAGATTTTTGATTTTCATTTTTGTTTTCTTTTTGGTGTATGAACACCCGCTCATCTTCTCAAAATCTTATTTCTCCATTATCAAATCCCGAAAGGGTAATTCGACACACACACCGTGCTCATTTCCCAAACGTTGAGGAAATGAACGACAATCAAGCTCCTCCGGTGGAGCCTAATCAAGGAGCACAACCGGGGCCCGACCTCCGTCCGATGGAGGAACAACTTCAAACACCATTTAATGGTGTGCGAAGGGCCATCGTGATACCCGACATACTTGCTAATCAATTTGAAATCAATCACGGGTTACTCAATCTTATCACGAGTATCTCATTTCACGGATTTGAGAATGAAGATCCTCATTCTCATATCAGAAATTTCACCGATATCGCTGAAACAATAAAGATCAACCAAGTGCCGTATGATGTGATCAAAATGAAATTGTTTCCTTTCTCCCTCAAAGGAGCGGCCCGGACTTGGCTAGAAAAGGAACCTCCAAATTCCATCTACACTTGGGGTGATCTAGCTTCTAAGTTTGTGAATCATTTCTATCCTCCGTCTAAAACTTCTAATCTCCGCACTCAAATCTTTCGATTCCAACAAGCTTTCGATGAATCGTTCAGCGAAGCTTGGGATAGATTTAAGGAGTTGTTGGAAAAATGTCCAAATCACGGGTTTTCACTCTTGCATCAGATTGATACTTTCTATAATGGGTTGTGTCATGCTGATCAAGATTCACTCAATTCTGCTGCGGGTGGAAACTTGTTGACCCGGAACCAGCAAGAAGCTTTTACGATCATCGAGAATAAAGCTAGAGTAAGGACTTCTAGGAGCAAAACTCAAGTCTCGAGTGCTAGTAGCAAATCAAATGACGAAGTTTTGGCTCATGTTCTTGATCAAAATAGCAAAACCAATGAGGCTATTTTAACTCTTACTAAACAAATGGGACTTTTAATGAAGGAAAGAACTACTCAACAAATTAATGTTGTGAACCAGATTTGTGAAACATGTGGTGGTCCACACCCGTATTATGAGTGTCCGGCCACCGGTGCCTTTCCTCACGAGAATGTGTATGCTGCAAATCAGGGTGGTAACGGTTACCAACCCCAAGGAGACCATAATCTCCTTAGCTACCGTTCGAATAATTACCTTGGACCACCACCGGGATTCAATAATCAAAGTCAAAATCAAGGTCAAAACCGTAATCAAGTGAACAATAATCAAAATCGTGCAAATAATGGTTTTCAAAACAATGGTTTTAATCAAAATCAAAACCGGGGTTTTCAAGGAAATCAAAATCAAGGGAATTTTTATGGGAATTTCAATGCTAATCAAGGAAATATAAATCAAAATCAAGGAAATTTTCCAAATCAAGGTTTCAACAACAACAACCGAGGGCAAAATTTTAATCAAAATCTAAATGTTGTTCCAAATCCGCCACCCTCGGATGAGATTCTTCGACAATTAATGCTTCAAAATCTAAATTTGATGAGAACTCAAGAGTTGTTAACTAAGGAAATGAGTGAGATTAAGAAACGTTTAAATGATCAACCCTCGGGTTCGGGTACTACTTCTCTTTCCAGCAACACGATCGCAAACCCGAGGGGAGACGTTAAAGCGATCACAACACGAAGTGGTGTTTGTTATGATGGACCTACGGCTCCGACTACCTCTTCTTCTCTTCCTCCCAAGGTAGTCGCCCGTGAAACCGAGGAGACAACGGATACGGCACTTCCTACTAATAACGGAAGGACCGAAGACATCCAACCTCCGGTTGTCCAATCGTCAAAAGGAAAAGGGAAAGTTGATTTTGAACAAGAGGTTCCCGTTAAGATAAAACTTCCGTATCCGTCGCGACTTGATGAACAAAAGCACCATGATAAGAATACGCATCAGATGGAGAAATTCTATCAAATCTTTCAAGATATGAGTTTCGAAATTAGCTTTGCGGATGCTGCTCTCTTAATGCCGAAGTTTGCATCGATGGTGAAGAATTTGTTGAGTAACAAAGATAAATTGTTTGAGATGGCAAAAACAACCCCGTTGAATGAACAATGTTCCGCGGTTCTCCTCAAAAAGCTTCCAGAAAAGCTAGGAGATCCCGGAAAGTTCCTTATTCCGTGCAATTTTCCGGGGATGGTTCAATGTTTCGCCTTGGCCGATCTTGGCGCTAGCATTAACCTAATGCCTAAGTCCGTCTGGGAAAAATTATCTCTCCCCGCTCTTACTCCTACCCGCATGACTCTCGAGCTCGCAGATCGATCAATTACTCGACCAATTGGAATAGCCGAAGACGTCTACGTTAATGTGGGAAAATTCCATTTTCCGGCAGACTTTGTGATTGTCGAATTTGATGCCGATCCCCGAGTTCCTCTCATTCTCGGGAGAGGATTCTTAAGAACCGGGCGAGCGTTGATTGATGTTTATAATGAAGAGATTACCTTGCGAGTTGATAATGAAAAAGTTACGTTTCAAATCAATCCGAACTCGAAACCTCAAACCGACAAATGCAATGTCGCTACGGTTGATCAAAAGTCCGATCCCGTAATTGCTCCTAAAAGAGTTGATCCAAACCTTTCAAGATTCACGGTCAAGAGTATGTCAGAAAAACGTGCTGAACTCAAGGCCATGAAAATTAATCCTGGATCGAGCAAATGGGTTGAGTGTTGTGCTACAAATACTAAGAGTATTCTTGATGATGATGAATCGGATTCGGAGACCACAACGGAAGAGGTGGAAAATGCTAGCTCTAAGAGCACACCTCTTGTCCCACCTCCGGAGACGGTTTATCGTGTAGAGATGATTGATTCTGTTCTTTCCGACTCTTCCCATCCTTCTCCTCCGATTGAGGGAAGTGAAATCTCGAGGGAAGAGTTCGAGGTGTTATCTGTTAATGCTCCAATTTCGCCGGAAATTGTTGAGACCAATAATAATCCAGGGGAAGATGTTTTGAAATTTGATGAACAATTGTTTCCCCTGGAAGATGTTAAGGAAAAACCGCCTAAATCCGTTCAAATTGTTGATTCAAAATCAGAAGAGCAAAGTAGTGGCTGTACCACTTCTTATATTGATTCTCTTCTTGAGGAGTTCACCGATGAACTCGCTCACATCGATCCAATCCCACCGGGGGATGAGGACGATGAGTTTGATTTTGAATCTGACTTAAGAAAATTGGAATCTTTAATGAACCAGGATCCGTCTAAATATGATTCTTATCACGAGGAGTTCACCGATGAACTCGCTCACGATGATCCACTTCCATCATATGATGATGATCTCTTTGACGTTCATGCTGATTATAAAGAAGTTGAAGATCTTTTGTACCATGCTCCATCATCTGATTCTTACTCCGAGCTTAATGATGATGATGACCTCTTCGATTTTGGGGCCGATCAAACCGAATGGAGAAATCTTTTATATGGCAAACCTACTGAAAAAGGCCCTAAAATTGAAACCATAACTGAGGATGCTTCAATTGTCTCTCATGACTTAGCTCCTTATTCTTCCGAGGATGATTTCTTTATTGAGTCCTCCATCGAGTACCTTGCTGAGTTTTCTTGTGAGGACAAAGTATTTAAGCCAGGCTTACTCGATGATGGTGAAATTCATCCTTTGATGAAAGTGACTCTTGATACGAATTTAAAGTTTCCTGCCTCATCTAAGGAACTTTTAATTCTGGAGAAAAATGATTCCTCTCTGCTTATTTCTATTCAAAAACTCCCATTCTGTCCGGAGTCATCCTTGCTTGAAACTTTACTATCGTTTCCAGCCAGAAACGAAGACAAATTTTTTGACCCCGGCATCACCGCTTTCATCTTCTAAAGCCGTGGGTATCTCAATCGGAGTGGAACTTTCGTGTGCTTCAATGTTTATTCAAACATCTTGAACGAAAGTCCGATTGAGATTATCTCTTCCACTTGCTCCCCCATGGACAACTAAATTCGGGGTCGAGTCAAGCTCATGTGACTCGGTTAACAAAAACAAGCGCTTCGTGGGAGGCACCCCATGCTTATCCATCTATCTTCTTTCTATTTTCTTAATAAAGAGGAGGGGATCCTCTTCCATATCTTGTGCCTCGTTGTTTTTCTGTGATGTGTCCAGGAATGCTGATGATGAAGACTCTCGTGCTCGTAATTTCCTTCTCGCTACTCGAGTTTCATCATCCGCTGCTTATCCAATATCCAAAATCTTATCGTTTTACATCTATCTTTTGGCATAATTAATAAATGGCCTTAGATTTTTGTAGGGGGATACCCGTACCTTTAAGACATTGAGGACAATGTCTCATTCTAGTCTGGGGGGGGGGGGTAATCTTGCGATTCGATTTTTGCCTTGCATTTTTGCTATTCTCTCATGCAACCCCGTTTTTCCTCCAAAATTGAAAAAATCCAAAAAAAAGGAGAAAATTTAAAAATTTTTGTGCAAAAATATAATAAGTTTTGACATTTTTGTTGACTTTCCGCTGGGTAGAGTAGGAATAAAATTTTGACTTGACCGGGCGTGTTGAGCCCTAGCTTGTTCCCTTAACCAATGATAATCATATAAGCTTGTGCTAGTCTTGTACACAAGGAGCTGCTCTTTTGCGTGTTCCCGTACTTGACTTTATACATGCATGGCTTTAAAGCTTTCGCTAGTCTTTTACATAAGAAGCTAGAAAACGCGAATTCTTTTCAAGAATTTGCAAGTTTCTGTAACTGACTTTATATATGCGTGGCTGATTATCGGCTAAGTATTCGCGAATTTCATTATTTGAGATTTTTAAATGTGCGAAGAGCGAGAAATGATAGAATTTATTTAGAAGTTAGATGCCAAACGTGGAGTAGTTGGTTCTCTTTAGAGCTCGTCGTAGGTACTTGTGGCCTTTTGCTCCCGTAAAATTGTTTCACCCCATATATTGTATAAATAATTAAAGATATTTAGGTTTAGAACGAAATTTAGTTCTCCATCTTCTTAAAAGAATTTTTGCTCTAAAGATTGGGTACACATCAAGGTCCCGTATTGAGTGAATAAGTTGTAAAGTGCTCTTAGATTTCGGATTGAGATCGGACCTTGGATCCTTACTTCTAAAGGCGGTAAGGTCTTGGATTTAAACCGTGAAGGTTCGTTTTCTAAGGGTTACTATTGAATGTTTGATGATTTGGAAACACCCGGTAATCCCGTGGTATTAAGTTATTGAGTGAAGAAAAAAAAAAAAAAAAAAAAAAGTATGTTGAGATGTATGGATTTTGTGCTTATTGTGTTAGACAAGTTGATGGCACGTGAGGTGCATGTGATGACCCTAGATCGGGCACATGAGGTGCACGTGATGTTTCTCCACAACTTATGTCTACATGTTTGTATGAGTTCTTCAGTCTTGGACGTATGTAATAACCTTGATGTGGACCTCATTTTTAAGGCAAACTTTCTTGCAAGAAGATGGAAAACTACTTAGCGTTTTAAACTTGGTATCTTTATCGGTCTAATAATTATGAAAATGAGAAGCTTATGGAGAAATTCATTTCTCTCACAAAAATAAAATAAGTAGAAACACAAAAATAAGAAAATGGGAGCGAGAGGTTCTTACACAAGTAACTTCCATGAGTAGTGTTGGCATCTAATTTCTAAGTAGGTTGTGATCTCGTTTATAAGCTTAGTTTGGGAGCATGTGAAAAATCAAGGACGAAGAATTTTATCCTTATGGTCACTCCTCTATGAGTTGTGTTTCTACTCTATGACCCTAAAAATTATCGATAGATAATGATTGTCATCAAAAGCCGTCACTTGAATAATAAGAAAAATACAAAAATAGAATAAAAGGAAATTCGGGGAGTTTTATAACATTGCATGAGGACATTGCAATACTTAGTCTGGGGGATTTTGGTATGTGCTTAAACACATACCATTTCTAGACCAAAACCGGACCAAAATAACCAAAAACCCGACCAAAATGCCAAAAGATATTGTGTTTTTGTGTTTTTGCATGTGCAGGGATGGATATCGTGAAAATTGACAAAAGACACAAGAAAATCAAGAAAACGAGCACGAGATACGGAAAGGCTCAGAACCGGAACCGGGAACAAAGAAAATGGTCAAAAAGGCATCCGAGGTCCTCCGCTATCAAAGATTGTCAACTCCAACCCTTAGATTATCTTTTAAAAAAAATGACAAGATCAGTCCTTGAAGAATCCAGAAATTACATAAATAGTCCCTAAGATTAAAACCTTAAACTCCTTTAAAAACCTTACAACCGGATACTTAAACTAATAAACCCAATACACCCTTAAATCCTAAACCCACTCTACACACAACACAAGCCCAATCCACATTCCACCTTATCATACTACCCAGCCCAAACACTTTAACTAACCCACCCCTTTTCCTCCAAACCCGAGCCCACCTCCCACTCGGTCAAAGTTAAATAAGAAAAAAAAATAAAAATAAAACAAACACACTTCACTTTACCTTATCTTTCTCTCACAAAAAAATAAACCGATCCCCTTTTCCCCCATTTCCAATTCACCATGAACCCTAATTACCGACCCTCAAAAATTACTACAATTAAGGGCTTATTAGTCAAATCAAAGGGCTTCTAGAATGTCAGGAGGTGTCAGAAGCAAACAAGCACACACGGGGACACATGGCAGCAGGCTATTGGTTCGAACACCTCACAATTTGTGATCGTACGGTTAGCAAAGGAAGATTGAAGAGAAAGATGATCTAAGGATGGATATGGAGCTAAGAAGCACGCGGATTGCCAACATGGCATAGCCCAGAAGGTTCGGATTGAGTCTATAAATAGAGGAGAGGTTATCCCATTTTCGACATGTAATTTTTATTTAGCAAAGTTATGCTGTCAAAATAGTTTTAGAAATTTAGTCTTTCAATTCGAATTGTAATTTGTCTGTTATGTTTATTAGATTTGAGAATTGTAATTTTTAAAGTTTGTAATGAAAGTTTCAATTTGAGGTTATTTTTGTTATCCGAATTCTCATTTAGGTTATTATTGATTTCAGTTTTTTTTTTGTTTATTCAATTTGTTTTAACATCTGATCATCACAAAAAGAAAAAAAAAAAAAAAAAATATATATATATATATATATATATATATATATATATATATATATATATATATATATATATATATATATATATATATATATATAGTTCAAAACTGTTTTATTAAGCTCTATTCCATTTAAATTCAGCTTATGTAAGCTCTTTAGCTTATTGTAAGTTAGTATTAGTGTCATTGCTGTTGAAACATTCAAAACATCCTTCGGTCAACAAAAGTCAACGTTGGTGATGATCATGAATTCGGGTTAAATTTGGTAGTCCAAACTGAGAAAAGGAAGCAGTTGGCCTATCTAAAGATAGGCTAGGTTCAGGTTAACCCTCTGTTTAGCTGAGGGAAATTTCCTTGTGAGTTCTAATTTTTTGCTTTAATTCGATTATGCATAAGTAGTTTAGAGTAGTGTAGATTTGTTTTTATTAGTGTTTATCTGTTAATTGTTGCTTACATGTTACTCTTATTGCTTGATCTCAGTAGTTAAATCAATCTACATTAGTTTGAAATTAGTTTGATATCAATAGTTTGATACTGTTTCAAATTTGCATCTGAAAATCTGTGATTCTGCTGTCATTATTGTTGTTTGCTGTTAATCTGAGTTCTATGATTGATTTTGAATGATGATTGTTGGTAGTTGTTGAATATTGAATCCTGGAACTAATTTTGTAAGTAAAATTGGAAGTAAAGTGGTGTCTGGAACTGATTTTGTTAATCTGATTTTGTTGCTGGTGTTTGGAACTGATTGTTGGTCTGTGCATAAGCTGTCTTTCAGCTCATTTAAGCTTGTTCTTTTCTTTAAAATAGTGATTATTAATTGTTAGCTTGTAGTTGTTTTGCAAAAGAAGAAAAAGAAAGAAAAAAAAAAATAGTTTAGATTAACTTGTAAAAACCAGGAGTCGAACCTGGGTCTATTTGTTAGTATAAATCATTTTTAGTTTTTAAGATCTTACAAAACAGTCCCTAGATTTCGGTTTTAACAAGTTCGGCCCTTGTCTTTGTTTAAAAGTGTTTTGTGAATTAAATAAGTTTCAGAAAAATACAAATTGGTCCTTGTCTTTTACAAAGTCTAAATCAGTTTCAGTTTTTTTTTTACAATTTTAGTCCCTCGGGTTCTATAAACTTTTATTTTCTTAATTTTCTTTTATAATAATAGTTTAGTTTAATTCCATTTTCAGTCCCTTGAGTTTTTATTAAACTTTTTTCCTTATTTTCTTTTATAAAAATAGTTTTAAGATTTTATATTTGTAATTCCTTAGATTTTTTTATTTTTTTTATTTTAGTATAATTTCACTAATAGATTTATAAATCTCGGGATTAGCCCGGGATTTGCATTTATTTGAATTTTCTTTGTGTGCATTTATTTTAATAGCGTAGATTGCTTTTAATTTTTCTTAGTATAGTGTAATCAATTCTTAAAAAAATAATCTCTCACGTTCACTTTTTCACTTCACATATTCACGACTTCGATTCGACAAATTCGCCGTCAAACCTTCGTTGGGAGAACGACCCGGGGAAATTGTATTCGTTACAATTTCTTTGGAAAAATAAAAATAAATAAATATAAATATTACATAAATAGACGAGGAGATCTCCACAAAAATAATAAAGAACATATAATTAGCTCACACCTCGACCCAGAAATTAACAACCATCATCCCCGATTGCATATCATTCAAGATGAATGACAGAGAGGCGGTTTTAGAGGGTAGTTTTTTGATTGGAAATTAGGGGGGAGGGTGGCCGAAAATCGCCCCCAAAGGGTAGAGAAAAATATTAGGGTTTTTAAAGTATACTACTTCATTTGTCTATTTGTCACGTAGCATTTTTAGGTGAAGTTTTTGTTTGAGCTGCCCATCAACCGGAGGGCCAAAACATTATGTTGAAGATGTAGAAAGTCTTAAATATGTGAGATTCTATGTGAGACGAGGCCCATTTATTTCATGTCACAAATAAAGTTGAGAGTAAATTACACTATTTGTCTCTAAAGTTCGAAATAAGTACATCATTCTTCTCCAACGTCTCCATTTCGTAACTCTAACGGTCCTTTTTTTAACGGTCGTTAGCCAAGGCAAGTCAGACGCATCACGTGCCTTTCATGTGAGGGCAAAAACTTTATTTTTTGGCTTTGTCTTTTTTGCCTAACATGATGTCAACAAATTTTTATGTTAAGACAAAAGTTCAATGCAAAACACATTTTCTTTAAAGAACAAATGGTTAAATCTTCTCCATTCAATCCTTTTAAATCTAATGGTGTAGATTAATTCTTATTAAAAAACGGAGGGGCTTTTTGGTAATTATCCAACTCCACCCAATACCTACCATTCCCACACTCACACTTCTTTACGCGACTCTCTATTTCTCTCTCATCAAAGTTCCCATCTTCAAGATCTAAACTCTATCCACTTCATAAATACAATAATAACCAAATTCAACATGTGGAAGCCATACAAAATAATCTGTTCGAAATAAGAAGAATTGAATTTGTTCGAAATCAGACTCCGTGGTGAGTCGATGACATGGCAGTGGTTTGATGACGGTGATTCGTCGGAAAATGACATGGTTAGATGGCGGGAAAATCGGCGGTCAGAGGCGGATTTATATAGAAATGATGTATGAAGTTATTTGCGACCAACTTATAGGAATTTCATGTGAACAAGATTAATGGTAGAAAGAAAGTTCAGTTTTATACGTGAGAAGATTTGGATGATTGATAGAGATGGTTTTAGTGTTGGTGTTATGGGTTTGTTTGGTATGGATGATGGTGAGGTTTGGCTGGTCTTTGTTCATTCTTATTGGAGTGAAAAGTATGTAAATAGTTGTGTTTGGTATAATTGCACTTTTAAATGTTTGTTGAATTTTAATGTCGGGGAGTTCTGGAATATGGAGATTTGGTGCTATTTTTGGAATGGTAATGGCATTTATGATGGTTGTGTGATGAGTAGATGTATTGAGGTTATTTTGATTTATAATATGGCTTGAGTTAGCAGAGTTTTTTGCTGTCATGGTTTGGGTCCAGAAGTTTGCTTATGACACGAAGATGGATAAATAATTGAAGTATTGGGATGGTCTTAGTACGAAGATAGATACTGGTAAATATTAATGTCAAGTTGTATATGAAACGTATATGAAAACATTTTTGTGTAATATTGTATTTTTCTTACTTTTGATAATGCATAGATTATTTAATAAAATAGTAATTATGATAAAGTAAACCATAAATATTTAAATTTTTACCTCAAATCACATGTGATTTTACCTCAAATTTTGTTTTAAGGTGAATCACATGTGATTTACACACGAATCACAACAAAAAACAGAATCACGCGTATTTTTTCGTAACAAAACAAAAAAAGAAGAAAAAAAAAAATGAAGAATCACATTTGATTTCACGAATTTGTTTTATAAAAGAAAGGAATAAGCTGATTTGATATTGAAGATCACATGTGATTTATTACTTTAAAGATCCATGTGACTTGTGAAATCATATGTGATTTTTTCTTTTCTTTTTTTGTAACCTGAGTTTCCGAAATCACATCTGATTTTTTAATGTGATTTAACAAATCACAAGTGATTTTTTACAAATCACGTGTAATTTTTCTGGACGAAAAATTTGAAAAAAAATGATTGAAAGTATATAAAAGTGCATGTCTATAGAAAGATAATTTAATTCTCGTCGCGATGGTGTATTTTTCGTAGTTTAAAGATTTACCGTTTGCAAGATGTATTATTTAAAAAAAAAATGTGAAAAATGAGTTTTTATATTTAAATGAGCTGAAATTACGTTTTTGCCTTTGTTTGTTATTTTTTAATTTAATCTCTACCATTAGATGAAAGCAGGTTGTTACTTGTATAGCTAAGATCTTCTGCTTTGTTTTTTAGGATGTCACCTCTTATGTTAAAGGGTCTTATGAATGTTCTTGTTAATGATGATCCAACATGAAAGTTAAATCAAATACATTACACATATCCATCAAAATTTGAAATCAAACCACAAAATTTGTCACACATATCTACCGTCAAAAACTCATAATTATAGAACCTCACATGGTTCATATGAAGGCATGAAGCCAAAAACACCACTTACATTTCTTTTTCAATAATTAAGAAATCAAAACACATAAATCCACAAACCAAACACCTGAATGTGTCCAAAATCAAAATATTTTCAACGTCTGCTATGGTCCATTTACTAATCACACAAAACCCTTTCAAATCAAATAAAAATTCATACGAAAATCAATACGAAAATCCTTGAATAAGATTTAATACCAAAACTTATACAACATATGGTGCTATCGTTCGTGGGATAGGAATTTCAATTAGAAATGGGTTACGGTGGTGGTATAGAGTGACTTAGGTTTACTGAGAGAAAGAAGATGTGATTGTCATGGCGGTTAGCAGTGGCGGTGGAGGCGGCGGTGGTTGGTCGACGGTGGAGGTCTGGTAAATTCAAGATTAGTGTGAGAGTGTTTGATTGTGACAGAAAAAAGTGGGTGTGATAATTTAAGGGTGTGCATGGGTTCAGAATCGGACCGGACCGACCAAAATCGGACCGGACCGAGACCGAATTCGACCAAAACCTTAGACCGAGGACATGACCGAATGTGTTCGGTCCGGTCTGGGTTGGTTCGGTCCGGTCCGGTCCAAGAAGGCATAATGGTCGGTTTTTACGTAAGATCGGTCTGGACCGAACCAGACCGAGACTGAAATAAGGAAAATATTGGGACCAAGACCGGACCGATGGTCCTTCGGTTTTCAGTCGATTTTCTCGGTCTCGGTCGGTCATGGGTCTTCGATGCTCAACCCTATGTGATAGTGTTTGGTGGACCATATATGAGAAAGATGATGAAAAACTCGAAATGACCTTATTATTGCTCTCACGTGATGCCTCTGACTTGCGTCGTTAGGAAAAGGACCGTTGGGGTTACGAAATGGAGACGTTGGGAAGGAATGATGTATTTATTTTAAAGTCGGGACTAACCAGGGTTGTTTTTGTTTAATCTTAAGGACAAATGGTGTAATTTACTCTAAAGTTGCGTAAAGGGTTAGGCTTAATGTATGTAAAATATATTCTAAAGCTTTATCAAGGCCAAATGTCAAAAAAAGCCGACACATTTTGGTTAAATTGTTAGAATAGGTTAAATTGACTTGAATAATAATATAACAGACACATTTTGGTTAAATTGTTAGAATAGGTTAAATTGACTTGAATAATAATATAACAAACGTAACAAATACAAAATTAAATTTTTTATTAAATATGACTCGAATAATAATATAACAAACGTAACAAATACAAATTTTTTACAAATAAATAAATTTAATTTTGTGTATACAAGAAGGATGTTTTACACTTTTGAAATTGATTAAATGTATATATAGTAATTAATTATTTTTTATTTTATATATTAACTAGAATATAGTATTTTATATTAAACCTTTAGCCACGACATGTTGTCGCTAAAAGTTGAGCGGAAAACATTTCCATGCCAAAACTTGGAGGTAGATTTAATTTTGCCAAAAACATTATATTTTTACTTTTAGCGGTGAGGTCGTCGCTAGATATTTTTCATTTTTTAATATTTTCTAGCTTTTAAAAAATTAGCGATAAATTTTTTCTTTTTTTTACTTTTAGCCACGACTTTTGTCTCGGCTAAAGGTTTTAACAATTTTCATTTATTTCCTTTCTTAGTCATAATAAAATAATGTTTTTTTTTTTTATTTTAGCAATGATTTTATTTTTATTTGTTTATTTTTTTTTTTTTTTTTTTTTTTTTTTTTTTTTTTTTTAGCAATGACTTTGTCGTTGCTAAAGGTTTTAGTTTTTTTTTTTTAACCAAATATTTGCGTTGAAAGTCAAAATTAGAGTCAAAGTTTGAAACGTTTTAGCGACGACTTTGTCATCGCTAAAAGTGGTTGTGAGAGTCAAAAGTTGAACATCACTTATTTTGTCGTTTAGTGGACTTTTAGCGACGACTGGCTAAAGCTTTTTCGTGGCTATATGCCCCGATTCTTATAGTCAATAATAATCAATAGAGTTATTTACATAAATCATCCTTGCTCACTGGCACACTTGCACTCCTTTCTTTGCTCTCTCACCCGCTCACCTGTACTTGTCGGAGGTCTCCTTGGAAGCACTCTCTCTACTCCCGGGTCTATCATGGGGTAGGCGTAGGATCTGTTTACATTCTACCTCCCCCATACCCTGCCCAGACGGGATTGGGTTTGTTGTTGCTATTTGTATCCTTGTGGTTTACACACTTTTTCACCTTTCGTCCTAAAACTTCAAAAATTACACCGGACGTCAATGTACTTAACATTTTGTAACAGATGAGTCATTTGACCAAACGACAGTTGACTTATCTCCGTTAACTCTCCTATGTGCTAGTTACGTGGGGGCATTTTGGACTTTTTATCTCCTTCACCTTCAACCTCTTTTATTGTTCTTGACTTTTCAATTTTTTTTCTAAACAAAATACTTGAACAACAAAAACAAAAAATCTAATAAACTCAAAACCAAAGTCATAATTCAATACTAAATGTTTCAAAGAATTTATCATGTCTCCATTCTCTATTCCCAAAACCAGCGAATTTATAAAATCTTCAATCCATGCCTCCAATTTCATTTCATAAACCCACCATTGCCATTCAACCAAAAGTTAAAATGACCTTATATAAAGCTTCCATTTATAAAACTGGCCCACTATCAATTCATTGTTTTACGTATTTTGTTTCTTATTTACTCAAAAACACAATACTCAATCTCTCATATCTTCTTATTTTATATATGATGCGCGCGTTGCAAACACCAAGCTTTACAACCCCTAAGATATAATCAATAGACAAACTATTACAAGATGTTTATGGATTGAATGAGACATTCTAAGTTGTTGGAAAAACACTAAACTAAAACTAAAACCCTAGAATCGGTTATAGGGTTTAGGGTTTAGAAAAAACAAAGTTACGAGGGTTCTATTGATAGGGAAAACTGATGTCGGTGTTATGACGCAGTCACATATAACAAGTGATGATGTCAACTTGACTTAACAAAGTTGTAGATTTTCTCGCTCTGGTCGCGTGGCCTTTCGAATCGCCCAAATCCGAGGTTGTATGAAGAAGTTATGGCCAAGACAAAAGCATCACTTTCTAGGCATATTTGGTGACGGCGTCACGGCCCGGTCACAAATTCGAACTTTTGCCCTTTTCTTTCAAACCTCGGTCAAATGAGCCCAAAACTTGTACTTTTTCAACAAATGCTTAGGGCATCCTCAATGCATTAGACTTTCATAGTTGAATACACCGCCACATCATTGACACATCATCTTACCATTTTATATAAAAGTTTCACAATGGATTAAACTATTCACTTTCTATTAAACTCTTACACCTTTATATTATTATAATACTTTATCTTTTTATGTATCTTTAACAGTTGCAAATGCAACACCCACTACCCCATTTAAAACAATAAAATAACAAAAAGCTGGCCGACTCAATGGTTAAAAGACAGATTGTTCAGAGAAGATCGATCAATAAACTCTTACAAGTTTGGCAAATCCTTAAACCAATTAAATGTGGACACCTGTTTATTTCATTTCTATTAGACCCGCTTATGTGGAGCATTGTGGATGCCCTTAGTCCAAGGCTTAAAAACCAGATATGAAGCAACAAAAAATATAAAATGACAAAAAATTCACAAAATAATGGGGTAAATGACCCCTAAAATCGGTACCAAATTGCACTCATCAATATACCCAAAATTTTTTGCTTTCCAAATTATTCCCCTAAAACTCATCTCATCAAATTAAAATATAAATACAAGCATAGATCTAGAAATCATTTGCAACTGCAGCGGAGGCTACAAATTTGCAGCGATGACAGTCTGAAGGCGGCGACGACGGTCTGCAGGTAGTGGTGTGGAAGTATGAGGCATGGTGCTGCAGGTGCAAGGACGTTGGCATAGTGGTGTAGTTGTGGTGGTGATTGCGGTTTAAAAAGGTTTTATGAATTCATATGAAAAAACTTTGAAATTGTTCTTGACTTGAGTTTAGAAGATGTTCATCATGAGTGGTTGTGGGTTATTTGATTTCGGGAAGATGGTGGTGGTGGTCGCGGGTGTTTGTGAGTTTAGAAAGAATTTTTCAAAAAAATGGTTAAGGTTAATTTCAAGTTTATGATTTATGAGAAAATATGTTTAGAAATTAGATGATGTGTGATTTATGAAAAAAATTATTATAAGAAAAGAAAGGATATTTGGATATAAAAAGAATATGAAAATTCAAGCTAGAATGAACATGAGGTTGAAGATGAATGAGGGAAAAATGTTTAAATTGCCCTTACGTGAGCTATACACATGACATATTTAATAGAGGAATTTAACGAACTAACGGTCAAAGGATTGGTCTTTTACTAAACGTCAAGTACAAGGACGACCGGTGTGATCTTTAAAGTTTTAGAACGAAAGGTAAAAAATGTGTAAACCACAAGGATGATTTAGGTAATTAACTCTAAATAATAACTAAGGCAAATGATTAAAAAATGTATCATACTTGCCACCAGTTTCTCTTTAGGGTAGCGTCCAAATTTTTTTGCTTTTGTGAGTACTTTTCTTTGAAATTTATCCTCTTTAGGGTATTTTGTGAATTTTTTTGACATTTTTGCCTCTCTTAGCTAATAGATTTTTTTTTTCGAAGGGCAAAAATGTCACATAGTACCTTAAAGAGGATGAATTTGAAAGAAAATTACCCACAAAAACAAAAAATTTTGTTCGCTACCCTGAAGAGGAAACCATGACAAGTATGATACTTTTTTTAATCATTTGCCTATGGTTCTAAAAGGCGCGCAAAGGCCCCGCAAAGGCGTGAGGCTTGGTCATGCCGCCACGCCACGCCTTATGCCACGTCTTTTTGAAAACTTGATATATATGAAATATGATATAAATATATAAATATTTTCATATTTTGTGTCGATTTATGCCACGTCTTATAAACGCAAAAACTTCGCCTTCACCGCTAACGCGTGAGGCTTGATCATGCTGCCACGCTACGCCTCGCCTATTTATAACCTTTAGTAAAAATCTATTATGCCGGCTCTTGAACTTTTCCTCCTTTGCACTCTAGACCTTGAGCTTTAAACAACGGACCACGTCAATACTAATCTTCGAGAAAAGATAAGTTCCAGTCATTGGACTCCTGTAGAACTTGCATTTAAAACCAAACTATGCAAAATAGAACTTTTTCAGATCATCATAATCAGTCCCTGAACATTTTGTTACAGATTTAGATTATAAAACTCATACTTTTAACGGTATCTCCTTTGGACAATATTGCTATGTTTTTTT
The DNA here is from genome assembly GCA_021014915.2 of Artemisia tridentata subsp. tridentata. Classification (NCBI taxonomy): domain Eukaryota; kingdom Viridiplantae; phylum Streptophyta; class Magnoliopsida; order Asterales; family Asteraceae; genus Artemisia; species Artemisia tridentata. Next base: position 285,272,518 of record CP139501.1, read on the forward strand.
TATCTGGTGAGTGGTGACAGGGTTTGACTTTAATTTAGTTTTGAATTTCGATCAGTGATATGTTATTGGTACCCCTGGCCTACCTTATTTTGTCCTCTGCCCTCCTGCCCACTATGTTTACAGTATAACACACTTTTTATCAGTTTCTGTTCCGTATTTTCTTTTAGTTTAATACTTTTGACTTATTAAACTTTATATTTTTTGTTCCGTACTTTCAGTTTTATACTCTCTCAGTCCTATATTAAATGTCAAGTTTGACTTTTTAAAGTATTTCTTTCTCAACTTTGACCTTAAATATTTTTATTTGTGTAATATAATACTTGATACAAAATATATAAATGGATTGAGTTTTAAATGTATTTTTATTGCGTATATTTTTTATCAAATACTATATAACACAAACAAAAATATTTAAAGCCAAAGTTGATAAAGAAAGACTTGAAAAGTCAAACCTGAACATTTAATATGCGACGGGAGTTTTTTTTTTTTTTTTTTTTTTTTAATATAAACAAAATTATAAAAATAAAAATAATAAAGTGAAAAATGTGAGGGTGTCACTTGTAATTTTGGGGTACATATAACGTTCCCCTTTCGATTATGGTACTTGAACAAATGTATTTACTGACACATGGTACTTATGTATTGATTTTTGAGCAAAAGCTTTGGGGCATAAAGCACTTGGTTTTTTTATGAATTTATTACGTAGTATCCTATATTCCTAATTTCCTATTATATGATTTTTGTTGGAAGATTAAATTTTGCATACAACAACTATGTAAGTTTAAGAATAACATGCACCTTGAGAAGATAAGATGCAAATACACGTAGGAGAACACCTTAATCTCTTAGTACTTTTTAGATAAGATCGAGTAAACTAGAAGATATTTCCTAGTGTAGCCATGGTTATTGTTTTGCGGGGATAATATCATCAAAATATAGTGAATTTGTCATCATTTTCAATTCTGTGTAGTGATATTTTTTTTTCCAAAAAAAGTAACAAACTCTCATAATCCGACTATTATGTGTACTCCATGGCTGCCCAGTCCACGTGGGCTTGCCCGTGCCACATGTCAATATCCTACTCAGCTGCTCGTGCCACGTGGATAATTGCTATTTTTTTTTTTCGAAAATAATTTCTAAAAAAAATTTTTTCGAAAAAAAAAAAAAACAATTATCCACGTGGCATGACACGTGGCACGAGCAGCTAAGTAGGATATTGACACGTGGCACGGGCAAGCCCACGTGGACTGGGCAGCCATGGAGCACACATAATAGTCGGATTATGAGAGTTTGTTACTTTGAAAAAAAAAAAAAAAAAGATCACTACACAGAATTGAAACCATTTGACAGTTGCAAACGTTGGAATATCACAGCACCACACCATTAGTGTGGTCCTATATATGTCCTTAATTTATACGCTATGATTGTTCAAAGTGGCATGGTACAATCACATCGGTTCCTATGTCACGTCACGGTGAGGAAGTCCTAATAACTTCTGCATGCTTAGGTGGGCATAGTCGAGGAATATTGATTACACATGGAAGGATGCAATTTGTCTAGCTTTTAAGATGCCATGACCTATCTCCAACCTTATTTGATGACGATACTGTTGGTTAACTTAAAGATTACTCATTTATCCGGATAGAGGTGCATTCTTGTGATCTCGATTCAAATAGAACTGTAGTGAAAATATTCTCGATATTCATTCTACCGACTTATCTTAAAAGAATCACTACCATTTGTAAAGTTGACTCACTAACTGTTCTATGAAAACTGTTAACTGTTCTATCCTTTTTTACGTTATATAAATGTTCTGCTCCTCAAAGGTCTCATACTCCAACACCGAAGAACAAATTCACTTTCCATCAGTTAATTAAGTTCTATTTCTACTTCATTCTTAGCCTTGAAATGGCAACTCAGACACTTCTAGCTAAAGCTGGTATAGAAGTTATAAGCACAGAGAACGAACAATTGTTAGGCAAAAAAGGAAGGCCTTCGACTCCCATGCTGCAACAATCTTGCCACTATCAGTATGTACCTCAACATCCTGTTGTTCATTTGGTAGCACCCGGCTCTACTACAGATTGTTGCAAATCCTGCAGCATCTCATCAAGTTCCGTGGTGGTAGGAAGCTAGATTTGATCCATAGATCAGTGTTTCCTCTTTTAAAAGAGATAAAGGAGTAGGATTTAACCGATGTCCTTTTGTTGTCTAGTGTTTTTAATGGCTGTATGAATTAGTTCATATAGTGGTTATATATATAGTCAGTTTACTAGCTAATGTAGTGCATATACTTGCAGTGTTTTTTTGTGTCTTCTCAAGTTTTCATTCTCCCTCACACCCCAATTCTGTGCATAGACTATATACAGTAGTAATTTTCATAATGGATTGAGGCATAGAAACATTGGCTTGTTAACACACTTACATACATCGTGTTACATGGGATATTAAGAATGTATATTTATCAAAGTGGGGTTCTTCAAATATTGATAGTACATAGTAATCAGAATTATTATATAACTCACTGTATCAATTTTTTGGGTTTCCATTTTAAGACTGAGATGAAACTATGGATCTAATAAGTTACAACCAAGAAGTTTCAGGTTTGACATACATGCATGGTATCATCAATGGGTCTAAAATGGGTTGAAATACTAATAGAATCTAAATTTTAAACTCTGTTAAAAATAAACCTGACAAAAAATTGAAGCACTCCAGTTTCTGAAATAAAAACACTTCTACATATTTACAAAACTGCCACTGGATCCATTTGATTCATTTTTTTACCCGTTTCAAAAGAACTAACCATTTCAATCTTTGAAGTGTAATGTATTACAAAACAAATACATGGAAACAAACTTTCATATCATTTATGTTTCAAAACACAACATACTCTAACGGGTACTTATTTGACCCGTTTCTACAAACTATCATATACTTTTCAAAATAATTCACATGTTAATAAAACCCTTTGATTATACTAAATAGGGGTATCTTGGAAGATTTGAATGGATACAAGGGGTTGAAATAAGTTCTAAAGGTTTCTTAATAATAATACTGAAGAGACTATGATACGAGCCGGATACGATAAAGAGATAGAAGAACAATAAAGATAAATAATCGACGTTCGAGAGTGTTGGTCTAATTGTCTGACCCGAGCCCTTGGGCAGCTGAACCGACAACCAAGCTAATGGGTCGGTCATAAATCATAGTTGTACTCAAATAAGGATTCTGAGTTATAGTCGGTTTAGGACTGTTATGTGGAATTCGAATTGTACTATGAGTAGGATTGATAAGCATGTATCAACTCTATAAATTCATGGACCTACCAAGCTTGTGGTAGAGCGTGAAAATCATCAGAGTTTTTGAGCGAAATTTTCTTTGTTAATTGGAAAGCGTATTCCCGTTATTGTTGTGTTCTTAATTCCAGTTTTCTGTCTTCTTGATCCTGTGATTTAGTAACCTGTTAACTTGAATTGGTATCAAGAGACAGGTTCACGAATAACGGGCTGGAAGGAGAACAAGTTACACCTGTAACTTACAGCAGAAGGCGAAGAAGAAGGATGGTGGAAGGTGAGTCGTCCAGTCGACCTCCTGCTGTCCAAGATACCAAAGCTACTCTTCAGTTTCCGATGTTAACAGCCACGAACTATAACATCTGGGCAATAAGAATTAAAGCAGTATTCCGAGTCCATGGAATACTCGAGGCGCTGGAACCACAGGATGGAACACCAGTCGATGATAAGCAAGATCATATGGCAGTGGCGTTACTTTTCCAGGCGATTCCAGAAGAACTTGTTTTTTAAGTATCACAATTCAACACGGCCAAAGAAATCTGGGGAGCCTTAAAGACCAGGTACGTGGTGTTGATCGTGTTCGAGAAGCAAGATTGCAGACTTTGGAGACTGAATTTGAAGCTCTAAAGATGAAGCCAAACGAATCAGTTGATGACTTCTCGGCTAGGATGGGCAAAATTGTAACTGAAGTAAACAGCTTGGGAATAGTTTATAAAGACAAGAAACTAGTTAAGAAGCTGCTCGCATCCGTACCGGATAAGTTTGTTGCAATTGTTGCCTCAATAGAACAATTTGCTGACTTGAATACTATGTCTTTTCAAGAAGCTATTGGAAGATTGAAAGCATTCGAAGGTAGAATGAAGGCTGTTGACACCACCTCTGAAGATCAAGACAAGTTGATTGATGAAGCGAAAAGTGTACCGCTTTTAAGGGGTCATTTAAGCCTTAAATCGTATTTATTTGATCAAATATTGCCCTAAATCGTTCCTTTTGTCATTTTAGGTACTTTTGAGGAGAAATCTGGAAAAGGAGGCATTTTGGACGTTTTTGGAGCATTAAAGTGAAGAAAACGGCAAAGTCTCAAAAATCGGCTAAAAGTTACTCTTGACGGCGTCAGAATTTACTCTGGACGGCGTCATGCTTTGGCAAGAAAAGTTGGACGTGAAATTTACTCATGATAAGCCAGTGAAAATAGCATGTGAATTCTGACGGCGTCACGCTTTAACTTGATCAAGGGCGTCACGGCTTAAATCATAAGGGGACGGCGTCACGTTCATGGTTCGACGGCGTCAAGCCTTGATAAGCCAGAATGGATTTTTGAAGAGCTAAAGAGGACGGCGTCAAGAAGGTCATCCGGGAACCCTAGAAGCGGCGAGGTGACGGTGTCACACTCCATAAGGTGACGCCGTCAGATCCAAAAATCTATATATAGTTTTCTAATCTTTTGTCATTAAGGGAAGCTTAGTGTGTGGAATTTTGGGATAAAACCCTAAGACGATTTTTAGCTACTTTTTCAGGGCTTTTTGCCTTGAGATCTTCCATGTTTCATTGAAAGATAAGTTATCAATTAATCATTCAATATGTCTATGTGTTGTTTTGATTCTATCTTATTCTTGTCTTTTGTTTAACATGTTAGGCTAATTTTATCTTGTGTTTGCTTAGATCTAATGAAACTTAGCTATTGATTATTGGTTGTTAGTGTGTTGTTAGTTGTATTGGATGATTGTTTATCTATGTTAGGCTTAAGAAAACTGGCTAACTTCCTATTCGGTAACTTGCTTGAACGTCTTAAGAAACATGAACCAAATGCGTACTAAATGTTTTTATGGTTGTATTTAATGCACAAGCGAATTCTAGTGATCCCATGTTAGGAGCTTCCTAGCCGGCTCGACATAGGAGTGAAGTAGGAGCTTGTAGAGTTGGGGAAGTAAGTACGCCACCCCACGAATGGTATTAAGGAATACACCCATCATCCACGCGACTAATACACACTAATTAACCGGTAAAAGATAGTTAGGGAGTAAGGAAATCTAAGTAAACACATTTCTCTACACATAAGTTTCTCACCACATTTCATTTTTGTTATTTTATTTTATTTGCATTCGTAGTAATTTGGGTTAGTTGACTAGCAACTAATTCCGCCCACTCCTTCAAAACCGAGATTTTATTTGCTTTCATAAAATTATAAAAACATAAAAAAAGAATCTTCCTCAACCCTTAGACCTAATTAGAGTAGCCTTTCATACCTAACGAACACTATTCCCTGTGGAGAACGATCAATCCCCCGTACTTACCACTACACTATACTACATCGGTCAGGTACACTGCCTGGTGGGGTTGTAAGCCTCTTGAGATCCCTCGAGAGGTAAAACCTGTTGTAAGGTTACAAAACCACGCATCAAGTTTTTGGCGCCGCTGCCGGGGAATAGTTATTGTTTAGGTTGAATTTTTATTTCTATTAGGTCTACTCACTAGATCCCTTTCTAGTGAGATTTTTATTTTATTTTTCTAGGTTTTCTTTAGTCTATCTATTTTCTTCGTGTCTTTGTTCGTAACCATACCATCCGACATCATGGAAGATGGTAATATCCTTAACCCCCACAACCCACCACCACAACAACTACAACCACCTCCTAGAGCCCGTACTTTAGGAGAGTATTCCCGTCCTAGCCACCATGGCTATCGAAACACCATTGAGCTCACTCAAGGAGCCAATATCACACCCTTGCGATCCGACACCATCCGGTTGGTGCAAAGTGGATGCGCATTCCATGGACTTCGTTCTGAAGATCCTAATCAACATCTCAAGGACTTTCTTAAAATCGTTGATTCTATAGACCTTGATGTTGCCACTCGAGAGACGACCCGATTGCGTCTCTTCCAATTCTCTTTGCGGGACCAAGCTAGTCAGTGGCTAGAACGTCAACCCGCAGGATCCATCACCTCTTGGGATGATCTCACTACTCGTTTCCTTGCTCAGTTTTTCCCACCGGGGAGAACTACCAAGCTAAGGAATGATATCTTGATGTTCCAACAACGTCAAGGCGAAACTCTCTACGAGGCATGGACTCGATTCAAGGACTTACTCCAAAAAGTCCCTCACCATGGCATAGAACTTTGGCTCCAAGTCCAAATCTTCTATGATCATATCAATCTCTCCACGAGGCAAACCATTGACCAATCGGCCGGTGGCAAGTTACGTGATCTAAGTGCGGAACAATCATGGGCTCTCCTAGAGGATCTTGCTCTTTATGACAACGAAAGTTGGAGTGATCCCCGTGATTTGAATAAAACGGTCAAGGCAATATCTTTGCCTTCGAACAATTCAAGCACTTCCGACCGTAGGATCATAGAACTTGAAGACCAAGTCAAGTTTCTCATGAAATCCTACGAGGCTCCTAAACCTTCAAACCAAGTGAACAAAATCACTTCTTCATGTGAATTATGTAGTGGTCCCCACGACACTCGTGATTGCATGGAACTCCCCGAACAAGCTTTTGTGGACTACGCATCCTCGCGTACCGACGGAGCGGGAGACAAGTGGTACACTTTCAAACCCGAGCCGAACCATTACGGTGATACATACAACCCCTCATGGAAAAATCACCCGAACCTTAGGTGGAAACAAAACCAAAACTCGCAACAAACCAATTCTTCCAACCCACCTAATCGTTTCCAATCAAGCGGTTCCAACTCGAACCGTACTTTCAACAACAATCCTTCCGGCAATGGTAGTACCAATAACTTTGAAGGATTGATTTCCCAATTTATGGCATCTCAAGAAGCTCGGATAGCTAGATTCGAGACCGAATTCAATCAACAACAAACTGAGATGACCAATAAAATTGACAACTTGTTGAAAGCCCTCAATAACCAAGTGTTATCACCTCCAAATAAGGACGCTAGGAACACAAATAGCGGACCCCAAGTAAAAGACCCCTCTTCATCCAAACACGTCCACTTTGTCAACATTGTCACTATTAAACCAATTGATAGGAATGAGGATAATAGTGAACCTAAGGATGAGGATAGGAAAGTCGAGGTTGATAAGGAAGTTAGGACAAGTGAGATTGAAGAAGTAGATGATGATGAGGACTACTTCAATAGGCTACCCACTAAGGAAGAGCGTGCATATCATACAAACTTATTCGATGACCCCGAGACACCATACTTCCTAGGTAGACCAATCATAGAAATAGGCGACCCTTCTAATCTCAACATACCATGCAACATCGGACATCTACATGTGTGGAAAGCTTACATCGACCTTAGATCGCCCATAAACATCATGACTAGAGCCCACTACAACTTGATAATGAAAAATCAACTTGGGTATAGGATGCTCCCTGACAAGGGTTGGATGAATAACTTCACGGGAAGAGTTAAGGGATTACCGGTTTATGTAGGAAACTTCACCTATGTCACCGACTTTGTAATTGTAGAAGATATCCGCCCAATAGTCGATGCATCCTTGACTCAAGTGGTTTTTGGAAAACCATTTGTTGAGGTCTCTAGAATGACTTATGAACCTTCCTTAGGGATAGTTAGATTTAAGGATGAGACCGATGAAGTAAGCTACCAAATGCCATATAAGATAGAACAATTCCAACACTTGTCAAATGTTGAGAAGGAGCTTAAACAAGCGGTCTACTATAGGAATGATAAGGATAGAAGTAAAGGAGTAGACTATGTTATGGAAAGGATATTCGGTTTCTACAAGGATTGTTTGAAATTAGGACCGGAATATAGAACCGGGAAGGAGAATGGCCTAGGAACCGTGACCGATGATGGAGTCACGTAATGTACGTGACTTTGAGTCTAGCTACAAGACTCGTTAATAAAGAAAAGCGCTTCTTGGGAGGCAACCCAAGCTTTATTTGTTTTATTTGCTTTGTGTGTTAATTTATTTGTTTGTTTGATTTTATTTCCCGTATGTGTGTTTAATTTTTATCATTATTGATTCATGTTCAAAACTAATTTGTGAAAATGCTTTATTTTGTTTTTAACTTCGTCTTAACTACATATAAAGGTATTTTGCAAAAGATAAGTGTAAGGGAAATCTAAATCGGTTTATTAGAACACAAATTAACATGAATCGTAATAATAATAAATTAGCATACATATTAGTGTTTGTTTGAGTCAAATGCTTGTATCGAGTCATAATGAGGTTTTGCAGGATTTCCAGGAAGTAAGGTAAAGGTTTTTCCAGAAATTTTCCGGAAACTTAAAATGAAAATTTTTGTCAGGTCATTTCTGACGGCGTCAGGGGTTATAACCTGACGGCGTCAGATTTAATTTCCAGAAATTTTTGAAAGTTTTGTTTTCATAAAAAGTTTTTATTAAAATCTCCAACTTATAATCTCCAGGAATCTGCAAAATTTTCATTCCACAAGCATTATATCCTTATATATAGATTTTATCCCGCCGATGTTATGCAGGTTTTCGTGTTTGTTTTCTCAGGTTTAACAGGTTATTTTGGACAAGGAGATGTTTATGGAATCAAGCTTATGGCGATGCATTAGTCATGGAGCTTCAACATTCTCTTTGGAGGAAGATTTAACCGTGTAATTTCATTATCCACCGAGCGAATCAGGGGAGTATTTGATTTCATTCTTTTACTTTTTGCTTTTACATCTTATTATTTGAACATTGGGGACAATGTTCATCTTAAGTGTAAGGGGAGGGTAAAAGTACGATTTTAGAGAATACAATTGCGCTTGATTTTTGTTTGTTTGATGGTAGATGTGTAATAAAACTGAGAGAAATACTTGTTAAGGTAATTTTAGTGCCAAATTTAAAATTTTTTTTACAACACATAGGAGTGAAACTTTGATCTTAATGAGCGTCTCACGGATAGGAGTTATATGACTAGCACAAAAACCGTACCACTAAAAAATTTTCCACCCCAAATATGTGAGGTTCGCCCCTAGAATTGGTAGGAAAAGCATTTATGCTATGATGTGTGTACCGGTAGCACTTAGATTCTAGAACTTGCGTTAGGACCATTCCAAGGCCACAAGTGAGACTACATTCGTGTAGTTAGATTTACTACATGATAAGAGGCATTAGGATTAACCCATTGTTTTACACCTGTGTTTTTGTTATAATTACTTTGGCTACATTGGTCAAGTAATTCCCCCACACCCTTTGCGTTGTACTCATTTTTAGTGCACGATACCCCTAGTACACCCCTCAGAGCCTATCTTATCGTTTCGACCTTTAAGCATTTTACTTAAAGGAAGAATTTGTTACACCCCACTTAAATGTACACCCAAATCGCCTTAGCCCACCTTGTATGCACTCATTTTTAGTGCATTATTGTGACAACATTTGTTTAAAACCCAAGTTAATTATCTAGTTGATTACATGGTTGCTAAGTCGAGTCATATCCTTGTACATATTGTTTTGGGACGATTGGGACTCATGGGTAAAGTACTAGTGTAATGGAGTAACGGGGAAGAACATCATTTATTACCCCCATATGTGCTAAATATTTTAAAAGTACTCCAAGTTTTTCGATTATCTTAATTCGAGTCATTAGATTAGTATTTGTAAAGTTATATAAAAATTCAAGTGTAAGGGGAATGCAATGCCCCTATGATGTATTATTTTGGATGGTAGGGCAAAAGTGTATGCAAAAAAAAAAAAAAAAAAAAAAAAAAAAAAAAAATCGAAAAAATCAAGAAAAATACAAAAAAATGAGAAAAAGAAAAATAGAAAAAACATACGGACTACCATCCCGTTTTATTTTATGTTTATTTTATGTTTTTGTTATTTTATCATTAGCTTAAGATCGAGTCTAGTCTTGGCTTAGCAACATTGTATAGTACATGTAATTGATCAAGATTTTTAACTCGCCACCAGTAAAATATCCTTTATCCAACAAAACCGTGTTTTCCTTTTCCCTACACCTAACGTTATAACCCATTTAAAAGCCCTCTTTGATAGTTTATCTTAGGTGCTTACGCCTAGTGGAGGAGGTTTTCGATCCTTTCCCAAGCCTATGGTAATCTATTTGCTATGACAGGTAGTGAGAGATATTTTCCGTTTTCATTTATGAGATTTATTTTGATGACACTTGAGAGATGTGAGTATCTAAACACTACTTGTGAGGTGCTAGTTTATAATCTCCGTGCTTATTATGATTGAAGTGGAACGATTATTTGTTGTAATTACTTTTATGTTAGCATTAAATGACCCCTAACTTGTATTTTGATTAGAATAAAAGCGCATTTGCTTGAGGACAAGCAAATCTCAAGTGTAAGGGTATTTGATGAAGCGAAAAGTGTACCGCTTTTAAGGGGTCATTTAAGCCTTAAATCGTATTTATTTGATCAAATATTGCCCTAAATCGTTCCTTTTGTCATTTTAGGTACTTTTGAGGAGAAATCTGGAAAAGGAGGCATTTTGGACGTTTTTGGAGCATTAAAGTGAAGAAAACGGCAAAGTCTCAAAAATCGGCTAAAAGTTACTCTTGACGGCGTCAGAATTTACTCTGGACGGCGTCATGCTTTGGCAAGAAAAGTTGGACGTGAAATTTACTCATGATAAGCCAGTGAAAATAGCATGTGAATTCTGACGGCGTCACGCTTTAACTTGATCAAGGGCGTCACGGCTTAAATCATAAGGGGACGGCGTCACGTTCATGGTTCGACGGCGTCAAGCCTTGATAAGCCAGAATGGATTTTTGAAGAGCTAAAGAGGGACGGCGTCAAGAAGGTCATCCGGGAACCCTAGAAGCGGCGAGGTGACGGCGTCACACTCCATAAGGTGACGCCGTCAGATCCAAAAATCTATATATAGTTTTCTAATCTTTTGTCATTAAGGAGAGCTTAGTGTGTGGAATTTTGGGATAAAACCCTAAGACGATTTTAGCTACTTTTTCAGGGCTTTTTGCCTTGAGATCTTTCATGTTTCATTGAAAGATAAGTTATCAATTAATCATTCAATATGTCTATGTGTTGTTTGATTCTATCTTATTCTTGTCTTTTGTTTAACATGTTAGGCTAATTTTATCTTGTGTTTGCTTAGATCTAATGAAACTTAGCTATTGATTATTGGTTGTTAGTGTGTTTGTTAGTTGTATTGGATGATTGTTTATCTATGTTAGGCTTAAGAAAACTGGCTAACTTCCTATTCGGTAACTTGCTTGAACGTCTTAAGAAACATGAACCAAATGCGTACTAAAGGTTTTTATGGTTGTATTTAATGCACAAGCGAATTCTAGTGATCCCATGTTAGGAGCTTCCTAGCCGGCTCGACATAGGAGTGAAGTAGGAGCTTGTAGAGTTGGGGAAGTAAGTACGCCACCCCACGAATGGTATTAAGGAATACACCCGTCATCCACGCGACTAATACACACTAATTAACCGGTAAAAGATAGTTAGGGAGTAAGGAAATCTAAGTAAACACATTTCTCTACACATAAGTTTCTCACCACATTTCATTTTTGTTATTTTATTTTATTTGCATTCGTAGTAATTTGGGTTAGTTGACTAGCAACTAATTCCGCCCACTCCTTCAAAACCGAGATTTTATTTGCTTTCATAAAATTATAAAAACATAAAAAAAGAATCTTCCTCAACCCTTAGACCTAATTAGAGTAGCCTTTCATACCTAACGAACACTATTCCCTGTGGAGAACGATCAATCCCCCGTACTTACCACTACACTATACTACATCGGTCAGGTACACTGCCTGGTGGGGTTGTAAGCCTCTTGAGATCCCTCGAGAGGTAAAACCTGTTGTAAGGTTACAAAACCACGCATCATTGATGTTCGGAAGGGCTGAAAGATATGATAAGAACAAGGCTCGAGGAAGGAACTCCACTGGTGGCAACGGAAAAGCTCAAAATAAAAAAGGTAGTGGTCGAGCCAATAACCACAACCAAGGAAACCAAAGTAGCACCGGGAATAATACGGACCAAAAGAAGAACAAGGGCCGGGACCTTTCAAAGATTCAATGCTTCAGATGTGATGAATATGGTCACTTTGCTTCCAATTGCCCCGAACGCCATGAACAAAAGCAAAAGCATGAAGCAAACCTTCTGAAAAAGGAGGATGATGATGACCCGACACTTTTTATGATGAAGAGCGTTCAAGAAGTCGTATTCTTGAATGAAGAAAAGATTATCCCAAACCAATTGAATACTAAGCCAAACGAGGAGGACACTTGGTATTTAGATAATGGAGCAAGTAATCACATGACGGGGGTCCGAGAATACTTTTCGGAGTTAAATGAAAATATCTCCGGCAGAGTGAAGTTTGGTGATAACTCCTACATCGAGATAAAAGGGAAGGGTTCGATAATCATTGAAGGGAAAACGGGCGAGCAACGATTGATCACTGGAGTATATTATCTACCCGAGTGATGCGTGTAGCGTGTCGTTGCGGTTTAGCAGTTTTAATGCCTACTCAAGTTTTAAATTTATATTTAGCCGACTTATCAATAACACACACACTTAACGAGCAGTGTACCCGGTCAGTATGAATATAATGGTAAGTAGAGTGTCGATCACTAAGAGTGGAACGTATTACCTAGTTATTCTAATCAGTATTTTAATATATTAAGTTAGCTATACAATCTAATCTAACGCAAGGGGGTTCAGCCTGAGAGACTGGCACGATTTGGTTGCAATTAAATAATAAACTAAACCAATAGGCACGAATCAGCAAGTAGCACACACGTACACAGATAAATACTCGAGACAATAAGAGGGCTGTCCTTATGATAAGTAGTTTGTCACTTGTTTTATTGCTAGTGTTATATGAAGTGTATAGTTCGATGCAACGCACCGAGATTAAGTCCTTTCTCGTTGGTTCTAATCTTATCGGCGAGTAAACCCTTAATGATTACTTATGACTATCCTTTTTATCTTTCTCCTACTTTTCTACAGACCATAGAATGCATAGGCGATCTAATAAACAGGCGAGGGCAGAGGCATGGCGACCCGATCAACGCTCAGCTAGCCACAGAGGTTATCAATGCACTAATAAAAGTCACCAATGACACTAACATATAAACTTTAATTGATGAGAAAGCAGTTTTAAGAGAGTGCAATCTTTCCGTTGTCACATTACACAAGCCACCAATCTTGATGAATTAAAGTTTACTAACACAATAAAACAAAACTACTTAATGAATTAAACACATGCAGCACCTTCTTACAGCTCTTGTATCTTTGATTTGGGTGTGTCTTGTGCTGCTACCTTGACTGAATTCGTCCTAGGTTTCTGGTCTTCGGTCTTCTGTTAAAACTTCGGAACTCTTAATTCGTCTGGTCTTTGGGGTATTTATAGTTTCTGTCTGAGGGTGAGATGCGGCGCATCTAGTAAGTAGATGCGGCGCATTTACTTAACTTCGCGTGGGGTCCAAGATTATAATATTCAGGAATATTCGTACACCGCCAGAAGATGCGGCGTAACTCCATTATCAGATGCGGCGCATGTCCTCTTGTATCTTGGATCGTATCTGGTGAAATATTGATAGTGATGCGGCGCATGTCATAAGTGAGATGCGGCGCATCTGGAGTAGAACAAGTTGGTTATTCTTCGTTGACCAAAGTTTCATATGCGGCGCATGGGATAAATCCATGCGGCGCATTCTTCAAAGTCAGGCAGTGGTCTTCATTCTCTTCATTCCAACAACCAATTCCAATCTTGATCATTTTACTCCGTTTTTAGTCCATAATCGCTAAGTTTCACCAAATGCTTGTTTTCAACTGAGAATTACAAAAGTAAACGATTAAGTATCAATCCTCATACATAATATAGTAAAACAAGTCAAATTAATAGGATAAATGATAGTAATAAAATGTACTTATTTGAGTTCATCACCGAGCTAAAAAGCAATATCATTAGTCTTGGGCAAGCTACCGAAGGCGGATGTGACATTCGTATGAGAGGTAATTATCTCACCATGCGTGACTCGGATGGCAAGCTTCTAATGAAGTTTCCTAGAACGAGCAATAGGCTCTACAAAATAAAGCTCCAAGTCGGAAGTCCGATGTGTCTTAAAGCAAAGATGGAAGATGATGCTTGGTTATGGCATGCTAGGATGGGTCACATTAATTTCGAGACAATGTAATTAATGGCAAGGAAGGGCATGGTTGAAAATTTGCCAATAATTCATCAAGAGAACAAGTTGTGTGAATCTTGCTTGGTAGGAAAACAAACCAAGAAGGCGTTTCCTAAAGCAACAAAATTTAGGGCAACACATTCTCTTCAATTGATACATGCCGACCTATGTGGACCAATTTCTCCACCATCCATAGCGGGAAACAGGTACGTATTCGTTTTAATTGATGACTTCTCACGGTTTATGTGGACTTTTGCCTTGAAGGAAAAAGGAGAGGCATTTGAATACTTCAAGAAGTTCAAAGCTCTAGTCGAGAGGAAGACGGGAAAGAAGATTATAACCCTAAGGACCGATAGAGGAGGTGAATCCACTTCAAGAGAATTTACCAACTTCTGTGAAAACGAGGGAATAACAAGACATCTAACCACTCCCTACACACCGCAACAGAATGGAGTAGTGGAGAGGCGAAACCGTACTCTTATGGGAATGACTAGAAGCATCTTAAAGGCACGAGACGTACCAAACTATATGTGGGCTGAAGGAGTTAGACACGCCACGTTCTTGATTAATAGAGTTTCAACTCGAGCTCTAGTTAATCAAACACCATACGAGGCTTTCAAAGGAAAGAATCCTAACTTGGAGGGTTTGCGGGTATTTGGATGTGTGGCGTATGCAACAGGAACAAGGCCATATTTACCCAAGTTAGACGACAGGTCAACACGACTCATTTATATCGGAAACGAGCCAGGTACAAAAGGTTTTCGATTGTTCAATCCAAGACTAAAGAAGGTAGTGGTATGTCGTGATGCGGAGTTTAATGAGGAACTTGGCTGGAAACATGTTGCTGGAAGCGAGACACACGAGCTAAACCCAGGTATGTTTTTCGTAGAATGGCATGGTTCTATTGATACGGGTTGTGGATTTGTGAACCCAGGTGTGACCAATGAAGTAGAGGCTGAAAATCAAGAGGCTGAAAATCAGCATGATGCTAATGAAGATCAACTGGTCAATACCAAACAAGAAAACCCAATCGAGGCTGGGAATGATCCTAACCCAGTTTATGCGACAGAAAATCAATCAACATTGAGGCGTTCTTCGAGGGTTCCAACTATGCCAACCAGATTTAATGATTTCATTTTGGGGTCTAGTTCGAGAACC
This sequence comes from Artemisia tridentata subsp. tridentata, assembly GCA_021014915.2. Taxonomy (NCBI): domain Eukaryota; kingdom Viridiplantae; phylum Streptophyta; class Magnoliopsida; order Asterales; family Asteraceae; genus Artemisia; species Artemisia tridentata. The sequence continues at coordinate 285,288,049 of CP139501.1, forward strand.
TCAACTGTTAATGAAGATCAAAATCTGCTCCTAATAGAAGATGATGAACCAAGAACGTTTCAAGAGGCAAAAGGTTCAAGCAAGTGGATGATTGCTATGAAGCAAGAGATTGAGTCAATTACGAAGAATGATACATGGGAGTTAGTTGAACCCCCGGTTAATGTTAAACCCATTGGATTAAAGTGGGTGTTTAAAATTAAGAAAAATCCGGACGGCTCAATTAACAAATTTAAAGCTCGTGTAGTAGCAAAGGGTTATGTTCAAAAGGAAGGAGTTGACTATGACGAGGTATTTGCGCCCGTAGCACGGATTGAAATGGTGCGTTTATTGATCTCATTGGCCGCAAAAGAAGCATGAGAATTACATCATTTGGATGTAAAGTCAGCTTTTCTACATGGAGAATTAGAAGAGCAAGTGTTTGTTACACAACCGGAGGGGTTCGTGAAGAAAGGAGAAGAAAGGAAAATCTACAAGTTGAAAAAGGCGCTCTATGGACTTAAACAAGCCCCGAGGGCGTGGAATACAAAACTTGATAGAGTACTTAAGAAAATGTCGTTCAAACGATGCCAACACGAACAAGCGGTGTATGTGAAGAAGACAAACAAGTCAATCTTGATTATTGCGGTCTATGTAGACGATCTCTTGGTAGCCGGTTCGAAGCTTGGCGAAATTGGTGAATTCAAGAAACAAATGCAAGAGAGGTTCGAGATGAGTGATTTGGGAAAATTGAGCTATTATCTTGGCATTGAAGTAAAGCAAGAGGATTCGAGTATCTCAATAAGTCAAGTGGGCTATGCATTGAAGATATTAAAAGATGCTGGAATGCATGAATCGAATTCTACTCAATGTCCATTAGAACCTGGAGTTAAGTTAAGCTTGGATAAGGAAGGAAAACCAGTTGATGCAACATTGTATGGGCGACGAGTTGGTTGTCTAAGGTATTTACTACACACACGACCCGATTTATCTTACTCGGTTGGTTTGGTTAGTCATTACATGCAAGAACCAAAAGAATCACATATGGTGGCTGTGAAACATATACTACGGTATATCCAAGGTAGTTTGAATTTTGGAGTGCGATATAACCAAGAGAAAACCAAGGAGTTGGTGGGGTTTAGTGATAGTAGTTATGCTATGGACCAAGATGATGGTCGAAGCACTACTGGGCACGTATTTTATCTAGGTAAATCACCTATCACTTGGTGCTCACAAAAGCAAAACACGGTGGCTCTATCGTCTTGTGAAGCCGAGTTCATGGCTGCAACTTCAGCCGCGTGTCAAGGGATATGGTTACGTGGATTGTTGGGTGAAATAACCGGAATAGAGGAGAGAGTGGTGGTCTTATTTGTTGATAACAAATCGGCTATTGCACTTATGAAAAATCCAGTTTTTCATGGGAGAAGCAAGCATATAAATACACGTTATCATTTTATCCGAGAGTGTGTTGAAAGAGGCCAAGTACGAGTTGAATACGTAAGAGGTGATTTGCAGCGTGCTGATATCCTGACAAAAGCTCTTGCAAGGATTAAATTCAAGGAGATGAGAGAGCTACTCGGAGTTGAAGACCTTCCTATCTCGAGTCAGAAATTAGGGGGGTGAATGTTGGTCTAATTGTCTGACCCGAGCCCATGGGCAGCTGAACCGACAACCAAGCTAATGGGTCGGTCATAAATCATAGTTGTACTCAAATAAGGATTATGAGTTATAGTTGGTTTAGGACTGTTATGTGGAATTCGAATTGTACTATGAGTAGGATTGATAAGCATGTATCAACTCTATAAATGCATGGACCTACCGAGCTTGTGGTAGAGCGTGAAAACCATCAGAGTTTTTGAGCGAATTTTTCTTTGTTAATTGGAAAGCGTATTCCAGTTATTGTTGTGTTCTTAATTCCAATTTTCTGTCTTCTTGATCCTGCGATTTAGTAACCTGTTAACTTGAGAGAGGTCAAATAAGCTCTCCCAATTGATATGAAATCATTAATCCATTATATTATTCAACATCCTCATATTACAACCCTAATCATCTATATATAGTAATCCTATTCTTGTAAAACAAGTCGGATCCTAATCTTTACCAAAATAAAACATATCTATTAAATAAATAAAACTTTAATACTTATTTAATAATAATCCTAGGAATCGTATCAGACTATTAGCTAGGACAGATTCAGAAATTGTTACTTAAAGCACCCATTTTCAAAAGACTCAAAAAACTAACCAAATGAAACCCACTCATTGTGAATCACTCCTCATTCATACATTAACAACGAAGATGTTAATAATACCGTGTACAAGAGGTGCTATTCTTATTCCTACCTCCTCTCTCCGCCGCTTTAACATGTTGTGGCGTGTTCTCATAAACAGTTTACGAATCTAGTTATACTTTACACTGGAAATGAATACAAAACTTCTCTCTTTAACCCCATAGAGTAAACTGAACGCAAGTTTTAAGATATAGTTAACTGAATGGAAATGCTAGTTTATCATGTACATAATAGATGTATGTATTCCCTCTTCGTATGAAAAATTAGGGAGCTTTTAGAGCAAATTCAAGGTTTACAATCTCAGCAAAAGAGTACTATAGGTAAAAGACAACAAAATTATGCTTATCCCTTTTCTGGAAGCTCTTCATTTTTAAAGTTACAGTCAGCACTAACATTAATATCACCAAAAAAAAAAAAAAAAAAAAAAAAAAAAAAAGTTTTATTGTTTGATCTGAAAATGCTTATTTTGAGAAAGAGTATGTATTCCCAATCAAAGTCAAAATATAGTGGTTAGTCGGTTAGATTAGGTGTCGAATTATGTGCAACTTGTTCTATTCGGATGCAACTGTACTCATTTCTATTTTCGCAGCTAGTGAATTTCTAGTATGCTAAATAATATTCACCATATATTCGAGCAAAAATAAAGCATCTTGGTGTCAGTACAGCAGGTAGGAAGTGCTCCAAAGAATTTTCCTTAAATCCTTAAAAATGCTTTTAAACATTATTCGAGGAATACATTGAAAAATTGTATTCTGTTCTTAAAGATGATCAATTTACATATATCTTCTTAGCAGTTAGCTATGAAATACGCATTAACTGATTCAAAAGTCTCAGATGATACCAGTTGGATCGATGCCACTTGTAAAACAAGGCCATGCGAGATGAATATGTCGTATCTGATCTTTCATGTGCACTTATTCTGATTCTCTATTATTAGATCGGAACTTGCAAGCAGACATAGCCTCGTGGCTTGGGCTCCATCTTTAATATGCTTATGAATCTTTTACTTTTATCAATCGTTTTGCATTTATGGCAAGGAATGTATCAAATCATATCTCAAATAGAATTAGAATATCTATGACTTTTGCATGGGCCACGCCTCCAGAACACCATATGTCGAGTTCATAGATATGATGTTCCAAAAGAAAAGAAAAGAATGCACGTAATTGGACAAAATATCTAAGAATAAACACCGCATAGATATTTTAGAATGCAGCAGAGACGCAGAGTAATGCGATTATCATATATATCATATTATCTGCGATAATCTAAGTACAAAAAATCTAGAGATCGATGTGTGTGTAGTAAAAATCACTGACCAACTTTGCGGTAAACCGTAGACGACAACTCTAAATGCCTTTAATTTCTTAATCACTTTTCGTAAACAATATAACTGTAGGACCAAATCTTCCTGATTGAGGCAATATAGATAAGTCTTTCCTGTTTTAGTTTAATATAAGCATGTTGCGGTGCTTACCTTTTTGTCAATTTATATTCGGAACCTCATAGACCAAATATAGATTTCCTTCGAAAAATATTTATATGAAGTATAAAAAGAGAGTCATGATAACAAATTCGGTAAAGAGAATTTCAATAGCATAGCTCCACTTCTTGTGCTTGAGCTCAACCTTTTGCCACAAGAGACCTATCACTAATATTTTTGTCACACACTGCATAATGTCACTAAAAGTAAAAAACAATCAGTCACTAAGCACAAGGTGTCCAAAAGGTGTACATGCACATAGCAAAAGTAAATGTGTCTTGCCTAGGTAATTAAAGATCCATAGTGACACAATTTTTCCTTAAAGAATGAGAGTGAAACATTAAATTATTCCCTTTTACCTACAACTTTTTTTAAATATCGGGTACAATATTTTGATATTTTTAATAAAGTGACGGCAAAAAATTGAGATATGGCTCGTTGATATGTGTCACTAATATACCTGTCACAGACTCACAGTTATTTTTTTCTTATACAGTAGTATACATATGAGAAGAGTCAGGGCCGTCTCATCAATTTTTGAAATTTTTGAGGGTCATGTACGATATTAAATAATGATCATTCGATAAGGAATGTTATATATAAAGTGTCATCGTTTATAAGATATAATGCAATTAGTTATCTAAACGTTCTAACATATTACTCATTTAAGATATTTTCTCATCTAAATACTTTTTTCTTCGTGAAAAATATGTGTACACATGCATATAATTATTAACGGGACAAATTTTGGGGCCCTTAGCGGTCACTCACCTTGCACACACTTAAAAACGGCCATAAGAAGAGTTATAATCATCTTTGTGAATCAAACTCATAATTAACAGCTTATGAATTGAAGTGATTGTATTGCAAAGTTTCATCTGTATAAAAAACTAAGGAATAACTTTAATAACAACGGCACACGCGCTTTCTTAAAAAAAAAGAGTATACGGTTTTAATTTGTTTAGGGCCTTAAGTTTCATATTTTTAAGAAACTTTCACAAGTGGGTGACCTACTCTCATGCTCTTATTATGTCACCATAGGCTTCTAATTAATTACCACCTACTCCTTAACCCATTCTTGATTTTCTATGTTCGGATGACGCCAGGAAGGCTTTAGTGAAAATTTTGATTGGGCGTTTGGTATGTTGCTTGGAATCACTTTCGGTATGGATTTGATAATAGGGTGGAATAAGAATGGGTATGAATGTAGGAATCAATTTTGAAACCGTTGTTTGGTTGACATTTTACAACTAGTTCGTTATCAACTTTTCAAAAGTTGAAAGTCTTCCTTCACCAAAATAATGTTATATAAAAAACTAAAAATTAATTCATCTTCAATCTTGAACAACTGTGGATAACCACTTTTACTACATATTGGGTGTGAATTGGTTTTCCCAGTAAACCCCCGTACATTTGTATGACATTTCAATTCATCTTTAACAATATCTCAAATTCGTATTCTAACAAATTGTTGATAAAAAAAGAAAAAAGAAAAGCCCAACTCCATTTATACCTATGAATCTTGGACAACAAGATTTACATTCTTCACTACATATCATTGGCAAGTAGCGAAGATGAACATCAGCACGACTGCTAGAAAATGAACACTACTGTAGCAGTAAGATCAACTGGGGCAGTTGGGTTGATGCAGGTGGTGAGTGTGGGCAAACCAACAACGAAGGTGACACAAATCAATGACGGTATTAACACAGAAACCTACAACCAACTGGGTTTTTGTTTATGTTTTTGTAGATTAAAAAAAAAGAAAGTAAAGAAAATATGTAAAAAGTGTGGAAACCAGACTATGTTGCCTGGTATGGTGTATGGAATATTTTGAGGTTTCATATCCATTTTTGAAACCTAAGCCTACAAACCAAACAACTTGAATGGGATTCAAACTCATTCATTCATAGTCATTCTCTCATACCAAACACGCCCTGAATATGTTCTATTTTCGATGTGTCACTAAAGACATTTTTCTAGTTGTGTTACGTAGAGAGATCAATAAGTAATAAGCACATAAGAGCAGGGGCGGAGCCAGGATATTTATTGTGAAGGGGCAATTTTTTTTTTCTTTTACTACAGCAGGCCGGAAAAAAAACTTGTGCGATAGCGCCGTTAAAAAACGGTTTTGCATCGGTCAGGCCATGACCCGGTTTAACTTTGTGATGGGCTAAAGCCCGTGTCTTAATAACCCTTTCAGCCTCTTCCCAACTACAAAACCCTTTCATCCTCGAGATCATAGCAAGTCCTGAGTTTTTTATGACTCGAGTCAAAAAAACAAAAATTGCCTCACAAAATGTCATAAACAAACGACACGCTATCTCTTAAAAGGTGTGATGTGCAAACAAAATTCACATATCAACTTAATAAAGCTTAGACAACTATGTAATTCCTTTTTAGTTACACGATAAATCGTTAACATTTAACGTTCTCTTATATCTTTTCAGTTCTTGTTATTCGAGTAAAACTAGACTAAACACTAAAAGGTTAACATGTATAGTTTTACAATCTAAATTATATATTGCCAAAACAAGTAAAAAATAACAAAAAGGCAACTCATATATTTCTTTGCATTTGTTCCACAAAACCCCTCTTGAGAGGAGATCTCCGATTTAAATCTTTATGATTGAAAATAAGGGTTTTGGCCGTACAATAGCTACGTACTTTTCAAAATGTCCCGTTTTGGTATGTGTACTATTTTTCGTTCCACTTAATGTAATCTACTTTCATGTTTTGTTTCATTTTACACGCGTGTTTACCTGCAACCGGCTAAACTTTTTTAAAACCCGCTAAACCCACTTACTAAGAAAAATAAAAAGTTCAACATGTACTGCACCTTCTTTGCCCTGATGCATAACCATTGAGACCCGATTATATTGAAGCCAACAAAAGTTCATAACTTAAGAAAATTAAAAATTCCACATGCTATAAATCCGATCGTGTAACAGATTTCTTATATAGATCCGGTAGCTTCTCCGACAGTATCTCCGGATCTGTTTTTTTGAGATCTTTTTGTGATTGTTTTGTGATTTGTTGACCATGATTGTAGCTCTAGTTTTATGCGATACATTTTTGTTGTTAGGTAAATGTAATTGTTAAGAGTATGAATTTAATCGATGTGATTTGTGATTGTTATTGTTGTTAGGTAAATGGTGGTGGTTGACTTTTTTACATGTAGGTGATTTGATGCATAGACGTCGTACCACCACCATTTTCCTACCGCTGGTATACACCACCGCTGCCACACGGTGGCGCCGGCCTACACCACCTCAACAATGCCAGTCTATATCACCACTGCCGCTCCGCTCTTCATCATAACCACCCAGTCAAAAGGATTGGCGTGTCTGTATGTGTGTTTCTTATTGGTCTAGTAATTAGGTAGTGTTTGTTTTTTCTTAAATCGTTTTTAAAAGTTACAAATTTATTGTTGTAATTTGTAAAGTTTACACAGTGTAGGGCTGAGTGATGGTGTGGTGGCTAGTTTGTTGTGTCCTTGTGTTGGGGTGATGGTGGCCCATATATCAGTTTCGGTAAAACAAGTTTATTAGTGCAAAATGGTACAAATCATGAAAGTAGACTACATTAAGTTGTATTAAAAAATACGACTAGTGAAAAAAAAAAAAATGAAAGTAACACAAACTTCTAAATAATTGATCCTCAAGTGACCCATGAGCCTATCAGTAGGAGTATCATTTATTTGTTCTTTCTTTCTCCTATAACACATCACCATCTTCTTTGTAAAATCTTTTCACTGTACAAGCTTGAGTGCTTGACAAACGGCTCGTGATTCACCATCTGTTTCACCAACTCACCAGTATCGGAGAGCTTGAGTTATCGACATTACTTGTAAGGGGGGGGGGGGGTGGGGAAATGACGACAAACACGACAATCTCCGAAAAAATTACACTACGCCGGAAAGTTTTGGGGGGGCACATGCCCACCGTGCCCCCTCCGTAGCTCCGCCTCTGCATAAGAGAGAATGCACGTATGCTAAGTTGGGACTGAATTTGATAGCTAGAGGATCTGTAGAAGTTTCAATTCTCTAAGGAAACTTTCTGAGGTTGGTCAAATTAACTAGGACAAAAGGTAAAAAAAAAAAAAAAAAAAAAAAAAAAAAAAAAAAAAAAAAAAACTATAGATTGAAGCTCTTAAGTTGAAAATACTTGTAATAGTACCGTGTAAATTAAAGAGGTTCATTGCATGATATTCATAAACCTCGTAGCTTTTCTGTGAAAGTATTCCATCTCCTTATCCATAAAGAATTGATTCGAATCCTTTTTTTATGCCATTTTCTGTTAGAAATAATTAATATATATATTCTTCTATACTTTTTTTCCTATAAACAAATACTTGAAAAAAGGTAAAATAAGATGAACTCTGCTCTCTATAAAGGGAGATTTCTCTCATACTCAGCCTAGAACAAAAAAGAAACTTCCATTATATCTTATATAAGACTCCCTCCGTCCCAGTAAAAGTGTCTTACTTTGAATATTCAAAGTCTTTGTTTTTCAACTTTGACCGTAAATATTTTTGTTTGTGTTATATAATACTTGATGAAAGTTATATGAATTGATTTAGTTTTAGATGTGTTTTCATTGGGTATACTTTTCATCAAGTATTATATAACACAAACAAAAATATTTACGGTCAAAGTTGAAAAACAAAGACTTTGAATATTCAAAGTAGGACACTTTTACTGGGACGTAGGGAGTTCCATTATATCTTATATAAGACTACAACGTTCCTATAACTTCTAATACAACTGTTTTTTCTTGCTGTCATCAAAGACTAATCTTGCTATGGTACGTACGTAGGGCTAGACTGTTTCATGATGATCGATGAATGCTTTGGGCCAAAGAGTATTATACGTATACGACCCAAGCTCGGTTGTGGGCTTTGGGTCAATCCGTTAGGGTTTTATGATATGTAATATGTAAATAATGGATGATTAATAAAGTTTAGCCAACGGGGTTTAATTCAAACCTAAAAACAGAACAACCTCGATCAATTCATTCAATAAAGAATCAAACAAATTTGCAAAAATGAGTCTCGGTTTATCTCAGCGACTGTTGACTTTGATGAATCAAACCAACTCCAAAAGATGTCACTGTCTGATTCTCAAGAGCAGATCAGCATGAGGAAGAACCTTGACCGTGGGGTCTATGACTTGATGAAGCGAGAGGCAGAACAGAATGCATTACTTAGCTGCACTAGGTGTGGGTTTTGGGATCCGACTAGATGTCATTGTCCACTGCTTGAAATACCAACTCACGAGAGTCTATTTGGTTCATATAATAAGAAGAGACCAGCACCGTCGGATGCTCATGCTTTTTTTGAGGAAATTAAAAAAACTCCTCTTCCATGTCCGTGGTATACTTCTGTGTATACACTATCTACAATATCGGATTAAGATGATTTTGTCCAAATCATCTTTCCGTAAAAGTAGGCGCTTTGTGCTTATTGCATGGCGGCTACTGTTGAAGGTTACCTAAATGGACAAATCTTGAATGTTACCCAAAGGAATTTGGAGCAATGCTAGACTCACTCACAAAATTCATACAAAAAATCCAAGTGTCAGCGAGTGATTGATGCATTTTGTGGCAGTTTCTCTCCTCCCTCTTATTAAACCAATCACCCACTGACAAGTCAGCGAATGGATTTTGTGAGTGGGTCTAGCATTTCTCAGGAATTTTTCCATGTGTTGCAAGAAACATGTCTATCTTTTTTAGTGAACAAAATTCTCTAGTCTTTTTACTTGAAAAAACATTGATACTAGTTAAAAAAAAAGGCAACCGAATACTCATTAGCAGTACGAATTCTTTCATGTTACTGAATTTGACGCAATATTGGGATGGCTGAAAGTTCGTCCAAATTGAAACATATACGTGAAAAATTGTTGGATCTAGGATTCGGTGATAGATCAAAATTATTAGATGCTAATTTTTCATCTCTAACCTATAAAGAAGGGTAAAGACCATAAAATAACAACGTACTTTCTCCAATTTACCGAGATGAAACACCTACTTTTTTATTAACATTTAAGCCAACGCAACTATCAAGTATTATTCCGATATCAACAAAAAGTTGTATAAATAATTAAATAATACTTGAAATGACTATATTACCCTTGTCTTCTTAAACATAAACCTACAAATCCTTTATTGGTGACACACCATCACCACCTAATCCCACCCATTTGTTAAAAGCTAATAGCAGATCCAAATTTCATTCCAAAATTTTCATTCCAAAAATCATTTAACTGACATCATTGCAATTTAGTCTCCTAGATCCATCACCACCTAATCCTTCTTTATTTCCTTCCAAAATACCAAAAGGGATATTTTTGGATAGTTTATGTCGGTTGCTATTTCTTAAAGGAAATAAAGACATTGTCACATTGCTTCCATATTAGTCACCTAATCCTTCCTCATCACCTAATTTAATGATGTTCCATTAATCCCCTTTTGTTGCTCGTATCTTGTCAAAGGAGACAAGATATAACAGCCCGCTATTTATTTGTTGAAGATTTGTTTGAGATGGGTTTTGTTGTTGGTTGAGGTAATATTTTTTGAAAATAAAAGATTGAAAATTGAGCTCACCGGAAAAAATGAAGATCACCGGAAATTTTGCCGGAAAAGATGGTGGTTGCCGGATGTTGATGAAGATGATGTAGTTATGGAGTTATTTTGATGGTGGTGTTGGATTCGATGGTATCAAATGGAGTTATTTTAATTGATGGCGGGGCAACCAACATGGTTGTGTAAAAGAATCAAGATTTGAATCTTTCTGTTCTTTTGCATTGCAATCGGGGGATATGTTTGCAGCCATGGCAGTATTGTCAATAATTATCTTACTTTTTGTTTGATCTATATTTTACAAATTTTTGTTTATAAGTGCTTTTCATATTTTTTGTTCACCCCTTTTTGTCTAAGTAGTTCCAGTTTTCTTGAACTACCATATTTAATCTTTAAGAAGACAAGGGTAATATAATCATTTCAAGTATTATTTAATTATTTATATAACTTTTTGTTGATATCGGAACAATACTTGATAGTTTCGTTGGCTTAAATGTTAATAAAAAAGTAGGTGTTTCATCTCGGTAAATTGGAGAAAGTACGTTGTTATTTCATGGTCTTTACCCTATAAAGAAAAAAAACATTGGGTCGTATACAACAGTAACCTCAACAACAGTTATGCCGGCCACAATGCTCCACCATTCATCAAATGATCCGTCCTGCTTCTGAAATGAAAGGGGTGATAATTGACTTATACCAAGCATTCTATACATGCACGTAGCATATATTATTAGGGAGATAAAAACATCTGTCTAGCTCATGTAGTTTGCGTACAGACAAGGTTCAAATAATCTCTACTAGTTTGAGGGTTTTTTTGTGCCCCAGTACTACAGTAATTAATTTTTTTTTTTAGTATATGCGCTCTCTCTCTCTCACACACATATCAAGGCATGATCATTTGCTATATGAGCCTTATATTGTTTGAAACCACCATCATCACTGAACAATTGGACATCTCCTACAAGTATTGAATCATTATCTCATAACAAGTAAAATGGTTAGTTTATAACAAATAGAAAAGAGTACAAATATCATAAGTTGTCTGGAAAACTATTTCAGCAAAAAATTAGTGAGAGTGTAGGTTTTATTGCCAAGATACTAGCCAATTTTACAAGAAACAAATTAATTACCTAAAAGGTTAGAGAAAAAAAAGAGGCCCCTGATTCCGACCTGCAGACTCCAAAAGCTTGAGAATATTGCACTTGATTCCTATCCAATTGACCAACTGAAAATACAAACACCCACACACACAAAACAAAAAATATCATGTTTTTTTTGTTTTTGTTTTTTTGCTCATGTTGCTAAGCCAGAGATCAACAAGTACTTGAATTTCCCAAAACAAAGACCGGAAATCTAGCTGGTAACTTTGGGATGTTTGTTCAGTTAACTAGGAGTGAACTGGCTGTTGGTTGAATTGAAGCTGTAGTGTGTCCCTTATGTCTTTTGTAATAAAGTCTGACAGTTGTGTATACAAAATAATTGATAATTTGCTGCAGGAAATTTATGTATACTTGATACCTTCTTGGATTCTCCATAGCGGGATTATCTGCTTGAAATGGAATTGATTCAAAGCCATTTTAGTGGCAATTATGATTGAAATTATTAGATTCTTTTATGCTTATTCCTAACAATACTTTGATAGAAGATAAGAAAGAATCATGCTCTCTATAAAAGGAGTCTCTTCTTAAACTTCAAGCAGCATATCACAAGCAACAAACTTTCATCATAACTTACAGTAATAAAAAATCTTTCTGTAACTTCTAATACAAATTTTCTTCTCAATGGCATCAAAGACGGTAGATATTGCAGTTGTAGGGTGCTATGGGACAACGGGGCATAAGCCATGTCAGCGACCTCAACAAGTTTGCCTTTACCAACATCGGCCACAATACTCCACTGTTCATCAAGTGATCCTTCCACCTTCTGAAATGAGAGGAGTGGTAATTAACTTCCACCAAGCGGCAACTGCTTGAGGTGGCAAACTGATCATAAGTTATCAATTAACCCAACCGGAAAGCTATAAGTTAGTTATACTGTGTTGTAGTTTATCTATGTATCATGTATATGCATGTAACACATGTAGCTTAGGACATGATGGTATCTGTCTAGCACTTGCGTAGTTTCTGTACATACAAGCTTCAACGTCTACTAGGTTTGAGGCTTTTTTTTTGTACCCTTTTGCTATAATAGTTGAAATATTTTGATAAAGACTATCTCTCCCTCTTATGTAATTCAAATATCAAAGGAAGATCATATTTATCCGAGCCTTTGTTTGTTCCGGAACCTCCATCATCACAAGGCATATGCGTCAGATTTTGAGTAAATTAAGAACCATCTTTTATTGGATATATCATAACTTCACCGTTAGTTTGGAACGAAACTAACAAACTTTTTTTTCAAGGGCGAATTTTATAAACAAGAAGAGAAAAACTAGCAAGAAGCAAGATAAAAAGAGCCACTGGTAGAGTCTATACAAGCAATTATAGGATCATTAATCCAATCATTCAGTTAACAGACAATTTTGTGCATCTACCGCCAATCCAATTGTAGGATAGTTGTTGAATCTCCTTGAAAACTTCGATGCTAGATTGAGACTTATCCATGAACACCTTGCAATTTCGACTATTCCACATTATCGAAACTGATGAGAACAAGACGACTTCAAAACATCTTAATTGAAGATGCTTGAAAATAGCTTTTTTCCTTTGGCTTAAAATTCTCAACGAAATCAGTAATGTTTAACAATAAACAACCACGAGAATGCCGAGGCAAAAAAAATAAAATAAAATACAATAAAAATCCCCACCATTGAAAAAACACAACTCCAGATTGTGTTTGGCCAGTTGCAAGAGACCATAAGATGCTCTATAGATTCCACTTCCGAGTCACAATTGGGACATAAACTTGAATGCAAATCTATGTTTCTCAAATCAAGGTTAACTCCGGTGTCTAACCGGTCACGAATGGCTCTCCACACCAAAATATTAACCTTCTTTGGAATCAACTTTGACCATCTAGTGAAGTGGTTTGAAGAAAGAAAAAAATTTCTTTTCAATTCGAGAGCGAATAGATTTGACAGTAAATTTACCCGAATTTTCGAGAGACCGCCTCCATGAGTCCGAGACATCAGACAAAATCACATCACGAACCACCTCCGTTAGCTGATCAAAATCAGCTATCTCCCGCCCGCTTCTTAAAGCCTGCCTCCAATTCCAACTCCATGTAAAAGACTCACCAACCCGGACGAGCCTCTCACTTAAACTACAATCCTTATCAATCTCGAGATCGTATAAACGGGGAAACATATTCGCAAGATTAAAGTCACCAATCCATTAATCAATCCAGAAATTAACTGAATCCCCCTTACCGATTTTCTGAGCAAAGAGAGACTTAGAGGCATGTTAAGTTGCTGAAGCTCCTCATCTAGTTTTATTATATTAACCCATGTGCCTTTTTTAAATGAACCTCCTTCCAATTGCCCATGAATTGCTTGAGTAAATTGTTTCCATATATAGAGGCAGATCTTCGGTTTTCCATCTCCACCACCACTTGGCCAATAAACCAATATTACAAGCTTATAGAGATCCAATGCTAAGACCGCCTTCTGCCAATGAAGCCATTACATCTTTCCATGAAATCCATGCTATTTTCTTATCTTCAAGTCCACCGCCCCTAAAAAATTCATTCGGATGCGATCAAGGGTTTTGATTATTTCACATGGAGCTCGATACAGCGAGAAAAAATAAACAGGAAAGTTTGACATCACAGATTTAATAAGGATGAGCCTTCCCCTGAACAATAACATCTTCGCCTTCCATAAAGAGAGCTTTGATTGGAATTTATCTATGATCGGTTTCCAACTGGAAACTGTTCTCATATTTGCACCGACTAGCAACCCAAGATACTTAAAAAACACCTCCTTTTTACATTTTAGCAACCAAGCATGTTGGCTAATTCTTAGTTTGGATGTGGCTTAAAGGCGTGTTACCAGATTCAGAGTATTCCTAGTTGGAGTGCTAGTCCAACTCATTCATGTTTATCCTAATATGGAGTAGTCCTCATTGTTTTAGGATAGGTTTTAATGTAATCCTTGTTATAGTACAACGCGCCTATGTTGGTCTATATATACCATGGAGGATAGGGCATTACTTTGTATCGTATTGGAGTTTTGAGTTAAGTTTCTTCAATATAAAGTCTTTGCGTGTTTGGCAATTATTGTTCTTTTCTTTTCCTGTATTATGTATGCTGCGTGTACCTCTGAATATCGCAATTGGTATCAGAGCTTATAGTAGATTGTGGAGGATTGTTGCTGCGTATAAGGGTTACAATCAGCATTCGTTATCTGCTCATTACAACCTAGGGAACTTGCGTTGGAAGAGAAGCAGTCTTAACCTGTTTGAACATCGATTTAGGGTTAATTAAAACCCTAAAAGAAGTCGACTTAGAACTGTGATCTGTTGGAAGTGAATCAACCACTTAGGAATAATGAAACCCAAAACCATCAATCGACTTAAAAACCTGTGAAACTTGTTGGTTATAGTCGTGGGCTTTCTAATTTATTCGTGTGGGCTGATTAGTGATTTTAAGAGATCACAACCTTTTGTTTTGATCTTGGACAGTGATGCGTGGATTGCAACCCTCGCAAAAGATTTTACAATCCTCTAGGCAGTGCCTAACCGTTCTAGTGTAGTATAGGTAAGTCCAGGGGATTGATCGTTCTCTAGGGGAATAGTCTCGCAATATGTAACAACCCGTAAAAATTCCTAGTCATTAGTAAACGTTAATCTAGTATTAACCCGTCATTAATATTCACTTAACCATTTTCAGGGCCAAATTTAAAATTTTTATTACATTTCTATAATTCAAACGTTGTTACATTATTCATAAAACATTGGAACGAGCCCACGCACGAGCCACGAAAATCCAAAACACAATTAATAACCAAACGGACTCTTAATATTACTTCGGCCTGTTATTATTCATGGCCCAACACCATTTCAACCCAATTCCATTTTTTTCTTTTCTCTTATACAGTTCGACCAACACTCTTTACTTAGCCTATTTAATTCCCTAAATCGACACACATCTTATGCAACTTTTTGCACATATCAATTTTCCATACTCCAAAGAATCAAGTTCGACAATCCTCACTCCCTAACTCGAACATTTGATATAGGAACAAGTCCTATAGTAAACCCAATTCGACCAGGTTCAAGCTTAATCCAAAATCCAACCAAATTCGACCAAAGTCATTTTTACCTATACAAATTATATCTAAACGTGACCTAAGGACTTCATAAATGTTTTTACACATTCCTTAAACCATTTAACACATTAATATGTTGATAGGACCCTTTGACTTTCGAATAAAAGAAAACTTGTACAACCCATTCGGTTTATAACTGAGACACACCCCAAACCACTTGGTCACATTCAATCAATTACCTAGCTACTAATATTCTTCTTATCCAATCTCCTGCCATATCCGAATCTAATGTCCCCAACTTGCCTTATAATACAATATGATCCATGCACATACTACATGTATATATATACGTATACTATTACCAAAACACATTCACACTTGCAACACAATTTCAAAGCATACTCTCTGGTATTTCCCTTGGCCGAGAATTCCTAAGGAAGCAGGAAACCATTTCCCTTTGTTCGAATCTCATACCAAGTCAAAAAGTCTCCTTTTGAAGCTTTGGTGATAGTTCTATAGAGAAACGCGAGTTCCCTTCGGTTTCTAGTCCATATTTCTATTTAACTCACCACCATTTAGGTGTGGTAAGCATTTTAAACTCACTTCAAATTCATTTCTTCGATTTACACATTTCTATGCATTGTTCACAATTAAATTCGAACGTATATATATTTCTTTTAGTTTTTACGCTTTCGCTTATATTCATTTTCGTAAAACATGGTTGCCTCATATGATGGAAGGCTAGAAACCATGTTACATCATCATTCGTACATTTACATAATCATTTTCATGCATTTCGAACACCTTTTTAATTTTATGTTTCATCGTATAAATTATAATAAGTCATATTTACTTTATTGAACTAACTCATATAGCGACTAAGAAATGGTTCTATAAATTCGAAACCGTACATATAACACATAATTTTTATTGCCCAACTCGATTCTTCACATGACCATCTAATAAGTTGTAGTTGTAAACTTTCATTAATAAGCTTTCTAAATAGCTTTTCTAACCCCAAAGTAAAGTGAGATCGAAACAATTTTTACATATACATATATATCGATGGGCTTTTTAAAGGCCCAATAAGCACATTAGAATAAGCTGGACTATAAGCAATTGGAATATATTTTTAGGACTATAAAAATAGCCCAAAACCAGGCCCAAACCCACTTGGAACCCAACGGGTCGAAAACTCTTATTGGGATTTGATATATTTCGATTTAAAAGCCCATAAGCCAAAAATAAGCTCTTTTGTATAATAAGCAGTTTTTATAAAATTGAATAAGCTTTTTAAAGTTGTTAAAACTTTCAAAAACTTTAAAATATAAGTTTTATACGTTTTGGACTAAAAATGCAACGCATATTTATTATTAGGGTTGAAATTGTAACTTTCGGAAAAATTGGGTACAAACTGTCATTTCTATAAATTATAGGTAGAAAAGGTTAAAACAATAACTAGAAGTCATAAAATGTAACATTTAAACCTTTTTGGACTAAAAATGTAAAACAAGGACTAACAATGCAAAACATACACCGTTAGGGTAGAAAGTGTAAATTCTGTAAAAGCCAACGGCAGAACAGTAACATTATTTATAATCATTTCTGTTTCATGTTTTACTCATTTCTTATGCATTTTGTCATTCGTTTCAGTATATTTATTTTTCGTTACGGTTATATTTATATAACGAACTTTTAACGAATAACTTAACGTATTAATTCGACGACTTTCGAGGAAACGATAATTATGGAACCAAGGACATAAAAACATGATAATATTAAGTACAATATTATTTTTGAACTTTAAGCATTTTAAGCATATCATTCACTCACATCACAATCCAATTCGTTATCCGATATTCTTTCACAATCACTATTCACAACATTTCAATCTTAAACTATCGAAATCTCAGACTTCCCTATTATTCAGGTCGTGTGTTGGAGCCGTTACCGTGATACTTTTGACATAATTTTACTTTGACCTTTACAGCTAAGGTGAGTCGTAGCCCCTACTCTTTTAATGCTTGTTTTATACTCTTTGGGGGAGATACATGCTCAACTATATTTATTTACTTTTACAAGCACTCTAGAAACTTTAACGGTTCACCGTGAGTCATAGCCCCATTTTTTCTCTTTTATTCATTTTAAACTACTTGGGGGAGATATATGTTTAAATTACTTTAATCGTTTACCAAATACATGAATTGCCTTGTGATTCAACTACTCAACATTTATACTCTTATGATGCGTGACGCTTTTATTCTTTTTGGACATGATGTGTAGTTTTATTACGATATGTGCCTTAATGGGTTAAACTTATTCTATATTCATTATTCTTAGCAACTGTTTACCTCCTGGATAGGAGCCATCGGAGAGGTATTGATAGTAACTATCGGGCCGATGCCCCCACCCTTGTGTCCCTCAATTCTTGACCTTGGGTGAATATAATCCACTTTATATATTTGATATATTATTCGCAGTCAGGAGGTTCAGTTTGCTGCTATTCATTACATTAAGTGTTCATATAATCGTATACACATATGTCCTAATCTAAATTTGGCAGTGAGTTGTAAACACACATGTTGCAAGTCTTGTATGGGCGGGACTTGGGACTGAGTGGATTTACAATGCCTTTGCGGTGGAAACTTTATTCATTATATTTGGCAGTGGGTTGTAAACACAAGTTGCAAGTCTTGTATGGGCGGGACTTGGGACTGAGTGGATTTACAATGCCTTTGCGGGGAAATCCTTATTCAAATACTTTACATTTTAAACTAAACTCTATGAAGTCACCAACCGTTGGTTGACACTTTTTAGCATGTTTATCTCAGGTTAATAAGGCGATAGTGGATGCATGGATTCTAGAGTCAATTGCATACTCTGAAGACTCATATCTTATCTTTATCATTCGATACACTTTGAAAACTTTTATGAAACTTTACTTTGGAACTTATTGTCATAACTCTGATTTTAATAATTCGAATGGTAACATTTTAAAACGTCTCATTTAGAGGTCGTTTTCTATACTTTGATCTATATTATGAAGTAATACCCCTTTGACTCTACTGTTCCGCTGCGGTAATTTAGGGGTGTTATAGATTGGTATCAGAGACTTGGTTATAGATAGAGGTGGCAAAATGGGCGGGCACGTGCACGGGCTAGAACGGGCACGGGCTAGAATGGGCACGGTATTAAACGGGTACAGGCTAAACGGGCACATGTTATAGAAATCGCTTTATAGAAGACCGAAAATGACGAAATAAATTCCTTAAACGTAATACCTCATTTATATTTAAAAAATTAAATATATATATAATATATATATATATATATATATATATATATATATATATATATATATATATATATATATATATATATATATATATATATATATAAGTTTTTCTTCAAAAACGATTATAATGTTCTCTAATTGAGAGAAAATATGTGCCCGTTGTGCCCATTTAACTTTTCAATGGGCTAAATGTGCCCATTTCAAAAAAAGGATGGGGCTAAATGTGCCCAAATCTTTTACAAAGTAGTCAAAATTAGCCCATTTTTTTTTTCATTTTGGGCACAAATTGCCACCTCTAGTTATAGAGAACTAGGTTGCGTTTAGGAGCCTAGACTATAACTACTATATACATTGAGACTCTTATCCCTATCGCCTTGCATAAGTAGAACTTTTTCGGTTATTATCCATGCTTCGGATATTATAGTATCTGCACCGATAGGGGAATCTCAGCATTTAGTCGAGTCATCAAAGGTGTGGAGCTTAGTAATAACTGGCTATTTAACTTAATCTTGTGACAATTCTTGTTTGTTGAGACATGGGATTAAGTTAAATAAAGGTTATCACTTAGCCGCAGAGAAATTTGATGATTTTGCTCAGAAATGAGATTTCTCTTGAGGATACTTTTTAGGGGAAAAATCTCAGAATTTGGTCGAGACATCAAGAGCGTGGAACTCAGTGATAATTGGCTATTTAACTTAATCCTGTGACAGTTCTTGTTTGATGAGACATGGGATTAAGTTAAATAAAGGTTATCACTTAGCCGCAGAAATTTGATGAGTTCACTCGAGGATTTTTGCGAGATAATCACCCTACTCTTTCACCATTTAAGTAATGTCAATCGCTGAGATATGTGCGTTTGGTGATATGTACACGTGTGAAAGGAGACAAGTATAATTATGGTGTACAACATAATTATAAGTGCATCACGACTCACGTGGACATATTTAACCATGCGTACATCAATCGGCATTGGCACCCCTTAGGATAACAGCTAGTGAAGAGGTTTTATGAAAATGTTAAGTACAATCAAGTTATTACTTAAACCAGTTTAGCCTAGTTCCCTGACAGTTCTTATTTGATGAAGTTGTGAGATTAAGTAAAAATCGGTTGCCTAAAGGTCTTTTGAGGGTTTATGCTCGAGAATAGGAAAGTTTGCCTCACCAAAACCTAGCTATAAGGGAATATGTCTTTTGTCGTGATAGTCACAAGAACGTACCTAATTAGATGAGAACCCTATATACATAATCTTTTGCCTGATCACTTTAAGCTTTACACATCGAATATTCGTTAGCATCTTTTAACAGATAACACAGACTGAATCTCGGGACGAGATTCAAAAATAAGGGGTAGGTACTGTAACAACCCGTAAAAATTCCTAGTCATTAGTAAATGTTAATCTAGTATTAACCCGTCATTAATATTCACTTAACCATTTTCCGGGCCAAATTTAAAATTTTTAATACATTTCTATAATTCAAACGTTGTTACATTATTCATAAAACATTGGAACGAGCTCACGCACGTGCCACGAAAATCCAAAACACAATTAATAACCAAACGAACTCTTAATTTTACTTCGGCCTGTTACTATTCATGGCCCAACACCATTTCCACCCAATTCCATTTTTTTTCTTTCTCTTATACAATTCGACCAACACTCTTTACTTAGCCTATTTAATTCCCTAAATCGACACACATCTTATGCAACTTTTTGCACATATCAATTTTTCATACTCCAAAGAATCAAGTTTGACAATCCTCACTCCCTAACTCGAACGTTTGATATAGGAACAAGTCCTAAAGTAAACCCAAGTCGACCAGGTTCAAGCTTAATCCAAAATCCAACCAAATTCGACCAAAGTCATTTTTAACTATACAAATTATATCTATTACCAAAACATATTCACACTTGCAACACAATTTCAAAGCATACTCTCTGGTATTTCCCTTGGCCGAGAATTCCCAAGGAAGTAGGAAACCATTTCCCTTTGTTCGAATCTCATACCAACTCAAAAAGTCTCCTTTTGAAGCTTTGGTGATAGTTCTATAGAGCAACGCGAGTTCCCTTTGGTTTCTAGTCCATATTTCCATTTAACTTACCACCATTTAGGTGTGGTAAGCATTTTAAACTCACTTCAAATTCATTTCTTCGATTTACACATTTCCATGCATTGTTCATAATTAAATTCGAACGTATATATATTTCTTTTAGGTTTTACGCTTTCGCTTATATTCATTTTCGTAAAACATGGTTGCCTCCTATGATGGAAGGCTAGAAACCATGTTACATCATCATTCGTACATTTACATAATCATTTTCATGCATTTCGAACACCTTTTTAATTTTATGTTTCATCGTATAAATTATAATAAGTCATATTTACTATATTGAACTAACTCATATAGCGACTAAGAAATGGTTCTATAAATTCGAAACCGTACATATAACACATAATTTTTATTGCCCAACTCGATTCTTCACATGACCATCTAATAAGTTGTAGTTGTAAACTTTCATTAATAAGCTCTCTAAATAGCTTTTCTAACCCCAAAGTAAAGTTAGATTGATGACGTATAGTCCGCATTCGGGTCACGAACCCGACCAATACTCAAGCCCATCACGCGTGGGCTATCACAATAAAGATTTGGGCTTACAATGGCCCAAATCCGAAATCTATTATTGGCCTTGATATAGGATCTCTTATTTATGGGATAAGGATCAAAGGACCAAATAAGGCGGGATACGCCGAAGGGTAAGGAACACGAAACCAACAAGGATTTCGTGTGTATATATAGGGCATCTCGGCTCTCATTAAAGGTATCATATCATAACCTTAACTCTTCATTAAAACCCTAAAACCGATTACTTACTCTCACGCCGGAGGATAATCGTGGGAGACAATCCCACGATAAGCCTAACGGTGTTTTTTGTTCTCTTAGTGCGCAGGTCTCAAGCATTAAGATCTAATTGATACGGGAACAGTAATCCAAACAAGGAACGCCCAACTTTTGTATCAACAAGTGGCGCCATCCGTGGGACCAGACACTAAGAACTCTACGAAGAACTAGAATGACAAAGCACGGAAACTTAAATCAGCGGACTCCGCAGGCAAAGAAAGCGCATGGTGACCTACAGGGGCAGAAGCAGCAAACTGACTCAGCCCCTAAGCAGGCCTCTGGAACAACCAGTGCGCCCAAAAACCTAGGATCATACTCAGATCTAGCCTTTACTACAGTAGAACCGCTCACAAGGACTACCCATGCTACTACAACAACCACTAGCGCGGTAGATCTACAGCGCACTCCTTTCACCATGCCAGAATTAGACTTCACTGAGCCGCCAAATGCGCCTATCCGAAACAAGGGTCCTGATTTGGAAACAGACATCCTCGCGCTGGAAGGAGTCACGCCTGAACTAGCGCCAAGAGATTTCGTATCTCAAAACTATGAAACCTTGGCTGCGCTTATGCGAGAGGAAGCAAAAAAGAGGTCAAGCCAGAGTCTGCAAGCCCGGCTCAATTTCGACCCTGAGCATGAAGCATCCCCACCGCGTTACCGAAAGGAAATGCGCGAGAAGGATAGCCGCCGACACCCAATGTTTACTAGGATCGGAAGGAAAGTTTTGGATGATGAAGCAGCCGACTTTCAGTATCTGGAGGAGCATGAAGATAAGGGACGGCGCACCAATGTCCACACTAGGTTTGGCAGTCGCAGGATTCACGATAGACTTGGGCGACGGTGCTCCCCAAGCGAAAGCCCTTCAAGCTCGGATTCCGAGGATAGTCGGCGCAAGCGCCGCAAAAGAGTAAGCTCATCCTCAAGTGACTCCTCGGACAACGAGGACGAAGAAACAAGACACTGGAAGTCCAGGAGAAGATACCGCGATCAGGAGGACGAAGATATGTCTCGTCCCTGGCGCCGCCAAAAGGTCGACGCATTCACTCGGCTCATCAGTGATTTTTCAGAAGATAAGAGAAGGTGCATGCCCGCTAATGTTAAAACTTTTGATGGGATAGGTGATCCTGACGACCACCTAAAAATTTTCGAATCAGCAGCTACCATCAAAAATTGGCCACAACCTGTGTGGTGCCACATGTTTAATTCTACATTAGTAGGGAATGCGCGAAACTGGTTCAGTAAGCTTCCACGTAGAAGCATCGATGGGTTCGAAGAGTTGCGGAAGGCGTTTCGTTTGAACTTTACTCAGAGGAAGAAGTACGCCAAGAACCCTATAGAACTTGCTAGGGTAAAACAGCGCCAAGGAGAATCCACAAGCGCTTATGTGGAGCGCTATAAGGACGAATGCATACATGTCAAGGCATGCCCCGAAATACTAAAGATCTCAGGGTAGGAAATAACTTTATGAACGGAATCAATAACCCAGAACTTATCAAAAAGTTAAATGATAGGGTTTCCCAAACCTTTGACGAACTTATGAAGTGCACGAGGTCCTTCATCCAAGGAGAAGCTGCCGCTGCGGATAGTAAGAAAGGTTACTCAAACTATAGGTCACAAGAACAACCCAGGAGACAATCCAATGATCAAAGTAGCAATCGTAACAAAAGCTACCGCAGTCAGGGGGGGGGGGGGGCGGACGAGAGAATGACAAGTATACCTGATGAACTCAAATAAGTACATTTTATTACTATCATTTATCCTAATAATTTGACTTGTTTTACTGTATTATGTATGAGGATTGATACTTAATTGTTTACTTTTGTAATTCTCAGGTAAAAACAAGCATTTGATGAAACTTAGCTATTTTGGACTAATTATGGAGCAAAACGTACATAAAGTGAAAGTCTACTGACATGGACAAGATCAAGTCAATTCTGCTCCAGATGCGCCGCATCTCACTATCAACATGCGCCGCATCTCTATCAAGATATCACCAGATACGATCCAAGATACAAGAGGACATGCGCCGCATCCTAATCAAGAGTTACGCCGCATCTTCTGGCGGTGTACGAATATTCCTGAATATTATAATCTTGGACCCCACGCGAAGTTAAGTACATGCGCCGCATCTACTTAGTAGATGCGCCGCATCTTCCCTCAGACAGAAACTATAAATACCCCGTGGACCAGACGAATTTAAGAGTTCGAGTTCGAAACCCAAAAACCGAAGTTCGGACAGCAGAGCAAAAGGACGAATTCAGTCAAGGAGGCAGCACAAGACACACCCAAATCGAAGATACAAGAGCTGTAAGAAGGTGCTGCATGTATTTAATTCATTAAGTAGTTTTGTTTTATTGTGTTAGCAAACTTTAATTCATCAGGATTGGTGGCTTGTGTAATGTGACAACGAAAGATTGCACTCCCTTTAATACTTGCTTTCCCATCAATTAAAGTTTATATGTTGATGTCTTTGGTTACTACTTATTAGTGCATTGATAACCTCTGTGTTTATTAGTGGCTTGCGGGCATTTGACTACGGGACAAGATGTGGCTCCCACGGTTGTTTCTAAATTGATCACTTAGGAATAACTTTTAGACATAAGTAATCATTAAGGGTTTACTCGCCGATGAGAATAGGACCAACGAGAAAGGGTTAATTACATACACTTCATATAAAGCTATCAATAAAACAAGTGACAATCTACTTAATTATAAGGACAGCCCTCTTATTGTCTCGAGTATCTATCTGTGTACGTGTGTGCTACTTGCTGATTCGTGCCTATTGGTTTATTTTATTATTTAATTGCAAACAAAACTGTGCCAGTCTCTCAGGCTGAAACCCCCTTGCGTTAGGATATTAAAATACTGATTAGAATAACTAGATAATACGTTCCACTCTTAGTGATCGACACTCTACTTACCATTATCTTCATACTGACCGGGTACACTGCTCGTTAAGTGTGTGTGTTATTGATAAGTCGGCTAAATATAAATTTAAAACTTGAGTAGGCATTAAAACTGCTAAACCGCAACGACACATCACGCGCATCAAGTTTTTGGCGCCGTTGCCGGGGAGTGAATTGTTATTATCTGTTAATTTGATTAGTATTTTAATTAGTTTTTTTT
The DNA here is from genome assembly GCA_021014915.2 of Artemisia tridentata subsp. tridentata. Lineage (NCBI taxonomy): Eukaryota > Viridiplantae > Streptophyta > Magnoliopsida > Asterales > Asteraceae > Artemisia > Artemisia tridentata. The sequence goes on from CP139501.1 coordinate 285,312,901, forward strand.
TTCTTTTTATTAGATTAATTGCATCATTGTACTAATTTGCATATTTGTTGTATTGTGTGTTATTTGTTTTGTGTTATTTGTTTGCTTTATTTGTGTTTATTTTTGTTTGTGTGTTTAATTTTTTGTTTTTATTTTATTTTTGTTTTAATTTTTTCGTATTTTCTGTTCTGCAATCGTTGTACTGTGCTAAATCAAACGATACGGCGCATCTGATCTCTCAGATACGGCGTATTGCGTTTAATTTTTTTTAATACAACGCGTTTAATTAATTCGATACGACGCATCTTTTCCCCAAGATACGGCGTATCTGTTTTTAATAAGAAATTTTTTCTAAGCGATAAAGTAATACGACGCATCTGCTTTTGCAGATACGGCGTATCTGTTTTTGATAAAAATTTTTCTAAACATTCACGCCATACGACGCATCTTCTTTCGAAGATACGGCGTATCTATTATTTTGATTAAAAACAGTTTGCGAATTATTAAACAGATACGGCGTATCGATCTCTGTCGATACGGCGCATCTTACTGAATCAAAAATCTTTTATTTTTAAACGTAACGAAAATACGGCGCATTAACTTTCGTTAATACGACGCATTTAATTTTAATTAGATAAGTTGATTTTTGATTAATTAATTCGATACGGCGCATTCTTAAATTCTAAGCGGCGTATCTATTTTCTGAAAAAAAAAGTCTGATTAAATTTTTAACGATAATTAGATACGGCGTATCCAACTTTTTGGATACGGCGCATCGTCTGCAGATATCAGCAACTCTTATTCTTTTCTAATTTCCGAACGGAAAATATTCTGACTTACCCTTATACTTGGAAGCTTTTACTTTGAAATCTTCTTGTTCTTAATTTTCAGGATCAATGTTCGATATTTTCCCAAACTGGTTCGGAAGACCCCAAAGAAACCTTACTATGGAAGAGTTTGCACTACTAATCGCTCAAGCCAATGAACAAGAATATCATGAGGCAAGGAACTTTATCACCGAATTCAAAGGCAGTCATGAGCTATTACTAAAGGAACAAAACAATTTGATCAATGGTTTGGCAATTGAAGTGCACCAATTGTCAACAGTACTTAATAAGGTTCTTGTGGTAAGGCACGATCTGAAAGGAATTACAACTAGAGGCGGAAAGTCAACCTTTCAAATCGGAGAAACACCCGAGGATAACAGTATAAACAAAATTTCCCCTGAATCTTTACCACTTGAGCAAGAGCAACCAAATGAGACTGATCCAGAACCTGTAATTAGAAGAGAACCTTATGTTGAACCTAAACGATCAACACCACCCTTCCCACATAGGGTAAAGAAAGAGAAAGAAGATGCCTATCAAAAGAAGTTCCTGGAGAATCTCAAGCAGCTGCAGCTAAGCATACCATTTATGGAAGCCCTAGTGCAAATGCCGAAATATGCTAAATATCTGAAAAGCTTGCTTACAAACAAGTCTAAACTCGAAGAGGCTTGCACCATAACAATGGGGAAAAGAAGCTCAGCGGCATTGCTCAACAAACTTCCATCTAAAGAAAAAGATCCAGGGAGTTTCACTATTCCTTGTCAGATTAAAAATTTGCATATTGAAAATGCCTTAGCCGACCTAGGAGCTAGTATAAGTCTTATGCCCTCTTCTATGTATGATAAATTAGGTCTTGGTGAACCAAAACCTACTAGGATGTGCTTAGAACTAGCTGATAGGTCCATACAATACCCATTAGGAATAGCGGAAAATATATTAATAAAAGTTGATAAATTTGAATTACCTATCGACTTCGTTATCCTTGATATGCCTGAAAATTCTAGAACTCCTATAATATTAGGAAGACCATTTTTAGCCACTGCTAGGGCCATGATTGATGTTTTTAATAAAAAAATAACTCTTACCATAGGAAAAGATGAGGTTGAGTTTAACATGGAACAATCTATGAGTAAAGATAATTCCGATGATGATGAATGCTATAACGTCGATGTTTCTGATGACACGATTAATCAATTCACTCAGAGATTGTTAAAAAATAATTTGCTTGATTCTTTTCTGCTTAAAAATTTAGAAAACACAATTGCTATAGAAGATCAAGTTGATGAGAATACTATTGATTATAATTTTGCTGCTGATTCTGCTGTATGTAACGCGATGCGGCGCATCGAAAACATCGATGCGGCGCATCTATCCGATGACAGCAGCGATATAATTAAAGAACAGGTTTATTCCGCTAGTGCTACTGAGATTGATAATGTTAAACCTGTGCTTAAGGATCTTCCTTCTACTTTAGAATATGCTTATTTAAACGGAAATACTAATTCACCCGTTATTATTGCATCTGACTTAACGCCAAAAGAAAAAGAGTCTCTTTTGCAGGTACTATATAAACGAAGAGGAGCATTAGCATGGAGTATGTCTGATATTAAGGGAATTAGCCCGTCATTTTGTACACATAAAATCCTTATGGAGGATGAATTCAAACCAACTATCCAACCTCAAAGGCGTTTGAATCCAAAAGTCCAAGATGTGGTAAAAAATGAAATCGTAAAGTTACTTGACTCCGGACTTATCTACCCAATTTCCGACAGCTCGTGGGTCAGTCCTATCCACGTTGTGCCGAAAAAAGGAGGAATGACGGTAGTACTCAATGACGACAATGAGCTAATCCCTTCAAGAACCGTTACCGGATGGAGAGTTTGCATCGACTACCGCAAACTCAATGATGCTACGCGAAAAGATCACTTCCCTCTTCCATTTATTGATCAAATGTTAGAAAGACTATCAGGATATGATTATTATTGTTTTTTGGATGGTTTTTCAGGTTTCTTCCAAATACCCATTGCCCCCGAGGATCAAGAGAAGACGACTTTCACCTGCCCTTATGGAACCTTCGCCTATAGGAGAATGCCGTTCGGACTATGCAACGCCCCTGCTACTTTCCAACGTTGTATGACGGCTATCTTCCATGATATGGTAGAAGACTTTATGGAAGTCTTCATGGACGACTTCTCGGTGTTCGGTAACTCATTTAGTGATTGTCTCTTTAAACTTGATAAAATGCTTGCTAGGTGTGAAGAAACTAACCTTGTTCTTAATTGGGAAAAATGTCACTTTATGGTTAGAGAGGGAATTGTGTTAGGACATAAGATTTCTGGGAAAGGTATAGAAGTCGATAAAGCTAAAATTGATGTAATTGCTAAACTACCTTACCCCACTAACGTAAAAGGCGTTAGAAGTTTTTTAGGGCACGCTGGATTTTATCGTAGATTCATAAAGGATTTTTCAAAAATATCTAGGCCTATGACCCAATTATTGCTAAAGGATGCAAAGTTTGATTTTTCTGAAGATTGCAAAAAGGCATTTAATATACTTAAAGAAAAACTAACTTCTGCACCCATTATAATTTCGCCTGATTGGAATCTGCCTTTTGAACTAATGTGTGATGCTAGTGATTATGCTGTTGGAGCCGTACTTGGCCAAAAGATAGATAAGAAATTTAAGCCAATTTATTATGCTAGCAAAACATTGAATAATGCCCAAGAACACTACACCACCACGGAAAAAGAACTTTTAGCAGTAGTTTTTGCATTCGATAAATTTAGATCATATCTTATATTGTCAAAAACTATGGTTTACACTGACCATTCTGCTTTGAAGTATTTGTTCAATAAACAGGATGCCAAGCCAAGGCTTATTAGGTGGGTTTTATTGCTCCAAGGATTCGATATTGAAATTAAAGATAAAAAGGGTGCCGAAAATCTAGCTGCTGACCACTTATCTAGACTTGAAAACCCTGATATGGAGGTGCTTGACGAAAGGGAAATAGCTGATGACTTCCCTGATGAACACCTTATGATGGTAGGAATTAAGAGCAATAATAATGGACCATGGTACGCCGATTTTATAAACTTTATTGTTGCAAATGAAATTCCAAAAGGGCTAACATCCGACGAGAAAAGGAGGTTTATAACTCGCTCTAGCGAGTATATTTGGGATGAACCTTATGCCTTTAAATTATGTCCTGACAATATTATACGAAGATGCGTAGATGGTGATGACATTCCTGCAATATTGGCACATTGCCATTCAGGGCCAACAGGGGGACATCACGGTCCAGTCATCACAAGAAGAAAGATCCTGGATGCGGGATTTTACTGGCCCACTATGTTGGAGGATGCGAAAGATTATATAAAAGGATGTGATGCGTGTCAACGATCTGGAAATATTACATCAAAGAACGAAATGCCGCAAAACTATATCCATGTATGTGAAGTTTTCGACATATGGGGATTAGACTTCATGGGACCGTTTCCTGAATCTAAAGGTAATAAATATATTTTAGTTGCTGTTGATTACGTATCAAAATGGGTCGAAGCGCAAGCATCTCCAACAAACGACAGCAAGGTAGTACTTAAATTTTTGCAAAATTTGTTCTCTAGATTTGGAATTCCTAAAGCATTAATTAGTGATAGGGGAACGCACTTTTGTAATCACCATCTGGGAAAAGCCTTGCAAAAATATGGAGTATATCATAGGGTTTCCACCGCATACCATCCTCAATCAAATGGTCAAACTGAAGTAACCAATAGAGCTATAAAACGAATTCTTGAAAAAACGACTGGGTATAATCCTAAAGGGTGGTCTGACAAGTTAAATGATGCTTTATGGGCATTCCGTACAGCCTATAAGACACCAACGGGATGCACTCCATTTCGTCTTGTATACGGAAAAGCATGCCACCTACCGGTCGAAATTGAACAAAGTGCATATTGGGCTTTGACGAACTGTAATATGGATATGGAAGCTGCAACAAAGAACCGTTTCATGGAACTTAATGAACTCTATGAACTAAGAGATGAGGCCTACAAAAATACTAAGATCTACAAAGAAAGAACTAAAAGATGGCATGACTCGAGGTTACGTGGAGATAAAACATTTACTATTGGAGAAAAAGTGCTACTATTTAATTCCAGATTAAAGATGTATCCTGGTAAACTTAAATCAAGATGGACGGGACCGTTCGTTGTCAAGAAAGTGTATCCATATGGAACTATTGAAATATGCGATAAAAATGGTTATATATTCAAAGTGAACGGGCAACGTGTGAAGAAATACTTTGATAATAGAATCGAGGATAATGAGAATGAGGTGGTGGAGTTTGAACCCGACATATTGGAATGAAGTGCTGAACGTGAGTCTAACTTGAAGACTCTGGAATAAAGACAAGTGCTTACCGGGAGACAACCCGGATTTATCTTTTATTATTCTGTTTTCTGTGTCGAGTCAGTACAGGCCGCACGAGGATACGGCGCATCTCAGTCCTGAGATGCGACGCATCCTCTGCAATGGTCATATCTTATTTTATTTTTCTGCATTTTTATTTTCGACTTTAAAACTATTTATCAGTTTATTTTAATGCGGCGCATCCCTGGTTAAGGATGCGGCGCATCTTTATTCTGATCCGTATTTATTCCAGGCTCGATACGGCGTATCTTCTTCAATAAGATACGGCGCATCGACTGACCTGATGATTTTCAGTTTTAATTTTTTTTTTTTTAGTTTTATTTTTCCTAACTACTAATGTGTTATGCAAGTTGAACCTTTCTTATCTTAGGTGTGTTTTAAAGTGTTGGTGGTATTATAGTTTCCTGGATTTCCTGTGGATACATCAAGTATGAAGCTTTAACGTTCTAATCCACAAGAAGTTGATTTTTGCTCATATACAAATGGAGGATCATACCGAGCAAATCTCAGGGGATTTTTCCGTTCTAATTCTTTTATTTCCAGTTTTTAACCTTTTATACAAACAACGAGGACGTTGTTTAACTTAAGTGGGGGGATTGGAGAATTAGAACACTTAACAATTACTTGTCCTACTTTTCCAAAAATTATGCTTAAAATGTGCTTAATATATCAAACTTAAAAATTTTTTTAGCATGTTTTTGTTTAAGATCTAAGTTGCATAGCTGCACACATGACGTTATTTTCAAAAATTGTGATTTTTCAAAATTCACAAATCTATGAGTGTGCCGGTGACTTGTAAACTTTAGAACTTGGCTTGTATACTATTCGAGACCACCATAATGAGTATTATTTATATAATTGGAATGACTTGTCTAACTTGGTAAAATTCTAGGATTACACCAAATAGCCTTTATATGTTATGTGTTATTGACTAACTACACTGGTTAGTTAACCCCCGTATAAAACCTTTTGTTACTCTCATTTTTAGAGTAAGATACCCCTAGAAAAACACTCAGAGCCATTCCTTTCGTTTCTTACACCTATGTTTAAAATGTTTCGTTACACCTTAAACCTTAGCCTACCCTGTAGATTAGAATCCGTGGTTGGTTAATTGCTATAGGCAGAGTGTGTTTCCTTACATTACCTGTGTTCGCGTGCGTAATTCATTATCTATGGTTAGGTCGGGAAATTGCACAATGCAATTGGAGTGAAAGTAAATATTGTATATTTTTGAGTTTATTTTTCGTGTGTTTACTACTTTCACTATTACCGTTATTTCTGAAAGTATGAAAAGTATGAAAAAATTATCCGGAAAGAAAGTTGTAGTGATGTGGTGAAATTTTACACATCTATGTTTATGTTTCAAGTTTAAAAAAAAAAAAAAAAAAAAAAAAAAAAGAGTTGGATGTTTATTTTAAGCCAACGATGTAGAGTTATGTAAGTGGTCGATATCACCACTATTTGTTGTATTATATCTATGGATTGAATGGGAATTGGCAGTTATGGGAACGCCAATTAAGGTTTATTCTTTGATTAAGATTTTGTTGAGTATAATTCGTGTCTACCTAAAGCGTGTGTTTCAAGTGTTAAAGCGTGAGTTATTCAATGATATGAGTCTTATTCATGGGATGGTTGGGATAGTGATTAACCACACTTAGGATTTTAATTTATTTGTTTTGTTTATTTTTATTTTTACACCAATTTATATCCCAAATGTTATCCATACCCTGTATTGTTCTTTATCCAACCGAACCTTTGATTTATTGAGATTAGGGATTTGAGCAATCTTAAGTATCGTAGTCGTGGATTCGGCTATGTATTTACGATTTTGTCGCCCTTTTTGATATATTATTATTGGTGAAGTTTGGACCTATCTTTAGCCTATTCGAGTTAAGGATTTGAGCAATTGCAAGTATCGTGTTCGTGGATTCGATCATGTATTTGTGATTTTGTCGCCTTTTCTGGAATTTGAGATCGATAGTGATTAAGAATAATTAACCCTTAAGCCTAAAAACCCTTTTTACCGCTTTAGACTTGTTATTCCTTAGCTTTAGTGGTGGAGATGTGTATACTTGCCAAGCTTATGATAGAATATTCGTCGCGACTGGACAGTTAAACGATTAGATTTGCTTTTATCAACTTATTTTATTTTACTCCTAATTCGTTAAGTGTTTAGTTGTGTGATTATGAAATAAACGAATACATGCTTAAATATAAAAATAAATCCTAACATCTTTTAGGATACATTTTCATAAGTTTTAATCTAAGGTTTACTTGGGGACAAGTAAAGTTCAAGTGGGGGGATACCTGATGAACTCAAATAAGTACATTTTATTACTATCATTTATCCTAATAATTTGACTTGTTTTACTGTATTATGTATGAGGATTGATACTTAATTGTTTACTTTTGTAATTCTCAGGTAAAAACAAGCATTTGATGAAACTTAGCTATTTTGGACTAATTATGGAGCAAAACGTACATAAAGTGAAAGTCTACTGACATGGACAAGATCAAGTCAATTCTGCTCCAGATGCGCCGCATCTCACTATCAACATGCGCCGCATCTCTATCAAGATATCACCAGATACGATCCAAGATACAAGAGGACATGCGCCGCATCCTAATCAAGAGTTACGCCGCATCTTCTGGCGGTGTACGAATATTCCTGAATATTATAATCTTGGACCCCACGCGAAGTTAAGTACATGCGCCGCATCTACTTAGTAGATGCGCCGCATCTTCCCTCAGACAGAAACTATAAATACCCCGTGGACCAGACGAATTTAAGAGTTCGAGTTCGAAACCCAAAAACCGAAGTTCGGACAGCAGAGCAAAAGGACGAATTCAGTCAAGGAGGCAGCACAAGACACACCCAAATCGAAGATACAAGAGCTGTAAGAAGGTGCTGCATGTATTTAATTCATTAAGTAGTTTTGTTTTATTGTGTTAGCAAACTTTAATTCATCAGGATTGGTGGCTTGTGTAATGTGACAACGAAAGATTGCACTCCCTTTAATACTTGCTTTCCCATCAATTAAAGTTTATATGTTGATGTCTTTGGTTACTACTTATTAGTGCATTGATAACCTCTGTGTTTATTAGTGGCTTGCGGGCATTTGACTACGGGACAAGATGTGGCTCCCACGGTTGTTTCTAAATTGATCACTTAGGAATAACTTTTAGACATAAGTAATCATTAAGGGTTTACTCGCCGATGAGAATAGGACCAACGAGAAAGGGTTAATTACATACACTTCATATAAAGCTATCAATAAAACAAGTGACAATCTACTTAATTATAAGGACAGCCCTCTTATTGTCTCGAGTATCTATCTGTGTACGTGTGTGCTACTTGCTGATTCGTGCCTATTGGTTTATTTTATTATTTAATTGCAAACAAAACTGTGCCAGTCTCTCAGGCTGAAACCCCCTTGCGTTAGGATATTAAAATACTGATTAGAATAACTAGATAATACGTTCCACTCTTAGTGATCGACACTCTACTTACCATTATCTTCATACTGACCGGGTACACTGCTCGTTAAGTGTGTGTGTTATTGATAAGTCGGCTAAATATAAATTTAAAACTTGAGTAGGCATTAAAACTGCTAAACCGCAACGACACATCACGCGCATCAAGTTTTTGGCGCCGTTGCCGGGGAGTGAATTGTTATTATCTGTTAATTTGATTAGTATTTTAATTAGTTTTTTTTTTCTTTTTATTAGATTAATTGCATCATTGTACTAATTTGCATATTTGTTGTATTGTGTGTTATTTGTTTTGTGTTATTTGTTTGCTTTATTTGTGTTTATTTTTGTTTGTGTGTTTAATTTTTTGTTTTTATTTTATTTTTGTTTTAATTTTTTCGTATTTTCTGTTCTGCAATCGTTGTACTGTGCTAAATCAAACGATACGGCGCATCTGATCTCTCAGATACGGCGTATTGCGTTTAATTTTTTTTAATACAACGCGTTTAATTAATTCGATACGACGCATCTTTTCCCCAAGATACGGCGTATCTGTTTTTAATAAGAAATTTTTTCTAAGCGATAAAGTAATACGACGCATCTGCTTTTGCAGATACGGCGTATCTGTTTTTGATAAAAATTTTTCTAAACATTCACGCCATACGACGCATCTTCTTTCGAAGATACGGCGTATCTATTATTTTGATTAAAAACAGTTTGCGAATTATTAAACAGATACGGCGTATCGATCTCTGTCGATACGGCGCATCTTACTGAATCAAAAATCTTTTATTTTTAAACGTAACGAAAATACGGCGCATTAACTTTCGTTAATACGACGCATTTAATTTTAATTAGATAAGTTGATTTTTGATTAATTAATTCGATACGGCGCATTCTTAAATTCTAAGCGGCGTATCTATTTTCTGAAAAAAAAAGTCTGATTAAATTTTTAACGATAATTAGATACGGCGTATCCAACTTTTTGGATACGGCGCATCGTCTGCAGATATCAGCAACTCTTATTCTTTTCTAATTTCCGAACGGAAAATATTCTGACTTACCCTTATACTTGGAAGCTTTTACTTTGAAATCTTCTTGTTCTTAATTTTCAGGATCAATGTTCGATATTTTCCCAAACTGGTTCGGAAGACCCCAAAGAAACCTTACTATGGAAGAGTTTGCACTACTAATCGCTCAAGCCAATGAACAAGAATATCATGAGGCAAGGAACTTTATCACCGAATTCAAAGGCAGTCATGAGCTATTACTAAAGGAACAAAACAATTTGATCAATGGTTTGGCAATTGAAGTGCACCAATTGTCAACAGTACTTAATAAGGTTCTTGTGGTAAGGCACGATCTGAAAGGAATTACAACTAGAGGCGGAAAGTCAACCTTTCAAATCGGAGAAACACCCGAGGATAACAGTATAAACAAAATTTCCCCTGAATCTTTACCACTTGAGCAAGAGCAACCAAATGAGACTGATCCAGAACCTGTAATTAGAAGAGAACCTTATGTTGAACCTAAACGATCAACACCACCCTTCCCACATAGGGTAAAGAAAGAGAAAGAAGATGCCTATCAAAAGAAGTTCCTGGAGAATCTCAAGCAGCTGCAGCTAAGCATACCATTTATGGAAGCCCTAGTGCAAATGCCGAAATATGCTAAATATCTGAAAAGCTTGCTTACAAACAAGTCTAAACTCGAAGAGGCTTGCACCATAACAATGGGGAAAAGAAGCTCAGCGGCATTGCTCAACAAACTTCCATCTAAAGAAAAAGATCCAGGGAGTTTCACTATTCCTTGTCAGATTAAAAATTTGCATATTGAAAATGCCTTAGCCGACCTAGGAGCTAGTATAAGTCTTATGCCCTCTTCTATGTATGATAAATTAGGTCTTGGTGAACCAAAACCTACTAGGATGTGCTTAGAACTAGCTGATAGGTCCATACAATACCCATTAGGAATAGCGGAAAATATATTAATAAAAGTTGATAAATTTGAATTACCTATCGACTTCGTTATCCTTGATATGCCTGAAAATTCTAGAACTCCTATAATATTAGGAAGACCATTTTTAGCCACTGCTAGGGCCATGATTGATGTTTTTAATAAAAAAATAACTCTTACCATAGGAAAAGATGAGGTTGAGTTTAACATGGAACAATCTATGAGTAAAGATAATTCCGATGATGATGAATGCTATAACGTCGATGTTTCTGATGACACGATTAATCAATTCACTCAGAGATTGTTAAAAAATAATTTGCTTGATTCTTTTCTGCTTAAAAATTTAGAAAACACAATTGCTATAGAAGATCAAGTTGATGAGAATACTATTGATTATAATTTTGCTGCTGATTCTGCTGTATGTAACGCGATGCGGCGCATCGAAAACATCGATGCGGCGCATCTATCCGATGACAGCAGCGATATAATTAAAGAACAGGTTTATTCCGCTAGTGCTACTGAGATTGATAATGTTAAACCTGTGCTTAAGGATCTTCCTTCTACTTTAGAATATGCTTATTTAAACGGAAATACTAATTCACCCGTTATTATTGCATCTGACTTAACGCCAAAAGAAAAAGAGTCTCTTTTGCAGGTACTATATAAACGAAGAGGAGCATTAGCATGGAGTATGTCTGATATTAAGGGAATTAGCCCGTCATTTTGTACACATAAAATCCTTATGGAGGATGAATTCAAACCAACTATCCAACCTCAAAGGCGTTTGAATCCAAAAGTCCAAGATGTGGTAAAAAATGAAATCGTAAAGTTACTTGACTCCGGACTTATCTACCCAATTTCCGACAGCTCGTGGGTCAGTCCTATCCACGTTGTGCCGAAAAAAGGAGGAATGACGGTAGTACTCAATGACGACAATGAGCTAATCCCTTCAAGAACCGTTACCGGATGGAGAGTTTGCATCGACTACCGCAAACTCAATGATGCTACGCGAAAAGATCACTTCCCTCTTCCATTTATTGATCAAATGTTAGAAAGACTATCAGGATATGATTATTATTGTTTTTTGGATGGTTTTTCAGGTTTCTTCCAAATACCCATTGCCCCCGAGGATCAAGAGAAGACGACTTTCACCTGCCCTTATGGAACCTTCGCCTATAGGAGAATGCCGTTCGGACTATGCAACGCCCCTGCTACTTTCCAACGTTGTATGACGGCTATCTTCCATGATATGGTAGAAGACTTTATGGAAGTCTTCATGGACGACTTCTCGGTGTTCGGTAACTCATTTAGTGATTGTCTCTTTAAACTTGATAAAATGCTTGCTAGGTGTGAAGAAACTAACCTTGTTCTTAATTGGGAAAAATGTCACTTTATGGTTAGAGAGGGAATTGTGTTAGGACATAAGATTTCTGGGAAAGGTATAGAAGTCGATAAAGCTAAAATTGATGTAATTGCTAAACTACCTTACCCCACTAACGTAAAAGGCGTTAGAAGTTTTTTAGGGCACGCTGGATTTTATCGTAGATTCATAAAGGATTTTTCAAAAATATCTAGGCCTATGACCCAATTATTGCTAAAGGATGCAAAGTTTGATTTTTCTGAAGATTGCAAAAAGGCATTTAATATACTTAAAGAAAAACTAACTTCTGCACCCATTATAATTTCGACGGATTGGAATCTGCCTTTTGAACTAATGTGTGATGCTAGTGATTATGCTGTTGGAGCCGTACTTGGCCAAAAGATAGATAAGAAATTTAAGCCAATTTATTATGCTAGCAAAACATTGAATAATGCCCAAGAACACTACACCACCACGGAAAAAGAACTTTTAGCAGTAGTTTTTGCATTCGATAAATTTAGATCATATCTTATATTGTCAAAAACTATGGTTTACACTGACCATTCTGCTTTGAAGTATTTGTTCAATAAACAGGATGCCAAGCCAAGGCTTATTAGGTGGGTTTTATTGCTCCAAGGATTCGATATTGATATTAAAGATAAAAAGGGTGCCGAAAATCTAGCTGCTGACCACTTATCTAGACTTGAAAACCCTGATATGGAGGTGCTTGACGAAAGGGAAATAGCTGATGACTTCCCTGATGAACACCTTATGATGGTAGGAATTAAGAGCAATAATAATGGACCATGGTACGCCGATTTTATAAACTTTATTGTTGCAAATGAAATTCCAAAAGGGCTAACATCCGACGAGAAAAGGAGGTTTATAACTCGCTCTAGCGAGTATATTTGGGATGAACCTTATGCCTTTAAATTATGTCCTGACAATATTATACGAAGATGCGTAGATGGTGATGACATTCCTGCAATATTGGCACATTGCCATTCAGGGCCAACAGGGGGACATCACGGTCCAGTCATCACAAGAAGAAAGATCCTGGATGCGGGATTTTACTGGCCCACTATGTTGGAGGATGCGAAAGATTATATAAAAGGATGTGATGCGTGTCAACGATCTGGAAATATTACATCAAAGAACGAAATGCCGCAAAACTATATCCATGTATGTGAAGTTTTCGACATATGGGGATTAGACTTCATGGGACCGTTTCCTGAATCTAAAGGTAATAAATATATTTTAGTTGCTGTTGATTACGTATCAAAATGGGTCGAAGCGCAAGCATCTCCAACAAACGACAGCAAGGTAGTACTTAAATTTTTGCAAAATTTGTTCTCTAGATTTGGAATTCCTAAAGCATTAATTAGTGATAGGGGAACGCACTTTTGTAATCACCATCTGGGAAAAGCCTTGCAAAAATATGGAGTATATCATAGGGTTTCCACCGCATACCATCCTCAATCAAATGGTCAAACTGAAGTAACCAATAGAGCTATAAACGAATTCTTGAAAAAACGACTGGGTATAATCCTAAAGGGTGGTCTGACAAGTTAAATGATGCTTTATGGGCATTCCGTACAGCCTATAAGACACCAACGGGATGCACTCCATTTCGTCTTGTATACGGAAAAGCATGCCACCTACCGGTCGAAATTGAACAAAGTGCATATTGGGCTTTGACGAACTGTAATATGGATATGGAAGCTGCAACAAAGAACCGTTTCATGGAACTTAATGAACTCTATGAACTAAGAGATGAGGCCTACAAAAATACTAAGATCTACAAAGAAAGAACTAAAAGATGGCATGACTCGAGGTTACGTGGAGATAAAACATTTACTATTGGAGAAAAAGTGCTACTATTTAATTCCAGATTAAAGATGTATCCTGGTAAACTTAAATCAAGATGGACGGGACCGTTCGTTGTCAAGAAAGTGTATCCATATGGAACTATTGAAATATGCGATAAAAATGGTTATATATTCAAAGTGAACGGGCAACGTGTGAAGAAATACTTTGATAATAGAATCGAGGATAATGAGAATGAGGTGGTGGAGTTTGAACCCGACATATTGGAATGAAGTGCTGAACGTGAGTCTAACTTGAAGACTCTGGAATAAAGACAAGTGCTTACCGGGAGACAACCCGGATTTATCTTTTATTATTCTGTTTTCTGTGTCGAGTCAGTACAGGCCGCACGAGGATACGGCGCATCTCAGTCCTGAGATGCGACGCATCCTCTGCAATGGTCATATCTTATTTTATTTTTCTGCATTTTTATTTTCGACTTTAAAACTATTTATCAGTTTATTTTAATGCGGCGCATCCCTGGTTAAGGATGCGGCGCATCTTTATTCTGATCCGTATTTATTCCAGGCTCGATACGGCGTATCTTCTTCAATAAGATACGGCGCATCGACTGACCTGATGATTTTCAGTTTTAATTTTTTTTTTTTTAGTTTTATTTTTCCTAACTACTAATGTGTTATGCAAGTTGAACCTTTCTTATCTTAGGTGTGTTTTAAAGTGTTGGTGGTATTATAGTTTCCTGGATTTCCTGTGGATACATCAAGTATGAAGCTTTAACGTTCTAATCCACAAGAAGTTGATTTTTGCTCATATACAAATGGAGGATCATACCGAGCAAATCTCAGGGGAGTTTTTCCGTTCTAATTCTTTTATTTCCAGTTTTTAACCTTTTATACAAACAACGAGGACGTTGTTTAACTTAAGTGGGGGGATTGGAGAATTAGAACACTTAACAATTACTTGTCCTACTTTTCCAAAAATTATGCTTAAAATGTGCTTAATATATCAAACTTAAAAATTTTTTTAGCATGTTTTTGTTTAAGATCTAAGTTGCATAGCTGCACACATGACGTTATTTTCAAAAATTGTGATTTTTCAAAATTCACAAATCTATGAGTGTGCCGGTGACTTGTAAACTTTAGAACTTGGCTTGTATACTATTCGAGACCACCATAATGAGTATTATTTATATAATTGGAATGACTTGTCTAACTTGGTAAAATTCTAGGATTACACCAAATAGCCTTTATATGTTATGTGTTATTGACTAACTACACTGGTTAGTTAACCCCCGTATAAAACCTTTTGTTACTCTCATTTTTAGAGTAAGATACCCCTAGAAAAACACTCAGAGCCATTCCTTTCGTTTCTTACACCTATGTTTAAAATGTTTCGTTACACCTTAAACCTTAGCCTACCCTGTAGATTAGAATCCGTGGTTGGTTAATTGCTATAGGCAGAGTGTGTTTCCTTACATTACCTGTGTTCGCGTGCGTAATTCATTATCTATGGTTAGGTCGGGAAATTGCACAATGCAATTGGAGTGAAAGTAAATATTGTATATTTTTGAGTTTATTTTTCGTGTGTTTACTACTTTCACTATTACCGTTATTTCTGAAAGTATGAAAAGTATGAAAAAATTATCCGGAAAGAAAGTTGTAGTGATGTGGTGAAATTTTACACATCTATGTTTATGTTTCAAGTTTAAAAAAAAAAAAAAAAAAAAAAAAAAAAGAGTTGGATGTTTATTTTAAGCCAACGATGTAGAGTTATGTAAGTGGTCGATATCACCACTATTTGTTGTATTATATCTATGGATTGAATGGGAATTGGCAGTTATGGGAACGCCAATTAAGGTTTATTCTTTGATTAAGATTTTGTTGAGTATAATTCGTGTCTACCTAAAGCGTGTGTTTCAAGTGTTAAAGCGTGAGTTATTCAATGATATGAGTCTTATTCATGGGATGGTTGGGATAGTGATTAACCACACTTAGGATTTTAATTTATTTGTTTTGTTTATTTTTATTTTTACACCAATTTATATCCCAAATGTTATCCATACCCTGTATTGTTCTTTATCCAACCGAACCTTTGATTTATTGAGATTAGGGATTTGAGCAATCTTAAGTATCGTAGTCGTGGATTCGGCTATGTATTTACGATTTTGTCGCCCTTTTTGATATATTATTATTGGTGAAGTTTGGACCTATCTTTAGCCTATTCGAGTTAAGGATTTGAGCAATTGCAAGTATCGTGTTCGTGGATTCGATCATGTATTTGTGATTTTGTCGCCTTTTCTGGAATTTGAGATCGATAGTGATTAAGAATAATTAACCCTTAAGCCTAAAAACCCTTTTTACCGCTTTAGACTTGTTATTCCTTAGCTTTAGTGGTGGAGATGTGTATACTTGCCAAGCTTATGATAGAATATTCGTCGCGACTGGACAGTTAAACGATTAGATTTGCTTTTATCAACTTATTTTATTTTACTCCTAATTCGTTAAGTGTTTAGTTGTGTGATTATGAAATAAACGAATACATGCTTAAATATAAAAATAAATCCTAACATCTTTTAGGATACATTTTCATAAGTTTTAATCTAAGGTTTACTTGGGGACAAGTAAAGTTCAAGTGGGGGGATATTTGATGAACTCAAATAAGTACATTTTATTACTATCATTTATCCTAATAATTTGACTTGTTTTACTGTATTATGTATGAGGATTGATACTTAATTGTTTACTTTTGTAATTCTCAGGTAAAAACAAGCATTTGGTGAAACTTAGCTATTTTGGACTAATTATGGAGCAAAACGTACATAAAGTGAAAGTCTACTGACATGGATAAGATCAAGTCAATTCTGCTCCAGATGCGCCGCATCTCACTATCAACATGCGCCGCATCTCTATCAAGATATCACCAGATACGATCCAAGATACAAGAGGACATGCGCCGCATCCTAATCAAGAGTTACGCCGCATCTTCTGGCGGTGTACGAATATTCCTGAATATTATAATCTTGGACCCCACGCGAAGTTAAGTACATGCGCCGCATCTACTTAGTAGATGCGCCGCATCTTCCCTCAGACAGAAACTATAAATACCCCGTGGACCAGACGAATTTAAGAGTTCGAGTTCGAAACCCAAAAACCGAAGTTCGGACAGCAGAGCAAAAGGACGAATTCAGTCAAGGAGGCAGCACAAGACACACCCAAATCGAAGATACAAGAGCTGTAAGAAGGTGCTGCATGTATTTAATTCATTAAGTAGTTTTGTTTTATTGTGTTAGCAAACTTTAATTCATCAGGATTGGTGGCTTGTGTAATGTGACAACGAAAGATTGCACTCCCTTTAATACTTGCTTTCCCATCAATTAAAGTTTATATGTTGATGTCTTTGGTTACTACTTATTAGTGCATTGATAACCTCTGTGTTTATTAGTGGCTTGCGGGCATTTGACTACGGGACAAGATGTGGCTCCCACGGTTGTTTCTAAATTGATCACTTAGGAATAACTTTTAGACATAAGTAATCATTAAGGGTTTACTCGCCGATGAGAATAGGACCAACGAGAAAGGGTTAATTACATACACTTCATATAAAGCTATCAATAAAACAAGTGACAATCTACTTAATTATAAGGACAGCCCTCTTATTGTCTTGAGTATCTATCTGTGTACGTGTGTGCTACTTGCTGATTCGTGCCTATTGGTTTATTTTATTATTTAATTGCAAACAAAACTGTGCCAGTCTCTCAGGCTGAAACCCCCTTGCGTTAGGATATTAAAATACTGATTAGAATAACTAGATAATACGTTCCACTCTTAGTGATCGACACTCTACTTACCATTATCTTCATACTGACCGGGTACACTGCTCGTTAAGTGTGTGTGTTATTGATAAGTCGGCTAAATATAAATTTAAAACTTGAGTAGGCATTAAAACTGCTAAACCGCAACGACACATCACGCGCATCAATACCCCACTAACGAAGACTCCAAAGGAGATATTTGCGACGGAAGGTGCGAACTTTCCGAGACCCCCACCGATGCGCACCCCAGAAGATCGGCGCGTAGGGAACGGATACTGCGAGTATCATGGACAGAAGGGCCACACCACCAATGAGTGTGTCCAATTGCGCCAACTAATTGATAAGCTAGTAAAAGAAGGCAAGTTGGACCATCTAGTTAAGAACATCAAGGATGGGAAAGACAAACAGAAGACCGGGGGCAAGAAAGAAGCACCTAAGGACAAGGCTGACACAATCTACATGATACAATCATGGCAGCGAAAGACTAGGAAAAAGGTCAGCCAGAAATTTTCTCATGGAAGCGAAATCTCTTTCCCCACCTTGGTTGCGGACAACGCAGTGGCGGAATCACTCACCATCGAGATACATGCGGGGGGTCACGATATCCATCGCATGTATGTTGATGGAGGGGCATCAGCAGACATAATGTATGAGCATTGTTTCAAAAGATTGCGACCTGAGATACAAAGACAGTTAAGCCCGGCCACGACGTCGTTGACTGGCTTCACGGGAGAAAAGATATGGCCCATGGGGCAACTACGACTACTAGTTGTTGTTGGTAATAAGGAACACTCCGCGATAGCCTGGATGAATTTTATGGTGATCAGATCTCCTTCGCCATACAATGGCATTATTGGAAGACCAGGAATTTCGGCAATACGCGCAGTACCGTCCACATCGCATGGGATGCTCAAATTCCCAGTAGAAGGCGGCATTGTCACCATCTACAATAACGCCGTACCACCTAGAGAGTGTAACACAATTACATGTGAGACGACGCACACCCCAGAACAGAGCGCAGCTAAAGTATCAAACCTGAAGGTCGCAATTCATCCTGATTACCCAGAGCAAGAAGTATCGATCGGGGGATCGCTGTCTGATAAAGGCAGAGCTGCCGTGTGCGCACTCTTGCAAAAGAATCTGGATATCTTTGCATGGGAACAAAAGCACATGACTGGTGTGCCACGCTCGATTGCAGAACACAAGTTGAATATCCGACAAGGATACTCCCCAGTACGGCAGAAAAAGCGCGGCCAGGCCCCAGAGCGCGCAAAAGCCATTCTAGAGGAAGTACACAAACTTGTTGACGCAGGTATCATGCGAGAGGTCTATTACCATGACTGGCTCTCCAATCCAGTGATGGTCAAGAAGAGTGATGGTAGTTGGCGGATGTGCGTGGATTTCACTGATCTCAACAAAGCATGTCCACAAGACTGCTACCCACTCCCAGAGATAGACTGGAAGGTAGAATCTTTATGCGGATACCCCTTTAAATGTTTTTTAGACGCATACAAAGGGTACCACCAAATCCAAATGGCTAAAGAAGACGAGGAGAAAACAGCCTTCCACACAAGCTAAGGTGTCTACTGTTATACAAAGATGCCTTTTGGCCTAAAGAATGCGGGCGCCACCTACCAGCGATTGGTAGATAATGCATTTGAAAAGCAAGTGGGCCGCAACCTAGAGGTCTATGTTGACGACCTTGTCATAAAAATCCATACCGAAGGCGAATTGGTCCGCGACATTGAAGAAACATTTAGAACACTACGAAAGATCAACATGAAGTTAAATCCTAAGAAATGTACTTTTGGCGCTACAGAAGGCATGTTCCTTGGATACTTGATAGAACCTGATGGCATTAAACCATGCCCAAAAAAAACAGAGGCTGTTATCCAACTCCCTTCACCACGCACGTTGAAAGAAGTCCAGTCTCTGAATGGAAAACTAGCCGGGTTGAACAGATTCCTGTCCAAATCAGCAGATAAGTCACTACCCCTCTTTAAAACACTCAAGAAGTGTACAAAAAAGGGAGACTTTCATTGGACTACAGAAGCGGAAGAAGCTTTTACACAGCTTAAGCAACATATAGCAGCGCTCCCCAAGCTAGTCGCACCCCGACCAGGGGAGGAGTTAATTATGTACTTGTCTGCGACCCATGGAGCAGTCAGCGCGGTGCTACTGACAGATAGGAATTTCGTACAAACACCAGTATATTTTGTAAATAAAGCGCTCAAGAAGACATAGATTAACTATAGCCCAATGGAAAAGTTGGTCTTGACATTGGTATTTGCCGCCAAAAGATTGCGCAGGTACTTTCAAGAACACCCAATAGCGGTGATCACAGACCAACCCATCAAGCAAGTTATCTCCAAACCCGACGCATCGGGGCGATTACAAAAGTGGAGTGTATTGCTAGGCGAGTATAACATCTCTTATAGACCACGAACTGCGGTTAAGGGGCAAATACTAGCAGATTTCATCATCGAAAAACCAGACACCGATGCTGCACCTCTACGGAGCGAGGTAGAACTACAAGAACCATGGGTCCTGTTCACGGATGGATCTTCATGCGTGGATGGGTCGGGCGCAGGCCTTATCCTCACCAATCCAGAAGGAATGGAATTCACTTACGCACTGCGCTTTGAATTCACAGCTACGAATAACGAGGCAGAGTATGAAGCCCTAATTGCTGGATTACGCATTGCAACTCGAATGGGTGTACGCAACCTAGAAGCAAATGTGGATTCCCGATTAGTAGCCAACCATGTGTTGGGCGAATATGTGGCTAAAGAGGATAACATGGTTCAATACCTCGACAAGACCAAGTCACTAATCCAAGGTTTTGACAGGTTTACCATTAAACAAGTTCCTAGAGGGGAAAACAAAAAAGCGGATGCGCTAAGCAAGATCGCATCTACAAGCTTTGCGCACCTGTCAAAACAAGTGTTGGTGGAGATCCTAAAAAATAAATCCATCTCGGAGATGGAGATATCCACGGTAATAGAGGAGCAGGATCCTACGTGGATGACCCCTATTGTCGAATTTATAAGCAAAGGCATATTGCCCCATGAGCAGAAGGACGCTCGACGGATACGGTGCACAGCGCAGAGGTTTGAACTTCGAGATGGTATCCTATATCGGCGCTCATTTCTACAACCATGGCTTCGGTGCGTTGGACCTCTTCAGGCAGATTACGTACTCCGAGAGATCCACGCCAGTTCATGCAGTATGCATTCAGGACCACGGTCCGTCGTAGCATGAGCCTTGCGGTCAGGATACTACTGGCCCACTAGGCATCGCGATGCGCGTGATGTGATAAAGAAATGTAGCGACTTCCAAGTTCATAGACCCATCCCGCGCAGACCACAACAAGAGCTAATGCCTATCACTTCTCCATGGCCATTCTATAAGTGGGGTATCGACATCGCGGGTCCCTTCCCTGTTGCAGCAGGAGGACTGAAATTTCTTATTGTGGCTATAGACTACTTCACTAAGTGGATTGAGGCAAAAGCAGTGGCGACAATCATAGGTAATCAAGTAAAACGATTCGTTTGGAAAATATTATATGCCGCTTTGGATTACTTGGGGAAATCATTTCGGACAACGGAAAAGAATTCCGCGATAACCCGTTCAAAGACTGGTGCGCAGAACTAAATATTACACAACACTTCGCGTCGGTTAAACACCCACAAACCAATGGTTTGGTTGAGCGCGCAAATCGTTGTCTGGGCGAAGGAATTAAAGCGCGCCTGGACAAACACAAAGGAAGATAGGTGGATGAATTGTCGCATGTCTTATGGGCGCACCGCACGACAATCAAAGTTAGCAATGGAGACACTCCCTTTTCTCTTGTCTATGGGACAGAAGCTGTCATACTAGCTGAAATTGGGATGCCAACTATTCGTACCGCGAAAGTTAATGTCGCAACCAATGACGACGAACGACGTATAGACTTGGACCTATTGGAAGAAAGGCGTGAACGCGCAGCTATACGTGAGGCAAAAGCCAAGTCAAAAATGAAGGGATACTACGATGCTAAAGTTCGAAGCACCTCATTCAGACCAGGCGACTTTCTATATCGCGCTAATGATGCGAGCCACGCAGAAGATACAGGTAAACTTGGACCAAAGTGGGAAGGACCCTATGAGGTCGTTGAAGCACTAGGAAAAGGCGCGTACAAGCTGCGTGACATGGATGGCCGTGAGCTACAACGCACATGGAATATTTGCAATCTCAAGAGATGCTATCTTTAGGAAAGGTTACGACCCCACCCACGGACACTTCTGCACTTTAGTAAGTGCTCAATAAATATCCGTGTCTTTACATTTTTGTTTCATCTAGGCAAATGTCTTTCTTTTTCCAAAAACTTGCAAGTATTAATTAAATGTCGCGGTTTCTAGCTAACTCCGCGACACACTTTTCTTTATTGTTTACATATTATTTATGTCTCAATATTGTTGTTATATTACCTTTTGCCTACATGGCGTGCATGCACTTATTAAAACCCACGATGGTAAAGGATGAGTAAACCTACTAAATAACTCGTTGAGTAAGAGGGTTGCAAACCCATCAACATCGGATCACGCATCCTTGTTAAACACCTTACTCTCAAGACGTTGGAGTAAGTTTATTGTGCATCCCACGACGGATACACAACAATGCACACTGTGCGCGTTTAACAAATTAGGAGTTAAGACTCTTAACCCCTTGATATGGTATTCGCAGTACGCTGCATGTGTCAGCCCATACACTTGTGAATTTCATATATATTTGCGCTTGACATTAAACCATGAATTTCATACATGATTATGTTATAAGTGATTATAGATTCCTGTAAAAATTTTTTTAAGTGCGTTTATATAACGGTTTGATTCTTAGACATAACATAGACGTCTTGTACGCATAGACAAATAACTAAGTATAAACATCATAACCACAATCACATACAATATGCACAATCGCACTTTCAAAACATCATTTTATTATGGACTACGAGTTCATACAAAGTATAGATTTAACATGCACATGTGCAACAAAATGTTAACCTATTACAAAACATCAACAAGTCAAAGACTGTGAGAGCGTCTAAGCTCTGAACTGCTAACATGATACGTAGCACTCCCAGCTTCCTCAAGCTTCTTCAGAAGATCATGATCCTTGGGCGACACTGCCGGTACACTAACAGGTACTCCATCAGATCTCGGAATATGTGCAGCACCAATACCACAAAGGATGGCCTTCCCCTTCACACCTTGCTTCTTCGTAAGCCTCATGGTATGGGCCTCTAAGGATTCCTTCAGTGGGATTTCCTTCTCGAGGGCAAAAGGATTTAAGATATTGCGAGGACGAGCAAAGATAGGTACCTGCAGCTGCGATACATCTGGCTTGAGAAAGTAATCAGGTTGTGCCTCTGCGTCCTCTGCTGCGTGCCTAGCCAAGGTTAACCCCTCCATAATAACACCTGTGGAACGGTTTTGTTCTGTTTGTTTGAGATATTTATGTATTGAATGTGTTTAGCATGCGGAATCTACTACAACACACTTAAAAGAACACAAGGTGGTGAGTTTAAGTAAACGTGAGAATGAAATGAACAAAGAACACAACTTTGGTTAACACATAACGATTCAATATTATTGATGAAATAATACGGATGATCTAAGTATCACCGGGATTACAAAGTAATCTTGAATCTAAGATTGTAAAAAAGGATTTGTGAATTGAAGTAACTAAGTTACTTGAGAGATATTTTGTTTTGGTTATGAGTTGGTTAAAGATTCATGCATGAAGTGGTGACTAAGATATCCTTTTATAAGATAAGGATATCTTATTACAAGAGAGTCAAGTGGATGAATATAAAACTATACTTTGACTATATTGGCGCCTACAATTAAATACAACTACCAATGTACAACTCTGCCATATTCTTCTGTGAACCACAGAGGACTACACTACTTCTACATAACGTATAACAATGTACAAAGACTAATAATTCAACTAAATATCTATTACAAAATATCTAATCGACTTGACATAAGCTTGGCAGGCTCTTCATCAGCTAGCAGTACCTTCTACCCAGAAGGTACTGATAGAACATCTTCGTACTCTTCAAAATCAACTAGCAGGCTCTTTAACATCTTTGGCAGGCTCTTTGACTTGAACATTTTATTCCCAACAATCCTCCCCTAAACTTGTTATTTCCATTAAAATACACAAGTTTCTGATGAATAAAATACATACCTTGAGGATTTGAGAGAACTCTTCCAAAAACCTTCACTCTCTGTTCTTCCTTTTTCTTTCATATTGCTCAGATATGCTCCTCAGCAAACTCTGAACAATTTCTGAGTTCTCATCATCTTTGTCACACCTTAATCTCTTGGAGATCATGGTTTTAAGCACTTCATACCTAAGTGGATACTCTTTCTCAGCCAACATAAAGAGTTCTATCCCACTCTGTGTGAAAAGGTGATGAATATTGCTATGGCTTAGAAATTCCCAAGTTGTTGAAGGATCATAATAGATAAATTTCCAATGAACATCTTTGGGATCAGGATCAAACATCCTATTGAATTCTACCTAAAGTTCTTGTTCCTTAGCATCTGTACTAGAAGTTGTGTCTAGTCTAATCTGCACTAGATTCCACAATTCTTCCAAGTCTGCTCTGTCACATGCTCTAACTAAATTTTCAAAATTCTTGAAGATAGCAAACTGACCCCCAACCCTTGTTATTTTCCATGATTTTCCTAATCTATCATGGTTGATCTCTGGTATGTGCTTAAACACATACCATTTCTAGACCAAAACCGGACCAAAATAACCAAAAACCCGACCAAAATGCCAAAAGATATTGTGTTTTTTGTGTTTTTGCATGTGCAGGGATGGATATCGTGAAAATTGACAAAAGACACAAGAAAATCAAGAAAACAAGCACGAGATACGAAAAGGCTCAGAACCGGAACCGGGAACAAAGAAAATGGTCAAAAATGCATCCGAGGTCCTCCACTATCAAAGATTGTCAACTCCAACCCTTAGATTATCTTTTAAAAAAATAACAAGATCAGTCCTTGAAGAATTCAGAGATTACATTTATGGTCCCTAGTGTTTAAAATCCTTAAATCCTAATAAACACTCTACCCGGACTTTAACACAATTCACTCTTACCCAACCTTCCCTTTTAATCTAAACAAGCCCAATCCACATCAATAAACCCATCCCACCTTATCACACCTCCCGGCCCACTATCCCCTTAAACCCGATCCATCCTCAAAATATCTAAAACCGGGTCAAACCATTTCACCCGGTCAAAATATAAGCAGTCAAAAAGAATAAGAAAAAAAATAAAATAAACACACCTCACTTTACCATTCTCTCTCACAAAGATAAATCCGATCCCCATTTTCACCCCCATGAACCCTAAATCCCCAACCCCAAAATTACCGTGATTAAGGGTATTATAGTACAATCAAAGCCCTTCTAGAAGCTTGTCAGTGTGTCAGAGCATGTCAGTACCAAAGAAGCACACGGATGGCTGATGTGGCAGCATTCCATTGGATGCAACACGTCACAATTGAGTAATCCAAAGGCTATGATTGATGGGACGTGATCTAAGGGTGATGGAGGGCTCTCAAAGAAGCACATATTCACGCGGATCGCCAGCGTGGCGAGACCCGAAGGTTCGGTGTAAGCCTATAAATAGAGGAGGGTTTTTCTCATTTTGGAGGTGTAATTTCTTTTTAGCAAAGTTATGCTGTCAAAATAGTTTTAGAATTTTAGTCTTTTAGTTCGGATTGTAATTTTCAGTTTATGTTTAGTTGATTCGAGTATTGTACTTTTTAAGTTTTAATGAAAGTTAAAGTTTGAAGTTAATTTGTATCCGAAATCTCAATTAGTTATTTGATTTCAGTTTTAGTTTATTTCTTTGTTTCAGTATCTGATCATCTCAAAAGAAAAAAAAATAAAAATATATATGTTTTCAAATTTTTAACTCAGCTTACATACAAGCTATTTTCAACAAGTTTCAAGCTCACATTAGCTTCCTAGCTTCTGTGAGGATTTGTCTTAGTTTAAATCAGATTTAGCTTCTCATTTCACCACTGGTCAACGATAGTCAAACTGGAGCAACAGTGGATATAATGGGGTAATTTGATAGTCCAATTGTAGCGGTGGAAGTCATTGGCCTATTTAAAGATAGGCTACTTAGGAAAATCCCCTCTTCAGCTGAGGGTATATTTGTAAGTTCCTAGTTTCCATTTTTTCCATTCTCTAATTGCAATTTATGTGATTCCTAGTGTAGATCTGTTTTAAGTGTTAGTTTACTGTTCCATTAGTTGATATATGCATGTTTGAGCTTATGTGAGTAGTTGTAGTCAATTTGTAGCTAGTTTCATCTATATTCATTTGTAACTGCTCTAATTTGTACATCTATGATTCTGTGGAAATTGTGATCTAGCACTGTGGTTTTGTGTTTCATTCAGTGAGTTTGATAATATTGTGAACTTATGTGGATGTGTTCTTGCTTAAATCTCATTGTAGCTTTATAATAGTTCACTACTGCATAGTTATGGAGTGTTTGGATCTGCTTATAATTGTGTGGTATTGTTGTTACTTAACTGTTTCATCTGCATATTTAGATCATAATAGGTTAGGATAGAGTAATTGTTGCATAAATTCAGTAGGTTTATATAGAAAAAAAAATCAATATTCCTTTTAATCTCTCTTTTGAGTTAACTGTTAGAGTAATTAGTTGCATAAGCTTACTTGTAGTTGCATAAGTGTGTAATTTAGCTTAATTCACTTTCACTTTAGTTTAATATTGCATTTCATATTAGATAGTTGTTAAGTGAATTTTGAAAGAAGAAAATAAAAAAATTAGTTTAGATTGATTTGAAGTTACCAGGATCGAACCTGGGTTTGTTAGTAAGTATAAAACATTTTTAGTTTTTAAGATTTTTCAATTCAGTCCTTGAGTTTTATTTTTATCAAGTTTGGTCCTTGTCTTTTCTTTAAAAAGTTTTAGTTTAAATAAAGTTTCCAAAATTGCATTTTTAGTCCCTCGTTTTTTATAAAACTTTATTTTCTTAAATTTCTTTTTATAAAATCAGTTTTTAATAAAATTCATTGTCCTTTAGATTTTATTTTATTTTTATTTCTATTTTAAGTTTAATTTCACTAATAGATTTATAAATCTCGGGATTAGCCCGGGATTTGCATTTATTTGAATTTTCTTTGTGTGCATTTATTTTAATAGCGTAGATTGCTTTTAATATTTCTTATTATAGTGTAATCAATTCAAAAAAATAATAATCTTTCACGTCACTTATTCACTTCACATTTTCACGACACCGATTCGACAAATTCGCCGTCAAACCTTCGTTGGGAGAACGACCCGGGAAATATTTTCACGAATATTTCTTTGGATTCAAAAATAAAAAAATAAAAATAAAACCACATCAATAAAATGGCGCCGCTGCCGGGGAAGGCTTGAAACGAGTGCGTCGATTTCGTCCGTTGTTTTTGTGATTTGAAGATCCTTCCTTGGAAGTTATTGTTTTTTTTTTATAAAAAATAAAAATACAAAAATATAATAATTAAAAAACACTTTTCCTAAAGTGTTTTCACCATTAATAATAAATCCTCGGTCTTCCGTTGAAGGAGGGCGGTTGTAAACCATTCCAAATAACAACAAAACAAATCGTGTAATTAATCGTTATCGGATTACTTTATTACTACAACCTAATCACGGGTTTAAGGAAGCTTGACATTAAATTGTCGAGCTGAAGAAGGCGGGTTTTTAAGCATCTTCGGAGCTACCTTTGCCTTCCCGCCACGCTGCGCGTAGTTTTAAAGGAAACGGTTACGGTTAACGTAACGGTTACCAAAAAGAAAATAAAATCTTTTGTTTTGCAATATATTAAAAAAGCCAAAAATAATTCCCAACCAAAAATACAAAAAGATTTTTGATTTTCATTTTTGTTTCCTTTTTGGTGTATGAACACCCGCTCATCTTCTCAAAATCTTATTTCTCCATTATCAAATCCCGAAAGGGTAATTCGACACACACACCGTACTCATTTCCCAAACGTTGAGGAAATGAACGACAATCCAGCTCCTCCGGTGGAGCCTAATCAAGGAGCACAACCGGGGCCCGACCTCCGTCCGATGGAGGAACAACTTCAAACACCATTTAATGGTGTGCGAAGGGCCATCGTGATACCCGACATACTTGCTAATCAATTTGAAATCAATCACGGGTTACTCAATCTTATCACGAGTATCTCATTTCACGGATTTGAGAATGAAGATCCTCATTCTCATATCAGAAATTTCACCGATATCGCTGAAACAATAAAGATCAACCAAGTGCCGTATGATGTGATCAAAATGAAATTGTTTCCTTTCTCCCTCAAAGGAGCGGCCCGGACTTGGCTAGAAAAGGAACCTCCAAATTCCATCTACACTTGGGGTGATCTAGCTTCAAAGTTTGTGAATCATTTCTATCCTCCGTCTAAAACTTCTAATCTCCGCACTCAAATCTTTCGATTCCAACAAGCTTTCGATGAATCGTTCAGCGAAGCTTGGGATAGATTTAAGGAGTTGTTGGAAAAATGTCCAAATCACGGGTTTTCACTCTTGCATCAGATTGATACTTTCTATAATGGGTTGTGTCATGCTGATCAAGATTCACTCAATTCTGCTGCGGGTGGAAACTTGTTGACCCGGAACCAGCAAGAAGCTTTTACGATCATCGAGAATAAAGCTAGAGTAAGGACTTCTAGGAGCAAAACTCAAGTCTCGAGTGCTAGTAGCAAATCAAATGACGAAGTTTTGGCTCATGTTCTTGATCAAAATAGCAAAACCAATGAGGCTATTTTAACTCTTACTAAACAAATGGGACTTTTAATGAAGGAAAGAACTCCTCAACAAATTAATGTTGTGAACCAGATTTGTGAAACATGTGGTGGTCCACACCCGTATTATGAGTGTCCGGCCACCGGTGCCTTTCCTTACGAGAATGTGTATGCTGCAAATCAGGGTGGTAACGGTTACCAACCCCAAGGAGACCATAATCTCCTTAGCTACCGTTCGAATAATTACCTTGGACCACCACCGGGATTCAACAATCAAAATCAAAATCAAGGTCAAAACCGTAATCAAGTAAACAATAATCAAAATCGTGCAAATAATGGTTTTCAAAACAATGGTTTTAATCCAAATCAAAACCGGGGTTTTCAAGGAAATCAAAATCAAGGGAATTTTTATGGGAATTTCAATGCTAATCAAGGAAATTTGAATCAAAATCAAGGGAATTTTCATAATCAAGGTTTCAACAACAACAACCGAGGGCAAAATTTTAATCAAAATCAAAATGTTGTTCCAAATCCGCCACCCTCGGATGAGATTCTTCGACAATTAATGCTTCAAAATCAAAATTTGATGAGAACTCAAGAGTTGTTAACTAAGGAAATGAGTGAGATTAAGAAACGTTTAAATGATCAACCCTCGGGTTCGGGTACTACTCCTCTTCCCCAGCAACACGATCGCAAACCCGAGGGGAGACGTTAAAGCGATCACAACACGAAGTGGTGTTTGTTATGATGGACCTACGGCTCTGACTACCTCTCTCTTCTCTTCCTCCCAAGGTAGTCGCCCGTGAAACCGAGGAGACAACGGATACGGCACTTCCTACTAATAACGGAAGGACCGAAGACATCCAACCTCCGGTTGTCCAATCGTCAAAAGGAAAAGGGAAAGTTGATTTTGAACAAGAGGTTCCCGTTAAGATAAAACTTCCGTATCCGTCACGACTTGATGAACAAAAGCACCATGATAAGAATACGCATCAGATGGAGAAATTCTATCAAATCTTTCAAGATATGAGTTTCGAAATTAGCTTTGCGGATGCTGCTCTCTTAATGCCGAAGTTTGCATCGATGGTGAAGAATTTGTTGAGTAACAAAGATAAATTGTTTGAGAAGGAAAAAACAACCCCGTTGAATGAACAATGTTCCGCGGTTCTCCTCAAAAAGCTTCCAGAAAAGCTAGGAGATCCCGGAAAGTTCCTTATTCCGTGCAATTTTCCGGGGATGGTTCAATGTTTCGCCTTGGCCGATCTTGGCGCTAGCATTAACCTAATGCCTAAGTCCGTCTGGGAAAAATTATCTCTCCCCGCTCTTACTCCTACCCGCATGACTCTCGAGCTCGCAGATCGATCAATTACTCGACCAATTGGAATAGCCGAAGACGTCTACGTTAATGTGGGAAAATTCAATTTTCCGGCAGACTTTGTGATTGTCGAATTTGATGCCGATCCCCGAGTTCCTCTCATTCTCGAGAGAGGATTCTTAAGAACCGGGCGAGCATTGATTGATGTTTATAATGAAGAGATTACCTTGCGAGTTGATAATGAAAAAGTTACGTTTCAAATCAATCCGAACTCGAAACCTCAAACCGACAAATGCAATGTCGCTACGGTTGATCAAAAGTCCGATCCCGTAATTGCTCCTAAAAGAGTTGATCCAAACCTTTCAAGATTCACGGTCAAGAGTATGTCAGAAAAACGTGCTGAACTCAAGGCCATGAAAATTAATCCTGGATCGAGCAAATGGTTTGAGTGTTGTGCTACAAATACTAAGAGTATTCTTGATGATGATGAATCGGATTCGGAGACCACAACGGAAGAGGTGGAAAATGCTAGCTCTAAGAGCACACCTCTTGTCCCACCTCCGGAGATGGTTTATCGTGTAGAGATGATTGATTCTGTTCTTTCCGACTCTTCCCATCCTTCTCCTCCGATTGAGGGAAGTGAAATCTCGAGGGAAGAGTTCGAGGTGTTGTCTGTTAATGCTCCAATTTCGCCGGAAATTGTTGAGACCAATAATAATCCAGGGGAAGATGTTTTGAAATTTGATGAACAATTGTTTCCCCTGGAAGATGTTAAGGAAAAACCGCCTAAATCCGTTCAAATTGTTGATTCAAAATCAGAAGAGCAAAGTAGTGGCAGTACCACTTCTTATATTGATTCTCTTCTTGAGGAGTTCACCGATGAACTCGCTCACATCGATCCAATCCCACCGGGGATGAGGACGATGAGTTTGATTTTGAATCTGACTTAAGAAAATTGGAATCTTTAATGAACCAGGATCCGTCTAAATATGATTCTTATCACGAGGAGTTCATCGATGAACTCGCTCACGATGATCCACTTCCATCATATGATGATGATCTCTTTGACGTTCATGCTGATTATAAAGAAGTTGAAGATCTTTTGTACCATGCTCCATCATCTGATTCTTACTCCGAGCTTAATGATGATGATGACCTCTTCGATTTTAGGGCCGATCAAACCGAATGGAGAAATCTTTTATATGGCAAACCTACTGAAAAAGGCCCTAAAATTGAAACCATAACCGAGGATGCTTCAATTGTATCTCATGACTTAGCTCCTTATTCTTCCGAGGATGATTTCTTTATTGAGTCCTCCATCGAGTACCCTATTGAGTTTTCTTGTGAGGACAAAGTATTTAAGCCAGGCTTACTCGATGATGGTGAAATTCATCCTTTGATGAAAGTGACTCTTGATACGAATTTAAAGTTTCCTGCCTCATCTAAGGAACTTTTAATTCTGGAGAAAAATGATTCCTCTCTGCTTCTTTCTATTCAAAAACTCCCATTCTGTCCGGAGTCATCTCTGCTTGAAACTGTACTATCGTTTCCAGCCGGAAACGAAGACAAAGTTTTTGACCCCGGCATCACCGCTTTCATCTTCTAAAGCCGTGGGTATCTCAATCGGAGTGGAACTTTCGTGTGCTTCAATGTTTATTCAAACATCTTGAACGAAAGTCCGATTGAGATTGTCTCTTCCACTTGCTCCCCCAAGGACAAATAAATTTGGGGTCGAGTCAAGCTCATGTGACTCGGTTAACAAAAACAAGCGCTTCATGGGAGGCACCCCATGTTTATCCATCTATCTTCTTTCTATTTTCTTAATAAAGAGGAGGGCTTCCTCTTCCATATCTTGTGCCTCGTTGTTTTTCTGTGATGTGTCCAGGAATGCTGATGATGAAGACTCTCGTGCTCGTAGTTTCCTTCACGCTACCCGAGTTCATCATCCGCTGCTTATCCAATATCCAAAATCTTATCGTTTTACATTTATCTTTTGGCATAATTAATAAACGGCCTTAGATTTTTGTAGGGAGAACCCGTACCTTTAAGACATTGAGGACAATGTCTCGTTCTAGTCTGGGGGGGTAATCTTGCGATTTGATTTTTGCCTTGCACTTTTTTCCGTTTTCTCGTGCAACCCCATTTTTCCTCAAAAAATTGAAAAAAAAAAATTCCAAAAAAAAAAAAAAAATTCCAAAAAATGAGAAAAATTTTAAAAATTTTGTGCAAAAATATAATAAGTTTTGACATTTTTGTTGATTTTCCGCTGGGTAGAGTAGGAATAAAATTTTGACTTGACCGGGCGTGTTGAGCCCTAGCTTGTTCCCTTAACCAATGATAATCATATAAGCTTGTGCTAGTCTTGTACACAAGGAGCTGCTCTTTTGCGTGTTCCCACTACTGACTTTATACATGCATGGCTTTAAAGCTTTCACTAGTCTTTTACATAAGTAGCTAGAAAACGCGAATTCTTTTCAAGAATTTGCAAGTTTCTGTAACTGACTTTATATATGCGTGGCTGATTATCGGCTAAGTATTCGCGAATTTCATTATTTGAGATTTTTAAATGTGCGAAGAGCGAGAAATGATAGAATTTATTTAGAAGTTAGATGTCAAACGTGGAGTAGTTGGTTCTCTTTAGAGCTCGTCGTAGGTACTTGTGGTCCTTTGCTCCCGCAAAATTGTTTCACCCCATATATTGTATAAATAATTAAAGATATTTAGGTTTAGAACGAAATTTAGTTCTCCATCTTCTTAAAAGAATTTTTGCTCTAAAGATTGGGTACACATCAAGGTCCCGTATGGAGTGAATAAGTTGTAAAGTGCTCTTAGATTTCGGATTGAGATCGGACCTTGGATCCTTACTTCTAAAGGCGGTAAGGTCTTGGATTTAAACCGTGAAGGTTCGTTTTCTAAGGGTTGCTATTGAATGTTTGATGATTTGGAAACACCCGGTAATCCCGTGGTATTAAGTTATTGAGTGAAGAAAAATGTGAAGTTAAAAAAAAAAAAAAATGTATGTTGAGATGTATGGATTTTGTGCTTATTGTGTTAGACAAGTTGATGGCACGTGAGGTGCATGTGAATGACCCTAGATCGGGCACATGAGGTGCACGTGATGTTTCTCCACAACTTATGTCTACATGTTCGTATGAGTTCTTTAGTCTTTGACGTATGTAATAACCTTGATGTGGACCTCATTTTTAAGGCAAATTTTCTTGCAAGAAGGAGAAAACTACTTAGCGTTTTAAACTTGGTATCTTTATCGGTCTAATAATTATGAAAATGAGAAGCTTATGGAGAAATTCATTCTTCTCACAAAAATAAAATAAGTAGAAACAAAAATAAGAAAATGGGAGCGAGAGGTTCTTACACAAGTAACTTCCATGAGTAGTGTTGGCATCTAATTTCTAAGTAGGTTGTGATCTCGTTTATAAGCTTAGTTTGGGAGCATGTGAAAAATCAAGGACGATGAATTTTATCCTTATGGTCACTCCTCTATGAGTTGTGTTTCTACTCTATGACCCTAAAAATTATCGTTAGATAATGATTGTCATCAAAGCCGTCACTTGAATAATAAGAAAAATACAAAAATAGAATAAAAGGAAAAATGGGGAGTTTTTAGAACTTAAGATTTCTTGATCTCTTTTGAAAATTTTGCTACTTCTCAAAGTTAGTAAAAAGAGATTAGAAATTTTCGGTTTCAAAAACGCGTTTTATAACATTGCATGAGGACATTGCAATACTTAGTCTGGGGGATTTTGGTATGTGCTTAAACACATACCATTTCTAGACCAAAACCGGACCAAAATAACCAAAAACCCGACCAAAATGCCAAAAGATATTGTGTTTTTGTGTTTTTGCATGTGCAGGGATGGATATCGTGAAAATTGACAAAAGACACAAGAAAATCAAGAAAACGAGCACGAGATACGAAAAGGCTCAGAACCGGAACCGGGAACAAAGAAAATGGTCAAAAATGCATCCGAGGTCCTCCACTATCAAAGATTGTCAACTCCAACCCTTAGATTATCTTTTAAAAAAATAACAAGATCAGTCCTTGAAGAATTCAGAGATTACATTTATGGTCCCTAGTGTTTAAAATCCTTAAATCCTAATAAACACTCTACCCGGACTTTAACACAATTCACTCTTACCCAACCTTCCCTTTTAATCTAAACAAGCCCAATCCACATCAATAAACCCATCCCACCTTATCACACCTCCCGGCCCACTATCCCCTTAAACCCGATCCATCCTCAAAATATCTAAAACCGGGTCAAACCATTTCACCCGGTCAAAATATAAGCAGTCAAAAAGAATAAGAAAAAAAAATAAAATAAACACACCTCACTTTACCATTCTCTCTCACAAAGATAAATCCGATCCCCATTTTCACCCCCATGAACCCTAAATCCCCAACCCCAAAATTACCGTGATTAAGGGTATTATAGTACAATCAAAGCCCTTCTAGAAGCTTGTCAGTGTGTCAGAGCATGTCAGTACCAAAGAAGCACACGGATGGCTGATGTGGCAGCATTCCATTGGATGCAACACGTCACAATTGAGTAATCCAAAGGCTATGATTGATGGGACGTGATCTAAGGGTGATGGAGGGCTCTCAAAGAAGCACATATTCACGCGGATCGCCAGCGTGGCGAGACCCGAAGGTTCGGTGTAAGCCTATAAATAGAGGAGGGTTTTTCTCATTTTGGAGGTGTAATTTCTTTTTAGCAAAGTTATGCTGTCAAAATAATCTTAGAATTTTAGTCTTTTAGTTCGGCTTGTAATTTTCAGTTTATGTTTAGTTGATTCGAGTATTGTACTTTTTAAGTTTTAATGAAAGTTAAAGTTTGAAGTTAATTTGTATCCGAAATCTCATTTAGTTATTTGATTTCAGTTTTAGTTTATTTCTTTGTTTCAGTATCTGATCATCTCAAAAAAAAAAAAAAAAATATATATGTTTTCAAATTTTTAACTCAGCTTACATACAAGCTATTTTCAACAAGTTTCAAGCTCACATTAGCTTCCTAGCTTCTGTGAGGATTTGTCTTAGTTTTAAATCAGATTTAGCTTCTCATTTCACCACTGGTCAACGATAGTCAAACTGGAGCAACAGTGGATATAATGGGGTAATTTGATAGTCCAATTGTAGCGGTGGAAGTCATTGGCCTATTTAAAGATAGGCTACTTAGGAAAATCCCCTCTTCAGCTGAGGGTATATTTGTAAGTTCCTAGTTTCCATTTTTTCCATTCTCTAATTGCAATTTATGTGATTCCTAGTGTAGATCTGTTTTAAGTGTTAGTTTACTGTTCCATTAGTTGATATATGCATGTTTGAGCTTATGTGAGTAGTTGTAGTCAATTTGTAGCTAGTTTCATCTATATTCATTTGTAACTGCTCTAATTTGTACATCTATGATTCTGTGGAAATTGTGATCTAGCACTGTGGTTTTGTGTTTCATTCAGTGAGTTTGATAATATTGTGAACTTATGTGGATGTGTTCTTGCTTAAATCTCATTGTAGCTTTATAATAGTTCACTACTGCATAGTTATGGAGTGTTTGGATCTGCTTATAATTGTGTGGTATTGTTGTTACTTAACTGTTTCATCTGCATATTTAGATCATAATAGGTTAGGATAGAGTAATTGTTGCATAAATTCAGTAGGTTTATATAGAAAAAAAAATCAATATTCCTTTTAATCTCTCTTTTGAGTTAACTGTTAGAGTAATTAGTTGCATAAGCTTACTTGTAGTTGCATAAGTGTGTAATTTAGCTTAATTCACTTTCACTTTAGTTTAATATTGCATTTCATATTAGATAGTTGTTAAGTGAATTTTGAAAGAAGAAAATAAAAAAATTAGTTTAGATTGATTTGAAGTTACCAGGATCGAACCTGGGTTTGTTAGTAAGTATAAAACATTTTTAGTTTTTAAGATTTTTCAATTCAGTCCTTGAGTTTTATTTTTATCAAGTTTGGTCCTTGTCTTTTCTTTAAAAAGTTTTAGTTTAAATAAAGTTTCCAAAATTGCATTTTTAGTCCCTCGTTTTTTATAAAACTTTATTTTCTTAAATTTCTTTTTATAAAATCAGTTTTTAATAAAATTCATTGTCCTTTAGATTTTATTTTATTTTTATTTCTATTTTAAGTTTAATTTCACTAATAGATTTATAAATCTCGGGATTAGCCCGGGATTTGCATTTATTTG
Organism: Artemisia tridentata subsp. tridentata; assembly: GCA_021014915.2. Lineage (NCBI taxonomy): Eukaryota > Viridiplantae > Streptophyta > Magnoliopsida > Asterales > Asteraceae > Artemisia > Artemisia tridentata. Next base: position 285,348,931 of record CP139501.1, read on the forward strand.
AATTTTCTTTGTGTGCATTTATTTTAATAGCGTAGATTGCTTTTAATATTTCTTATTATAGTGTAATCAATTCAAAAAAATAATAATCTTTCACGTCACTTATTCACTTCACATTTTCACGACACCGATTCGACAAATTCGCCGTCAAACCTTCGTTGGGAGAACGACCCGGGGAAATATTTTCACGAATATTTCTTTGGATTCAAAAATAAAAAAATAAAAATAAAACCACATCATGGTTGATCTCCCAATCAATAATAGGTCTTCTACAGCTAATTGGATCAGCATGTATGATAGTAGGCAAAGTAATCAACATTTTACTTACTTGCTCTGAGTCCAATTTTGCTACTTCTTTCTTCTGAGCATCCTTCTTCTTCATTGAGGGGTGTACATCAGATGGAACATTGTAGTAAAGACTTTTGTAGGCTTGAAGATACAGGAAGAAGATTTCATCAGCAGATTTCTTCTTTAGTTGATAGTCAGTCCAATTTGCCTGACCTTTCAAAAACCTTTTCATAAAAATCACCTGATCTTTCTGAGCTTGTCCTACGTTAAAACCTTTCTTCTGACTTTCCTTCATCTTCTCAAAAATATCAGCCAAAGCTGCTTCTTTATACTTCTTGTTGATGAATGATTCAAGTGCTTTTGTTTTCTCATCAGAATTGAGTGTCTTGTCATTTACTATATTTGCTGCTTGACCTTTCACAATTGGATCATTATTGATAATCCATAGCATCTGTGCATCAAAGGTTTCTTGAGCAATTTGAGTATCAAGAAGAGTCTGAGCAGCATTTTCAGCATCTTTCTGCTCTTTCATTACTGCAAGCATTCTTGAGGCTTCAAGTGCTTTTAGCTCTTCTTCATGAACCCTTTTGGCTTCTTCTTCTCCTAAAGCCATCTGAATTTGCTGTGTTCTTTTCAACTTCTTGGACTTTGGCTCATCTTCAATCATAATGCCTTTGCCCTTATCCTTTGGAGTTGGTGCTTGTGATGGAGCAGAAGATTGCTCATCAGCAGCAAAAATCCTCCCCTGAACAAACAAATTTCCTTGAGGCTCTAAATCCCTCTTTCTCTTGTACACTTTCTCAGCAGACCCTTTATACCCCATAGCCAATAGCCTTTCTATCCTAGCAGGCTCTTCTTCTGGCCTAGCAGGCTCTTGCCCTGCTCCAACAGGCTCTTCATCATAAACTTGAGTTCCATCATGGAATTCAAATTGAGCCTCTTCCTCATCTTCAGAACTATCCTTCCTCCCCTTTTTGGAAGAGTGACCTATCCTATCAGCATCTGACTGTGAAGAACTAGATAAAACAACCTTTACAGACTTTTTACCCTTTAGCTTCTTCACTTCACCCTCCAATCTCTTTACCCTCTTTACTAATTTGATGTTGATCTCAGAAAACTTCTTGCTTTGACTTTTAAGAGCATCTTCTAAGAACTTCACCTTGTCTTTCAGTTCTTGCATTGTCTGAGGTGATTGGGTTTGTGATACATGATGTGATGATGTTGGTGGTGTTGCTGATGGTACTGGAGATGGTATTGGTGATGTTTGATGTGTTGGGGAAATGTAACCATGTGAAGAACTAGATGATGGTGTATCAGCTGATGGTGTTGGTTCTTCTGGATGTTGTGGTAACATTTCATCAAAAAGTGGTATTTCTTCCCCTCTAAAACCAATTCTCATATTTGAAAATACTTTGTGAGAAAGTTTTGGTGTGTCATAAATTGAGTCTGTGGGAAGTAACAAATGTTTTAATTTTGCAATGATGCACCCAATAAATCTTGGATACATCAAAAACTTTGTTTCACTTTTCACATTTTTAATCAATCCTTCAAAAATATGTTTTGAAAAATTGTATTTTCTGTTTGTGGCTAAGCAAATGAGAGCAGAAGCCATGTTTCCACTAAATTGCTCCCAAGAGGTTTTCTTCTGGCTCAAACAGTGAAGGATTGTGTGAATAAAAAATCTCCATTGTGGAGTAAGATGCTTTTTCAGAAAAGTGAGTTTGTTAGACTCAGCATGATACCCCATTCTTTGTAAATTTTCAAAAATTTCAGTATCTGGTAACTGACTAATACCATCAGAATCATCCAAATGAAGATGTCTTCTTATGGATGACTCAGTAAGAGTCAAATGTTTACCATCCACTTTGGCCTTAATTCTTTGTTCCCCATTTTCAGAAGTTTTAATTTTAGCAGATTGCCAAAATTGTAAAATTTGTGTTTCATAAATAGTGGGATTGACTAGCAAAGCAAACCTGATGTAGGAGTTGTTTAAAAAGTCCACTACTTGATGAAATGAGGCATTATCCTCTGACTTCTCCAAAAATGCTAACTGATTGTGACGTTGGACAAAATCTAGAACAACTGTGGAAGCTATAATGAAAATTTTGAAAATGATGGTGGGATTTGTTGGTAGTACTGGTAGAAGATGAAAGGTGTATGTGAATTATGATAATGACTGATGAAAGAAGATATGAGAGAATTACTTTTAACCGACAATAAGAAAGATTATAATAAGTAAATGTATAGGCGGTTAAAAAGATCTTTTATATGTGAAATATAATATAATATAATCATCAGTAATTTACATAACTACCCCAACGGCTAATTTTAACTACTAGGCCTAATGGCTAAAACTTTTTCTGACAGGCTCAACGGCTATATAGCAGTACCTTTTTATACTAGCAGTACCAATTTTGAACTACCAGTACCTTTGAAAGTTTTATAAAAATCCCTTATAGTTTTTAGCAAACTACCAGCTATCAACGGATTTGAGTTGTCTTTACCAAAAGCCGTTTGCTTAAGGACTAGCTAACTATTTACAATTAAGTATGGTTAGTTAACAACCATATAGTTTTTGGTAAAATATCAACCATCAACGGATTTGATTTGTCTTTACCAAAAGCCGTTTGCTTAAGGACTAGCCAACTCTTTAGTTTGTAAAAACTTGGTGAGTGGAATACCAAAAGCCATGATGGCCCAAAGATGGTGCAATTTCCTTGGATGGAGGAAATTTAAAAAGGCAATGATGCTGTGTATCTTGGATGATTGGTTCAACAATTGAAATCATCTAATGTCATGCCTTTGAGTTGAAACTTTCCTTAGGTTGATCTAGATAGAACTTTCTCCTTGAGAAATGCTTCATCCCTTCTAGATATGTGATCTAACTCTCTCTTTTTCAAATTTGCATCATCTTGTATGCTCTTGTCTTTCCTTTCATAAATTGGTTTCTCTTCCATTCTGGGCTATTAATTCCTCCCCTGAGATTGTTATTTCTCCTGAAATGAATATAACTTTTGTTGCTCCTTTTTGTTTGGAAGAACTCTTGTTTTGTTATCAACCTGAAATGTGTTAGTTGCAAACCAAAAGAACAAAGTGCAAAGCACTTGATCTATAGCATTTTAAACATTCAAGCCTTTATGTGAAACAAAACATAGCAATTTTATATCAACAGGACCAATTATGAACTAACAGGACCTTTTGACTAACTAGCAGTACCTTGTTTAAAAGCCAATACCAGTTAAGTTTATGAACAAAAACACATGTTATTCAAAGATTTATCATTCCAATACCTCCTACAAGATATTTGAATCTACCTAAATCAAAAGCTTTGGTGAGAAGGTCTGCATAATTCTTTTCAGAATCAATTTTAACTACTTGAATTAACCTTTTCTCATTGCAATCCCTTATGAAATGGTGTCTGATTTCAATATGTTTTGTTTTTGAGTGTTGAACTGGGTTTTTAATGATACAAATAGTACTGCTATTGTCAATATAAATAATGGTGTTAAGAAAATTGTACCCATAGTCAAGCATTTGATTTTGGATCCAAAGAACTTGCCCACAACAACTTGCACCAGCAACATATTCTGCTTCAGTTGTAGAATTGGCCACCATTGTTTGTTTCTTGCATTGCCAAGAGATTAGTCTGCAACCAAGAAATTGACATCCACCAGTTGTGGATTTTCTGTCTAGAGTTGCACCAGCATAGTCACTATCCGAATAAGCCACCAATTCAAAAGATGATTCCCTTGGATACCAAAGACCCAACCTTGGTTGACCCTTAAGATATCTAAAGATTCTTTTGACTGCTGTGAGGTGAGAGATCTTGGGATGTATTTGAAACCTTGCACATACACATACTGAGAACATGATATCTGTTCTTGATGATGTAAGGTACATCAAAGACCCAATCATTGATCTATAATTGTGCAAATCCATATCTTCTCCTTCAGCATCCTTGAGTAGCCCTTTGTCTGGATCCATTGGTGTACTTGCAACTTTAGAATCAGTAAAATTAAATTTCCTTAGGATCTCTGCTACATACTTATCTTGGCTGATAAATATGCCTTCTTTGGATTGTTTCACTTGGAGACCCAAAAAGAAAGTAAGTTCCCCCATGGAACTCATTTCAAACTTACTATGCATAAGTTTTTCAAATTGTACACACAAGTCTTGGTTTGTTGATCCAAAGATAATGTCATCAACATAAATCTGCACTAGCAAGATGTCTTTCTTTGTTCTTTTGATGAACAAAGTTGGATCAATCCTGCCTCTTTGGAATCCACTTTCTAGTAGAAAACAAGCCAATGTTTCATACCATGCCCTAGGAGCTTGGTGTAGGCCATACAAAGCCTTGGTAACCTTGTAAACCTTGTCTGGATACTCTGCATCAATGAAGCCTGGAGGTTGAGATACATATACTGGTTCTTCAATTTCACCATACAAAAATGCACTCTTAACATCCATTTGATAGACAGTGAAGCCTATGAATGAAGCATAGGCCAAGAAAAGCCTAATTGCTTCAAGTCTTGCAACTGGAGCAAACACTTCTTCATAATCTACCCCTTCTTCTTGAGTATATCCTTGTGCTACCAATCTAGCCTTGTTTCTGATCACTATACCCCTTTCATCTTTCTTGTTTCTGAACACCCATTTGGTTCCAATTGCCCTATGACCTCTGGGCAAATCAACCAATATCCAAACCTTCTGAATCTTGAATTGGAGAAGCTCTTCTTGCATTGCTTCCACCCAACTTGCATCATCTAAAGCTTTGTTTATGTTTTTGGGTTCAGCCTCTTCTTGAAAAGAATCATCTATTTGAACATTCAATGGCTCAGCAGTATCAATACTTGAACTAGCAGGACCATCTGGTGAACTAGCAGTACCATTGTCATTAGCACCACTTTCTTGATTCTCTTGATTCTGAGTTCCTTGATCATCTTCATTGCCTTCATTTGTTGTGTTTGAAGGTCCTTCTTGACTTGAAGATAGATCCATACTTTTCCAAATTGGCATCCAGATGTAATCTTGATCTTTAGGAGTTTCAACATTGTCTTCAAAACCTGCATTATCATTAGTATTTGTACCTGTAATAGGCACATAATTCATAGATTCTGAAAGCCTATCAACATCAAACATCCAATTTGGTCCAATTCCTTTCACATTTGTTAGTTTCTCTTGAAACTCTATGTGAAGATTCTCTTCTACTTGCCTAGTGCAAGTGTTAAACACTCTATAGGCCTTACTCTGCAAGGAATACCCTATCAAATAGCCAACATCTGCTTTTCCATCAAATTTGCCTAAATGATCTTTGGTATTTAGAATAGTGACATGACAACCAAAAGGTCTCATAAAACTTAAAGATGGTTTTCTACCAAAGAAAAGTTCATAAGGTGTCTTTCTATGTGGCTTTGTCACAAGAACCCTGTTTTGTACATAACAAGCAGTACCAACTGCTTCAGCCCAAAATGAAATAGGCAACTTAGAGTCTACTAACATAGTTCTAGCAGCCTCTATAAGTGTTCTATTATTTCTTTCTGCTACTCCATTTTGCTGAGGTGTTCTAGCTACACTAAACTCTCTTTTTATGCCTTTTTCCTTGCAAAAGTCATCCATAACTCTATTCTTGAACTCTGTCCCATTGTCACACCTGATGACTTTGACCTTCTTATCAGATTGGTTTTCTACCTCAGTGATATATGTTTTAAGTATCTCACTAGTTTCATGTTTAGATCTTAAGAAGAAAACCCATGAAAATCTGCTATAATCATCAGTAACAACCAGACAATATCTTTTTCCATTCAAGCTGCACACATTAGTAGGACCAAAGAGATCCATATGAAGCATATGTAAAGCCTGAGAAATAGAGTTTTGGGTCTTGGGCTTACAAGAAGCTCTATGTTGTTTGCCTTTTAGACAATCAACACAGGATTGGTCGTTTTGGAAAATATTTTTGGGTAAACCTCTTACTAAATCATATTTTGCAATAGTGTTGATTGTTTTAAAGTTTACATGACCAAGCCTTCTATGCCAAAGCATAGATTCATCCAATGAGGCCTTTGCTACCAAACAAGTTAGACTCTCCTTAGGATCAATGTTCTTTAAATTGACACTGTACATATTGTTCCTTTTTGGAATTTTAAGAAGGATCTGACTCTCATCAGGCATCTTAAAATCAGAAGAAAGAACCATACATTCATTGTTAGTAAAGAGAACATTGTTCTTTTTGTCACACATTTGTGAGACACTAAGAAGATTAAACTGAAGTTCTTTCACAAAATACACATTTTCAAAATCTAGTTTACTGGTTTTGATGGTACCTTTACCAGTGATCTTTCCTTTTATTCCTCCCCCAAAGGTAACATATCCTCCATCAAAAGTTTTGAAGTCTGAGAGGAATGACATGTTGCCTGTCATGTGCCTTGAACATCCACTATCAACATATCCTTGATCTTCAATATCAGTTGAATGTTCCTGCACATGAATAAACATATTAGTTTCCTTGGGGTACCCAAGCCATGACAGACTTGGGTTTGCCTCTTGCATCAATGAAATTAAACCTTTTCAGGATTGTTGATGCACCTTTTGATTGGATTGGTTTCCAAATCCAACATGCTGAGGACTTAACAGCACTTTCCCTTTTAATCCATTGTGTGGTCTTTGGTCTATCAGTACCAATTTTGGTAATACCAATCTTGGCAGTACCATTTGGTCTAGCAGGACCTTTTGGTCTAGCAGGACCTTTGGTTTTTGGTTTCCAAATTTGTGTTTTGACCAAAGATTTCTTTTGAATAGGACTATTCACAACTTTTGGTACACATTTGAAAGTGTTTCTTGTACCCTTATCAGTTGGTTTTGTAATAACAGGCTTATTTTGTCTAACAGTATGTTTAACATTTGTGATGTTAGACTTAACAAAACTTTTTCTGGGGTGAGTAACATTTGTTTTAGACTTTGATTTACTCCCAGAAACCCATTTATTACAATAAGCATGAAGATGATTAAAGCTACCACAATAATAACAAGCCTTATTGAACATAACAAAGTCATCACCTAGTTGTTGTGACTTAAGGTTGTTCCAATTTCTTTGGCTTCCCCTAGGTTTGTTGTTACAATTTTTACAACTTTCAACTGTTTTCAAAACAGTTTTAGCCTTAGCTTTAACTTCTACTTTCTTAGGACTGTTTGGTCCTACTTTGATTCCTTTGATAGGAATAGTTTCAACTTCATCATCATCAGATACCCAATCTTCAATAATTAGGACATCTGGTCTTTTATCAGTGAGTACCTTAGAGAGTGAGACATTCTTAGCACTCTCAGAAGGTTCACTTATCAATACAGGTTTAGCCAATGGTTTGTTAATGACTTCATGCACACCTGATTCAGCAAGATTTGATGCTGGAGGACAAGGAATTCCTCTATAAGGAGGTGGACATTCATTGTATCCTATCCCTGATTTTATTTTCTTATTCATCTGATTCTCTACTATGCTCCTAGTACACTCAGAAGCATTTTCCAATTTAGTAACAGTCAGTTGAATATTATCTCTAGCCAATGTAACTTTAGTACACTCATTCCTTACCATTTCTATTTCTGAATCTTTCAAAAATATTTGTCTATTAAGAGCAGCTTTAGCATCAGAAAAAGTGAGTTCATTTTCTCTATAGTGAATAAGTTGTTTTTCTAGTTTGGCCATACCACACTGATGGTTAAATAGTGTTTGTTGGGTTTTTCTGTGTTCTAATACTTCTGTATCATAAGATTTTCTTATAATTTCTAATTCTTTAAGAAATTCACAATTATTAGAACATTTGATAGTTTGTACCTCAGGGGTGGAGAATGCCATCAAAGCCAATTCATCAGAAGTTGACTCATCTTCACCCATGAAACTCCAATCAAAACCCATGCCATCAATAGCAACCATTGCTTTTGGCTCAGCAACTTCAACAACCTTACTCTTGCTTTCAAAGCTTCCTTTCTTCTCAAAGCTTCCTTTATTCCTGTTGTCAAACCCTCTACCCTTGTCATCCTGCTTCTTAGGTCTTCTACACTCTCTAGAGTAGTGACCCATCATGTGGCAGTTGTAACACTCCACTTTTGACTTATCATAGCCAGCAGGCTCATTTCCATTTATCATTATCTTCTTGCCAGTCCTCATCAACAACTTCTTAGCTCTAATGCTTAAAAGTGAGAGTTGCCACTTTATGTCCATCACTTCAAGATCATCAGGATGAATCTCTTGAAGGTCTTCAAAAGTTAATACGGACCCATTGTGTTGAGATGTAAGAAAAGCACACCCAATTGTTTCATCTAAAATGGATTTGGTACTACTAGAAGTACTAGCAGTACCAAAGGTTGTACTGGCAGTACCTTCTTCTCTGCCACCTTTTTCTTCATTATCAACCTTTGAGATGCTTGGGGATGAAACAAAAGCCATATTTCCTGAACTTGACCCAGTAGTCTTCTTTACTTCATGTTCTACAATTTTGAAATTGTTGTAGAGATCATTGAGACTCATCTGGTCAATATCTGGCTTGTTCTTCCAGACAATGACATGCATAGACCATTCTAAAGGTAAACTCCTAAGAAATTTAGAGTTTAGATCTTCTTGAGTTATCATCACTTCATGGATGGCTAACTGACTTGCAAGCTTCTGAAGTCTATTGAACATACTGTCCAAAGACTCATTGGTTGTGGCTGTAAAGTTCTCAAATTGTTGTTTGAGAAGTGTTTTCTGTGTTTTCTTGGTAGCATCATTACCACCAAACCTAGCCACAATAGCTTCAAAAAGGGTTTTGGCATCTTTGTATTTGTTAAAGATCAGAAGTTGATCATTTGGAATAGTCATTAGTAACATACTCCTTGCTTTTAGATCATTTCTCTTCTGAATCTTTTCATCTGCATTTGATGGTTGGTCTTGTATTCTTGTTACAAGAGCATCATTTACTGTTGTAGTGGTGATTTGGGGTTTAAATGAATTGCCTTGTTCAATGATCTCCCAAAGTGCATAGTCCTGCACTTGAAAGTATTGTTCAACCCTAAGTCTCCACATTTCAAACTCATTTTGCTTAAGTAATGGAAGTTTAGCTGCAACATTTGTTTGAATATGTTCAACATCCATTGTTCTTTTAAATTAGTAAATATCAAGCCTAGCTCTGATACCACTTGTGGAACGGTTTTGTTCTGTTTGTTTGAGATATTTATGTATTGAATGTGTTTAGCATGCAGAATCTACTACAACACACTTAAAAGAACACAAGGTGGTGAGTTTAAGTAAACGTGAGAATGCAGTGAACAAAGAACACAACTTTGGTTAACACAAAACGATTCAATATTATTGATGAAATAATACGGATGATCTAAGTATCACCGGGATTACAAAGTAATCTTGAATCTAAGATTGTAAAAAAGGATTTGTGAATTGAAGTAACTAAGTTACTTGAGAGATATTTTGTTTTGGTTATGAGTTGGTTAAAGATTCATGCATGAAGTGGTGACTAAGATATCCTTTTATAAGATAAGGATATCTTATTACAAGAGAGTCAAGTGGATGAATATAAAACTATACTTTGACTATATTGGCGCCTACAATTAAATACAACTACCAATGTACAACTCTGCCATATTCTTCTGTGAACCACAGAGGACTACACTACTTCTACATAACGTATAACAATGTACAAAGACTAATAATTCAACTAAATATCTATTACAAAATATCTAATCGACTTGACATAAGCTTGGCAGGCTCTTCATCAGCTAGCAGTACCTTCTACCCAGAAGGTACTGATAGAACATCTTCGTACTCTTCAAAATCAACTAGCAGGCTCTTTAACATCTTTGGCAGGCTCTTTGACTTGAACATTTTATTCCCAACAACACCTATGGGGTAATCTTGATCGCGCTCCAGTTGAGCAATGTGAGGAAGATCTAACAACTTCATCTTCTTCATAGCAGCGACAAGCTCATCATAGGCATCAGCATTATAACCTGGTACTTGGGCGGCAGGCACTGTCAACAACTTGCTCTCGGAAGGCTCCTCTATAGCCTGCGCCTTGCCACGTGCCAACGCACGCTCAACAACATCCCTAAATGCCTCCCTCACCTCTTGAGACTCCAGAGTACTCAAAGCAGCAAGGCGCAAACCATGGCTGATAAGCCACCTGCGCTCAGCAATTGAAGATACTAGGTGTGGGTACAGCTCTTCATCATATTCAATACTGAGATTGCGCAGCTTAACTTCCTGCTTCTCCAGCGCCCCCTCCACAGCCTTACAAAATTCTTCCAATTTAAAGAAGTGAGCGCTCTCGTTAAGCTCCATGTACTTCAAGACCCAAAGACAAGTGGCCTTGTAATCTGTTAACCCAGCACGCTCTTGGCTCATTTGGGCAAGTAATGACATCTTCTCTTCAGCAAGCTTCCGGGCATACGCATCTGTTGCTTTTATCTCAGCCTGAGCATCAGCCAACTGCACCTTCAGAAGCGCAATCTCCTCATCTTTCTGCACACAGCGGCTACCTTCACCAGCATACCTTGATTGTAGCTGTGCATCTAAGGAGGCCTGGTGCGCAGCAGCCAAACCTAGCTCCTTTATCAGATAGTCCGTTGGCACATCCTCAAATACCTTCGGCTTAGTCTCTTGGCTCTTCTGCGCAAGATCATCAGTATGTGCGAGACTCGCCTTGGGTGGCGAATTCTCAACACGCGCAGCATCATCATCAGCAGCTTCAACACTGCACGCAAATAGCAAAGCTACTTTATAGTATCATCGCGGAATAAAGAACTGAAGATCTAAAGATACAAGTCTCATTACTTACTTGGGGGGAGGTGTTTTAAGTGGCGACGCATCCTCTTCTGATGATTGCCTGCCAGAGATAACATGGCGCCTTCTTTTAGATGTACCCGCGCCATCATCACCAGAAGTTTTCTTGCGCTTCACCCCTTGGCTAGCCTCCTCGGGCCCACTTTCAGACATGGCAATCCCCACACTCTCTGACGAGTCTGTGTGCGATGGCTCTACCACAGGGCCTTGTACCACAGGAGTTGGAAAACTGCGAATAGGAATCGCCTCTAAAACAACTGGGGGGTCATCCTCTGGTTCCTCCTGTACGATCTCCATAGTGCGTCCCGCGGTAGCCTCCAGAACTGGCTCCTCACCTTCTCTTAAAGGGTACACTCCTACGGTCACCTGTTTGGGTCTCGGCAAGCGCACCACGCTGAATAGATCCATCTCTGCGCAACAAACCACAAACAAACACAAAGAAGGTTACAAAAGCTACAATAGTGATGAGCGCTTACACTACTGAGCGAAGGAGAAGAAAGGACAAGCACCCACCCCGGTTATTCTCATCCAAAAAGGTTGGCACCTCTTCAGGACCTCCGAAGTAGTTGCGACTAATGCCCATATGCAATAAAAACTCTTCTGGATAAGCGTTGATAGGGAGGCGATTGGCATTAATCGTTTCCGCATCATCTGCGCTATACGTTCCGGGGATGGGGCGCTCATCCTTCGGTAATGACTCTTGGGTATAGAACTCAAAAACCCATGGAAAAAATGCATCATCAACCCAAAAGAATTTCTCCCTCCAATTCCTAAGTGCATCTAACTTTTCCGTATAGCACTGCAGTCGCCCTGCGCGCTTGGAAAAGGACACCCACCCGTTTGACCACGACGAGTGATAAAACGCGCGGAACAGATAGATTGTGGGGTGAATCGCCAACAAGCGACAATTTACTTCAAAATTTGTTATTTTTGCTGCACCTATACAGTGCAGTTGGGAAATATGGAGACGATAGTGGTTTAAAACATCGCACAAGAATAGGGAAATGGGCACACGTTGGTTAGCGAATTCAAAGAAGCGTGTGTATACCCCTACTTTCCCTTCAGGGAAGTTCGCTATAGACGCAGTCGCCACCGGAACCACCGGGTGCAACGCGATCGGGATATAATAATCCGAGGTGAACTGACGAAGTTCGTCCTCGGATATATCGGATGTAAAGTCGGACAATTAGAGAACCATGGTTAGAATTCAATGGATTCTGCAGCGCACACACTATTACCTTATGAGTTGTTGATTTCTTGTTCGCTGTTTAGAGTTTTTAACAATGGTGGCAATGGACGTTTTTACTGTGGTAGCCACAGTGAAATGGAGATAACACTTTATATAGGGTCACATGCTCTCATGGATGATTAACATGTGTAACCCACTTGCTCCAATCGTGTGGCTGGGAGATCAAGAGGTGAAACACTTTTTCACCCACCCCTCACAATTTACGAGGGATATTCGGATTTACTTGGACTAGATTCATCGTATTGCTTTTTAGGCGGGAAACACTTGAAACTTCCCCACTACGCATTATGGAATATTTTTTCGCTACAGTTGTTAGTCTAGCATCCGCAGTTTCACCTTGAGCATACTAGACTGGGGGGACATGATGACGTATAGTCCGCATTCGGGTCACGAACCCGACCAATACTCAAGCCCATCACGCGTGGGCTATCACAATAAAGATTTGGGCTTACAATGGCCCAAATCCGAAATCTATTATTGGCCTTGATATAGGATCTCTTATTTATGGGATAAGGATCAAAGGACCAAATAAGGCGGGATACGCCGAAGGGTAAGGAACACGAAACCAACAAGGATTTCGTGTGTATATATAGGGCATCTCGGCTCTCATTAAAGGTATCATATCATAACCCTAACTCTTCATTAAAACCCTAAAACCGATTACTTACTCTCACGCCGGAGGATAATCGTGGGAGACAATCCCATGATAAGCCTAACGGTGTTTTTTGTTCTCTTAGTGCGCAGGTTTCAAGCATTAAAATCCAATTGATACGGGAACAGGAATCCAAACAAGGAACGCCCAACTTTTGTATCAACATAGATCGAAACAGTTTTTACATATACATATATATATTGATGGGCTTTTTAAAGACCCAATAAGCGCATTAGAATAAGCTAGACAATAAGCAATTGGAATATATTTTTAGGACTATAAAAATAGCCCAAAACCAGGCCCAAACCCACTTGGAACCCAACGGGTCGAAAACTCTTATTGGGCTTTGATATATTTCGATTTAAAAGCCCATAAGCCAAAAATAAGCTCTTATGTATAATAAGCAGTTTTTATAAAATTGAATAAGCTTTTTAAAGTTGTTAAAACTTTCGAAAACTTTAAAATATAAGTTTTGTACGTTTTGGACTAAAAATGCAACGCATATTTACTATTAGGGTTGAAATTGTAACTTTCGGAAAAATTAGGTACAAACTGTCATTTCTGTAAATTATGGGTAGAAAAGGTTAAAACAATAACTAGAAGTCATAAAATGTAACATTTAACCCTTTTTGGACTAAAAATGTAAAACAAGGACTAACAATGCAAAACATACACCGTTAGGGTAGAATGTGTAAATTTTGTAAAAGACCAAGGGCTGAACAGTAACATTATTTATAATCATTTCTGTTTCATGTTTTACTCATTTCTTATGCATTTTGTCATTCATTTCAGTATATTTATTTTTCGTTACGGTTATATTTATATAACGAACTTTTAACGAATAACTTAACGTATTAATTCGAAGACTTTCGAGGAAACGATAATTATGGAACCAAGGACATAAAAACATAATAATATTATGTATAATATTATTTTTGAACTTTAAGCATTTTAAGCATATCATTCACTCACATCACAATCCAATTCGTTATCCGATATTCTTTCACAATCACTATTTACAACATGTCAATCTTAAACCATCGAAATCTCAGACTTTCCTATTATTCAAGTCATGTGTTGGAGCCGTTACCGTGATACTTTTGACATAACTTTACTTTGACCTTTACAGCTAAGGTGAGTCGTAGCCCCTACTCTTTTAATGCTTGTTTTATACTCTTTGGGGGAGATACATGCTCAACTTTATTTATTTACTTTTACAAACACTTTAGAAACTTTCACGGTTCACCGTGAGTCATAGCCCCATTTTTACTCTTTTATTCATTTTAAACTACTTGGGGGAGATACATGTTTAAATTACTTTAATCGTTTACCAAATACATGAATTGCCTTGTGATTCAACTACTCAACATTTATACTCTTATGATACATTACGCTTTTATTCTTTTTGGACATGATGTGTAGTTTTATTATGATATGTGCCTTAATGGGTTAAACTTATTCTATATTCATTATTTCTTAGCAACTGTTTAACTCCTGGATACGAGCCGTTGGAGATGTATTGATAGTAACTATCGGGCCAATGCCCCTCACCCTTGTGTCCCTCAATTCTTGACCTTGGGTGAATATAATCCACTTTATATATGTTACACCTCGTGCCCGCTTAGACCAAAAATTAAAACTTTTTGAGTAGAAACGCTTGACCTTTACGAACATCGTGTTACTCTTTTGACCATTGACAAAAATCTATAAACTTTCAGACCTTGAGACTATTTTTAAATGAAACTAGACTCAATTACCTTCGAAACTCCGAGTGGCACGACCCTTGACGACTTACGGATTAAAATATATGATTTTTCAAATATTGCTGAAATCTGCCGAAAGCCCTCCAACCGATCGGTATGCCCCCGCATCCGATCGGATGGAGGCTTCTGACCTCCCGGAGCCACTTTTAAGTCCCGTTCTTGAAAACCCGACCTCCCGAACTCGATATTTCACCAAACGTTCCAGATTTTTTAATATATTAATAAGCTCATTTCCAAGTCAAAACATTTACCATTTGACTCTCGGAAACGTACTTTACAAGTTGACGGGTTTTGCACCAAAACCCGTTTTGACCCATTTCATGACATAAGACACTTACGACTTCCACATCACCTCAAACTTAACCAAAATCATTAACTTAACATATTAAATCTGTTTCATAGACACATGACCCGTTTACATCCCAAAATGGGTATATTTACACTTAATCCAAACGTCCCTTTAACTTTCACTATAAACACTTAAAGCATACTTTGACACTACGGTTGACCACCGATTCGTTACAACGACCTTGACATACATTTTACAAAACATAGAAAGACTCTCGGGGGTACAACCTTGACTTGAGCTCGGTATTCTACCTAGCTCTACTTTCTTACTATATCCTTCTAACATTGCATATATCCCAAACCTTGATCCTTAATCCAAGCCATAGCATCACACATGAGCCTACAAAACATTAAACACTTAAACCGTAAGCACGAATATTTAGTAAGTAAAGCGGATATAACTTAACATTATACTTCATTCAACGCATTACACATTATACAACCATTAATCCAAAACAACGTTAGACATAATCACATACCTTAACCACATAAAGCCTTAACCTTCCTTATTCCTCATTACATTCTTGACTAACACCTAACTAAACTTATACTTACTTTAGCATAAACACCTTTACAAGCTAATCATAACCCTTAACACATTAAGCCACATAACACATAGTGCATAGAATTCAATATAACTTTACATCATAACCGGTTTACTTACCTTGATTCCAAGCTAAGGTAACATTCATTATTTTCACCATCATCATCTTCCATTATCATCATCATCCCTCTTCATCATCATTCATACCTCCTAAACCATAACCATCAATGACAAGACTTATCAACATAATACATCAACACCAAGGTCAAGGGTTTATATATAACCCATCATACATACTTAACTTCCTTCCTTGATCATCATATGATCATGCCTTGATCATATGATGAATACCCACTTTCCTCCTAACCTATAACTTCATTAGAATCTAAATAGGAAGATTACTTACCTGGGAGATCCTTGCTAGGGAAGACCATAAGCAAAAAGTCTTCATCTTAATCCTTTATAAGCTATCCCAACCATACTCTTTTCCCTCCTTTTTCTTCTTATAACCGGACCAACAAACACACCCTAGGATAATGTGGAAAATGCTAGAATCCTCCACACCCTAGATATTTACTTTCACAAGTTTGGGCCATTGACAAGAATGGCCCCTCAAGTCTCTTTCCTTCTACTTTTGCCACACTACATATTACAACACTTATAGTCTATGACAACTCAAGTCCCTTGATTCTACTTTCATTCTAATTGTGCCACCTAATACTTTCTATAACCTTATAACACATTCGTTGACCATCAAGGTTGACTATCGGGTTTGACTACAATGAAACATTCATTGACTAACCTATCACGTTAAGTCCTTAGTCAATTTCATCTAGGGTGGGGCCTATTTGTACCCGAGAAACGGGTGTTACAATACCATCCCCCTTATTTAGATTTCGTCCTTAAAATATTTCGTCTAAACTAACCAAAACATAGCCCCATCTTACTCCCGTTCTTAGCACTTTCCGTTCTTCATCCCTTTTTGGTTGCAACGATCTAAGTGATCTTGCAATTCAAGGTCCACTATACGCACATTATACCCCTAACTCATTCTATTTCTCGCTTAACTTCTCTAATCTTTCACTTCTTCTCAATCATTATGTCATTCAAGACATAATCCTTGCCACTAATGTATACCATTTAACCATTTCTACGTCTATCACATAACCTACTAACTCGTTTCATTCTAACTTTCCTATCAAGGACTGGGGGTCACTTGAACATTACACACCCTCTTAGCTTTTCATAAGTCAACATTTATTATCTTTCTACTTTTATTGTAACCTTACCATTATCCCATTAACATTTTTACTACACATTACGGTTGCCTTTACTTCTCTTCTCATAATTTTATTGGGCCTTTACTCCATATTGGCATTTATTAGCATTCATTACTTCACTTTACCTTCAATTCACACTGCAAACAAACATATCATTTAAAACTTTAATCGTTTCAACTTACACTTAAACACCTAAACTCTAGGCTTCACACAACGACTCTTACTTAAGTCAAAAGTCTAACTCTTACTCTATCAACCTATCTTAGTTCCTTATGATTTCTAACCATTCATAGACTCCCATTTCTACCCTTTCACCCTACTCATGCCATGTCGGGAACACATAAGCCCACTCATTTATACTTCCTCATTTACATGGAAAGGCGTCCCAATCGATGTAAATCAAGAAACATAAATTCATGGTTTGGCGATTCACAATTTCTTTATTCAAATGAAAAGGCGTCCCAATCCATTTAAATAAAGAAACCATAAACCATCCTACTTATACACTTCTGACATAACACTCGCACTACTATTACTTGCTTTAACTTTCATTATTTCATTTTCATTTTACATTTCATTCATCATTTAAACTTTTTCATTTTTTAGCTTGGATCTATTTTACTTTAACATTTTCCCCGAAGGGACTATTACACATGCCAAGGATGTAGGCAATCTTTGCCGGTGAAGGCAATTCTATTTATCCCGAAGGATCTTTAACACATCCCAAAGGATTCTTTAACATCCATTATCTCGGTCATCCCGAAGGATACCATCTTTAACATTTATCCCGAAGGATACCATCATTAACATTCATCACTTCATCACTTTCACATTTTAACATTGGATCCAAGCCATTTATATTTTAACACACACACATCGTCTTATCCATTTTATTTAGTTTAAGCAAGCGTCATAGGGCATATGAAACCTGCTTATCACATTTACACATTTTCTATGTGTTCACCATTATATTCTTAATCCGCATTAATCATTTTCACATTCTTACTTTACCCTTTACTCTACCCGACTCTTTCTACATTTAAGCCTTCATAAATTAACTTACATTCATTCATTAGCATCATTCATTCTTCTTACACCTTTTAAGTCATTTACACATTCTTATCA